>LR989869.1:2500000-3750000 GCA_905146925.1 Autographa gamma | reverse complement strand
TGAAAATTTAATATAGCCTATGTTAACCGCAGATAGTGTAGCTTCCCAACAGTGAAAGAATTTTTCAAATCGGTCAAGTAGTTTCGGAGCCTTTTCAATTCAAACAAACAATCAAATCTTTCCTCTTTATAATATTAGTATAGATAACATTTACTGTCATGGATTTCCGCAAAGTAACGCCTGATTCTATAACTCATTTAAATTCAATTTCTAGTTGTTTTTTTTTTGTTCTTTTCGTCCCACGTATAAGGCCGCGAAAGTTTCGTAAATTAAGCAGTTGCAAAACCTACCCAATACATAAGGGACATTAGGAGATGTCCCTTGTGTATTGCGACAGTACAAGGAGAAAAGAGCTTTCGTCTACTATTAAACACATTCATTTAACAAGCATAAACTTTGTTCCAGACCTCATACCCGTGGTCACTGACGTCACAACTAATGAGCCATCAGTGGTCCTGACCTGTTCTATTCCTGTCTACTATGACGTCACTAGCTGCAAGTTCAGGGATCCCCACGGCGCTGTCATGATCGCAAGCCACAATGTTGGTGAAGAAGGCTTCGTGGTTGACGGAGCTATTGTCAAGTTAGTAGATGAGATCAACTGTGTGAAAGAGTGTGTTCAATGGTTTTTTAACAAGGGGTATATAACCCAAGAGAGATTTGTGGACGATGCATTTACTTTTGTACCAAATGTAAGATCAGTCAAAATATAACTGAAGCAAATAAATCTATCTGAAGAAGATTGGTTTTTGGTGGCAAATAACTGAAATACAATTTTTATGAAATACGTTCTTTGGTTCCTTAAGTGAGTCAGAGTCCGATTCAACGTTGAGAAAAAAGTGTACTTTCGTATCGATGTCGACATATTTATGAAAATGTTGAATCATTCTGGTTCATACTAGGAATTATTTTCGATCGTATTTAAAAATCAATGTAAGTAGGAAAACATTTATGAAAAATTAAATAGACCACTTACTATCAACTATCATGAATAAAATCTTTTTGTTTCGATCGGCTATCAACGAAATTCGTGCTCCTCCTAATCTCATGTTGGATTCGGTCGTGTTGTCAATCCGTGAAATCGTAACAGGTAGGGGGACATACATGGAGAGTACAGATATTTTGACATTTGACTTATCCAGAATATTCTAATATTTTTATTAACCGTTCAGTTACGAGACGAACGCCACCAGTCACGACTGCTCGCTCCGGCTGACAAACCCCACGGAGGACCACATGGGGATCTGGCGCTGCGCAGTCGACACCAAGCAGGGCACTTACTACGGCTTCCTCCATGTTCACTGCCCATGGATCGATCCATACCATAGCGCACCTCGTAAGTCATATTTTAACACAACCCATGACGGGACTACCTTGGTCACTCCAATAGGGAATCAATGGGGAAGTAATTAAAAAAAAAAGGCGTTTTGCCTAACCATGTTGGAGTCAGTTTGCAGTCTCGCTTGATTCTGCTAGATAGCGTATTTTGCATGAAGCGCTATCTGACCTCACAACCCATTTAAACAAGAGTAAAAAGTATAGCTGCTCTACTACCTTAGAATAATTTCTACAAAATATGTTATACGGATACGAAAAATACCTTTGATTTGTAATTTATGACACTAATTTGTTATCTGTTGTTATTCTGTCTCAATCTTGTCGATTGAACGTTCATTGACCTAGTTATTTTATAACAATAGTTGAAAATGATATCAAAGGGATTTTAGTTCAACAATAGTATCTAAAGTAGTAATCTGTACGAGACCTTTTTTGTTGACCTGGATTATGGAATTTTGTAAATGTGAAAAGGCATCTATAACCGAATAGGCATAGGCGATAAGTAAAAGTGGTTAAGCAAAGTTCAATTAGATTTTACTTTACTTTTTACCTTTAAAACTTTTTGGAAGATTTGTTGCATTTGGTAGTCCAAGCGGAAATTTCTCTTTCAATAACTCCGAGCTTCATTAAGCATCTAAGGAGTTGGTTGGTCCTGCACCCAATCACTCTCTAGACCTACCGGAAATACTAATGATTGATTCATAAGAGTAAAAGAACAGAGTTTGCTGTGCAATGTGCAATGCGCCCAGGGGCCCGAGTCTGCTATTGACAATTGCTTAAATTGTCTGAGTGGGTGGCGTCAGTACGTCCATTTTAGGATAATTGGCATTCTACTAAATGTCAAAACATCAAAATTGGCCGCCCCAATGGCCAATTTTGACGTTAAAGTGATGTTTTACCTATTTAATTATCCTAAAATGGACCTTCTAACGCCACCCACTCAGACGATTTAAGCAATTGTCAATAGCAGACTCGGGCCCCAGGACTTCAGAACGCTATTTTATTTATAGTCCAAAATCACAAGCTTACTAATTTGGGTTCAATACCTATATTTCCAGGGCCAACACTGAGAGCGCCTTACGAGTACGTGTCGGGGCTGGTGGGTGATGCTGTCTACATGTACTGCGCAATTGCCGCCTCCATGAGGTACTGCTACTTCAAGTCGGAGAACGGAACCGTTTACAGCGTAGGACCTGGTATGTATAGTTATATACCTTCCATCGTTTTTATATCGAGTATAAGTATGTGACCATGAACATACAACAAATAAACCTCGCTTTGGAAATGCATTTTACCAGTCCACCACGTCTGAAATAAAATTCCGTTTTTGATCACACGCCACATTATATTTAGACGTACGTCTACTTTCAACGGATTTGTATGCACAAGGTTGCAGGTTCGAACCTAGGCAAGTGCCAATGTGGCTTTTTCAAAGTTATATGTACTTTCTTAATTATTCTAAGACATTTCTGAAAAACGGTGAAGAAAAACATCGTGAGGAAACCTGGATTCCAGAATTTGGGATCTAAAATCGCCAATCCGCAGAGAGCAAGCGTGGTGATCAATGCTCGTGCCTTCTCTATATGGGAAGAGGCCTGTGCCCAGCAGTGGGACGTTTATAGGCTGGATTATTACCACGTTCAAAATTGTACATTAAACGTTTTCACTTCAAAAACGCCATTGCTAAAGAGAAGTCCTGAATATTGTCGCGATATTCAAAATCCATGCGAGTGAAGTTCAATACTCCACTGTACTACTACCTATCGTACCATCTATCACCTGACAGGGTTTTGCTGTTAATATTTATTGATACAGAAGGTGGAAGTAATGGTTTCCTATCAGTTCAAAGTAATCTGTTAGGTACATTATTCAATCAGCGATAAGGATTGTGCAACTACGAGTATTCAATAATGTGTATTTAGTGTTTCATATACATGGGCTTATGAACTACGGTGCCCTAGCTGGTGTTAGTAATCGCAAAATTCCGAAAAGAAATTTTAACTTCTTCGTTGGCCTAGTGGCGCTAAGCGCGGCTACGCTAGAGGTCTTGGGTTCGATTCACAAGTCGACCAAGGTGTTAGTTGTATTGGGTTTTTCTATGGAATTCTCAGTAGCAGGTCGGAGTTTGGATTTGTGCCCGGTTAGTGGCAATAGGCTCGCCCCCTATTACATGGGACCTAAACATATTGGCGAACTGTGGGTGTGCATTGGTACACCTCTGCCTAACCCTTCGGGGATACAGGCGTGATGATATTTTATGTTATGTAGAAATTTTAATTTATCCATTTAATATTTTCAGATATTAAAAACGAGAACTATGAGTACATCGGCAATGGTTTGGACGCCGGCGAGTGTGGCATCAAGATCAGGGGTTTGAGGTCATCTGACTCTGGAAGGTGGACCTGTAACGCGGGCCTCGTTGGCTTGGAACATGAACAAGAAGAAATGGATGGATTTGCTGTTGAAATCGAAGGTATGGTCTATAGTAATTATTATGATTAGAACTCAGAATAATTAACTATTGGCATTTGCTTGAGCAGAAGTGAGAACAGCGCAGCCATGACCAACTTTGATTCAGCCGAATTTTCTATCAATGAAATTAAGACCTCATTGACCTTATTCATGGTTAACACTTGTACTATCGTATCTCGTTTCATTCATCGATTTTCTTCATCATTTTTTCTTTACGGAAAACTTTTATATCTTCAAAACTACCATTGATTTGATTCAGTGCTATCTATTGCTATTAACTTACTTTACGGTGTTACAGATAAGCTGCAGCTCGATCACTACTGGGCGGACGGGAAAGTGGTCGTACAATCCCGAACCTACCACGGGAAGCCGATTGACTACTGCCGATTCGTACGCAGGGATGGGCTAGGTAAGTAAGCTTAGATACTAAAGGAAACTGCCATTAATGTAAGGTTAACTTTGGTTAAATTTATACAAACGTATACCGCTTGTGTAAATAAAGATCTCACTTATATTCATACGGGCCTTCTACAGGGATTTCGATCCAATTTATATAAAATTTGCTCATTTTATAAATGACACACGTGGAATACTTTCAATGAGTAATATTTAAGGCTTACCTCTAAATTATAATATCTAAAACGAATTGTTACCTCAAAGTATGTAGGTACTTCATCAGGTAAAACATTAGGCCATAAGCTGGCTTCAAAAAACGTTTTATTTATTCATTACTCGATCCATATCCACATAAAATTTGGTTCAATGCCATCAATTAACATCTAACACTTTTTTTTCAAGCTTTCACATCTGAAAACCCACCACGCGGCTACAAGGTCAACCAATGGTACGGTGGTCACTGTGACCTCACCATCGAGAAGCCTCAGGTCATAGACCGCCACCCCTGGACCGTGGTCGTGAAGCTCCTGCGTGAGAACGGAGAGATCCAAGCCAGGACACCAGTGGCCTTCTTAATGATACCAGGATCAATGCCTTGTAAGTGTCATTCAATTCACTAAAGTAATCCCATATATATCAAACTCCGTGGTCGAGTGCACCAGGTTTCAAGGTGTCGCTAGCTCTGAGGGCCGATCCCCGGACGGGTCAATGTAGAAACCAACTTTTCTACATTGTCCCGGGTCTGGGTGTCTGTGATACCTTCGTTGTTTCTGAATTCCATAACACAAGTACTTAATAGCTACTTACTTTGGGTTCAGAGCAATGTATGCGATGTTGTCCGCATTTATTTATTTATTGGTGACCTGAAAAAGTAAGTTGGGTCGGACTGAATGTGGAAGGCGGAGGTTGTGGCGCCAATTGCGCGGGGCCTATGTCCAAAAGTGGCCGCAATGGGCTGTGTTGACTGATTTATTAATGGAGAAAATTCCTGATTTGTCGATTCACTTTGGTGATCATTGACTATTTGATCCCGGAGTTACAATCTCGTTTAAAAGGGATAGTCTTATCTTGTCTTTTGTGTTTTGCTGGTATCAGTCAATTCTTATATACGACGGTTCATACCCAGTAATGTATCTCCTCTTAACATGAGAGCACCGGGAGTGTCTGGTCTTTGAAGGTTGTATATGGAACAGGCCAAAGAGGGTAACAATTTTTCTTGATAAGTATCTCATTAGGTAAATGAGACTGGCCAAATTTCTGTTAAACTCTCAACAAACTTATTTCTGTCCATAGGTATCAATTACATATGAATGGTCCAAATAAGCAAATAATTAAAGAACCTAAAATAAGCTTATTATAGGAGCTATGGATTGCACCTGAACTTAATTTATTTCACTGGTTATAAATTAACGTTTCTTTCCAGTCTCCTTCGCTTTCTTCCTCTGGATGATGGTCACAATGTTGTGTCTGATCATCATGGCTGCCGGCATGGCGCTAGTGCCCAAGAAGAATAGGGACTGGACCTACGACAGAGCCAACAGGATCCGAAACAGTTTCAGAAGACCAGCTCGGACGCCACCGCCGTACACCGCGGAACCAGTGAAGCGACCTGAAGACAACCCTACCGCTGTCTAAATAGAGATCAATTTAGACTGCTTGGCTTAAATGTTACAAAAATATCTACTATTTATGTGGGGATTTCATCGAACTCTTTTTATATGAACTTATTTTCATAATTATTTACTGACCGGTTACCGGTTACGAAATTATTTACTTAATTGCTTGCAAGAAATGTTTTTTTGTTAAAATTATTTTAATACAAGAACGTCAAAACCATTTTTTATTCAAAAAATATTTTATCAAAACTTTTTACCAAAAAAATAATGTAACAATAACTTTATAAAAAATATAATAATAACTTTATGTTACATACATTAATATGCTTTATTATTTATTTTTTTAAATAAATGCTTTTAGCAGTTATTAATTAAAAGGTTTTATTTATCTACTTGTATTTGTGAGGAATTAGAAAGAACAGACCGGCCAGAGTTAATATTTAAGTTTCCAAAGTTTTCATAGAATACTGATGTAGTAGGAATTCGAGTAGTATTCTAGTCTTCCTATAATTACTATACTTACTTAAATAATTATAAATGGTTATTTAACTACGTTATCTTAAGTATATTATATTCCTTATACAATAGATGAAAAATTACCTTTTATTTTGCTATTTTTATAATATGTAAAAATGTTGCAAAGTAAGTAAATAGAAATTCTTAAGTGATTTATGTTTAATTTACTTATTTGCAAATAAATATATCTACTGATACATTTACCATAGTATTATTTGCCCTGGTTCCCTTTCCGCTCTAATTTTAAAAATGTGATAATAACTCTGTCTGTCTGTCACACTCTCACTTCTAAAATGCTAAAAAGATTTTGATAAAAATTAATAAGGGATAAGCTAGAATCCAAGGAAAGAACATAAGCTTCCTTTTGCCTTGATAACCGACAAACATACGGACGGAGCCATGGGTAAAAGCCAGTCAGCTTTAATGAACCTGACAGATTTTCTGTCATAGCGATTTAGATCATCTTGTTTTAATTTTCCTACTATAATTACTTACAGTAATGAAGGGAGGAACTAGGCGCATACAAAAAGGAGTGGCAACAAACAGCTAAAAATAGAGACATGTGGAAGAAACTAAGGGAGACCTTTGCCCTGCAGTGGGACAGTTCAGGCTTTAAATAAATAGATAATAACAATAATTACTTACAGTAGCTTGCATTATATGAGAAATGAGCCATACCTACCCGTTAATTAATAAAATATGAACTAAGTTAAACCACAACTTTTAACGTGTGGGCCTCGGAAAGCACGTTAAGCCACGTCCCGCCTGTCATACTATGATCTTTGGCAGTCGTTAACTCAATTCCGACAACCAGTCTTACTATGGGATACTGCGTTACCCAGTCAGATAGGCAATCGGTAAAGGTAAAATACGGAATTCAGCTTAGGCCGGTAAGACTGGAAGCCGACCCTAACATCGTTGGGAAAAGGTAGAGGGTATCGGTAGATGATGATTATTAGTTTACAATACAGTACTGATAGTGAAGTTTATGTTGCAGTTTTATAAATGTGTTTAACATAATTAGTAATACTATGATATATTACGAAAATAAATCAATATAACGAAAGCACTTACCTATTTATTTCTAATCAATCCAAGGACACTACGTCAAATAATATCGATAAGTATTAAGATAATGTCGATAATCACATTAACATACATTATTTCATTACAGTTTTAGATTAGTGTAGTGTAAGAGTAATTTAACAAAATGATTAGAAACATATTATTATTGTGTTTAGTTTCTGTATCCGTTCATGCGGCAGGTAAGTTTATTTTTTATAGAACATCATTATATTTAGCATCTATTGTCTCACTGCTGGGCAAAAGGCTTACTCTATTGTTCCGGCAGTCCGGGGGCCCGAGTCTGCTATTGACAATTGCTTCAATCGTCTGAGTGGGTGGCGTCAGTAGGTCCATATTAGGATAGTTACGTAGGTAAAACATAATTTTAACGTCAAATTGGCCATTGGGACGGACAATTTTGACATTTAGTAGAATGCCAATTATCCTAAAATGGACCTACTGACGCCACCCACTCAGACGATTCAAACAATTGTCAATAGCAGACTCTGGCCCCGGGTCTTTCTCTTTTTCCTGCCAATTCTCAAGGAAGGCATCCATTTTATTCTGTCATCTCTTTCGTGGTCTGCCCTATTACATAAGTTTATTAAATAATGTACAAATTGTCATACCCTTTTACACTACCCTTGGTTGACTTGTAGAGAATGCTAAGCCTTTGGCCATTGTAATTTTATCGTGCAAAAGATAATATGAATATCTAAACCACTTAAATTCCTTCGTCATGTGATATTTCCCAACAGGGTGGTGTTTAATCCGGTGAATCGGTCAAAGCCTGCGCTCAGGCTAACTGCAAAGATCTCTACCAAAACGGGGCGGTGTTTGTGACGTATAAATGAAACGAAACCGGACACGACCGGAGGCGCGCTAAAGATTTTGAATACAAACAAGAAAAAATTGTAAATAAGAATTTCCGAGTGTATTACGAGTATTCCGACACATAAACACTATTACATAAAAAGGTAGTGTCGTAGTGTAAATGTACCTTAAAATAAGAGTGTGTAAATGTAGCCTCAGTATAAATGTGGCTAGTTCAAAAATAAACATTATAATAATAGTATTGGACCTAAGACATGTCGCAACGGTTGATTTAGGCCAATTAGGCGATCAACGTTCAATGCCCAATATTTATTGCACTAACAAATGCATAAACGACGAGCGTGTTGGTCTAGTGGTGAGCACCCTGACTTCTATAGGAGAGGTCGTGGGTTCGATTTCCACCCAGGACAAATGTTTGTGTGATGAGCACAATCACTTGTTCTATGTCTGTGTGTAATTTATTTATTTATAATATGTATGTATTTAGAAATAATTAAGTATGTTTATCTGTTGTCTGGTTACCATAACACAAGCCCTGCTTAGCTTGGGATCAGATTACCGTGGGAGAGTTACCCGGAATATTATTATTATAAAAAGTAAGTGTATAACAACGTTAAGATCAAAAATCATGATAGACAAACATTACAATAATTAAACTTATTACATTGGCGTGTCTATTCGCAATGTGAAGCAGGAAATTATTAACACATACTGCTCGCAAATATTCCTTGATATTCATCTAAAAATTAAACACATTTTTAAAACTACTTATATTTTTTTGCTCTATCAATCATCTGCCTGCTATATTTTCCATGGCTGAATTGTCGCGTGGCGTTATTGAAACCAGTTAAATAATAATAGAATCATAATAATATACATATCCGTTCAAAATTAATTTCACTACTGTCCACTGTCCAATTGAGCTCATGAAAGAAAACCAACTAGCAGGCCTCTAGGTACCCAGTAAATAGTACATAATATGGACATCCACACACCATCCATCTATATTTTAAAGTAATTTCTGGCTATTAGTTAAATACCTTAATAAATATAGTAAAATCGATACGAGCCCCATCATACTTATGTTTTTGCAAAGACATATAAAAAACATTGCTATTCCTTATTTATAAAGTCACTTCTGTACATATACTCTTAAATTGTTTTTTTTTTTATTAGAAGTCCCCATTGTTCGAATATTGTTTTCTAGGCATGCTAGAAAGTTCTAGTAGAAAAATCTAGTCTAGAACTAGCACGAATACTATTGACGATGAATCTATTCGTGCGGTTAACGTCGAAACTAGCATTATAATACGAGTTCGTTTCGTCGTTGTTTTGCTGCTCTCCATAAATTAAGACGTTAACCATCTTCATAATCATTTGTATGTTCCAGAGCAAAGAATAGCGGGCGGCCAATTGACGACCATCAGTGAGTACCCGTTTGCGACGGCGCTGCTCACCAACAGAGTCGGCGGTGACTACGTCCAGGCCTGCGGGGGCACCATCCTCTCTCAGACTGCTATACTGACAGCCGCCTCCTGCTTCTATACTGGCACTGTGTAAGTTATACAGCCTCTATTTAAATAAGTTTAGCAAAGATGGAAAGAGAAATGCCTTTGCTCTGCAGTGGAAAGATCTGAATTAGAAGTAAAACAATATGGGATGGTTCAATCACAGCTGTGAGTGTGTACATACAGGGTATGGTAGCGACTAAAAACACCTGGGTCCCATATTTGTCTTAGTTGAAGGCACGTTGTCGCTTACGCAATCTGTGCGGCTGCGGCAAGCTTCAATCCTAGCCAGGACCCCTTCTAGAGGGCGGGTGTGAAGGGGCCACCTCTGTCTTTTTCCAAGGATAGACGCATTGGACCTGGAGTCCGTATCCTCCAAATCAATAACCTGCTTAAAACTATAGTCAAGTAACTAATAATAACTATAGAAATACAAATGGTAACAAGTAGGTCAAGTATCTGTCGTGACTCCTTCACAATGTGGCTTACACTAAACTGGACACTGTTCACTCTGTTGACATCATATATTATAATACATATGTATGACTGAAAATCTTACGTGAGCCTGAGTACTTATCTACATAACAAACTTTTCAAATATATTTTATATCTGAACACGAACATCGGAGTTAAAATTCTAAACAAAACAAGTTTTATATTTTCAAATAATTTTCATTCAAAACTCAGCTTTAACTGGTCAACGCCTCATTCCCTCTTTTTCCAACTCATTTCTTTTAAATAATATTCGCTGTCCAAGCACATATTTCATAATAAAGATGCTCAAACGAACAAAAGAACGGTTAAATAATTCTTTTAACTAATTTTCAGTCAAAACCCAGCATCAGCGTGGCGCGCACGCGTCGGCTCCTCCTACCGCAACTCTCAAGGCACAATCTACATCATCAACCGCTTCACGATCCACCAGGGCTTCAACCCCACCTCGCTGGTGAACGACATCGCCGTCGCCCGCACCACCTGGACCATCGCCTTCCAGGCCAACCTGGTGCAAGCCGCCAGAATCGCCGGAGCTGCCTACACTGTTAATAACAACCAGGCAGTTTGGGCTATCGGATGGGGTGCTATTTCTGTAAGTAATTTTACTCAAGTATCTAAGTAACTTTTAACCTTTTAACCAACATATTCACGTATACCACCCATGTATTAATTGGCAAAGGTCTTACACAACTTTTGTCACAAAGCACGATCTAACCAGTTTATTTGGACCATCAAGCAAAAAAGCGTAAAATTTCTGACTCTAGGTTACATGTTCCAAAATATCATTCCAATGAAGAAGAACCGGCAAAAAACTCCTTTACAGACTGACGGTGACTTCAAGGTGTAACTACGGTGGTGATACAAACATGTTATTGTTCCAGAACCAAGTGTCAGCCTCAGACCAGCTCCGACACGTGCAGGTGTGGACCATCGCGCAGCAGACGTGCACCAACCGGTACGCCGGCACCGGCACCACCATCAACGACAACGTCATCTGCTCCGGCTTCCTCGATGTCGGCCTTAGGGGACAGTGCACGGTAATCTATTGTCTCCTTCTTTTCGATTGGATGGTAATTTTATTAAATACGATGCTCCCGGTAGCCGCATTAACTGCAGCGTCATTGGTGAGCATAGAACCTTCTAAAGTGCAGGTTTCTGGACATCATCTAGCATTCAAATAGGGGTGTAATTGCTTGGTCGGGAAGGCCACTCTCACACCCGAATCTGATGGGAATCTGTTGTGCCATCTGCTTTTCTATAAACATTTTACGAATCCTTTAGTTAAATAAGCCAATTAGCACTTGCATATGAGCCGTAGCCGTAGAAACTTTTTTTTACAGAAAACCAATATGTCAAAACATTTACAGGACATTTTCTCGCACATAACATTTGTTTTTATGTCTCATATCAGATTTTTGCCTGCATCCCCGCACATAACAAGTAATTGTAACCTTGGCCCTCATAACTAGATAAATAAAGAATTTACCACAAGGTTTAAACATAATATGAATAACTTCGCTTTTACCCGCGACTCTACTCGCTGGGACTATAGCTAAAAAAGCACCTTTTATTTTTTTCATCATATTCAAGCTTACTGCATACCACGATTTATTAACAGACAAATAGACAAACAAATATAAGTTAGTACCTAGTTACTGAAATAAGAATGAAGGAGAACATGCATAAATACCTTTAAGTTAACTTCATGTTTCGATCAGGACACACTGGACTTGATTGCAAGCAGATACACCTCAATGCTGGATGTAGATAATTTTTCATCTACCCTCCAATTCTTCAACAATTATTCACTTTAATTCCTATCACATTTCATTTCAAACACTCGCGATAACTCCAAAGTTTGAGAATATTTAGCAACTTTAACCTTCGTCTGTTATTGAAATATAATTGTTATTCTTCGTTTTCAGGGCGACGTCGGTGGCCCTCTACTGGACACAAGCGGCAACGTGATCGGCGTGTTCTCGCGCACGACCGGCTGCGCAGACGACTGGTACCCTGACGTCAACACGAGAGTCAGCTCCTACACCAATTGGATCATCGCTGCTGCCATCGCTACTGCTTAGATATTATACTCTTTTTAGTGTAGCGGGAAGTACATGAATACTTTTTCTGAGAACCTTTTCGAACACGGAGAAAATAAACAATAATTATAGATATTTAAAAAACAGTAGATGAACAGTTATTTAATTCCTTATTAAATTGTGACTTTTATAATAAAATGTTAAATAGCAGTTCCTTTCTTTTTCTATTTAAATGACTTTTTTTTTAATCTTGCAATTGTCAGTACGTTGTGAGGCTTTACAGACAACAGGTTTTCAAACGTAACAATATAAACCATACTAGACTTGAAACTTTATTGTAAGTAACATCAAGAGTTTATACAGTGACATTTTGTGTAATAAAAATTGGATACTAAGTAGGCTGTATTGATTTATGTTCAAAACATTCAAAGGTCTTGGTTATATGCCATGGAAAACTATATTCAAATTATGTAATGCTATCTACATATAAACACGGTTTTTTGAACTATTAAATTATTTTCAAAAGCAATATTTATTTTTATGTACTTATTTTATACCTCAATTTGTTGTAAATACCTCTTACATGGAATATAATGGTCGTGTAGGTACCAAGCAGCGTGTTATCGATAAATTTAAATATCCCCGTTTTAGTAATAAAATGATAATGAAAATTAACTGTATTTTTTTGCATTCTTATATCTTTCTTGACAAACACGTTTTCTCGAGGCTTTTTGAAAAAAACATTTAAGTTTTTAATTATTGCATTGACAAGTACTAATTAACAAAATAGATTCTTCGGAACTAAGTGTATCCTCCATGTGCTGATGATGCTTAAAGACGTTTTCATGAAATGTCTCTCCGTCGCTCATGTTCCCTCCATGGTCGGGTGTTGTACACACCGGATTTCAAGGTGTCGCTTGCTCTAAGGTCCCAGGTTCGATCCCCAGACGGGACAATGTTGAAAATCACTTTTTTATATCTCGTCTCAGTTCTGGGTGTTCATGGTACTTTCGTTGTCTCTGAATTCCATACCACAAGTGCTTCTTACTTTGGTTCGGATCAATGTATGTGATGTTATCCATATTTTCAATTTAGAGTGAGAGAGACGGAATGTGATCTTACGGCGAATTCCAATTTTTCATCTATTTAAACTTTTGCTGTTGTCTGTGTATAAATTACCTAGGAAATATGAAAATATTTTATAAATATGATACACATCCACATACTTGCTTACATTCCTATAAACAATGTGTACAGTCAGTTTTTCAAGTATTTGCTTTAGATACACAATCTAGGTGTAATATTTTCAACATGTCTATTATTTGTCCAGATTAACAGATAAAAGTGTTCAGTCAACAATAGTAACAGAAAAACTTGGTGTAATAATTAATGTTTAATGTTTTTTTTAAATAATTAGCATGCCTTGCAATTTAAATGGCTTAAACGGATTTTAGCTTAACTCGTACGTATCCATAAAATAAAAGTGGCCTATTTTTGGCGCCATATTTTTCATCACCATTCGAATGGGGTGTCAAACTTATTGTTTTTTTAATAAATAAGTAGTAAAAAATATACACAAATTAATATGTTTAAATTTAATTTTGAATGAGGAATCCTAAGCTACAAGTATCATTTTTTTTTTTACTTATATCATCCTTTTTTTTTAAATCTTAAAGTAGTCTTATTAAAAATCAAAGTAATGAAATGCGTGCTTTAAGGAAAAACATCATCGAACTAAAGTATAACTAGTAGTAAAGCGTACGATTCGTTTACGTTCAGTTCACAACACGCCGTATCAATGTATCAGTGAACTGAAGTGCCTCAGTGATGTGTCAGACGGTCTTCCCGCCACACACGTCCGCCATTATAGTACCAAAGACAATAATAATCGTGTTAATAATTCATGTTGTTCTAACTTCGAGTATCACAGTTAATAGACTTGGACGCTCGGATATCGTCGGTATGTATTATCGATTCTAATTGATAAGCTCGATTTGTTGTTAATGAATCGGAAAAATTAATTCAGTTGATGACTGCTTTGCGATAGTGTTTTTAACTTTTGTTGTTGATTGTATTGTTTTAATTGAATTTTTTCCTTTCAATAGATATCTAAGTCTTATTAATTAAGCATTTATATTTGAAATCGTTGCTTTACTTAGGTACTTAACATACGGCCTCCAAAAATGTCGTACTTTTTCACAATAAAATTATTCTTAGAAAGAAAAAACTGACTTCAAAATAAGACTTGTATTGTTTTCTTATGTATCCCACTGTTATTACTGGTCCAAATTCAAATGGGACCACAAGGAAAGTACCAACTTTCAAATAAAAAAAGAATCACCAAAATCAGTTAACCCAGTCGAAAGGTTCAGGTCAAAATGAGTTTCCTTTTTGTAGTCGGTTTAAAATGGGGCTTAATGACTTCAAAAGAAAAACAGTTAGTTTCAATGAGAAATCCGAAAGTACTTATTATATAAAATCTGAACCTAACTGTGGTCTAGATTGCAGTAAATACTACCAGTAAATAGGTCAAATCAATGTTCTGAATAGATACCAATGATGCACTGATCGTGAATGCATTTTGAGTGATACACATAAATAAATAATTATTTATTGCACCTTGTGTAAACAAAGGTTTATATGAACTAACGGTTTGATAAACTGGATATTTACGAATTCCAAACGTTCTTTCAAGTAAAACACTGGGGAAGTGTTAATTTTCCGTTTTTTTAAAGATGATTTTGGTAACGTTTTGTCTGTAGGAGTTTTTTTACAAGTTTTTTTTTTTGTTTTCATTGCCTTGTTGGATGTTACATTGATTCATAATTTTATCTTTAACTGGCGAAAAGCTATATGATACCCTTCAAGTTAGTAAAATATACTACATTTTAGTAGCTAATACAATTAGGTATTATAGACAGCATAGGATATCTACGTAGGTAAAACGTCATTTTAACGTCAAAATTGGTCATTTGGACGGCCAATTTTGACGTTCTGACATTTAGTAGAATGTTATTTATCCTAAAATGGACCTACTAACGCCACCCACTCAGACGATTCAAACAATTGTCAATAGCAGACTCGGGCCCCTGTCTGGCCACAGTGAAGAAGATGTCTATTTATATATAGGATTCGTTATTTCCTAGCCGAAAACAAAAAAATAAACTTATTCCATTGGACTGTGTTCAGGTGTTTAAAATTCATGGAATTTTGTTGACAACTGTTATCCATACTTCTAGACTAATATCACACCTATATTATCTTTTTTACTTCTTCACGCTGTGCTAATATAATAAATGCAAATGAAATGTATGTTACGTTTTCACGGCTAAACCCCTGGACAAATTTTAACGAAACTTGGTTTTGGGTAAGCTTCGATTTTAATAAAGAATATAGGTACGTTATTATTACGCAGACAGAATCAAAGGTAAAAGCGAGTTGATTATAAATACCAATGGGAAATAAGTGAACACGTATAACAACGGTTTACCGCCTTTGTGGTATGGCTAAAAACAATAAACAAGTAGTTATGTGAATACAAGTAGTTAAATATGTGACGCCGGATGACTTTATCAAGTTATCCTTACACTTAATTAATTCAACCAGGAAAATATGAAAACTTGTATTGTTTGTACAATTACTAGTAGTACCTACTTTACCTGTGCGAGCTTTGATTTCGAGCGAACTAATTTTGATCCCGCCAAATACCGGGAAAATCACAGCGTTTAAAGTCTACTATATTATTATAGAAATTTGTAAATTGGGTATGTACATCCTTACTAATATTTAAATGTGAAAGTTTGTGAGAATGGATGTGTGGATGTTTGTTACTCTTTCACGCAAACACTACTGAATGGCTTTAATGAAACTTTACAATAATGTAGCTTATACATCGGAATAACACATATAGGCTATAATTTATAAAGGTAGTGTATGAATTGTCATTCACGCGGGTGAAACCTCGGGACACAGCTAGTAGAAAATAAAGTTACCTACCTATAGCTACCTACATTTTCTATGAATATTCAGTAACAGTAAATAGGGTTTACGATTCTTAATAAATATCTTAACTACGAAATACTTTACGTCCTTCCATACAGTCATCGATGAACGACACGGGTAGTGTCTTTCCTAAATATTTTGATTACTTTTTATTATTTGAGTACTTAGTTTAAAGTTAAGTACCTATATTTTATCAATGAGGACAACTTTATTCGCTGTAAATAACATTTTAAATGTTACAGAGAATTTCAAAGTCACATATAATTACTTTGCATACATAGTATGCTGATAAAGTCACTTTGTAAACCTATTCGTATTTTACTGCTCAGTTTTACGCCAATATTATTTCTTTAAATATATGATTCGTGATCGTGGTGGCCTAGTGGTTCACCGAACGGATTTGTATGCACAAGCTTGCTGGTTCAAATCCTGGCAAGTACCAAAGTGGCTTTTTCAAAGTTATTTGTACTTTTTAATAATTCTAAGACACTTCTGACAAACGGAGAAGGAAAACATCGTGAGGAAACCTGGATTCCTTGGGGTCCGCATACACCAATCCGCAGAGAGCAAGAATGGTAATCAATGCTCGTGCCTTCTCTATATGGGAAGAGGCCTTTGCCTAGCAGTGGGACGTTTATAGGATGGATTATTATTATTATACGATTTTATAAGAGCTGAAATAATCGCTGCTGGGCACAAAAAAAATCTCATATAGAAAGGAAACGAGCATAGGTCAATGGCCAGGATCATAAATGGTCATTGACTATATTTCTCCATGATAATCTTGAATTATGCAATTAACTAGGTCGGTAGTACTAATAATAATATGTCGAATAACTAAGTTTTGAAATATAAGTTGACTGTCATTTTGTGACTGCAATTCAATGTCCAAATAGTTATCAGCATGATAAGTGTCCGCCATTCGGTTTTATATCTCGTGATAAAAATATAGATAAGCGACTTGAAAGCATTGTTATATTTAATTTGTAGATACAACATAGTATTTACTTGCTTCACGGGTTTTATAAAAAAAGAACGTATACAACTTGTCCAGATCGCCAATTTTCTAATCAGAAAATCAAATTATCGAAATCACTTTCAATAGATCAATTATACCATTAGATTATTTATTTGTATCATTGAACAAAAAATAAATTAATAACATAACACAATGTAAGTTATTAATGTTCGATTAATTATCTAATACTGACTCTGCAGCTCACAAAATATTTATTAATAAGCAAACCCTATGTAAAATATCCATGGAGCAAGTTTTTTTTTTTAATGTTCCGTTTGGTGCTACTTTAAGAAAAGAGTCTATGCCTTCTCTTGGAAACCTGGAAACGATTCATACATGGGCTTGATTTAAGTCTATTCAAGTTATTTAAGAAAGAAAAATGGCCTATCCTCAACCAAAATGCTTCTTCCTTCCTTTAACCTCCTCAGAACTTGTTCCCACTTTTTCCACATCTAACTTGCAAAGGTAACGGGATTTTTGTGTTACTTTTCCAAATACGCAATACCTACAAGGGACATGCTCAATTACTAATCTAACTGCGTGTACAAGTAGTTTTGTAAACGACTGTGACCACACGACTCAATTAGGCTAATGAGAAGATGAATTTGACTCAGCCTAGTTACGCAATCTTCTGCAAAATACAACTAGAAAACTAATATTTAGATAATCCATCATTTATCCTTGTGCTAGTATGTATTGTGATCGGGATAACGCTATTTCCCTTGCACTGAAACTCTAGAAAATTCCTAATTACATATTGTTTGTGCACAGCGACATTTCTAAAATATAAAGCAATAGGTACATTGTATTTTTCATCCAGTCCGTTCCAGCTAACTTTATCATTTCATCAGGACACTGATAATAGTAATTTGACAAATACAAATAAACAAAATTCTTATTATTCTATTCCAGCGAAAAGAAAAATAGAGCTACGACCGTTGACGCTCAATTGTTTTCTAAACGATGTCGTACGTATATCCGCACCTATGATCAACGAGGAAGTGGCTTACTACTACCTTCACAAACCAAGCGGAGAAGCCATGGAGCTGAAGTTAGGACAGCCGAGGCTCTTGGAAAACCAAACCGCAAACCAAAGAGAAGCATCCCCTATAGTCTCAAAATTTGTAAAAAACGTCAACCCAATCATCACACAATCGAATAACTACGACATATTCGGCATGAGAAAACTATCTGTTCAGAAATTCAATGCGAAACTCAAAGAATTGGATCCCAATGATTTCATGCTGGGCCCTCTTGTTATGGAAGACTTTGGGAACTGGGTGCTGAGCGTGTATACCAAAGACTTGAGAGGACAATGGATCGAGCTGTACCAAGTTATATCGGTTACGATAACAGGTGCGTTTGTAATTGGTTTACAAATCAAGTGTAATGAAAAGACCTTTATGAACAAAGTATATGAGCTCTTAAGGACTACTAGCGTGTTATTAATTGATTTGTCAAAGTTATTTCAAACCATTAATTACAACTAGCAGGACTATACCATTTTTTACAACCCAGCAAACAAAACTGTGGCTATTTAGGACATTTATCCCAAAAATCGATTGAAATATTTTCGGAAATCGACCTCACACGTATAAACCAGTACTTCATAAACATTTGATAGCAAATTTCTGTGTCATCATATGATAAAATATTGTATTTTGGGTATTTTGTAGCAGAATCGTAAAATTTTCTACTTAGCACAGGGTTTGGTCCTAACTTTCTAAACAAGTCAAGTTAGCGATTGTCTACAGTTCAGTGTTCCAAAAGGGAAATAAGGGTTAGACTAAACTGAGGAAATCAACAATCCAATAACCATCGAACTTATTTTCATTCACAAAATTGAACCATTGAAACACAACCACCATTATATATTATATAAACATATCAACTTAATACATAGGTATTTCTACTCTTGCATCTTGTATAACCTAACAAAACATTTTTACAGAATACGTACCAGCCAAACCGGTAAAACCTACATTACAGAAGGGAGATACATTTAAGCTAAGTTTCGCATTCCCAATATCAGGGCTACAGAGTTGTGAGCTAGTCGCCCCGCGGTCTACATTCGACAGATTTTATGAGAAGGACCTCATCGAGGCAGACACTTGTGGGTACCTCGTGCCTGATATAACACCACATGATAAGGGACTCTGGAGAATCATAGGGGTTGGACATATTGTGTACGAAGCTGAAGTTTATTTAAATGTTAATAGTAGTTTTGATAATAAAAATTGATAAGACTGTTTGTGAACCTTTATTTACCTGTTAGTCCTGTTACAGTCCATTTTAATTGTTGTGCCGAATGATGAAAGTCCCTCTTAAACAAATATCAACTTTATGTAATTGTAAATAAAGTTAAGTTTAGACTTCTTACTTACTTTGCTTCTTACTTACTTATTTTACTTTACTTATGATTTTAAAAATGTTGTGTAGTTTCTCTAAAGGGGGTCATCGACTAGCGAGTTTTACCGATAAAGCTCGCTCTTCGATTAACTCAAAACCTCGGTTTTACTTGGTAACAGAGCCAAGCAATAAAAGTAATATTATTTATAAAACTATATTTACAGCTTAAAACAATTACACCTCTTAACATATAACAATCACAACATATAGAAGTCGGGTTGCTTTCGTCAAATACTACACATTTGAGCCAATGCGTTACGTCATACAAAATGGCGCCCATTCTGTTTTACAAAACTCTGTAAAATAAAAACGTATCTATCTGTGTCCTCTACCAGAGTTAGGAAAATTATTTTTATTTATTGAAATACAATGAAATAAAAAGCAAAACTATTTTTTTTTATATCATGCTTACTTTACACTGTATAATAATATGGATACTAGGGTTTTAAGTTATACAAATTTAATTGGTATTAATAATAAAAACATATATTATCTGAGTTGGTCATGAAACACGGCAGTAGTCACGTTTGTCTTTAGCTATCGCAAAATAAACATTTAACTATATTGAACATAAGCTATTGAAAACATGATGTTCAAATGTCCGTTTCTGATACAATCATATACAAAGATCCTTACATCCGTAACCAGAATCAGAATAATCCGTCAAGTTGGTGCACATTTGCTGTTTGTATCATGCGCATGTACACACCGCAAACGTGTAGCAGTCAGGGCACACTATCATGTATCTATCTTACATATAATAGATGCATTTATTTGACACCAGCATCGTCATAGTACTTTTGCTATCCGTAACAAATTTTCTTACCATAGCATCGCTACCCTCCAAGTCAGTACACATTGGCCGTATATCCACACTTAAACACTGGCTTATTATCCTAGCTTCCAAGTTGGTTCACAACAGCCATGTGTCTACGCATCTGGACTATCCTCCAAGTGCACATTGGTTGTGAGTGCTCGCATTTACACACTGGCTTATATCCTTACCCTCCAACTCCGTCCACTTTGGCCATAAGTCAACACTGGCCTACTCACTACCACTGGCACTATTATTGTCACTGGCACTGCTGCGTCTGGGCGTCTTCTCCTGCGCATCGCTGCCGTCGTCATCGGAGTCCTTGAGCGCCTTCGCTCGGTCCAGGCGGCGAGCGCGACGGGTCTCCACGTCAGAGCCTTCCGATTCTGACGAGTAGATTGCTGCGCCGGCTGACGCTGTGGAGGTGAATAAGTTTATAAATACAGGTGATTAAAAGAAAGTACTCCAGGACACTAGACAATGTATAAATTTGTATTTTGAGTCGTAATTTTTTTTGGGATAAGATTTGATTACAATTTTTTAATTATAAAAATAATCGTAGCTCGATGAAAAAAATTGAGAAACTTGTCACGCGTTGATAAAAGCTCATTATGATGAGCTTATGATAAATGAGCATTCACTTCACTGTAAGCACGTAAGCCAAAGACCAAATCATCCATGTTCACTAATACACAGTTACCTACATAAGGTTCAAATATATTTGACCCTAATTTATTTATGATTTTTCATCACTACTAGTCAGACTAAAATGAACTTAATTTCTACTCACATAAAGTTTATGCTTACTTGAATGGAAACTACATAAATTGCTAAATATTTTTGCTAGCGAAGCGACTTCTTCTAATTAATATATAGATGATGTTTTTCTTCCATTTAATTTGACTTGGATGGGAGTGTTACCTTTCTGTCCCTGCTTGTACTTGTTCTTGATGGCGGCGAGCGAGACCCCGCCCTCGTCGTCGGAGTCGTCCCTGGCCGCGGCCCCGCGCGCGCCCGCCCCGCGCCGCTTGGAGCGCACCGACACGCGCGACCGCATCGCCGCGCGGAGCTCCATCTCCTCTTTCTGTGTACATATAACATGTATTATGCTTGTGAAGCTCTAAAGGGAAAAGAGTAACGCTATAGGTACTCCTTATTGTCAATTTGTCTGATATTTTTTCTTAGGATCGCATGGTTTCATCATGATAAAATGAATATCAAATACTCAGGAACCAACCTCACAAAAAGCTTTCGCGGTAACGTGCACTCTCGAGTTTGAGTAAATTCGCAAATTTGCTCAAAATCGTACTTTCCATGCGTGCCTCAACGAAGGATCTCGATATGCACTCTTTTTGGCCCTCATAATCAATCTTCTGCTAAAACTAGCAACTATACACAATTTTTTAAATAACAATCTGACCTTGAGCTGGTACTTCCTGTCAGCGTCGGGGTCCGCGCCGACTTGCGACAGTATCTTGATGGCAGAGGTCTTGGTGGAGCGGTCGGCGAGAGAGAGAGTCATCTTCCTGTGAGTGAAGGACTCTGTGGAGTGAGGACGGAAGGAGAGCTTGGTGCGGAAGACGGCTTGTCCTTGGAGACCTGTTCCCTGGCGGACGAATAAGTGGTTGTGGTCGCCCTGGAAACGAAAAAAAAAGAACATTAGTTGGTTTACAGGACCGATTTTCTACAGTTAAGAAATTTGCTGACTACCAAGCCCCACATAATAATATAATAATAATAATCCAGCCTATAAACGTCCCACAGCTGGACACAGGCGTCTTCCCATATAGAGAAGGCGCGAGCATTAATCCGAACATAAAATATATAAAAAAAAAATGTAACAATAAAGTCCCACTCACATGTAACGGCTGCTTATAAACGTCGAATATTTCCGACCCCAGGTGTAGAGACATACTGCCGTCCGACCACTTGACCATGCGCGCGTTCGACTCCTTCACCGCGTTGCCTTCCTTGTCGAACACCGTGCGCCAGCGCATCGTGTTCTCCACTTTTAGTTTTAGCCTGTACAAGTAAAGAATATAAATATACAGCTTTATGTGGTAAGCAAAAGGCCGTGTTCTGCAGTGGACTTTATGACGCTGATCATAAAGAGGTTAGTAATCGATTTATTACTATATAAACGGTTACCTTAATTATTTGTATTATGTATAGATATTTTTTTTGGTAAAATTTGAACCATGACTTGTTTAAAAATAAATAAACTTTTAGACATCTTGTTGGTGCAAATGAGGGAAAAAATATATTTCTTGAAAACTAAAATACTAAACTACTAAAACAGTAGTACTACTAAAATCTGGATTAAGAATTTAGGCAATGAAAAATAATCTGGGCTATCAACAATAAAAATTGTTTATCTATCAAACCTCATGTAACCAAATCATTCAACTTATATTTTTAAATTGCGTTTTTTTTTACCTGGCGCGACCTTCCTCATCCAAGGTCTCCTCCTCATCGATTTCATCCTCATAGGTACTAGGATCATAAGGCCGGGTCTCCACCGACAAGAAATTGGGCAGCTTCACAAAGTGCAGCTCCTTGCCCAACTCCGTCCATATCTTGGGCATGTCCACATCTATACGGGTTTCTGGTATCTCTACCTCTTCTTCTTCCTCTGGTTTGTCGCGTGACTCTTGCTGAGTAGAGAAGGAATTAAAGAGATTTTAGTAAGAATTACATCCTAGCTCAAGACAAGTGCGTTGAAGAGGGAAAGAATGGCCTTTACCTCGTAGTGGCACAAAAAAGTGGTAACAAAATTAGAAACTGAGATATTATATTGGATTAAAAATTCGAAGAAATCTTTTCTTTGTGAGCTAGTGTCTAAATATGTCTATGTCTTGGTGCGCTGACGTTTGACACTTATATCCGCAAAGGGTAATGTAAAAATAGCTAAATGTCTGACTTAAGTACTTTCGTCAGTACATTGTATTTGATAACCGGCTTCAAAAGGAGAAGATTCTTAAATCGTAGCTGTATAGTCATCTGGGTACCCAAGAGGTCTCAAAAAGAAGTTGATTATTATTTACATTTATGTGTCTTCAATTATAAGCTTATTTAAACAGCAACATTTTTATCAATTGCCACTACCCTCACCTCATCCCCACTCCTTCTCGCCTCATCTCCGGACCGGCGCGCGTCCTGACTGCGGGAGCGGGAGCGGGACCGGGAGCGCGAGCGGGAGCGAGACCGGGACCGGGACCGTTCTGAACCCTTGTCGGCGCCGCCCTCGTCTTCCGTACTGATGTCTGACGCGTCGCCGAAGAGCGCGTCGGCTGTCACTGTGTAATAATAACATAAAGTTTTATGTACTTTACTTTTGTAGGATTGAGATTGTTGATTGTTGCCTGGAAGAAATTGCTAGGTGTAAATATATCAACAAATCCGGCAATAAAGCCGGATTTGTACTTGACGTTTCTTCTTTTGTTTTTTACATATGTTATTCTCCTGGGTCTTCTGCCATAGCTTTATTTAGAAATAAGCAATTTCTTTGTACATTAATTATATCATAAATCAATGAATAAATAAATTGTTTCTTTGTATTAAAACACCTTCAATAACCGTACAGCTGTAGACAATGTGATTAAGCATAGAAAAATATTGCTCTCAATAACTCTTACTTCTAATTCATATAAATAACTTACATCCTTTTATTTAATAAATCTATGTTACTATTTATAATAAAAATAACTAAATCGACCACAGACATCTGACACAGTTAGCTTGAAACCTTAATCAAATTCAAAATGCCTGAACAGATTCTTCATCATCCTTCACTTGTGATACATAACACATTTTTTTAACATTCTAAATACATTTATTGCTAATAACTTACCACCATCCTCCTTCTTGCCCTCCTCATCATCATCAGAGTCCACGATCTTCTTGGCTTTCTTCTTGGGCTTGCCGCTGGTGTCAGACCCGCTGTCGGAACCCGCCTTCTTGCGTTTAGGCATGTCTTTAGCGGCGCCGTCGCTCTCAGAGTCTGATAGGACTGCGCGCTTCTTTTTGTCACCTAGAATATCAGATTTAAATAGTTGTTTCTTATGTTATTTTGAAAGAATGGTTAAGCAATTATGTATTTGTTTAGATGGGAAATGTTTCTACACAAAATCAGGCTTTGAAAGTATAAATTTTTAACCTCCTTTCAATAAGTACGTGTAACAGAATGGTGTGTTTTTGCCACTTCGCACAAACCAACACTGAATATAGAGTGAAGAAAAAATATAAGTACTTACCAATCTCAGCTTCTGAAGCATTAGAGCTCTTTGATCGCGACCTAGAACGACTTTTGGACTTCGATTTTGACTTGCTGCGAGAATGCCTTGAACCAGATCTGAAACAAGAAAAAAATATATTATAACTTTTATACCGCTAAGTAACATTGTTACAACTAAATGTGTTAGTCAAAAAAATATACCTTGATCTACTCTTGGATTTTTCCTTCGCCTGTTCATCATCAATCATGAGATTAGGAGAGTTTGACCTGCTGTCTTGTTCCGCAGGCCTGGCCACTGGGCTTTTTGACCTTGAAGTTGCACTCCCTGACCTCGACCTCGACTTCCTGCTTTTCGGACTCGCACTTGCAGACTTAGATCTCGACCTGCTTTTAGCTCCCTGCGATTTCGGACTCGGCGAACGAGATTTTGGGCTTTGTGATCTAGATTTTGGACTCTGTGACCTGGATTTTGGAGATTGTGATCCAGATTTGGGACTGTGTGATCGAGATTTTGGGCTGTGAGGGCCAGATTTAGGGCTAGCTGAGTGGCTCTTAGGTGTGCCGGAGCGTGATCTAGCACTGGCAGAGCCTGAACGAGACCTTCTAGAGCCACTTCTGGACCTTGAAGCTCTTTGTTTTGGACTCCCAGAAGCATTAGACTTAGGGCTTGAAGATCCAGATTTGTTACTATGAGCAGATCCTGAGCGAGATCTGTTTGAATGAGCGGGTGAGTTAGACTTGCTTCGGGAAGCATTTGAGGCATTGGAAGATCTCCGGGAGCGAGCTGTTCTGTTGGACTTTGGTGATTCACTGCCAGACTTTCCTGGACTGCGAGATACTGATCTGAAATATTGATACATTTTGTAAAGTAATAATAAATATAGTACAATAATAGTAATAAGATAATTAGAGCCCATCATTTCCGTAGTTTTCTTACCAAAATTCAACAAGTGGTCTCTATAGTAATGAACATTATATCACAGGGTCACATGGAATAACAAACTGCAAATAATGCCTAAATACAGAAGTCTTTATAAATATTTATTGAAAATTATTTGACTAAGTTTTCTGTGACATTACAAGACACTATAACTCATACTTTCACTTGTTTTAAGGTTAGCTACAAATCTTACCTGGATTGACTGCCCTCTTTGCCTGATGGCGCAGGGCTAGGGCTCTTGCTGCGGCTTGCACTTGACCCACTGTCCGAGTCAGACCCTGAATCTGTTTCTAAAACAACAATATGTAATAATGTTTATGTTTATCACTTTACTAGACTTAAACCATTTTGATATATTTCACGGTAGGGTCACTAACGGTGCTTTGATTACAATAATTATAAACACCTATATAATATCAATAAGAGATAAAACGGTATTAAAGAGAGCAAAATAAAAATACATTTCCAAAATTGTGTTTTCACATTTGACACTTCCACTTACCATTTAACGAATTCCTTGCTGTAGGTGCCATTTTGTATGCGCTTTTTTGCACAAATACACTATTTCACTATCCAATCATGAATAGAACACAAACTTTTTGTAATTATACGACAAAATCTTAAATCACAAATAGGTTATGATGCCAACGGCAGAAACGTCAACGTCAAACAACAGTAATAGTGTAGTGACTAAACTTAAAGAGCACACTTACTTTTACAATTAATCATCTTTAGTCGATTAAATTTTAAATGAAGGTTTCTTTAAAATCCTCATTTTAATTTACAATGATATAGATAAAATATATTTTTATGTTTTATTGTAAATTTTTCGATGGTTTAAATCACATTATTGCAATTTTAGGCTGATAGAGGTCATTAACACAAAGAAAACAGATTAAAAAAATTGCTATTAACTAAAGTTAATCATAAAGAATTTAATATGGATGATCTAAATTTAAAATGAATAATATCTCAAGCATTTAGCAATATATATATCGCAGACAAATAGTATAATTTGGCATTTTACATACGACGTCGTCAGTTTAAAAACGTTTGCAGTTATGTAATATGCCGAAGGAATTGTATATTAAATTTTAATGTTTAGTTAAGTAACATAATCGAAATTAGTTAAGTTTATTCATAATTTTAGTTTATATAAATTTAATTGTATTTTCCGTGTCTTACAGGGTCCATATGCAGATAATGATTGGCATAATCTTTTACGCCGTTAACATGATTCAGCTTTATTTTATTAAATAAAATACTTTCAAAAGTACCTGTGTCTATCTATCTGGTTGTGTAATTAAATACTAAACTACTTGCTAAACCAATTTTGATGAAATTGGTAGAAGGAGTAGGCTAGCTAAAACTTTTCCATTGGAATTATTTAAGTAACTTTATCGTTCAACTATGTAGTAGGTACAAGTGTCGTGCTTTGAATTTCCCCAATTTTTTTTTTACCTTATTTGTAATTTACAAGAATATGATGGAATTTTATGACTTTAAATGTCATGTACCACAAATGGCACATAATATATTGTAGCTTCCACACGTTTATTAATTCGACTTGTATTATTATGATATGTTGTGTTATCACTGTGATTCCATTTAATAAAGCGGGATGAAGTCTCATTTGCGGGTTATGGCACCCTCGAGAGTGATGGGGTGGTTCTATTTATAGAACGGAATTCGTATGTCCGTCCTATGGTGTTTTATTATTAGATACCTAGTCGTTTGTTCATGTATTTTTCATCTGATATTGATTGTCGAATAGGCTTCTTCATTGAGGGCAATTACGTTACAGTTTGACAAATGCAATCAAATAAGGTATATAGAGTAAGCAAAAGTATGTGACCATTGAAGGAGTAAGTATCGTTCTGCGGATTTAACCGCACCCGGTTCAGTGAACTCGTGGGGGTGAAAAAGCACACTTTTTAAATGTTATTATCATCAACCTTTATTGTTAAAGGTTTTATTTTATTATAATAGGTACTTGTGTGTTACATTTTTTCGTACATTAAGTTCTTAAATACCTACTTAATGTTAAAGTTTTTTAAATTAGTAAGTAGAATTTGCGTCGAAAAGTACCTAATTAACATCGATCCATGAGTCCTCACAAGCAAATATAAGAATACGTCCTGCTGAGATTTGGTATTAGTTACTTCCCGTTATGAGCCACCATCCATACCACCAAACAATGATTTGCGTACCTAGTAGGTAAGTAGGTTCGTATATCTTAATATTTTTTTTACCGTCCCTCCTTTATAAGCCAACTTCTCTGAAATTGCTAAACCACGGCAAAGAAAAAAGCATTCCAATGGAAATACTAATCTAGCCTACAATAAGATTCGAACAGTCAATGCCGTTTTAAATTAAAATGCATTCAATGCTCTAATTCGGCCGTGATAACAGCGGCTTACATTCACTACAACTCAGATTAATGTTATGTAACACATTCAAAAACTGATTTGTTCATTTACCGACACATTGACACATGCCTCCTACATATTGTACTTATAGGCAGTAGGTATAAGACCTATGGACAATTTAGTACCTACCTAGGTACATACATATTCCAAACTTTGAATGGAAGGAAACGTAATATGTTGACTCACAAATATGTAGGTTTTGCGATTTATTGGAATAGCATTATCCATTCAACAGATATCCAATAAATAAAGTTTAACTACGGTAATAATAATAACTCGGTTCAAAGTTTCGTCTCACGATCTCATAGAACTCGTAACTTAACTCTTATCAGACACAAAGGACGATATCTCTTTCTTTATTTATACAGAGTGAAAGGGACAAAATATACCAAAAACAGGCGCCTTTTTCAAGGGTAAGGTACCCGACGACATACCCAAGTAGAGCATACCTACATGTTCGCATCTGTTCCGAGTTTGAATGGGGCGATTGAATGGCGTTTTTTCTTCCGTTTGTTAGTTGAACGATGGCCGCGGCCGGCGACGTTTGTGCCGGTTTGGTGCGACATAAACATATTTTATTACGAGAACTATGCGACACAAATATATTGGATGTATTAGTGAAGAAAGGGATTTTTAATTTACACGAGTTCGAATTGATAACTGGTGCGGCTGACAGTGATAAGTGTAATTATTTTATCGAGATTGTTAGTAAACAAAACGGTGTTAAGTTAAATGATTTGTGTGTTGTTTTAAGCAAGGAATGCCCAAAACTGTCCAAGGAGCTTATGAATGATAGGCACAGGTTCATTGTCAATGGTTAGTAACATATTTTTTTATTTTCTTAACTTACATAAAACATCATTCGTATCTACAAAGCTTTTAAATATACCTACATATATATGCTATGCGCTAATTACTGACTTGGTACCACCAAGCTGTTAATTTGATGTAGGTAAGTACCTACCTGCCTATTTTTGGTAAATTAATATTATTAAAATAACGCAGATAAGTAGGTAAGTAAATACCTACAACTATAAAAATCTTACCTTATAATTAGGATTTATATCTAATACCTGCTTAGGTACCTACCTATTTGTCATAAATGTAGCTAGGTTTAAGTTACAACATCTGTATTTTTTAATGTATTTTTTTTTATCTCTAGGCGTACCTACCTATGGTCTTTGCAGGTAGCATTGAATACTACCTACCTATAGGTAACTCAGGTAGTGGGTACAAAGAAAGGTAAAATAGCCGGAAGTATCCTAGAACGTCACTATAGTGAAATAAATGTTTTATCCAGTTCGTAATTTACCTACCGTGTCCAAATATCTAAAGTTCCACAAATACTAATCTATTCAAAAAAGTTTTCCTCCTATCTTACTTTAATAAATCACCAAAATCTTCTAATATAGTTTGTAGGCAACTAGGTACCAGAAAACCAATTACTAATATTAATTATACATAGTCTCATGATTATGTAAAATTAAATTTTATACGTAAGTTAATAATTTATCAGAAGATTACTTGCAAAGCACAAAGATGAAAGTGATATCGACAAGACCTCGTAATTTAAGTTCTATTCTGGTTACAGTGATCACATAAATAAATACGAAACACGGTCACTGCGATTTTCGAAGTTGACAAAGGCCTTACTAATCTCGGTAAAAAATCGGGGGTACGCCAAACAACTAAATGACATGCCTAGGCATTTTGTAATACGGTAAAAGCAATCATGTGCCGAAAATTGAAAAAAATTGCCCAAATGTTACGAAGAAATGGCCGACTCTCACGAAAGACCACAATCGAAACTAGATTGAAAAATTGCATGACCACCGTCCAAAAGGGGGAGAGAATTGTTAAGAGACAATAAATTTAAACTTTACAAAGATAAATGTGAATAGAATTGACATTGAAACTTTATGTCAAAGGCTTAAGGATTATAATCGTTTAAATATTAGCGGCACGAGGTTTAGTTGATGCGGGTGCGTTCGGAAATTGACCCCGCCTTAGCTATGGGAATCAATCCACTATTGAGCTCCTGAGTATTCATGTAATTCAAATGAAACCGCAATTACTTCCACGATCGTAAAGGTAATTACTGAATGATGTGTGTATCCTTTGTCGTTACTTTTACTGCTGTTGTCATTACATAAATATTGTATTCGGATGTAATAAGTTAGAGAATTAATTTTACTCTTAGATTAAGTACATCCTTATTTAAAAAGCTGAATTGCCTTAGCAATGCTTAATATTTGAGAGGCAGATTTTGGCCGGGATGTTTAAAAAGAGGTCGAGATTTAAATTATACATTATGTATACGGACAAAATAAAATTCTTACAGAATATTATATTTGAACCGAAAGTGTAAATGAATAACATGACATACAGTAACAATGCAGCAGCTGCTTCGTGCGAAAAAGAATTTCGTTGAAAATTGTGAGAAGTCTTAACCAATTTTCGCATATTCAAAACATTTCCCATGGAATATTGGTAATTATTTCTCATAACCAAAATCACAATCAAAGCACTGTGGGGTGGGAAGTTTAGCCATGGAAAGCATTATGTATGGATTGGACCAAGTCTTAATTGCTGACCATCAGGGACCAGAGTCCAGTTAAAATAATGTCCCTAGCCAAGTCAAAACACTCAGAATACGAGTGTATGGAGTGCATATAGCACTGTTTATAGGTTCTTCGATAATAATATATTTAATACACAACTGAAGAGGTTTTTGTAACAGGCTTTGATCCTAAAACGTCCGGCACACTAGGTTGCAGGCAGGCAGTTAACATTCGCATAGATGTATTTATGTATTCTGCACATATTTCTGAATGGTGTACAGATCACCGAGAGTGTCTCTATTGTGTATTACCCAGTGTAGCATTGTAGCATTTACTAGTAGCTTTAAATATGTTACAAATAATTCTTACAAAAGAAATCTGACTTCAAAATATGTCTTGTATTTATTTCTTATGGATCCCATTGTCAAATTGGACCACAAAGAAAGCACTAGCTTTCGAATGAAAAAGAATTATCAAAATCGGCACACTCAGTCGAAAGTTATGAAGAAACAAAAAAAAAAATACAGTCTATTTGAGTACCCTGCCTCCTTTTTTGAAGTCGGTTAAAAGGAGGAGAGAGACCAAACGCAAAAGGTTTAAATGACGAAAAATGGAATCATCATCTTTCTTATTCATCCTTTTCGGGTGTCAGCCTTATTTTTCTGGTACATATTTCTTATTATTTTCGGTTTAGGTTCTCTTTGATGTTATGACCTATATTGTCAAGGGTTATTAAAAGGTTTACTAATCGTCACGTTTAATCAGTTCCCGATAGCTTTGAAACTGACATTTAGGCTTGAGAAGTAAGAGTATAAATTTTGTAAAATGTTTTTTCTGGAGATTTTCCACAACAGCTGCATAGCATGTTAGTTAGATATTAACAAATTGCAATTATTGTGTACAATTTGATATTCACATATACTTGCATAACATTGTAATTGACATACGTAAGAATAATTATATAACATCAAACAATAAAATGTTACGTACAGCAAATTGATTACGGAAAATGAAAGAATTGAGTTTGTGAGCGAATGTGATTGCGAGTCGTGAAATTAATTAAAATTATACATTCCTTCCTCTTTTATTATTCTGTAGTTATTGTGTTAGCTTTTCCAATGAATTCTTTAGTTGAAAGGAACTTTCGAAAGGAAAAAGGAAAAAAATGTATAACTTTTTTACGATAGATAGAGGAAATAGAATGTGCTAAATGTTCATAATGAGTTAGTTATATTTATAAGAGTAAATTTATTTTTAACTGTTTAGCATATTTAATTAAAAAATAATAAAAGCTTCATTAAAAAAAGCCTTCTTGTTTTCTTTTATTTATCTTGAAAATAATAAGCAAAACTTATCTAAAACATCTATTAGAATCCTAGCAAGCGGAAATAGAAGAAGCTAAATGTTCATAATGATATCATGAAAAAGTAACACGCTTTTGTTTAAAGAGTTCTTATTAGAGGTAATTGATTTTTAACTGTTTAGTTTATTTCATTAAGAAATAAAAGCTTTAAGTTGTTTTTCTTTATTTTTATTTATCCTGAACATAATAAGGCAAACTCATCTAAATAAGAATAGTTACCATAGTATGTCAAGTTCTAAATTTTACTGTTTAAGAAACCTTAAACTTACCTTTAACTTAAATATAATGAACGTCTAAAAAATCCGTAATAGTCCAATCCAACAAGTCACGGTGTTCAGTCACTTCTACATAGTTCTAGGAAGAATGCAATGTGCTCTCGATTCTCAGAAGTCGTTAGGTGCCAAGTGAACCTAAAAACACACGATTGTCTCTGGTTTATTGAACGTGAACGTGTGCTCTTGGTGTCGAATGGCTATAGACAATGACGGTAAAAAGTGTCATATCATTTTAATAGGATGCAATATGAATTTCCGTCTGATTTTTTAAGTACTTGTGTCTATTTCTGAGTCTAACGTTGTTTGCTAAAAGTATTTAGCTACAGTTTATGGGTTATTTTGATTAAAACAGGAACCTTTGTCGTTCATTTATATTGCAGGTTACGATTGAAGTAACTGGCTATTGCTTGCCGTATAGGGTTCCTCTGTACCTTGCCCTTTTCCAAGATATGTCCAATGTTGGGGTCAGTTTCTATTCAGATTTAGGTGAACCCATAGTGTTACACGGAGAAAGTATATAAAGATACATGTGTTATAAATTCGTATGTCAAACTGACTAATTCTTCATCTTATAATATGGAAGGCAGTTCTTAAATATAATATTATGACAACTGTAAGTAATAAGATCATAAGTAATACTCAAGCAAATCATAAAGTCGGTATAAAGGACATATTATGATGTTATGCGTCATTAGTTAAGGAGATTTATTTGTACAAGTATGCGCGTTTCAGTGTCAAGGCCTCAGTTATTAACGCGGTTGTCCGCCATTACGACGTACCTTTTTTCCTACTTAAATCATAGACAATTATGTTGAAGATATGTTTTTGTGTGCAGAGACAAAATGTTTCGACTTTATTATGTAGAATTGACGCAATTAGTTTTCTCGTCTTGTGTTTGAATTTGGAACTTAATATTTGTAGCGACGCGAAAACATAATATGATTTTTCTGACGAAAATATAAAATAAAAGTGTTCACATTAAAATATACTACTTGGACGTAAACTTTGCACTGCTAAGATTTGCATGCATAATTGACGAATTAAATGTCAACAATTCTGTATATACATAAAAATAGAAATTATATTTACATCGGTGATATGATGCATGCAAATGAGTATAATATGAAGGAATTGAAATAGATAGACGATAGCAATAAAAAGTAACAAAAACAAAACTTAAAATAATATTCAACGTAGTTACGTTTTACGTTGACTCTTTTAACAAACTACTTAACTAACAGATCGCGCCGATCAATTTACGATTTCAATTGGTCGAAAACTGGTCAATAAACGGATTGATCGGTTTTCGGCGAAGCGGAATCACTCCATCAATTTACATGCGGACTGATGCACACATGCATCGATCCGGAACTTTACCAATCGCAACGAGCAATTACGGGACTTACCTTTTTTGAAGGCAGCCCTAATGAAAGACTACTCTAGCTAGATAGTACTTTTAATCTGTGGCATTTTATTACACATAAATAGCTAAATAGCGATAAAACTAGCATAAATAACGATGCATTAATTTAAACATAAACTTTTAAAACAACATCAGACATTTAATTAAGTCATCAACATAACCTATAACCGTAAAAAGTTTCGTAATAAATGTCGCTTCTAAATTTAAATAGTAACGGTTGTTTTTTTAGGGTGTTTAAGATGAAGAATAAATTGCTCCACGCGTGCTGTGTGCACCTGCAGTTTAAAGATGCAAATGTTGATATTTTGCGAGGAGCAGATGTTTCGGGACCGACTCCAATACAATTTGAGCGCGCTAATATTATCGAGAACATCTGTCAAATTGCAAGGCGCCATTTTGGTATAATATTCTTTTTTCGGATCATGCATGCAGGGCATTCACATTTTTTATTATTATTTTCTCTGTAGATGGTAATTACGTGTAATTTTAAGCTTTAAATAATTGATACATTAGTTGACTAATCAAATTTCGATTGTTCGTATGAATGACTTAAATATGACCCTGTCGGTTGCTTGAATTTCTGCAGTCTCGACTAAAATCCTACACCTACTCATATTGTAGTTATATGTAGAGTAGAGGCCATACAGTTATTAACACATAATAAGGTTATACATGGAACTACTACTAGAAACAAGCGAGGATCGCTGACGCACGGAGGTCAAAGGCCGGCCAACCCCGAGCAATTTGAGTAGTAGCTACTATTGCTCACAGGGTGTGACGATCCGTGTGAACATGCCATGGGAAACGTCTTCAAACTTACTTATCCGGTTTTTGTTAAACTTCACTGATTTGAAAAATTGGCTTGCTATCATCCTTTTTAGTTAGTGGTCTGTCGGTTAGTGGGCTCATAATTTGTATTAGTTATCAGATTAACGTGATTTTGTGTTCTGTAGGTCATGGGGGACAGAAAATATGAATGGCCTTTGTTCGTTGTTCCTACGCATCAGATGATTGTGTTTCTTTATTTGATTTCTATAGGAAGCTTCGACAAAAAGGTGCAGAAATGTTTTGTTTTTAAAAGACATACTTACCCTTTTTTTAGGTAGCAGGAGAAGAGGAAGTTGTTAGGCATAAAAGGGTATGAGGAAGTTCTATAATGTAGTACTTTCAAAAATTTAAAATATTGCAGTCATTATACGTTATACGAACATATATTTAGATAAAAAAGTTGATTTTGAAATGTTTAAATTAAATTGTCTATCTTTTTTTTTGGTAGCATTATGTACGCTAATTCTCTGTAGAAATCAGGTAGACTAAGTAATCTGTGGTTTAGAAATGTTTACCGCAATATAAAAAGCTATTTGTTTTGTATTGACTATTTGTTATTAACTTTAAAGAGTTTCAACATTTCTTAATTATACTGTTCTGACTTTAAGCAACTCTTAGCAACGAAATTAACAAACTAAATAATTATAAACATTTTTTCCTACTTATACTACTACTTCTCTAGAAACCAGTATGTATTATAATGGTTCAGATGCACTAAATTGTACTGTAGATCATTTAATACGACGTAGTCAGTGAAATAAAGCTACTTTGACTTTGGATTTTATTCGCTGTTTTTATTTAGGTCCCCACGTTTCGGCACCTTTGCAGGTATCATGGTCACGGGCAGACGGTCAGTCTACCCGTGACCGTGACGTAATTGTCCCGTAGTCTTCTTTCAATATCTAACATTCGCGTAAACCTCAGAAATCAATACGACGTAGTCAGAATAATAATAAATAATCCAGCTTATAAACGTTCCACTGCTGGGCCTGTACCTCTTCCCATATAGAGAAGGCACGCATGCTCACTGCGGATTGGCGATTTCAGATCCCAAATTATGGAATCCAGGTTTCCTCACGATGTTTTCCTTCACCGTTTGTCAGAAGGTTCCATTTCCCAGAACCATCTTAATCTTAATTCGCCATTGAAAGATTGTGCGTTCAATGGCGTCGGATTCCTTTGACGGTTACAATTCGTAAACCATAAAACCCCATTGGTTAAGGTGCTCGCGAACGTGCATGGCAAAGCTCTGTTACAAGTTCGATGCCCGACCGCGTCCCTAATTAAAAATAATCACCAATTACTAAAACGTTATAGATTTACGCTTGACTGTGCATACTTAGAGATGGCTTGATTTATTAATAAATATACCAATTATATTATTTAAGAGCTAAAATATATTTGGGTGAAGGATATTGCTTAAAATTCTTGTAGTGTCTCAGGTATAATTCATAAATAACAAATATCAATACTCTTTATTTCTCTATTCTATAAATAGGAGTCGTCTTAGGATGATTAAATATCGTAAGCGCTATTATATGCTAAAGTCGTATTCTACTCGCGTAAATATAAAATAACGTAACCGTATAAATCAATTTCAAACTAAATACAAGAAGCTTATGAAACAAAAGACGGGCTGACATTTAAATTATCAGCGATGAATCACGGAATACAAATCAAACAACTCAATGGGCTTGAAGACAGACATTTTAATGGAACCACAGCGATTCTTAAGATTCGTGCTTACCTGTAATGGCTTGCTGCTAAGAAATAGTACTTTACAGACCATTGTTACGCTGAGAACTAGATACCTTACATTGTAGTAGATGAGGCAGATAGTTGTTTTCGAAGCTGTGACTGTCTGATTCCGCAAAATACGGCGCGAAAGATATTTTACGCCACCATATTAGGTTATTATTGAGATTATGAGAGAAGGGAATGAAAAATAATTTGGTGTCTGATAAGTTGTAAGAAATAAGCCTAAAAAATATCTGTCTTCAGAGCAAATACTTCTTGTACAAAACGATATATGGAGCGTTTTTCTAACATTTCTGATTTGGCTCATTTGACATCACACACAAGCACATACAGACAGAGAATGTTCATGTATTTTGATAGCATAATCCAATGATATTCTAATAAACAGATATGTTATAAGCGTGCAATCGTGAAGACTCGAAAACGTCCTAATTGGGACCTATTGCCTTTCAACAACAACACTATTTGTCTCTCTTTTTCTTATGGGTTTTATCGCGCTATCTCTTTTGTATAATTTTGACTTATAGTGACATGTATGTCAGCTGCCGCTGCTGCGCTGAACACTTTTTTCGATTGTTTTGTATGTGTATAACATATCTGTTTATTAGAATATCATTGGCATAATCCTATAATTATCCTAACATTACTTATGTCACGAAGTCCCATCACTACGCTATATAAAAATAAAAAGCCGAAGATAAAAATCAACAATTTAGTGCAGACATAATAGCATGACTGTATCCAATTGAGATTTTGTTTTCAATTAAACGAACCTGTTAATTATACTTAAGGAGACCGTGGAACTTTTTCTGCTCCCAGAAATTAGTTTTTGTTGCGTGTTACCGTATTTTCGTTGCATAAGCTTTAGACAATAATAATAGAAGTACTTTATTATAGGTACCTGCTTGTTTGTTATGCATAGAAGTTTATAGTTCGTATTTATTTAACAGTCTATTGTTTGTTTTACGAGCTATATTGTGAGCTTCTCTTTAAGTGTATATGAATATTTTAAATTCAAACTTTATTCTACGCTCCTGAAGAGTTCGATGTAACTTAAAGATTTATAAATGTAGACAGTATTTGTTCAGACAGTTTCGTTGTACATTTTTTGTTAAAACACCTTTTACGAACACCAGTTTAAAAGTTTAAAATTGCACGTTTTTTTGGAGTATTTAACTAGCAAATAATAACGATTTCACACTATTCGCTTGCGATACTATTTATGCACTGGACTTTTGTGGCCTTTTTCTAATATTTATAAATTTTCTTGTATATCTAATGCACTTGTCTCAAGTTGCTGTAAGCAAAAACCTTATCCTATTGCAAAACTATTTTGTACATTGTAAGCTCAATAGTTATTTACTTAGTTTAAGAAGTTCCCACAAGCAGCAACCGATAACTAGGGAGATAATAATTCGTATTGAGTCAGACCTCGTGATAATAGCGAGTTTTGTCTAATTCCTTCCTAAGAAATCGATAAAGGGTCACGAAGTACTAACAAAGGCCAATGTATTGGGCGATAATAATTTTGTTTTAGTGTAGATAAAGCAATATGTAAACAAAGAGCAATTAAATTTTTATTACTTTTCAACGAATTACAGCGTCATGGTGTAACAAGAGGTCTAAAAATAGGTATTGCATACTCTAAAGATTTTAAAGGAAAGTCCAAATTTTATAAGAATATTTAAGGCCATGAAGTACGCAAAGCTATATTTTTCTTTTCAAGTCTAAGGGCATATGTCCATCCCATAGACTGCCATGTAACTAGATAATCTCCCCTTGCAATATGGACCGCACTATGTTTTATTCGGCGGAAATAACGCCACAAATTCTTCTATTATTATTTATGAAGACGAACAATTTTTCGTGGTATTCCCGCCAAAGATGGAACCCCTTTTCGCACCACTCATATGTACTATAGAAGAGCTTTCTTTTTTGGATTTCTGTCTGGCTTCGCAGAAAACTATACTATGAACAAATGTGGATACATTCATTTCGTAGCTTTTAACATGTTTTTGCTAATAATAATGCTATTTGTTAGTCTGTTTTACCTTCCTTGCCTTTGTAAATTTTTTCAGTAATTTTTAATTTGAGAACAGAATCAAAAGTCTTCTTGTGAAGAGATAATTTCATGTTAGGACGAACAAACGAACCTACGAACGAGTCTGTAAGTAGGTACACAAATCTAAGTACTTACTTTTCTAAGTAATTGTCTGTTTATGTCTTTTTCTTGCTATCATCGTAAGTCATTAAGTTGATTCCGCATTGCGTTCCATCTGCATTCCGCGGACATCGTTGCATCTCATTTCCTACTCGTGACAACTTACTATGATCCTACGAAAGCATTGTTTCTGCATTTTTTTTTAAATGCTTGCAGTGTACCGGGAATGTAGATAATTTTTGATGGATGTTTTACGTATAATGAATCCATTATTTTTGTTTTCGAGTCTGTAATCAACTGAAATACTTTCTCTAGTCACGATATAGCTTTCAAGTAGTTTTATTTAAACGTAATTATGTGTTCAATATTATTTATTTCTAACATCTTCATAGCTGTTTTTACTTTCACCTAGAACGAATCATCTCTGATACTAATTCAAAATTTCATCGACCATTCTCATCTTATAACTTGAGAATTTTGCTGTTAATGCTAATATGGGTCTAGGCCCTAAAACGGCAATAGTTGCACTTTTGCCGCGTCATACCTCATGCACAAAATGCGTAGTACACTATACTCTATCATAATGATGCTTGCATGATTCCTGAAAAAATTGTGTGCACTTCCTGAAGCATCCTCAAAATTCTCCGATAACTTCAATAACAGTTGGTAACAGTGATACAATATTTTCATATAATTTCATGGGATTCCGGTCGGCCCAACAATGCCTTATTGTTATGTTCGCACAATGAACTCTTGTGTACAAACGTTATTAAGAAGACAATATGAATACGTCTGATAAGTCGTAACGATGTTGTTGTAGACTTCTTTCTTTGTTAACTCATTTCTGGATTCGAGATTTCCTTTTTAAAGGACTATTCTTCTACCTAAAAGAGGTATTCTTCTACCGATACTAGGACTGGGTATTCTACTACCGATAATATCGGTTTCTGATTTACGCGAACGTTATACATTGAAATGAAACTACTTTTTACGGATTTTGTCGCTTTTTGTTTTGATCTTAGGTCCCGACGTTTCGACACCTTTGCAGGTATCATGGTCACGGGCAGACTGAGGTGGCCTTCATCTTGAAAGTAGATGCTCTTTCTACCTTCATATTAAAATTAATTATTTGAGTTCCGACCTACGCAAAAGTAGTTTCAGTTCTATTCTTCTGTATGTTTAGTTCAGAATTATTGTGTTAATTCTGTGTGTGTAAGATACCGAGGTATCATCAAAAAGCAGTCTTGTTTACCATACACTTAGGTAGAGTATTTATAATATTCGAGCAGTTTTCATGTCTTTTTTTCTGAGGTTTACGCGAATGTTACAAATATGTTGGAATAAGTTGCTAAAGAGTAGTTTTTTTATTATCATGTCTACTTATAATGTAAATTTTGTAAAATAGCAGCTTCAAGTGATTGTCTTTATAGAAGAATGCTGAAGAAGAATTACTTAATACAGCACGGCTGGTACCAAATAAATATAAAAATCAGTAGCGTGGTACGTTTTGGCAGCGCTCTGAACTCGCTAAATTAGTCCAATGAAGCACAAATTGTTGGTGATTAGGTCACGTCTACTATGATTGTGTTAATCGAATTAGCGAATTCTGCGCTCCAATGTTTTGTCTTGTAATTGTTCCGACGATGATCTAGACAATGAGATATCTACTTAACGAAGATCTGTCTTGCTAAATCTTGTTTATTAGTTCAAGGAATAATGAAGGCTAGCATAAATATCTTTGAAATATGAAACTTTTCGTATAGAGTAATTATATGCAAGTAGGTACTGTGTATTGTTCAATAAATAGAGGCTCAAATATTAGTGACTATTTTAATTAATGAGTGTAAATGCTAGTTACCATAGCGCTTTTTTACTGGCTTGCATCGACATGTATTGAGCCAGAACGCATTATTGTTATTGCTTTCTGGTTTGGAATGGAAACGGTGGTCAACATACTGACCGCAGATGTCATACGACATTTGATAAATAAATCAAGGCATAAAATAATGGTAAAGTATGTGTCGGAAAATATAAACGATTTATCTTATAATATTTTAAGTTTTAAATCTGAAAACAAATGTTATTCAACAAGGAAAGAGAAATAAATCTGTAGCAATGTAGACGTATCATAAATCATAGTTGCAAAGTGCAGTTCTGAAGTAGTCTTAATGTCTGGGAAAACACACTTGAACTACAAAGAAAAATCTTCGATTCAGAGTAAAATAAAAGAAGTCGTTGCCGCAATCAAATTGGAGACGGAGAAAGAATTTTGCCGCCATTTTCTTCGGCCATTGCACTGAACTAATTGCTGAACAGTTCAATTGCAATTTAGCAATCGAACGATTTTATTTCCTGGGATCGTCTTTTGTTGCCAATTTATAGATTTTCTCTCGGTTGTTAAATATAGCGTCCGTTCATTTAGACAATTACTTGTAATAGTTATGATGATTAAATTGTGTGTTAGAAAGTCATTAGTAAATGAACATAGATCGCTGTAAAAATAACCATTAAGTTAGAAATAAAACTACTTTTTACGGATTTTTTCGCGGTTTATATTTAGATTTTAGGTCCCGACGTTTCGTTTCAATGTCGTCGAGTTTTATTTCAATGTCTAACATTCGCGTAAACCTAAGAAACCAATATGTACCCATTAAGTTTTTTTTTCTGTATAAATTCAAAGTATTTTTTTTATAATAGAATAAGGATTAAGACACCTAGTTACCTACCTAAGTAAAAGAGGTAAGATAAAAAAAGCTCTTCATATAATCGCCTATTTGGTTATTTCAAACCTTTACCGTACATATATTATTATAAGACAGCGCCGAATAGCTTTCCAATGTTTATTCTCCATTTCGTAGTATATTAACAAAGTAAGGATCAGGTAACTGCACTTACCGAAATTAAAAACAAGAAAGGTTAGCTGCATAATGTATACTTACCTCCATGCATTTACAGAATGAAACATAACTTTGTTAGAGGCGTAGACAAATAAAACTTGCTTTTATTCTTCTAGTTCATCTTTACGATAATAGTAGTTTGTAGGGTAGGCATGAAACGGGTTCTATGACAAATGAAAATCAACCTTAGTAGGTAGTAGTGAAACCATCTTTATTTTAAGGTTAAAATAAAGATGGTTTCAGTCTTATTGTTGTCACCGATGTGCAGTGAGTATCATAATGTTTATGTATTACAAAGCAGAAGTTTGGATGAAATTCAATAGTACGAAAACTTTTCTAAAATTGTTTAGTAATATCTGGTATAATACTGCATTGTCGAGTAAATGGCCTGTGAATGCTATATAAACAGTAAAATTTCAGTTGCATCCGGTGAGATTGGAAGCCAACCCCGACGTAATGTTATAAGTTAGAACCTCGATTACACTATTGTACTTTTGCCTAATGAAGGCAAAGTAAAAGCACTACTAGATAATCGTTTATCAGGGGATATGTTCGACGATATCTTCGGGACACAGGCGTGAGCCTGTATCCCGAAGGGGTAGGCAGAGGTGTACCAATGTACACCCACAGTTCGCCGATATGTTTAGGTCCTATGTAATAGGGGGCGAGCCTGCCACTAACCGGACACAAATCCAAACTCCGACCTGCTACTGAGAATTTCAAACCCAAAGAACAACACCTTGGTCGACTCGGGAATCGAACCCAAGACCTCTAGCGTAGCAGTCGCGCTTAGCACCACTAGGCCAACGAGGCAGTTGCTGTAATACCTACCAAACATATGTAAAACGTTTTGATTATTTTACGATTGACATTTTGTATTTCGTGACGTTGATTCACTCTTCTGAGAAGCCGTGAATATTTATTAGTTTTGCGATGACGATGATTCATAATTTTGTTTGAGATATAGCTACATTTTTTTTGTGCCTGTTTTTTTTTTTTTTAAGCTTATCTTTAAGTAGTTGTCACATTTGAGGGTACAAGTATGGCCGATATATCATTGGTAACATGAATTACGAAAATCATTCTTTTAGCTTTTTAATATAGAATAACAAACAAAGTTATAATGCTGTCAATTTAGTCTTCTATTTCCTCATGTTATATTAATTTTATGAAACATGACAAGATATACTTAATGTTTTATTTACTACTATTCTGCTTTTTACAATGCAAAACCAGTTATAGTCATTAAAATGTAAATGTTTATCATTTATTATGTGCATCAGTTATTAGATGCATATTGTTTATTTCCATAATCAAGAGAATCCATTTGACTTTTACATTTATTTAGAATAGCTTCTTAATTAAAGCTTCAATGGTAAATAACCTTGAAATTAAATATGAGTTATACCTATCGACTAAAAACTTAGGTTTTTTTTTTTCATTTTAATATCACATACATTGCTCTGAACCCAAAGTAAGTAGCTGAAGCACTTGTGTTATGGAATTCAGAAACAACGAAGGTACCACAAACATCCAGACCCGGGTATGTAGAAAAGTTGGTTTCTACATTGACCCGTCCGGGGATCGAACCCGGGACCTCAGAGCTAGCGACACCTTGAAACCGGTGCGTAAGCCACTTTTGTCTTTTGATCATGCTTGTACTTTGCCTTATCAAGATTTCTTTTAGAACAGTAAATGTTGACCTTTCTGACCTCTTATAACACATGCCTATTATAGCCCCCTTTAAAAAACAGCCATGGTTTACAAAACTAATTAACACGGACTGTTAATTTCATAGAAGTTTCCGTTTCACTATAATAACTATTATCTTCCTACATGTTTGTTTCCCAGGGAATCGATCCCACGTACCCGTGAACTTAGAAAAAGTAATCAGAAACCGAAATGAGATCAAGATCGAAACATTGTGTGTAAATGGTTAATTGTTTGATTTATGCGTGTTAATGATCTAATCGGAATCAAGATCAAGAAATTAATTTCCTCATATCATGACATATCTGATGGTTACTTGACGAGGACTTATGTGACATAAATGAGACAACTAGGGATCGATGTTCGTAGCGAAATGAGTTTAAATCTACGCTTTATTGTCTACTTAAACCAAATGGAGCCAGCCCAAAAGTTTACTATATACAACTACTCCTGTCTGGTCGTGCATTTTCTGAAGTTTTGGATTTTTTCCGTTATTGGTGAGATATCACTTCTTAAAGTTCAAAAGTAGCTTCTTTGGGTAGTGAAAACTGAATTGGGCATTCAAATACTAATTTATCAAGTCTTCAAGCCGAACAGCTGAAAGAAGTAATGAAAGTGGACAAAACGAAACAAGTGTGCAAGGATCGTAGCAAGTGGAAAGAAGTGGTCTCTGCCTACCCCTACAAGGGAAAGAGGCGTGATTATATGTATAAGTCCACACGTAATAATTTTAATAGTAAACTATTCCCCAGGGTACAGCAGACTGAAATGTCAGCCTGTTTAATATTCAGACCAATTAGGTACCATCCAGACGACCTGGTGTTTCATTGATGCCGAGCGTAATTAATTAATGAATTCGTCTGTGTTTGCCTCTGTTTTAGTATTTTAGGACGTTATTACTGATTCTGAAATTGAAGACCAGTGTTTATTTATTCTTTGAATATTATTGATTGTGAGTATAATATTTAAATAAATGTTTGGCAAACTTTATGTAATTATTATATTGAGAAAAAAAAATATATTAGTGTTCTGCCGTTTTACCTCCTTCTTGCTCAAATAGTAGTTTTTTTTTTTTAATGAGTGAACAATTATGCATAGATAGGTATTATCTTACTTGGCTATACTCAGGTAGGTACCACCTATGTATAACCATATATTTTTCTTTTGTCTGGCTGGAGACCTTAAGGTTCTCGCCAAAAGCCAGGTGAAGCAGTCAAAGCCTGCGCTCAGGCAAATTGCAAAGATTTCTACCAAAAAAAAACCATATGATTTAGACCAGCATTAAATGATATACAAAAACGAGAGATCAGCCCATAAAGGAGCCACTCCATCCAACATCCCATATTTAAATTCACATTAGTCACAAAGTTTGTAGCGACATGAGTCAACAGACACGACTATTAATTATCACTGGCATAAAGGCGACATTTACAATGACATTAGGTAATGAATTAAAAAGTCTAAAAGGGCTAGGCGTCATTGTGCAAGATGGAAGCTCACGCGACTGTAAACAGTCAGGTTTTATAGTCTGCCTAATAGCGGGGCGTGTGTAGAATTATTTTCAACGGCTCAAATGTTGGAAATGTTGGAGACTAGACATGCAACAAAATAGAGATGAAGTGTGTTTCTAAACGACCTCAAAAAAGGAGGATTTCAAAAAGAACAATAATTGTACATGTATAATTGTGTTAGATTTTATCGTTTTTTTTTTTATTGTCTGTCTCATTATTATTTTTTTGAAGATGTAGGTATAGAATTTTCCGTACTATTTACCTTGTTAATAAACTGCGGTAGAAAAAGAAGTATTAAGAAGTATGGAAGTTTTTTTTTCTCATTTACTGTTAAAATAATAGAGTGAACATGTCTTCTACATTCTTTCAACTTTGTAGGATTTTGTAACTGCTTCTAACTATTAAACATTGTTGGTAACAATTTCACAGTAACGAAACGACGATGACAACTGTTGAGTACCCACAATGTATTTTGATGTGTCAGCCACTACTATTTGTAGCCTACAAATATATTCTTAGCCTATTGTTGTACCTAAGCTCTAATATGATACAAACCTATTTAATTTCATAAGAAATATAATGATAAAAATGCTTAATTCGGAAGAGTTTAGAAATGGCAGTTTAGTTTCATGTTGCCATTTCGGCGCTTGAGTTTCACGGCCGTTAAATAAAACAAGCTGCAACACAGTAGCGAATGTAAACACATTGTTTTGTTTATAAAGTAAATACATTACTGATGTGTACAATGTGTATACATTAAACGTAATACACACCGCGTTTGTCACACCCGGCTAGATAGGGGCGAATAGGGGTTTATACTTTACATACATTTTATAGAACTATTCTCAAGTTATTTGATCAAATATTGGTCAAAATGTTTGTATTATCTCATCCTTAATTTCTTACCTGACTATAATGATTTAAGTCATTGAAATAAAAATACTTGTACTGATTTTATCGCGCCTTGTATTTAGATTTTAAGTCCCGACGTTTCGACACCTTTGCAGGTATCATGGTCACGGGCAGACAGAGGTGGCGTTGACGATTGATGTTGCTCATTCTACCTTCATAATTTTATGAATTAATTGTATTCCGGCCTACGCAATATGAGCTCACTGTTTCTGCTGTAAGATATGAAGTCACAGTGACGTTAAGACTCGGGACTTGATCTAAATACAAACTGCAATTAAATCCGTAAAATTAGTTTTATTTAAATTTTTAACATTCGCGTAAACCTCAGAACTCAATATGATTTTGGTCAAATATTGGTCAAAATGTTTGTATTATCCGATATTATTTTCTAACTTTTGGCTATTATGTTTTTGGTGTGAAGGGTGTTTTGTTACAAATCCCGTATAATCTCTTATGATCCTCATATGACAATGTAAGGATTATATAAGATTTGAGAAATTACATTTACACATTTTACTTAGTGTCTTTGAAGACGACTGGTGACAATTTAAGATGCTTCCTTAATTACAATATTATTTGTTACATAATCACATAAAAAGGTATCAATAAACAAATGCAGTCACATAACATCACGTCAACAAATCATCACATCATAAAACTGATTTATACAAGACGTGGGTAGATTTATATTCTCGAGGGTTCAATGACCGCTGCCCTTCATAAACGCCTGATTGGTCACCAACTCACCATAGACCGTAGGGCCTTAGGGCCGTTAACATGGTAATGAATTCCATACTTATTGAAGACAAAAGGTTACTCAATACTCAATACATCCTACAAAGGAAGCTGTGGTCAGTTCGTGAATTACTTTTGAAACTCGCTTTGAATTTTTGTAGAGTTTTTAAACTCGAATGTAAGTACCTTTTTGTGGGGTAAGTGCTTTGTATATCAAACACGACCAACGCATTATATGGTATACTTACGTGGACATTTATTATAATATATTTTATATCGACCATTAAAATAAGTCTAAGCAATTATATACCTTACACAACCATTTCACTCAAAACTTTGTCCTTTGTGAATCGTTTGATCATTGAAATATATATCATATCAACTACTGGTGTCTCAACTGGTAGAGGAGCACCTGATTAATAAATTGTACCCAATTTTCTTGAGCAGGAACCATTGGCTTTTACTTTATGCATACAGATAGAAAAGACAGAAATATTATAACCTTACCTACTTCAAATTCTATTCGTAGGTTTATTTAAAAATCATCTATAATTAAATAGAGCTGCGATAACTCTTTTAAAATAACATCCATTCTGAACAGTACTTTAATAAAGCTACTCTCATTACAATACATAACGAGATGAACAACATTGAAGTGGAGTGTAACACTTACTTAAGTTTTAATTAAAGTGAGATGAGGCGTCGTAGTTGCGGCCGCTGGCTAGAGTTACAGGAACTCGATACGGATGGGACAAGGACAGGAAGACGGTGTAAAGAACAGTGTATTAAGTAGCTATTTAGTCAAACTCAATTATTCAAACAAGGCTCCAAAGAAGCATTTTTAGGCCTCCCTTCAATGTTTCCTAAATGCTCTGGCTGTGGAGAAGAAACCGTGCAACTAACTCCCCAGCAGTACGATGTGTGACCTTTCCAAAGAGAAAATAAAGATCATAACCGTCAATTAATTTCAATAATGTTTATTTATGATTAAGGCAAGGATGAATGAGAGAGCGTGAATGTTCTTTTCAACCGACATCAAAAATAGGAGAATGTACTCATTTCGGCTGTACTATTTTTATATTTGTTACCGCAGATTTTTTGGTTGGCAAAACCGATTAGGTCTTTTTTTTATTTGATAGCTGATTCTTCCGCTGTGGTCCCATTTAATTTTGGTGCAGTTTTGACAACGGGATCCATAAGAAATAAAGTATAAGACTTAGCTATTTTGAAGTCTGTTTTTTTGTAATAAGCTAAGTAAATCCGATTGTTTCTCTAAATAACTTAACACGAAGCTTAACGAACTTTCGCATTAAGTTGTAAGTAATGTCAAGACTGGGATTCTGGCGCCATGTTGTTTTCGTTTTGTTGTTGGCCATATTTAACTGTCTCCGGCAAGACGGATGACTTGACACGTGTTTTGTTAAGCGATACAGAAAAGGCTAAAAATAATAAGCATTCATTTGAGGACAGAGACTAATTGTATTGAGATCTGAGTGGACAATGCGAGTTCTGTGTGTGATATGATACCTAAAGTGTGGAATGTCGGCATTCCGTATATGGCTATATACGTTATGTCAACATTTTTACTTTTATTGACATTGACAATGTTGTAAATTATTTTTATTTATTTATTTATTTAATCATTTATGTACACACAACATAGGAATATTTCGTATTTAAAAATTATGTACAAAGGTGCTGCTTATTATTATTTTCACATTAAATAATCAATCTTTTAGTCTGATTATTAGTTTGATATTTTAGCAAACCATTTACCTAATTATTTTATTTACTACGAATTAACCTTAAAATATTTACAATAATATAGATGTCTTTTATATTTTAAAGAAGCTGTGCCCCGTGGTATAACCGCTTTGCTTTTTCAGGCATTTTTTAAAAATTTTCTCACCGTATGAACCAACCTCGTACTCCAAGGAATATTATAAAAAAAAATAGAAATCGGTTTGATTGGCAATTTGTACCCTATAAATGTTAAAAATGTTAATAGTTCATAATTTACTAAAGCCACAATAAAATGTGCATGAAACGAAAATCCAGCAAAAAACTGTCCAAAAAGTATCTAACTAAAACATCCGCCAAAACGTAAGCTGATAAAAAAGCAGTGTTATTCCAACAGAGGTAAGTTAACAGTGACCGCAGGCCAAGCCGGGTAGCCGTGCTTGTATGTTTACACTTTACACTCTTGTTAGCAAAGTTCGTTGACCTTTCAGGTGTATCGGTGTTGAACGTTTTTATTAGCTCGGTAATGAGTAACCGACTGAGTATAAACTTGTGAATTGTGGGAGCTTTGAACTGAGAAATATGCTTTTCACGATGATTGTTGGCTCCTTAGGGAGCTGCTCGTTATCTTTGACCTTACCTTTAGCTTTGATGTGGTTTTCAGAGAACATAATACGTTTAGATCCTCCCTTTGGTGGTTTATGTAATGTTTTATTCTTGCCTGCAGTTTACTCAGTGCATACAGTCATTTGGATCAGACATGTCGGTCTTTCTCCTGTTACTTATTTATTTATTACTTCACACAGGAATCAGTACAAAGACTGTATATGTGTAATTCACAGCCTCCCTACTCTTAATTATTTGATATGAACCATACAATATTTGAATATTATACGGGATATATTAGACTGCTTAGAATCCATTTTGGACCTTTGGTAATTTACTAAACTCTTTTACTTCAGCGTTCCTTGATATAAAAAAAAACTCTTGTTTACCATGTATGCGATCATAACGGCCACACCTAACATTAAATTAACCAACGTTTATGTTCTAAAACATCTTAAACATCTTAGTCGTTATCTCTTCCTGTTCCAACTTTGGATGTAATGGCGTGCTGAATATTACTGGATAGTAAAATCAATGAGTCGATTGATCCACCGCACTGCAGGCAGCTACTCTTTATGAGTCCCCCTTTGATAGATGAAACATGTTCAGTTGGGCTATAAAGTTAATTGAACAAGACTTCGAAGAAATGGTTATAGTAATCTATTAGTAGGTTTTAATATACACTTACTTAGTCATACTATAAGTAAATTAATACTAAAGTTTCGTTTTTTTGTTGTACGGAAGATGTCCTGATTGAATTTTTGAAATACGAACCAATTTTCGAGGTTAATTGCAGTGAATGGATTAATTGACATTTACCAATATTATGCGGTATATTTAAATTCAGGACGACCTAATTAGCGTATTCTGCAGATGTTTGTTGAAAATGGGTTATCGAACATTGCAGATATTTTTTTTTAATATTCTTAACTTTTTTCACAATGTGACTCATAGTTTACAATACTTGCTTATTTTTTATACACAATTAAATCTTTTTTAATAGTATTCGGAAGAGATTTGTAAAATAACTCTAGATCCTTTTTTTTTGTCTGCCTAGCTTTTTTAAAGGTTATATCGGAGTTGGCTTACAAACTTTACTACGTTATGTAGCCCCAAAATTTACTAAAACCAGATCCATGTTGCATTAAATAAGTAGATACTTATATTACACTCACTGTAGATACCAGTGACTGCTTGATTGCCTCCCCTATCCATTAATTGAGCTTTACTTTACAATATTTCTTCATTAACTTAGTATTCTTTGGTAATACTAGTTGTCCTACTGGGAAAGATGTTTATCAAAACTTCATCGAAAAAAAAACTAAATATACAATTTATTGAAATAGCAATGGAATATATTAAGGGCTACTTAAGTATACTCGACAGCGATCGGAGCGGAACCTCTCTTGCAGCGGAAATGGTACATCAACAACGATTTGTGACAAATCAGTTGACGGAAGACTCAATATTCTTTGATATTACCGAACATCATTGATATTTATTGACGACACAGGAAGAGGTCATGAAATATTGATAAATAGATCAACAGGTTTGTTATGTTTTCCCTTCCCTTTATATATGGTATAGGTATGGGGCATTTAGGTCGTAAAATAAGGCATCAAAAATTCATCCACATCGCTGTCCAATGGGAGTATGGGAGCATTTTGTTTTTATACTTGTTGCAATGCAAGAGAGATTTTGTCAGTCTTGTCCAGCGTGAGACATGATCTCTTATAGCAGGACTGTTGCAGTGTGGGAGCGAGACGCCGCTACACTCAGTGTAGAGCGCCGTCTCCCTTCTACAAGGGCTTGGCTTGATAAAGATCATGGTATAGGTCAGATAATTGATTTCTTAGGTTTACGCGAATGTTAGACATTGAAATAAAACTACTTTTTACGGATTTTTCCGTAAAAAGTAGTTTTATTTCAGATAATTGAGTTGACGTTCTTAACATACATCTCTTAATATATATTATTATCTGAATCACTTTTTGGTATGCATTTCGACGACCTCCAATTATTGAGAACAATAATTAAGAAAGAGAAGAGGTCGTCCATCACAATTTAATTATTTCTTTAGGGGTCTAAATTCGATATATTTTACTAGTATATTGTTTATAGTTAAACGAGACGATATCAGCCTTCATCGCCTACAGGCTTAGCATTATTATCATCTTATTAAATATAAGTAGTGTACTAATAGGAATTCTTCTTGTGATCTGCTAATGTCCTTACATTATACTGTGAGAAACTGCACTTCGATTTATTTGTATAAAACATTATTTTGGTGGTTTATTATAATTTATTGCAGCGTATTTACATGCCATTTATTACGCATATTCCTCAAAAATAGAATTCACGACTGATTAATTATTATATACATGTTTTAGATATATTTAACAATTGTGCTCTTATAATAGGCAGCATATATAATAACCTATAGATAACTAGAAGTACCATCTTATATAAAAAGGATATAAAAGTCTTTTAAAAATCGGTAAATAAAAGAGCAATTTCCTTGTCGAAAGAGAACGAACATTTTCTCAGCAATGTTCAATGTAGCGCGACCAAATACTTTAATGTTTGTGAAAAGGAATTCTTAAAAGAGCTTTGGAACCTAATATAGTAGAGAGTAAGCTTTAGAAAACTAGTCGTTTTAGTACTTATCGCTGCAGTTTCTAGACTTAAACTAGGTTTATGAAGTTTCAGTAACTCGCTGCGAATTAGAAATTAAATTTGACTTATTAAAACTTTACAGTCGGATTTTTAATTAGACGATATTGACTGACGTTTACTGTGTTGTCAGTTTTTGATGAAATAAAAATAGTGTTGTGACACAGTGAATGATTGAAAAACCTCTTGAATGAATGAAATTGCCTCGATTGTCTGTTTTAAACATTTTAATGAAAACATTGCGAGGAAAATTGTAAGACAGTCCTATTTTCAATACACCATGTTGTTGAAACTATATATGCATGAAATGTAACAATTATAGGTAGGTTTTGAAAATAAAAAAAACGTCACTTATTACATAATTTGTTCTTATTCGTTATCAGAAATACAAAAATCACTATCACTTTCTGTGACATTTATTATAAATCTGTCAGATACACTGTCGATCATGTAGTCGAGTCGAAATGACTAATTATTTACACTCATTGTTCATTCATCTGATTGACCGAGAACTGAACGCATCACTATTACTTTAAATGTGGCAATATTATTTTGCAAAGTGACATTAGCTACTGTCAGTCAGTATCGTCTAATTAAAAATCCTACTGTAGACGCGTTAATGAGCAACATATTCATCAATTGTTCTTACATTTAATTTGTGATTCTGACAAGCTTTTAAAGGGTAAACAGTCCCTTATCCTGAGATGTGTGGCGAGCAGGCTCGATTGTATATATGTGAATCGCTGCTGCAAGCTGTCCACTTCGGTGATGGATAATTATTATTGTATATAGGTTAGCACCTAGAATAAGGATACTAACATAGGATAAGGGACATTTTTATTAACACTTTTTGAGTCTTGTTGCTTGAAAATAAAGATTTATTATTTTTATTATAGGAATACTAAAGGCAGATATTGAAAACTGCATTATATGCAGTCCTATTAAAACCACAGTTTCCAAAATCCTAAAATCTTTACATACGTATCTATCAATTATGAAGCTACTAATGTTAAATAACGACATAAACCTTATAACTTTTGTTTCAGTATTTCAAACAATAATAATTAACTCGTGAGTCGAAACCATTAGTAGATTGTTTAGAAGTACGTAAGTAAGAACCGAAGTAGTTTATAATTAGTTAAAAGCTTCACTAAATAACTACTAATGGAGAGGAATGATATCTCTGTAGATTGAAATTATAAGTTTGTTCATTACTTTTGTAGGTTGAAACAATGCTGATATTATTGTATACAGAAACTATAGCATGAAACTTTGATATTTTTTTTTAAATGTCATTTTATTTAATTAATTATTTATATTATCGTGGTTAAATTGCATCCTAGCCGAAACAAAATTTTATATTTTACTTACCAGGTACATTCCACGATCTCCTTTCAAAATATCGGAAACTACTGTAGTTTTCGTCTTTACGACAAGCGATACTAAAAAAGACATACTCATATGGTCAACTACAAAAAAGAAACAAAAGACAGATGCCACCTACACGAGCCACGTATTTTTATGATGGTTGAAGACTTGTGGTCACAAAAACGTGTCGACGACGTCCGTCGATTCACGCATGAACATCCTGCCGAGAAATCACTACCACAATAAATGCATGAAAATATCTAATATTAAAAAGCAAAACAGAAAAAAATGGGAGAAAAATACAAAATTTCAGTTATTGAATATTTATTGATCATACAGTTGCATCTGTGACGTCATATCTTCACAAATTCACCTCTATTATTTGATCGGATCAAGGATTACGTAACGCTTAGTTACTAAATACTAACCCCAAAAAAACTATGTGTCGCACAACTCTACATTTTATACTCCTTATTTAATTTAAATCTGTCTCTGTGATTTCATAATTAACAATTATGTATTTTGTTTCAGGATACGGAGACAATACCAAAGAAAATATGGTGATGAACCACAATCTTCACAGGTTTGTACCTCAATATTGCAACGTTTAAATATATATATTATAGCAAGTAATTTCTGCCGTCGTGGTGATGGTGAAGGAAAATATCGTGAGGAAACCAGGATTCCAAAATTTGGGATTGTTAAATATCCAAACGGCAGAGGGCAAGCGTGGTGCTCAATGCTCGTTTCTTCTCTATATGGGAAGAGCCCTGTGCCCAGCAATGAGACGTTTATAGGCTGGAATTATTATGATTATAATTTCTGGTAACTAGTGACACACATAGACCTGAGATAAGGTCTCTGTGATAACAATTACTAAGTTTTGTTTTCTAAAGTGGTATGTTTAGAAAACAATGTCGTACGTACTGGCACTTTTGCTTTACTATGACTATGTAGTATTAGTTAAATTCTATGCTATTATCTACCGCAGACCACAGACTAATAATTATGACACCGTATCAGATTCTGAACTGATGACAATAGGTACGGCACTATTAATTGTGCCAGGGACAACGGACGCGCATTGTTGGAGATTTACATAAAACTATGACTAAATAAATAATGAATACCGTTACCGGGATAATAAATAAATGTTGTTTCATTTATATGAAAGTTTTTCATAATCTGAATACACACACTCTACTTTTAGTTTATATAGTACAGCAGCTAGGAGAATGTGTTCCTGTGTAGTCGTAGAAGTTTGCTAAACATAAATTACTTTCATATAGGTCCTAAAAACTAATAATATTATTCAAAAGCCTTAATTATGCCAGGTATCTATTAATAATGGCAAATGGCTTTTTACTTACCCATACATATTGAGACCAACTGACATGTGTCAGAAACGCATTCAGCAGAGTTACTATGGATATCGAAAACAACTTAACAATAATTCAGAAATAAGACCAAAACACAAAACGAAACCTAATAAAATGAAAACAAACGATAATACTTAACTGCATTTAAACAAAAAGTTGTAATAGCAAATCGACGTGACTATACGCTAACGACACGGTTTAATCTAGGCAATGTTATAGTACGAGTGCGTTGACCTAAATCATGCTGATTTGCAGAGGTTTTTAAATACACCGTCATAGATTCTTGTTGTTGTTTTTGTATTAGTTACATAAATTCCAAAGACAGTATTGTTACTGCCCTACTCCAAAAATGGATTCTGATAAAAATATTACATAATTAAGAATAACCAAGGGAGAAGTGGCAAGCGACGTATATCAAACAAAATTTTACTTATTTATTTTTGTGTCCCTCACATATACTCGTACAAACATAAACTATTAAATATGGCTTTAGGTTACAAAATAATTACTAAAGCTACAATAAGGTTCCTTTCTTTGGAAAGGAGATAAGTTATACATTAACACATTGATACCACTTTATCTACTCTTAGAATGGAACAATATGGCTTTAGTATCCTATCCTCAAAATATTCACCATCGGAAGTCGAAAATTCGTATCAATTTTTACCGATCGACGACGTTCAACGGTTTTGAGAATAGCACCGCTGAAGTTTAAATAAAGGAATAATGTATGGCAGCTTTCGCCCTGAGTTAGCTAGCTATTTGTCAAGGATGCTGACGGCAACATTGGGAGATGTATGAGAATGCTTTTCGCGGGCTTTTGTGGAGCTAGCTGCACTTTTGTAGGGTATTGGGGGAAAGGTGATATGTTATAGGTGTTCCAATTTTGTGGCTTGCTCGGAATAGTCTTAAGCTACTGTAAATATAGTAGTAGCAGCATTAAGGAATTAGATATTTATGAAGATGGAAAGTTACCAGACACTGCCCATTATTGTTATTATCATTATCAAATTCGTAGTAAGTACGAAATATACACGTCGTCGTCGTAAATATAATACCGATCAAAATTGTCATCGGTATTATATTTCAACGTGTCTTGTAAAATGAGACTTTCTTGTCATTCAATTAAAGCACTTAGACGAACCGACCATCATTTTGTTATGTTTCAATTTTGAATTAAACTCTGTTTCTAAGTAAGAAAACTTCACACTATCGTATAAGCACAATAAAAGGAACATAATCTAAAGAAACATAATACTACGGTCATTATGAAGGAATATTAGAAAGGTACTACCACGGCTTATCGGCAGGCCTTATGCGAGTGTTGCACGCATGCGCAGTGCGCACGTGCTCAATGTTCCAACGGTATAAACAATTTGTATTGTTACGCAGCTGAAAGTTTATTTCAATTAGTTGAATACTGCTTTTGTTGCAGGTAACTGGTAAATACTGCTTCATAAATAATATTTATACTACAAAAAAAGAGTTTTTAAATTCATTTGCACGAATTAAAAAAAACTATTTTTTATTTCTAATCTATTTTCTAGGCGTCTACGTGATAATTGGATGGTTAGAAAAATATAAAAACTCTTTTATGTAATAATGTTATGTACAGTGTAGACTTAGACGATAGAGAAAATATTAAGAACTTGCTCACTGATTGATTTTTTCTTCGCTGGAAATTATAATTAAGTTTTTTTTTGTATTATTTGATCTCGAGCCTAAAAATAGGCAACAAAATTAGAAGCAAGCTAAATATAGCTTGCTCTTAGTTCAAGATTAATAAATCTTAATTATCGTTTCCTTACGTCCTTAATTAATTCCTAATTAAGTACCTCTTGGGATCATTGGGATTTCTACTTATTAAAAGTACCTTGCATGATTTAACAGCATAGGAGCAAGAAATGGTTTAATTAGTTAGAACCTACTTGGTTTAGGGTCTCGACTTTTTCATCATGGAGTCAGGATGGCAATTTAAGATGTTTTGAGATTTTATAAGTTTTTTAAATTTCAAGAAATCGCTCGTTATATCCGGCCTCCTAGGCTATGGAAGTTTATTTTTTTTATGTTATTCAGCGTTTGACATTAAAATTGACGCTGCCATCTACTTTATACTTGCGCCAATTTTTTAAAAGTGTTGTGCCCATAGGGAGGAAATAATAGGAATACAAAATAGTCAATATTTTTCAAGCATATTGTATCACATAGCAAACTGCGTATAAACTTCACACAAGCTTTCCAATGGAATTGAAATTAATTCAAGAGCAAGAGGTTCACCATAAAACAATACGATCTATTGACCTTTAATGTACCATTTAGAGTTGTCGCTTACTTCTGGCACTAATGCCAATTTTCCACTATTATTTCTATGTCGCTACACATTTAGGTCATTCTTACTGCAAGCTGGGTCGAGCAATATCTGTCCTAAATTCGCCTATATTCCCACCCACGACGATCAAAACTTACTTTTATATTTCATACACACAACCTTATATCAAACACCATAAGGTCGATTATCCCCTGTCTCATATCCCAAGTTATAGTAGTCTTGTTAGTTGCAGTCTGTAGACCGCATTCAGAACTTTTATTTTAGATAGTTTTATGAGGTTTATATAAATACGTTAGTTTCCTGCCAGTTATGGTAAGCTTAAATTATTATTAGTGCTTCGGAAGTGACTAGTGTAATGAACTGTAAATTGTTAAGGATGTTGGCTATTATGCATGAAGCCAGTTATGTAATTCTGTGAAGTTATTTTTGAAACTTAAATATGCAATTAATGGACTCGTAATTATTTACAATAGTTTTCGCATTTTCTTAACTTGTATTAAACGTACAAAGGTAAGTGTCTAAGTTTGTATTTCTTCGGGAAAATTAATAAACATTATCGCAAATTGTTAAAGTTATCTTTAGTCTACCGTGCGATCAATTTTGTTAAGGTCAGTGACCTTATCTTGCTGTATTGCGGATTATTTTTGTTCCGTAACATAACGCAGGTACTTGATCCCATAAAGTGAGGTAATACTAATAACATAAAAATTAAACAGTGACAGACTGGAGGTAAATAGCCATATCCACATAAATATATTTTCAGGCGTGGATTCTTTGGCAGGCGGCCGAAAGCGCCCAGTCGACGCGAGCGTCGCGACGCGCTCGCCTCGTTGACTGACGCATTCGAAACAAAAATTTTCGAAATTTTAATTTTTAAATAAAAAGTTTTCTTTTTTCACTAGTGGTGTTACAAATTAAACAAAAGTGTAGTTAATAACTTATAATAATTATTTACTAATGAAAAAGTGTGTTGTAATTTAATTTTTAAGTGTGAGTGAAAGTGAGTGGTGTGAGTTAAAAAGTGCTTTTAAATAAATAAATTACAAGGAATAGGTACTGGCCAGTTTTGAAACAAGTATTGTACATATTCTGCATTTAAAATGATTTCGTGACGGCAGTAGATAACTTAAAAAGCTATTTTGATTCAAAAAAGGAAGGTCGCACTGTTACATTTTATTGACCAAACGCCATTTAATTAAAAACTGTGACCTATTGATATATTGGTTTTGATCATAATTTAATATGGAGTAGTTAATTAGCGCAACATATAAATATAAACAGAATGCATTGACCTGTCCGTGCGTAATAGCGTTTCCACCGGAATTTGCTAATGACGGAATAACGAGGACATTGTTTATGCGAATTTGTTTCTTAGACTAGTTATTTTTAATTTATAGTGTTGGTAAAAACATTTTAATGTCAGTACAGTAGAACATTGTTTTGGGTTATGCTGAGCTGTAGTTTCAAAGTCATTGAACTTTGTATTTATAGGATAGATTTATTATAACGTTTTAGCTCTAAGTATTTTATTATAAAAAGGTTAATGCCATATTAAATAGGCCAAACTATTTTGCACTACATTAAAAAACAGCAAAATCTCACGGGCATATCAAAGAGTCAGAAGCAGTTATTCTTCATTCAAAATGGAAGTTTGACAGATAATTTGACATTGACAGATCGGGGTACTCTCTACGTAATTATCTGTTGATGGAATTGGGTCACAACTCACAACTCAGGTCATTCAGTGTTTCTATCAAATGTTTATTGATATTTGAAGAATTGGATTTGATACACAGTATGTTCTATATCTTCATATTACCGACAATACGATGTTCAATGTAATAAGCGTGTTTACCGCGCATCAATTTAGTGGATGAATACGCGCTGTCCTTTGTCGCAATGATGTCATTCTTATAAAGCAACTAGTAACATTACATCGGTAATAAATCTTGGCTCGTAAATATTGCTCGGATAAAATTTCAATTAAATCATGATTATTTCCTAAAGTGATTAACGTAGAATACTTAATTACATATCTGGGTTAGTGCATTATTGTGTTCTTAATACTATTATACGGTACCTAACACACTTTTAGATATAATACATACTTTTATGACAACACTAAACAGATTTCAATAAGGAATAATATAGCTATTATTCATTATTTTGCTTCATTAACAAATGAGGTTGATACATACCAATTGATAGACAACAAAAAATAGAATTCAAAGATTTCTTTCACATAAAATTTTCCCGCGCTTCATTTATTTACGTTGTATTTTGAATTGAGAATAAAGGGTACGCAAATGCTTGCTACAAATTATATTACCGGTATGGTTCACCTACAAATTGATGACTTAAATTTAAACATTTTAGACTATTTTGATGCATTGATTAGACTCCATTAGTTCTACTTTAAACTAAGTGTAAGATAATAACAATAAATCCGTTATTGTGGGTAGCTGTGCGTGTCTGCCCGCGATACAACCTAATGATTTGACATTAGATTTTATTTGACAGATATTGGTAAACAGTGATGAGACATTTAGTCTTCATTACATTGTAAGCGACATGATATCGATAAATAAAGGAAATAATGGGACGTATTATCAAGGCTATGAAAGATCTGTAGCACCTCATCTTTTTAATCTAGTAACAACGTAAATATTGAGATGCAACTGCACTTATGACCATTAACTTGTATTTGTACAATTACTATTTTATACAATTTAAAATTATTGATATGCAATATTGTTTATTTGATATTGTCTTGTTATTCCGGTCAGTTTTAATTGGAAAATAATAATAAACATAATGTTTACGTCTACTTAAGTCCATTTTACTCACTCTTTAACTATACCGTATACGGAAGTGTAACCAAATTCTCGACTGTAACATCACTATTTTCGGCCATGACAGCTCTAAATTATAATCTCGTCACTAAGATTTACACTAAGCATGTAACACGGGTCCACCTGTCTCTTGTAATCTTAGACGCCTTCTAAAAATACTGGAGTGCTGTAGAGAATATCTCGTAAATATTTCCCTATAGATGTTGTATCCATAAGAAAGATGTCAACTGTAGACAGACAACCAACGGATATAGATCTGCAAAGCTTGGTGATAGGGCTGCCACTACTTCAAAATATATACTCAAAACTCAAGGTTCAACTATTTTTTATTGTAAAAAAATATGTTGTTGCTATTGAACTTTTATTATAACTATTCTAAATTATACTGGTATATATTTTGTTTCTTTTGCTACTTAATCACTATTAATTAATATATATATATATAATATAATTAGTAGGTATATTAATTACAATCGACAATCTGTCAACAGTGTTTGTACACTCGTTATACCGGTAGCACCTGTATCGTAGTCGGTTTATCTAAAGTAGTTATAAACTCGGAATACATAGGGGATCTGATCACCCAAAAAAAAAAACCATCAATTTAAGAATCTTACAAAAAAACTTCTTCCTACAATAAAAGGCGAGCCGAAAGTATAATTTCAAATAAAAAGAAAACTGCCAGAATTCAAGATAAATTGCTGTTTAATAATATCAAACTACGAACACGAAATCTGTTTATATCAAAATAAGTTAAGATCCAGACGGCACGTGTGACAGCCCTATATCCCGATCGGTCACTGCTTGCGTAGGCGGCGGGGATCGCCGTGCCCTACAAATTGAATCGCACTACACACGCGCAGTGGTAAATAACGTGGATTTCATTCTGACTCCCTAGTACTATTGACACATAGTCATAGTAAAAGAATAGCAAATATTAAGCGAATATAGACCATATTAGTTCCCTTATAGTAGTTATAGAATAAAGACAATAGGAGTGCCAAGTATATAGAGTTTATGAATAATGTGGCTTACATTCTGGCTCACTAGTACTACTGCTACTTGTACTGTCGACCACACAGGTATAGTGAAAGAATGGCAAATATTCTGCGAATATGGACCATTTCTAAATAGGCTTTGGTAAGAGTACACGTCATTCTGGTAAATAACAGCCAGTATCGACCACACAATATTAGTAATATAGTATAAAAAAATCTGCTAACACCATCCTTATTGGCTTTGATATAAAGACAATAGAACTGTACACACTAACTGTAAATAATGTGACTTTCATACCCTTGTACAATCGATCACACAACAGGCGAAACATAGACTAGCAAAATTCAAGCGAAAATCAACCTTACTGGCTCTAAGATTAGGTCGACGCTAAATCAAAGTGTGACGGCTATTGATCTGAAGTTGAGTGTACATGCCTACTCCCTAGTGATATGGGTTAATGGAAATGATTTTTTTATAATCTTTGGAAGACATTTCATTGGTGGAATGATAAGGGTTAATAGAAATAATGTCTTGTTTTAAGGAGGCTGCAATGTTAGGCAATAATAGTGTGATTTACTAAACATGTGTGCGAAACAAATAATGTATAAATATTAAATATTTCGAATATCGAGTAGAAGTAATTGATGTACGTTTGCTTTTTGAAACAAAATATTAACCCTAAAATGCGAACTGGGATAAATCTGTCATCTGTGACAGTAACCTTCTTAACCCTAAAAAGATAGGAAGCGTCACGTTGATGTATGTGTCATAGAAAAGCACTTGACATTTTACTAGCGCTAGACAGCCAGACTTGACCGTTTGGCACACGATCGTTTGTGAAGCTGATTCATATACTTACTCTATAGATGATCTGAAGTATAAATATTTAATATTATGTGTAAGTCGACCGAACAAGATTAGTAGCTAAAAAAAATATCGTAATGTGTAAGAAGAAGAAGTCAAGAATATGTGATTATTTTTCTTTCACCACATGCGGGACATTCTTATTGTACTTTATTTTTCACACTGTTATTGTCTGACATATAAGAGAGAGAAATGGAGGGAGTGTGGGAAGGCCTTTGCCCAGCAGTGGGACATTTCAGGCTCCATATAATAATATTGACAGTAATATAAGTATGTGCTTTCCAGTCTCTAAACTCTAAAATTAACCTAATTTTTAAATTAAAATAATGTCTCTATTTACTGTACATAAAATAAATTCTACCGGTTAATTATATCAGCTTCAATTCATAACACGATCAAGTAAATAACGTAAGTTATATGCAAAACCATACTTCACAAACTCTACTAAAGTAGTTTCAGTTTAATTTACACCTTCCATATTTTATAAGACATCCCGGAAATCTTACGTTAAAAGGGTGTGAATCATATTCAAAACTAGGAGTTTCTACTATGAAGTAAAAATAAAACGAAACGTCATCAAGAACATAGATATTTTGTCATCAAAACGAAGCCCGTTTTAGATTTAGCTTTTAATTGCATCATGTGTGATGGATATTTATATGAATTTAAGAGAAATATTAAAATTTGTTTTTATTTGATAGCTGTTAGTTTATTTGATTTAATGTCGCCGTTGGATATGAAAGAATTAGGTGTCTTTTAAGTCGTTAATTAAATGATGATGAAAACTGAGCTCGCGCCGTAAGCAAAGGTATTTATAATATTAGTTTTTACATTTGAACCTCAAATTAAAAGTCAGGGTTCATTTGCGATAAAAATAAAGACAAAGCAATATACCTAGAAGTTAGATAGGTAAAACAAAACATTTTAAACATACAATTTTAACCCTAACCATGACTTAGGCGACGATATTTCAAATCACCTAATAGTATAATCAACCACACACAACATACAAAAAACATACACCTATGCTTTGACATAAAGCCACTGTCAAAGCGCCATCAACTAGTACACAAATGACATATACAATAATATACATACATCTATGTACTCAATGGATTTATTCAAAACCGTTCAATCGTTTACCCGCCATTCAATTTGAGGTCTATTGATCCGTATATAATACAACTCCATCAAGGTCTCTGTCAAGGAGTATTTTTATCATACAAAGACCTTAGCAACCGCAAAACAAGTCACAACTTCTCACAAACTTTGTTCGTACTTATAGTGACAATACGGCTTAAAGTTCCTACGTATCTTATGTCGAAGTATAACTTACATAAGAGTTCTAACTCTAAGTACGGCTGTCAAAAATATAACTGTTGTACTGAAGACCAAATGTCTATTCACGCATAGGATATATCGATACTGCTATCGATAAATAAAGGATACACTCTGGTCAAAGTTACTTAAAGTATATTGTTCGTATTGGCAATTAATGGACATAGGTGCTAATAGATAGAAACAAAGGTCTATTATTGAACACCCACGTCTCACACCTCATCAGAAATGTCCTGATTACACCTATTTATTCTGTATATGTCAATTATTGTATGTCTGTTGTGTGTACAAAAACTTATAAATAAATAAATAAAGTTTTAGCCTGGTACAGTACGGTGCAAACTTAATGGCGGCTCTGAACACGAGGCGAGTCGCTGCGCAGTAACAAACTTATGCGCCAGCGGGGGTGCGGGGCGAGGTACTGCGCAGCGTGTAGCTAACTTCAGAGCCGCCATTAAGTTTCAATCCAACTTTACACTGCTAGTATTTTCTACTAATATCATTGACCATATACAGGTAAATTAAGTATGTAGGTATGCACATAACAATTGCCGTACGATTTCCATTTACAAATGAAACTGTAAAACGTAACCAATGCCGTGCCAATGCGACTGATTGAGTGAATAAAACGCAGCGAGATGAAACGTGAACGAGCGCAATACCCAACAAAATTGGGACTGCATTGAGTTTTTAAATGCATTGAAAAATGTACGACCATTTTTAACTGCGTTTTGAAGGGAGAAATATCCGTATATCTTGCTGAACTAAAATTGTGAAGCATGCATTTGTAAATACTGAATGTATAGCCTTTTATAGGTTCAAGTTTTTGAACGTATGATTAAAATTCATTGTTTTTTTATTTGTTGCCAAAGAAAAAAATGATTTTTAGAGCCGCGTTCTAAGAGAGAAATGAAAATGGAAAGCATACTTTGTCACGTGTGAGCCTAACAGATTTCTATTAAGGCTAAAATCTTTACAAATGTCACCATGGTTCAGGGGCTATGAACGCCAAGGAATCATTGCTCCCACAAAAAAGGGATCCCGAAAACCATTCTTGTGTCTAAAAGGTTAAGGTACAAAGTTGTGTGATAACTTCGCTGATTGATGGGTGACATTGATAACAAGACAATAAATTTTTATTGCTATCAGATAAACGAACCATCAATAGGGATATCAGTCCTACAGATTTATTCTGCTATGCGGGTGCAGGGAAACAAATGACAGTTATGGAATAACAATAAGAATTTCAAATAATATTAACGAAGAAACAATTATCCAATCATCATAAAATTAATTGACTCAAGCGGGTTTTATTATGAAGCTGTAAGATTATTACCATCATAATCATTGTAAATTGCTACTGCAAGTATTAAACGTATTTAATGATTAAAAACTAGTCTACTAAAAATTTACTCTAACATACTTTAAAAGAAAAAACTTTATTAAATTTGATTTTGAATTTTGATACAATAAATAGTAGACACAATCGAATAATCGCACACCTACATATATTTGAATAGAACACCACTAATTCAAACAACACTGGCTGTTTTCTAGATTACATTTGGCGTTCCGTAAAAAATATGAAATAAAGTGGCATAGAGAAATATAATAAGTAGGGTAAAATTGGTCTATGGTTTATGAGAAATAAGTGCCTAAGAAACAAGGGTAGCGACTAGCGTTAAGTTAATCAGAATAAAACTTAGCAGGTAACATGAAGTCTTACGTCATATTATATCAGTTAACTATTATGCTAACTACACAGTTATTTAAGTTTGCTCCTCTTTATAACACGACCTAGTCTAGCTAGATCAATAGATATTCTAGAACTTTGAAGCAGCGAATCAAGCAAGTTAAATTAATTTCAGAACTTTATGTTACGCTGTGCAGTGTGAACATAAAAGTTATGCAGTTGTTCATACTGTTTAATAGGTAGAGTATACATGTGCAGAATTGAGTGTCGTTTGTTCACTACCTTTCATAATATTATATCAATCATGATATATATTTTTTTTTTAGTAGCCTATAGTGTCCAACAGCTAGGCAAAGGCCTCCCCCAAATCCTTCCATTGGTCCTTAATATAAATGGTGGTCTCGCCACCTTCTCCTGGGACGGGATATTACATAATAGTAAAAAATATCGATTGCCGACAAGATAAAACATCTAATTCAGAAATCCAGACGGAACCTACGGCATATATTATACGTGTTAATTATGCATTTAATACTTATTCAAGGTATAAAAATAACACTGTACTAAAACTTGTTAAGAATAGCTACGATCACCTTTACCAACACATTATTTACTTAACGCAGTATTTAAAGAAAACTTAAAATAAACTTTGCTTACTTGAGCAACTATCCCTAAAATAAATACGATTGTTTACGTTCGAAAATAACCTTCAGTACAATCACTACAGAAATGGCTGCCTATTAGAAACCTTTACCATGTAATTATTATTATAAGTCGTAATTGCTACTTCAAAATGGTTCAGTGGGAGTAATCCTAATTATGATTGTCTTATTTACCTTTATTAAGCTTTATTGAAATCACTCCTACATTGTTACATTAATCAAAATACGAATTAGGAATTACCTAAGCTTTGTCTTGGGTACCAAGGATGAATGTGGTTGCGTCAGTGCCTCTTAATTTTTTAAGAATAGTAGATACTCGTTCCACGGCCTTAACCAGAGAGAAATGGATGAATGGATAGAGAGGCCTTTGCCATGCAGAGGGAAAGAAATGGCTAGGAAAAAAAAAGATACTCGTTCCATTTTTAAATAAGTGTCAATCTAAAAATATGATGAAAATAAGTTTTTATATTCCTGGCTAGAAACAAATTAAAATCTTTTAAAAACTAGCGTTCTCTTGTTAATCGAGTTTTAAAAATATCGACTAATCTTTTTCCTCCGTGTCAAGAGTGTCTCAGAAACTAAAAATACGAATGTCTTTCGAACGGTGTTTTGGTGACGAGGAATCTTAACAAACATGGCTACGGTTCCTTAATAATAATTTATTATAGACATTAATGGCTCTTCACACAGAATTACTCTGTTTCCTGTGACACGAAAACGAATCTTTTTTGAAATAACAAACATTTTTGAAATGTGTAAAATTAAACAAAAATTTTACATTCTGACAATTATAGTTTTTTAATCGTCACCTCTCATTAATGAGGATTAACGACTTGAAATCAGATATTTTATGTTTATTAAATAATGTTTTATGTAAACACTGTCACAATGTTGCAATACAATATTTTTAGCGATACCAAATTATAAACATTAAATCATTTCCGCAACTTTTTGGCAACTGACAAATGCTTAGAAAAACAATGATCTAACAAAAAGCCCGGGTTTTATAAACAGTTCAATACACTTTCGGATCTAAAAATAATAGTTTCCTAAATTTCTTATTTTGTCTTTCTAAGAACGATTTCTTAGATCAGCCTTAAGATTTATAAGACAAAGAACATTGGTATTGCGTTCTTTCGTTCGTGCTTTTAATATAAATACTGCTCTGATTCTCTGTGAATTTATTTGACTTAGAATAATGTATTTTCGTTATGGAATTGTTTTACGAATGCGGGTCTATTGTAACCCTCACATAACTATAGTCAGTGATGAACCCTTATCTTGCACTTATTGATTGACAGAAGGGTTACTAACCCCATCTTTAGTTCGATAAATAAATACGTTGATATATTACAGTAATGTCATCATCTAGATTCAATAGAACACCGACCAATCAGAGCTCGCAGATATAAAACGAATCTTGAACAAATAAAAAGAGTTCCATTTCCAAATTCTACTCTTATTGTCAGAGGTTCCAAAAGTCTTTTGTGCCAGCGAAAAAAAAAGTAATGACCCACACGTTTGGGTCGGCATCGCGGCATTCAACCGAAATAAGAAGGCCAGGTTTAACTAGGGTTAAAAAAAAGCTGGCTGTAACGACCGAATCCGAAGTCACGTAGCAAGTCGTATGGCTCGTATTGTTGCTTCCAATTACAAAAATGAAAAATGTATGTAATCGTTTTGTCGAGTACAAATGTAATGTTTGTGCACTTGTTTACAGATTTAGCGTTCCGCGTCAAAATTAGCGGAGCCGTTGAGTTCTTGCAAAGTGCATGAAACGATAAAATTTGGTGATAAACAAAGATCGGTTGAGTAAAAAAGGATGTTATTTATAAGTTATCTACATAATGTTCTTTATGCATGTTTGCAGCTTAGTTTTCAGAAGTTCTGAGACATCACAGACGATTTTTCTACAGATACATACTACAGACTTTTTGTCATATTCGTACATGAATTTAAAATAACAATTAAAACACATGAAATATATTTTAATATATATTTCGTATATGCAGGCTTAAACTTCCCATGGTTCTTAAATCCGATCCACTATCCGAAGTATTAGGATCAACATAATTTAAAAATAATAAAAAGGTGTACTCATACTCAGCTTACGAGTACGTCCGTAATACCGTACAAAAAACTTCTCAAAAGCTACCAAGGGTTGATGACACATACACTTTGGATCTCGAAATAATTTGGTGAGTAATCGAACGTGTCTACCGTGTACAAGGCAATTGTATGTGGGCCGAATTAAACATATACCTATAATATAAACGTATAACTATAAGTTAAAGTCGTTTCAATGTCGGATTTTATTGTCAGTATCTTACATCGATGCAATTATGCGATTATACTCCTACGTGGCCACTTTCTGAGTTGCAAAAGCCTTATATTCGAAGAAGAATAATAAGTTTTTAAATTGACGGTAAATTCTTCTTTTGAAATCTCGGTAGCATTCAAATTTAGAACTTCGAAATCGATCAGGTTTCGATAAGAATTTATTGAAACCACGGAGCTTTTTGCAAAACGTATCATGGCATTATCAATTTAGTAATTTCTTGAAATTTTCATCAAAGGTATTGTTTAGGTTATTCATATTTAATAATGTTAAACTGCCAGTCTTCGTCACAATCTAACGTTTAACTCAAAGACCGTCAAAACCGATAACCATTTTCATCCAAACGCGGTTTACTAAACTCCTATTTCTACAAAAGATTTCGCTTACTAATTTGCTTAATAGTCTTTACTAAACCAGCTTTCTCGTGTCCCTGAAAGTCACACACGTTCATTAGAGAGGACAGTCGGTCCGCAACTGTCCTACAAAACCAATTGCCAAAGAACACAAGACAATGTTCGATGAATCATCTACTTAAAACTATTTGCGATTAAGATAGGGGAATTTCGACCTTATGTGTTTGACAATAGAGATGTTAGTAAATGAATATCGTGTTGTTAATACGTTAACTGTGAGGGTTATTGAGTTCGAGAAACGAAAACAAAGTGTTTTAAAGGCTTTTTGATTGTGATGGTTTGTGAAGAGATGGTTGATAGTTATAACTGTTGCTTTTTGAAACAATATTTTTTTCAAACGCGCAACATATTTTTAAGACGACTCATAAAATCACAGATTTAAAAAAATATATTATTGCTTTTGGAATTAGCTAAGAAACAAATAATGGGATATCACATCAACATGTAAAAAACAAAGAAATTATTTCCGTCGGTGATGGGATAGTTATGTAAAAATTACTTAAAAAAAACAAAAGCTTAAAAAAATTTACAGCCATAATAGAAGCTGTTTTTGAAAGAGCGTTATAAATATAATAAGGATATAGAATTATGTGGATAGTACATAGCTTTCTGGTTAGAAAATAATATAACTATCATTGCCTATTTCCAAAACATTTACAATTAAGTTCCAACAATAAGTTAACGATGGCCTACGTAGGTACTTATTTTACTTTTTCTCACAGTGAAACCGAAACGAATTCTCCACTAAAGATATAATCTGAGCACAATGTCCAATAATTATGTTATTCACAAATTCACGTACACATAACAATTACGTAATCAGTACTTTAATCTTACCGAAAGGTGGTTTGCCGCTGGTCAAACAGAATCCATTGTCTGGCGAGAGAAACCGAAAATATTATGACAAGACTGTCTTTGAATATTTGTAATGTACTGCAACAATGAGATAAACTCTTTTATTTAATTAGGTATGAAAAACATGGTTTATTTTTGACATTTTAACAGGCTGTTTTGTCTTTTATTTTATTTTCTTTTACGCAGTCGATTTTTTTGGCGGTCTAGGTATTTTTAAACGACTTCGAAAAAGGAGGAGGTACTCAATTCGACTGTATTTATTTTCATGTTCGTTACCACAGAACTTTTGACTGGGTGAACCGATTGTGATGATTATTTTTTATTTGAAAGCTCTTATTTTGGTCCTAGTTTTGACAGTGGGATCCATAAAACATATAAGATATAAGACATATTCTGAAGTCGGATTATTTATTATATTGAACTTATACATGGAACTGTTCTAATAGTAAAGTCATGTTCAAAATATAATATAAAAGTGATTTAACCAGTGTTAAACCATCTTTAGTTGTATGATGAAGTAATTACCTTGATCATTAGAAGTTTGTGTCCGTTTAACTCCCACGCAACCTTTGTACATTCTTTTAATTCCAGTCTCGTGTTGCATCGATAATTTTATAGCTTTCTTACGTAATTGTATAAATCTGATTGTTATTGTAAACAACAAAGACGCCAAGCTAGCAATTGATTGGAAGTGGAAGAAGGCACATTAACTTGTTGGGGTATATTTTTGTGAGATAAATTTATGTGCATGCGACAAGACGGGATTGCAGTCGATTGTAAAATGTCATCCACCCAGAAGTAGGTTCGTGGTAGTTTTAATAGGATGTGTAGTGATCTGTCTTCACTAGAGTGGCCTTTGTCCACGAGACTAAGAGTTGATTTAAACCATTATTACCTACAATTTGATTCACTTTTCCCCGCTGTGCTCTTTCATGGAACGTCCATATCTGACGAACGAGCATTACACGAGTAGCTCATAAACCGCTTGCGGCATACTCGTTCGTCAAATGTGGACACACTGTTAGATTTGACTCTTTTGAAATAACGTATTTTTTACTCGGGGAAACTACTGCTACTACTACTATGAATACTAAGATTTCATTATGTCTCTTTCCCCGAAATTATTTTTTTAACATAATATCTCAGACCATTATGTTTTAAAACTAAAGTTTAAAACTATAACTTAAGCTACTAATTTACATTTAACTAACGTTGCACGTGTCTACAATGACGCCATTACGTTACATAGTCATAATAATAATGATTTACAAAGTTTTGGCACATGTTAAAAGTGTGATAACATCTATGCGAGTACAGAACGCTTCGCGGAATACTAAACAAGATTGAGAAGGTTATTTAAACTTAATAGTTTTAAATAGTGGTTACTGTAGTTAAACTTTAAGTATTAGTACATAGCTAGCTAGTTTTCCTTTTATGTAAAGGTCTACATTTCGGAAAATATAAGTATTAAAATCTACTTAATCTTAAAGAAAGGTCATAGGGCATAATGTGACACGGTTTGTGAAAACTTGTGTACATAAACTAAACTAGATTTAAATTGTTAAGTTAAATCCTACTTTTTGTATCATGTACTTTCTTTATTTTTATTGTGGTATTAAGTTTTAGTAGGTCAAAGGACAATGTCACAATGCTGGGTAATGGCCTTCCATCTTTCAGACACTCTTCTCTCGCGAAACTTCAGACTATACCCACAGTAATGCAACCCATACTATCTTTAGTTATATTATAGAGACATTAATTTGTCTATATTTTCCATACTAAGGTGCCCTTCTTAATAATTATTTCTTATTCTATCTATTTATTGTGTAGGCTTAGTTTTTTATTATTGTAAATATCTTAAGTTTAATTTCTAATTGTAATAAAGTAATTCTATCAAAAAAACAATATTTCTCAAAACTCATACTTCAAATAAAAATACAGTAAAGTTATAAATAAAGCTCTTATAAAATGTCGCTTTTCCAAAAACATCTTGAGTCAGATCAAAAGTAAAATTCAACGACAAAGCACATCTTTGATGTCCACTCAGGTGAGTGAAGATTTTTGTCATTTCCACCTGAATGAGCTCTGAAGTTGTTTGTGAATATCTAGAAATAGGTACAGACTTTATTGTAAACATTTTACAAGAAATGTATCTTAGTTAACGTGTCAAATACAGAAGTTACGATAAAATTGCCAGAAGATATTATTGTTTAATATTGTATCAACTAGTAAAAGGATAATTTTATAAAATACCCACAATATATTATATAAAAAAACATCATACATAAAATAATTAGCATATTCCTCCTCCCTACTTTTGCTGTGCCCGACAGGGTCCATAATGAGCTGTTGACTTACTATATTGACCACCTATGTAACATTATGCAATAACCAGGTATGCAATAAAGAATTGAATTGAGTTGTATGGATTAATACTAAAAGGAGGAGGATGAAAAGAGGTTTTCAATTCCATAATTTTATTATGTATGTTTTGCGATGCATATTTTGCGGTGACGTCATTATTACTTTAAAGCTAGGATTTAGTCTCTTTATACTTTCATTATTATTCTACTATCTTTTATACATGAACAAGTCAGCGTATATTTAATCAACCAGGTGCAAGCTAGAATCTATACACCATACCAAAGTTGTACACTTCACTCAAAACATCGCCCACGCGTCAAATATGAGTGATGTTTATTTTTTCGGACCCCACACAAACCTACCGAGGTATGTAATTCCATCTACAAGTTATGAATGTAAATTATGACGTCACTTGATGACTCAACTTACACTACTAGGAAATATAATAATAATTATCCAGCCTATAAACGTCCCACTGCTGGGCACAGGCCTCTTCCCATACAGAGAAGGCGTGAGCATTGATCACCTCGCTTGCTCCCTGCGGATTGGCGATTTCAGATCCCAAATTTTGCAATCCAGGATTCCTCATGATGTTTTCCTTCACCGTTTGTCAGAAGTGTCTTAGAATAATTAAGAAAGTACATATAACTTTGAAAAGTTTCATTGGTACTTGCCCGGATTCAAACCTGCAACCTCCTGCTTACAAATCCGTTCATTGAACCGCTAGGCCACCACGACAGGAAATATAGGACAAGTCAAATTAAAGTAAAACCTTTTACATTATTTAAAGTACCTACTTAATTCAGTGTTAAAGGTATGTTTACAGACAAATATAATTACATTTACGGTAGTTCCTTACATTAGCATAAGCTTGTGATTTCCGAGCTTTTGATTCCTGAGAACAAATTATGTTGTCTCTTTTGCGACTAAGTACATGATTTGATATCGGGATTAAGTTCACAATTTGAATAAATAAATATGAAATGAAGTTGAAGTAAACAATCTTCTTTAATAAAACCAAGTTGTATATTACAGATAAACAAAATCACCATCATTATAAGGACTTTCCAAAGGACATTAAAAACCAATGCAGCTATTTTGGTCATAACTTTTTCCTACTGCGATTTGAAACTTGTCACCATTAAAAACGTTTTAGAGCCTAAAAAAAGCTATAGAACGATAATATGCTGCGCAACTTTAGTGATTGTTATGCCAAATTGCCGGTTCTCCTTTCTGTAAAAAGTTATTCTCAAGAAAACACCCAAAAATATCCTAAATAAAGCATCTTAATAAACATAAACTTGTTAATATAACACCAAATGAACCGCTAAAATACAAAGTAACTTGTATCCTTTATTAAACTTAGTACCTTTGCGAAACAAAGAACGAATCCCACAGACTTATACCTATATACCTATATCTAGACATAGAAAGCTTGTGAAGTAAGAAGTATTATAACAACTAGTTTGGCCGTTAACTAGGTCAACTTGATCCTGTATACAATGTAGTAACTATACTACATTTTTGTTGTTGTAAGTTCAGGCAAGTCATCGGTTTGAAAAGCGTTTAGTATGAAAGCGAGCTCTTGTTGTTTGAGACGTAAAGGCTTAATTAAAGAAAATATTAGCATTTTTAGTTGTTTTTTTTTTTTAAAAAAAGCCTTTCATCAATGACATTCTAATAAAATATCATTTTTAATAATATTTTATTAAAATATCATTGCCTTTTATTATGAACTTGAAACTTTCTTAGCTTTTTTTAAGTGTGTAAGGCGAGACCCTAGTAAAGGTCAAACCCTACCCTTTTTTGTAATTTTACTTAGCCGTTATTATTACCACGACAGGGCAAACGTCTTCCTTCCGTTCTTTGATTCTAGTTGCTTCAGATATTTTTAATTTTCTAATAGACTATAAAAACTAATTCATCACCACAATCCACAACTATTAGAAATTTCAAAATACGAATTCAAACAAAAGACAATCTGAAGCTTTCCGTTTTTTTTTCTGTCTAAAAAGGAAGCGTTACATTCGAACACGGTTTGAAATGCTTACAATGTGTTCTCTATTCAAAGTGGTTGGCTGAGCTCGCAGCTCGCAGGAACCGATGTAGCTGGCATACAAATGTCCAGTATGTGACAAATACTATTAAGTACTGGCGAGTAGAAACGCGGTAATAGATTTTTGAAGACTTAATACTGTTTTTTATATGTACCATACTTTAAGATTTTAATATTACTGGGATAAACCAAGGTACCAAGCTACGTAGAAAAAAAATACTTGCATGAATTTTTGGACACTAGTTTTACTAAAAATAAACTTGAGTTTGAAAGAAAAATCGAATTAAGCTATTATATGTCTTTTTCAAATAAAGATATCCATCTTAAATTTTTCGTGCCTTCTAGTATCTACTGTAAATGCAAGGCATCAAATCTTTGTAATAAAGTGTCTAGGTATATCCAAATTTATTAAGAATATTCCAAACTTTCCTATAATTTAAACTATTTTTCCCCTTCAATGCACACCTACAATACAATTCCCACTAAACCATTTAGCGTGTAAGTGTTGCGTCGAGCTATGCCCGCGATGCAGGCGTCGCATTAAGATCGACAGTCGTGACCGTGAGTCACATGCACTTCACAGTTGCATGTCTTCATAATGTGTTAAGACGTGGACACATAGATGGATTTTACAATAATTTTACTTTTATAGTTGGGAAAATACTTAAATTATCAGACTTTTTGTAAACGGTAAAAATAATGGTAGTGGTGTAAAAATTGGAATTTAAAGAATACTTAACAAAGCTGTAGTTATGTAATAAAGTAATAATTAATCACATAAAGTGTTTTAACATTAATTATTATTTTATTGTTTCTTTCAGTTTCATTCCGAGTTACATTCTAGGGTCTTTCTCCAATGTCAAAACGGACCTATTATATTTTGACAACTATAAGTAAATTTATGTGTAATGAGCCTTTTACCTACGCTTCCTACATCCAACCTAATCGAAGTGAGCTTTCGCACTAAATACGATAAACTATCTAGCCCTAACACTTGTGCATGTAACTATACATATCCACCATATTTAACTAAAAGCTTGGACAGATGATTTACTGTGAATTGTGTTAGTGTTGAGTCCTAATGAGTAGAGGAATGTCTGGTCATCATCCCGGATGCAGACACACAGACTGACAACTGTTTACCTTTGACGTATGTACCATTAGTTTTATTACAAAAGAGGCTGTTTGTGTTAGCAACCTGATCATTAATTAGAGAACAAATGGGGGTTACTCATAGTGTCTTAACTTCAGTTAACAAACATAGACAGTGTGAAGTTTCACAAAGTTACTGCCACTATTTTGGATAAATCCTACCCTATGACATTCAGAAATATTGAGCTATCGGTCAACAAAACTAATAAAAAAAAGCTATTACCTAACTTAACACTTCTTCTAGCGCGATTAAGTAAAAATTGGTTGAGTGTAGGAACTCCTATAAATTTATGTGTTATTTATCAGTATTCAGCAGTCATAATAGGAACTCTTTGCAACTAGCGTAACAAAACAATAACTTTGTAAAGCACAATCTACACAAAATCAGCGTAGACGAGGTTCCACAAGACAATAGGTACCTTAAAAAGAAATAAATATCAAAACCAGCCAGCATCAGATACCCAATTCCCATAGGATACCTCCATAGACAAAAAAAAGTTAACGTTCTATCATAATTACGTTACGTCGGTTCCTTTGTGAGTCACGTTCTTAAAAAAATATTTGAAAAAAGTATCGTTCCCTAAGGAATGCGCATACCGGCACGTTTTGGACGAGTCGGTTTTGACGTAACCTGAGCTGAAACCCGGTTTATTTGTATTAAAACAATGGATAGAGCAGCTGTTGGGCATAGATTTTGGGATAAAAGACCGTTATAAGAAAAGGCCTGTCTAAAAAGTTTGTGATTTCTAGGCATAGGATCGTATGATTTATTCATGGCGTAAAATATAAAGAGTTATGAAATGAATCTCAAATATTTTTTTAGGTTTCTTTGCTCTCGGTTTGGAAGCGAATGACATAATACAAACTACTTTCTTACATGGAAATCTTTTTCACAAGTCCATGAATATTAACTGTGGTATGCCTGTTTATGAATGAGATGCCTTCGTGTGATAATCAGATAGATAACAATATGCAAGCGTCGACAACGAATTCATTTCACTATACGGTCGACCACATAAGTTCGTAAACTTAACTACGGAAATTGACCTTAATCGTGTGTAATAAGAGTGCGTTTAGTATTGTCAACTCATTGTGTGGTAGAGTGTACATGGCAAGACAGTGACGAGTCGATATGTTAATTTATACGCATTTGTTTTAAATATTGTCTGTACACCTTTATTGACAAATATTAGTTCAGTGGCTTCGTTACTGTTACTCTGTTTTCCTAGAGATTAATTATAAATTATTGTTACTAGTAGATGGCGAGACGAGCTTGACTCTTATTTGAGGGTTTGGCTGAAAATTGCGTAGGATTGTCTAGACTTAACGTGGCAGTGCGAAAAATAAATAATTAATATAAAACATATTACATGTAAAGCTTAACGTCGGCGTCGAGGTAAATAAAACCTGTATAAAAAATACTCGCTTGTCTGAAATTCACCACAAACCACGCTAGATTTTTCTGTTGACGACTGCTCCAGACAAATATTATTTTCAGTAAAGTTATCCGCATATAATGAAAATTTTTGTTTCGAACACTCGCATCTAAGCTCATGTGACTACATTTTAAGTGTATCATTCTAATCACACTAAATAATAATAATTAGTGGATTAGCCGATAGTCTTATCATATTATGTCTGCTACTTTAATTTATTCATGTAAATAATCTGTTTACAATATAATACGCTTCTAATCTAATCACAACTTAGAGTAGGGTACACGTAGAGTTTAAGAAACAGTAGCTTCATTCATTACTGATGTAAAAAAAAACACGTCTATTTTCCCTTTGACAAGCATTTACTAAATAAGATATTTTAAAAATTGACAAGAATCAAAATTAAATATCTAGTAGAATATTTATTATTATAGTAACATAATCAATACGCTAATTTGCAGTAAAATTTGATTAAAATAATAAAAAAAAATGATTATTACATTGCTTTTATTATTAGTTAGTACAGTACCTACCTACATAAAGCGTTCCAAATATTATTATTCATGTAACTAATAGCTTAATAGTATTTTTTTAGGTTACTCGATAATACCTGGGCTTGGCCATTTGGCGCTCCAATTTGGTACTTCCTAACCTCAAAACTGATATATCTTATCTCGTCATATCATTACTATTTAGAATCTAATTGCCGGCAAGCACACCCAATGTACCTTTATCATTTAGTCAGTAATCATTTTGTTTACACCAACGTTGTTTAAATTAGGTTACTACGTTTACAGATATTGTAAATACTAGACGTGTTTCATTAAAAATTAAATTTGTTGCCACGCGTGATAAAAAGTATTAAAAAGTGTTTTAATGTGTTACTTAGGAACTATTTCCTGGATTTTAAATATAATAATAATAAACGCTTTTAGAACTTAAACGAACAGCAGTGTTTTTTAATAAGACCAAATAACAAAAAATTGAACGTAAATAATTAAAAGTTTATTTTAGCTAAGTTAACAGGAGTGTTATAAGACTAAACAAGAAAGAAGTGAACTTTACCTGTTTTGTACCCAATTCTGAAGCAGAATAAATATTTAACGTAATTGAAAAAACCGTACGCAAGTGTAATAAAAGAAAAGTGCGAATCTTAGGGTTGAATAAAAGAGGAGATTTTTTTCTTAACAAAACATTGTGTTTGATATCTCGGCTATTATGTAAAACTCTTTTACCCTTAGCTACCTCTACCACAGCCTAAAACAGTATTTTTGTAAAAACAGTGTGATCTTCACAGAAAACTTTTAAAAAAACCTATCAGAATATTATTAACTTAAGAAAACTAATAAAACTAATGAACTAAGAGAATCGCACAAAATAAAAAACAAAACAAAATCCAGATTCAAAAATAGAACGAAAAAAAAGAGAACGTTCAAATTCGGAAAACGAAAAACCAGTGGTGTAAATAAAAATGCCGTCGGCAATGGATATGGGGCTATTCAGCCAGCCGGAGTGGAGTGACTCCAGCGACTCCACGGAGCCCGGGCCTCTGCCCCAGTTGGGGTACTTCGTGCCAGTCCGGTGCAAGTGCGAGCGGACCTCGAGGCACGTGTGTCGGAGAAGCAGAAGGTACATGTTGATGAAGGTTTTATTAACACTGACTGTGACTAATGTAGACAAAATGGAAACTGATCTTTGCAGAGTGGAGTGCAAAGCCATTTGTTACTTTGTTACGAGTATATGGTGTTTTAATGAAGTAGTTACTTAACATCCTAACTGTCCCGCCAGTAGACACAATTGTTGAACAATGGGAATGTTCATTATGTGACTTACTGGATAGGGAAGTGGTTAACTTCAATTATTATCAATTAACAAAATCGTATTCTTCCAGACATTTTCTTAATACATAAACCGATAGAACTATAATAATTCTGAAAATGTCTCGAGCATTTCCTGAGGTTAATATTAACAATACGATCTTCCCGCTCATTTATTTTAAGCAGTCTGAATCTGCAAACCGTTTGTCTTGAATATTTTGACACTCAAAACACACGCGGGCTTACAAAAGCAATCCTAAGTGATCTTAAAATAACCATAAGTGTGAGATATGTGCAAGACAAATACACTTTAATATACTCCCAAGACTACAGGTTAAAAAAAAGCTCAAAAATAAGTTCAAACATCCAGGCAAAGGTGTTGATGCTATGCAGCCCAAATAGTTACTTTTACAGCCAATCTTGCGGCCAATGCTCGATTTAGACTCATTAAAATGTCGACGATCCTATTTGTACGCTTCGGGGTAAAATTATTAGGTTTGACTGTATGATATACTTTTGAGTTTGGTACTGTTGGAGAAAATACATAGTTAATAATTTAAGTGTCCAGCCAGTAGAGACAATAGTAAAACAATCGAAATGTAAATATTATCATGTGAGTTACTGAACAGGGAAGTGGTTAATTAATATTCAAATATTGTATTTGAGTAGGTGTAAGCATTAATTATAAAAGTCGCCGTATAAGTTTACAAGATTCTCATAATTATAAACTCAAACAAACCCTGAAATTATGCATTCTAAGTGAAAACTTCTCTTTTAGGATAAGACCAATGCATTTTTATATACTATGTATATAAATAAAGAAGTCTCTTTTAAAAAGATGCTTTGGATTGACTTAATTCAGCTAAAAAATCAATGGGCTCTATAAATCAATACCATACAATGATACATTAAGCGCAGAAAGACACAAGTTTTACAATATTGGAACAGTTTATTCCCCTACCATGATACCAAAACAATGCATATTACATAGCGGTCATTAATAGACCCCTCCACATTAATTGTATATTATTGATATCACATGTTTAAGCGACATCATTCTCACGGCGTTCATGACCGCATTCGGTGACAAAACTGATATTAAATTGTTTCTAATTATTATTCCGTTTTAAACACGTGCTGTTTGATAGACAAATAATATGTAGACTTCTTTTTAAAATAGATATAAAAATAAAAAATTGTTAAGACATTCCCCTGTATTATTTCGGTAAGTAACCTAACCTTACCTAACCCTATGGTAAAAATGCTATTACAATAAATAGTCTTTGACTGTCTCCTTGCAAAATTGCTATAATATGTCACTGAAAATACAGCCATGATTCAGCCTAATACATAAACATCTATTCCTAACGTAAATGACTTGTTATACAATCGTTGCCTCGAACTTTAGCCTGTAATAAAATAAAGAGCAGGGTAGTCTTTGGAATTACCTTTTTTGGCGTCCTGCCAGGGACCTAATTTGGTCCAAGTTAGTCTTGCTCTGTTTTTGTAGGATTCCACTTCTTCTCCTTAGTTCATGATCTAAAAAAACATGGTTTTCAAAAATTTACGAGCTTAGATAAATACTATGACAGTTTTACATTTGATATTTTGTTACTTTCTTAATGGATATGGACAAACAGTCCGGATCTATGGTCATAACCTACAACAAACTTTACTGCTTATTAACCCTGTTTAAAAGACAGAAACCAAGTTTAGAAATATTGTTCATCCACCGTAATGTCCTTTACGCTGTCCATAACTTGAGCCTAAATTATTTTCAGGAATACTATTTTTAACGAATAGAAGGTCAACGTTACCTTGGCTTAATATACAAGCCTTTGGCTTTCAAAGTCACTCCTGACAACAGAGCGAGACACCTAGGACTAAGTATTAATAATTCAATTGATAATGAATCCATTTTTAAGAAATAAGGTCTTATCTTATTTGTCGTAAGAGAATCTCTCCTCCAGATAATTTTCGTAATCAGGGGTTCCCATCAAAACTAAATATGTTCTGTTTTGAGATACTGGACTTCGATTTTGAATCTACATCCAAACACATCCATATTTGTCAACAGAGAATCTCCCGGTTCCCGTCGCTCCGTGTTACAATGCTTCTACAACAGCATCTCCCGAAAGACATTAGTAATACAATCGATTATGAACCTATCTCCAAACACACTAAGGTTTAATTTTGTCAACAGAGAATCTCCCCGTTCCCGGCGGTCCGTGTCGCAATGCTCCTGCAACAGCATGTCGCGGCGGTCCTCGGCAGCAGCGTCGCCGATGCCGATGCCGCTGCCCCCGCTCAACAACACTGTGGAAATGTACGTGGAGCCGGTCGTCGAAGATGTAAGTACACACATTTTTAACTTTAACTCCAACAAAAGGATTTTCTTAATACGTATTTTTTGTCTTTTTAAAGCTAGATTTTCTTCTGTAATACTTTAACGGCCTCCTTACTGTAACATGTTAAGACCTGTTTATTGCCCAACTGCTAGTCAAAGGTGTGACCTGCCTGACTCCACTTTTGTCTACAGTACAACAACCTCAATAAAAATTTAAGATCGTGAGATCTTACTCACGGCTAATCAGTGATGTCTGAATAATTTAAACGAGTACATTGTCGGTACCATAAGGTTGCTACGGAACCATAAGGTCCCAAAAGAACTACAGGATCAAATTGAAGATAGACGACTTTATAAAAAAATGTATAGCAATCATCGCAAAACGAAAATAAATACAAAGTTTCCTAAGAGAAACTATTTTCTTGATAATGGTGAAAATTATGCGAAAGTTTTGGTAAGACTGAAAATTATCCTAAAATCAATAAAAGTCAAAAAGGTTTTAAAATAATTTCTTGGTATAAAAATAATAACCGTATAAATCAAAAAATATCAACAGTAACGTAACAAAATGATGTTTCAGTTATTTATTGAAACAAAACTCTCGCCACGTTGACATTAATATCACATCTTTGCCAAACGTTAATTGTATTCAGTCCTGAAACCAATGAATACCGTAACTTTATAGTTCATACTAGACTAATTTAGTTATAAGAATCCATATTTACTTGTGATTTTGAATGTTCGTTAGTATATATGTTATTCAAAATTCTTCGTTCATCAAATTGTATTTCTCAAGCACCTTTCGCATTGACTTCGCGATTTGCTCTGGTTTGCTGTAGAAGTATTTGTGTTGACTGCTACCTTCTTCGTTAACTATCTCAGGATCCACTAAACCTTTTGGTGAAATGAAAAGTATCCTGAAACAAAAAAAAATATTGCCAGTTTTACAAGGTGATGAAAAATTTCATGCAATGAAGGAATAAGACATTGCGAGAACAATAAATATACGTAGGTATGCTAGATCTTGTAAAATTAAAATATAAATGTTCTATATTGCACACCATGAAAGTTACAAGATTCAATTATAACACAACAGTTAAAGGCACAAAGGGTACAATGGCAGTCTTATAATAGCGATATCTTTCAGGCAACCCGTGGATGGATAGGAAGGATTAAAATGAAGAAGTAGATGAGGGTGACAGGTTTAGCTTTTGGCCTCATGAATGGAAAAGATTTTATTAAATAATATTTTTTTTACTGATTCATCACAACTCTTCGCAAAACTAATAGCTTTCGTTGTCTAAAAAGTAATATCATCCAGATAACTGAAGTAATAAATTCAAGATTTTTAACTTATTTTTGTGTCATTAGCAATTAACTTGATTCACCTGGAAACTACTTTATAATTAACGGGTGTATAAATACCTCGGTATATAAGTTCCATCAGGTGCAAACATATTGCTCTTGGGCTCGTCTTCATCAATTAGATTGACCATCACAAAGTTTTTGCTCAGCATCTGAATCTCCGGCGAGTTCGCGAACTTCGGCTTCAGATTCCTGCAAGCCGTGCACCATGATTTGTGGATGATCACCATCAACGGCTTCCTGTGGTGTGTGGCTATCTGGAGACCCGACTCTAGAGATCCGGCCCATACGTAGTTATTGCCAAACCCGTTGTCCTTCCCAGTTAAACCCGAACAGTGTACCTTCCCATACAGCAAAGCCAAAAACGCTTTAGCCAAAGTCCCAGCAGCCATATTGATGATTATTCTTTGCCTGGAGCCGTGATAGCAGCAACACCATGCATTTTAATAATTTTATTTCGTTTTCGCCCCGTTGCGTTAGTCAGCCATTTTTGACCCGTGAATTTGACAAATGTTTTTGAATTTGAAGTATTTTGGAGGCGCTCATGAAATCAAGTAGGTTCAGACGGTTAAAAACTCTTTGGTTGTCGGGCAACGCCATCTGTCGATCGTAGATTGTAGCTTTGTCACCTCTAGTGAGTGGTCGTTCGTCGGACGGACGCTCCTACATTGTAGAGGTACTACCTATTTTATTGCGCTTCAATAGTTTCGATCGAAACCACCAGATGGCACGACAATCTAACTGAAAAACTGCGACAAAAATTGAATTTTGTTTAAATATGAATTTATTATTTTAGTATTTTATGAAAAGTTCATGTTCATTGCATATGATGAACAAATACTGAATCATAATTACTGAAATAATTCGATTAACAAGGGTTGTTGTCCCTCGTCCTTCTAAATATCCACAACCACTACATTCAAGACAGAACTTAGTAAATTAATAAAACATGAGTGGTTATTTTTACTTGTTTTATACATTGTAAACACTGGCAATATCCACAGGGCCCAGTGCCAACATTCTTGGCATCGTGCCATGTAAATGCAACCTCCGTAATGCCTGCTAGTTAGGCGAAATTATTTAGCCAGCTGGTTTAAAAGCATATTGTTCCCAGTTTATATTGTATATGCCTTCTATATATTATTAATAATATTAACCACATTACCATTTTCTTTTTTAATTAATTTATCAGTTTATTATACTAAACGCTGTCTTTCAATTGCATTACAGAACAGCTTTTGTTAAATGAAACTTCTTCTTCTTTGTCTCTAAAAATTAACAAATTATGTTAATTTACAATAAAATATAATGATGACAACTTTTTAAACCTATCGATGTGGATCGGCGCGCGAGCATGCGTGAGCGCAGTTTTTAATACATTTTCAAACATCAGTATGTCGATACGTCGCGCTCCACGTAGCCAATTGGAAAAAACAGATAAACTATGATAATTAGATGTAATGTGTTCATGATGGAACTCTGCATTCTCTTACACACGCATTTCATACTGTGACCACAACACTGGTACACGTTCAAAACTTCAAACCAACCACGAACGGGGAACTAAAGATCCAAATATTACTTTAAATATTTATCTATTAGAGCACCTCGTTATTTCATTAAAACAAAACACTCTAGTAGCTTATTTTTTTATTAAAATAAGTTCTACTTAAACTGTGCCGCGATGGACTCGAAGTCTTCATATTTGTGAACTTTATACTTTCGGAACGTGACGTAACATATGAGCCAGTGTGAGTTCGGTGTGATGATGAACATGTACGGGAATCAGGGGAGGAGCAGGAACATGTATGGGACAGTGCGGTCGCTGGTGACGTCACGGGGGACGCCCATCGCTTCGGGCATCGACGACATGTTGTATACGCCGCCTTACTTCTACCATATTCCGCCGCCGCAGCCCTTGAACACTTATCCTGGGAGGAAGAGACGGAAAAGGGTATGTTAGACTTTTTTAAACCCAATCAAAAGTATGTTAGAAATTGTCAGTAGAACCCTGAACTTTTACTGGGAAAACAGATGCCTAAAATGTTTATATTTGTGAGATGGCGAGCAATGCTCACTGCTCATACCTCCTCTGTAAATAATAATCCTTGTTATAAATGGTTGTATACTTAAACTGCGTCCAATAGTTATACTTAGTTCTGTTTTTGATCCAAAAAATATTAGCAATACCGACTTTCTAAATCGAATGTTTCTATATCTTAATCTATATTATAATGTGGTAAAAGTGTACCAATTAAGTGCAAATAACAAAAACTTGTGCAATAGATCACGATCAACGCATGCGCAGCTGACGCGAAGAGAAACATTCGTCTTGTCTGACTGCTCAATGCACTCCGTGTTGCATACCGAGAAACAAATACTATGCGTTCTAGTTAAGCATGACTGGATGATATCATTCCTGGAGCTAAATACTTCGACTATCTAATCTATCGAATATATTTATCTACATAAAGAACCTAAAAAATCTTCCCTCGAGACCACTTTTATGAATCTTTTAAGAAACCTACGTCCACTGCTGGACATAGGCCTCTCCCAATTCATACCGCAAATCAAAACATACGGCATTCTTCGAATTTTTTATAACTCGCGTCATTACTATCATTTTCGGATTGCTTTGAGTTTCTGGGACTCATAATTTAATAACAGTATACGAACTGCTCGAGCAGTTATTGACCAAGGTACACAAACTGTGCGAACAGACGAAACACTTTCAGGGTACAGTATTTTTTAAATAAGCTCTTGCTACTAAGTTGGAGAAGGTTTACAGAGTTATTAATACTTAAAGCTTACATTACCTAATGGAAAATAAAACATCACTCGATCGCTTATCGATTGATGCCTCCACCAAATTTCGGGTTCTTACTGAATCTTTGAAATATTTTGTACAATATTTTGTAAGATATGAAGAATGAAATTGAAAACACGAAAATATCAATTATACAAATCATACTTAAAATTTTGTATTATGAGCCGTACATGTTCTTTGATCTGATTTTGATGAATTTGTCAGTGTCACAGAACCATAGATACACTATAGAGAACAGACTTTTCTATAAAGGAAATAAGTATGTATATGACCAGTTTTTATTGTTCTTAAAATTGTCACTATAGAAGTAATTAATAATGCTTAACGTACCTGCTAGAAGATGTTCCACTGGTACACAGGGAAATTTTCCTATGTGTAGAAGGAACGAATAGCTCGTTGGGCTATGGGCTAAACGCAATGGGCCTATTTGAGTAGTCATTTATTTACCTTCTATTTTGCATCTTTCAACTTGTCTATCCACTGCTGGACTTAGCTCTCCCAACTCCGCAAAAGTTGTCTATCTACCCTAGTAGTCCTACTTAGGTCTTCACCGAACGGGAGACACAGTTTGCTATGGACCTTAATAACGAATTCCTATTGGTTATTTAAACACTTCACCGCGCGTTCTGCTCCTCTCCGTTTGGGTGAAGTCTGGCCTTATGGCCTTTCGATAGTAATAACTTAGTAATAAGGTTTAAGAAGGATACAAATAGAGACTTCCTTACCTTGTGTTCCTCAAGCATTTGCCAGCTTATTTCCCTATCGGATTTTTGATCGTCGTCTCATTACTTATAAAGTCTATAAGACACGTAGAATGAGATGGCAAACACAACAAAATCATGTAAATACTGTTTGCGGATCATACTGTAAAAGAAAATTTATTAGATTAATTTTTCTGGATCTGATTTAATGATTGGCCTGTTGGTCTAGTGGTAAGTGACCCTGACTGCTATACCGCTGTCGTGGTTTTGATTCCTAGGAGAATTATTTGTGTGATGAGCATGATAATTTGTTTGATTAATCTTAAATACACATGTTTTAGAAACATATACATGTTTATCAGCTGTCTGGATACCATAGTACAAGTTTTGCTTAGTTCAGGATCAGATGACCGTGTTTGACTTGTCACAGGAATATAATTATTTATATTATGATTCGTCAGCGTCGTAGCTTATATGTATATTTGTAATAATTATTGTCATTTAAACTTGTTGTCATTGCTGGACTTAGGATCGTCCCAAGTTTTACCGAAAATCACTATACCCAAATTATAATCTGCTACAATCAATAAAATCTTACCTTGTATGATCCCAAACAGTTTTGTTCAGGGTTCAGTCATTTGATTTTCCGATCCCTATTGAATGTGTTTACTATTCTTTTCATGATTTTATAAGATACGTAGAACGATAAGCTAAACACGAAGACGTCATAAAAACATTGTCTGCCAATCATACTTTTAATTTTATATTTAAATTGATTTTGTTGATTATTGGTCTGAATTTTTTATATCAATTTAGGAATAAGCTACCATTTTTCTTGTTGTGATTTTGACGGATTTTGATGAATCTGTTGCATTTGTGAGCGGTGTCAGTGTCACACAGAACCACAAAGAACTTATTATTTTGCTGTGCTTTGTAGGTTTCCCAGAGTAGGTTTCCGTACCTCAAGGGAAAATCAAAGAGTTTTTGGTCCCTCTGCGTGACTAAGACCTCTTCTCACTTAGGGATCAAGCATTGATAATTACACTTGCACCAATATGTATTTTGCAGTATCACATCATCACATGCCATAAGCTATTATCCTACTTTGTGGGCACTACTAATTCCTATTACAGTTGGCATGAAAACACAACAAGACACAGTAAATACACATATTTAGCAAGATAATATAATGATTGTTCCTCTATATTGGAACCAGCTGTGTTTTGAATGCTTCAATTTTTTTTATAAATTCTTACTCCACATAATCATAATAAGCTAAACTTGTCATTCAATTATCTTTAAATGATTACCTTAATTTTCTCCACAATAAAAACAAAACGTACATTTTTATAAAATTTATTATGTTTTTCTTACATGTTACAAAGTTATAAACAATACGGTATTTCGTGGCGGCTATCAGTCACCACCTGTGGCATGCGAGCTCGGTTTTCTGGGGGCGTAAACACTTTGTATCAGTCACAATAATGATATACTCTAATCTAAACCGCAAAACAATGTCCCAGTTTCGATAATAAATCGGGTTTTCATGAAAGCTTCGCGAGGAATGAGTTGGAAGCAGAAGGGAAAAGATTTTTTATTTATTCTTGCTTTTTTTAAAGGCAATAGACTCGCCCCCTATTACATTGGACCTAAACATATCTGCGAACTATGGGTGTACATTGGTACACCTCTGCCTAACCCTTCAGGGATACAGGCGTGATGGTATGTTATGTTATGTTTTTTTGATCAGAGTAGTAGGATCTTGTTTATTTCTTTTGTAAACTTCTTCTAACCGTGGTGAAGTTAGTTTTTTTCCGGATCTGACTGTGTGTCGTGCACAAATGTACATGTGGTGGACAACCCATCAAATGAGCCACTAACTAAAAGTACAGTAGTATCCGTAAAGTAAAACATACGACTTACTTTGGGATTCCTTATTTTAGCTAAACTTTTGTAGCTGTGGGATCCCTAAATCTATCTATGAGCCTGTTCATAATTTTGTATGATAAATAAAATGAAATAGAAAACACTGCGACATCAAATATACACCTTCTTGGACTCATGACTAAAAATGTTTGTTTACTTTACTGATCTTTAAATTTTTAAGTAACTCGTCGATGTTTTTAATCAGAATTTATATTGCATTAAAATATGAAATAATTTAGGGGAATTTAACTAAAAAAATGGGTCTGTGACGTCTTTCATTTTTATGTATCTGCCAAAGAGTGATGGCAATGTGCATCTTTTTTCTCGTCTTTGGTAAATGGTGTGGTTTATGGTATTAAAGAGTGAGGTAGAACCACCTCTTTCCTCTATCTACTATCTTTGTGGTTGATTTGATGTAAAAAAATACATGTAAATAAAATTTGCCTAAAATATCTTATAATTTTTAAAACAATCTTAAAATGATTAAATTCGACACTCTTTCATCCACATACAAGTTTTCATAGTCTCTCAGTAAATAATATTTTTTTAGAAATAGTAAATGGACAGTAGGTATAATAATATCGAAAATCCTTAATCCTCTATATTATTCTCAAATTTCTACCACGAATACACAGTCTACTTCTCTACTTTGTATCAATCCCTATATTCAGCATAGTCAGATCAGTCATAGATCAGTATTGCTAAATAGGTCTCACCACTTTGCAAATTCTAAGTATATAAGAATTGTGAGATATTAATCACTATTAATCCAGCCATAAAAACACAGGCATATTTTTGTACGTTCAATGTAAATTCGACGACCCCCGTGGTCGAGTGGCGTACGCACCGGTTTCAAGGTGTCGCTAGCTCTGAGGTCCCGGGTTCGATCCCCGGTCGGGTCAATGTAGAAACCAACTTTTCTACATTGTCTAGGGTCTAGGTGTTTGTGGAACCTTCGTTGTTTCTGAATTCCATAACACAAGTGCTTTAGCTTCTTACTTTGGGTTCAGAGCATAGTAATGTTGTTGCACGCATTAAAAATAAATGAAATAAAGAATTTGCATTAAAACAAAGCTTTAATAGCTATTTATTATTAAATTAAACACATTATAAAATTAAACGGTTAAAAAATGTGATACCAGAAAAAATATCCTGGTTAGATACTTTGCCTGTTTCCTCCCTCCCATTTAAACGAGACCAGTATTAAGGGCTTTCAATATTGTCACTGGCACTTTGTAATAGGTCTAGTAAAGGTACTGATTCAGGTGAGATTGGCTCGGGGATCTTCGCTTCCTCAGTTTTCATCACTTTGGACTCTTCCCTCGCCTCTCTGACCTCTGTGACCTCGCGGACCTCCTGTTCTTCTCGTTTTTCCCGTTTCTGCGCTGCCTGTACGTTTCTTATGTGGTGTCTCCTATTTGGCGTGTCGGGGTCTGAAAAAATCCCGAACGAGTACATCACACCTATAGACATCGACATTACTAAGCATAGGAATCGCAGTTGATCCCCTCTTTCCATCATATTGGCTCATTTAATTTTAAGTCAATTTCGGTATTTTTTTAATTTAATGCGGATTAAACGCTTGGGCTCCTTTTTCTGCTACCAAACATTTTCATCTAAATGACGTTTCGCATCACCGACACTTTACTTTTTAAACGCTTTAATGGTCGGAATGTGTGCTAACCTTTTTGTGAAATGGATCCATTTCTGACATGTTATTCGTCTTTTTCTAGATAAAGACGGTAACACGCCGCCATTGTCACAGTAAACAAAGCCAGCCTTGCAGCCTGTACACTAGGCATGTTTATTAGTTTTTGAAAACGTTCACGTACAATTTTGCTTGAGTAGTCGTTAATTGTACCAGTAGTTACGTGTTTGGCACTTTACTTTCAATTTTTTTTGCAAGTATAGATTTAGAAATTTTAAACAAATTTTGTCACACTGCTGTCAAAACCAAATCTTCTGTAATGATGGGTAAAGGAGATCTGAACATAAAATATTTAATTTGTGGCTTATGGGCCCTCTTTGCTGAAAACGTTGCTAGCAGAAAATGAGTAGGTATATAGTAGATAGCAAGCGATGAAAGAGCTGAAGAATGTCTTTTAAGTCGTATTACTGTACTTGGCTAATGGGATTATGAATAGGGTAATTCTGCGTCGGAACATTTATTACTATATTTCTAGACTATATAGACTTAGGGAAAGGAATACCAAATACGTTAGGTTGCATACGTTACAGCTCATTATTGACTGATATTTTTAATAGTTCTAGTGTGTTCATCTGCCAGTTTTTTGATAGTGGATGCTAGCATATATTTTGAATTCGACTTTCACATGTTGGCCTACAAACTGCTACTACCTACTTATGTTTTTCAGCAAAAGGGAACAGTTTGGCTCATTCATGGCCTCAGTTTTAGTACAAACTTTTCCTAATTCTGGAATAGTTAAAGGACAGTATTTACGTTCTCCGTAATAGAGAGGAAACTTTTCTTATAAGCGAATAAGTTTTAGACGTAGGTAGTATTTAAATAAATAGCTCCCTTAATTATCAGCTATGTGAATCAAACAACCATTGTATGTCAATCTGTATAATTTGGTATTGATAGTTCACAAAATCAGTCACTAGAAGGAGGACATGGTTTCGGTCGCCTCGGTGGTTTCACCGCGGGACAAGGATCCGTGTTTGCGCACTTCTTCTGGGTACCATCGTCAATCTTTTCAGCCTTTTTGCAGTCTCTTGGTGGACTGAATAACCCGAAGGTGTAGGCAACGGCCATTACACCAGTGAATATTAGACCGTGCAGCATGAGCAGGTCTTTCCTTTCGCGTTGGGCGTAGACCCTGCATGGGTTAGCAGTGAGACGCGCTCGCAACATTGACATAAAGTGCTTGTACCCTGTTACGTGCCAGAAGCGGGTTGGCTTGATTCCGTTAAACATTTTGCTTTTTTTTATTTCCTCCTAGAATTTGATTTATTTGTGGGCTACTCTTGAGATCATTATGTATGTGGCCGGTGGGTGTCCGATTTCAAATTTTGGTTGTAGTCTGAAATTTTTAATAGTCATTTTAGTATGGTTTCAATTGCTATTAAGTACCTCTATTAATGATATGATATTACGTATGATTGATGACGGTGCTGTTTTTGTAAGTAACTTAAGTTTGTTTGCATTGTCACTGAATTGTCATAACAAAATCTATGTAACCAAGATTAGTAAAATACATATTCAAAAAGGCTTTATCGCACAGATTCTATTCGATTCATGTTGCCTGGCTTGCGACCATAAATTTTCGTCGTGATAAAATTGTGTCTGACTCAGACACAATTTTAGGTGTTAAATTATATATTTTGTTGTTAAATATCGTGAATACTTTACCACCAAGACTATCTTCTTCGTCCATGATTTTTATCTAAAAGAGTAGCGGCACATGAAACAATCGCAGAAACTGTTACCAAAAAAATGAATTCCTGTTTTGTCATGACATATTGATTTGACAATTATTTGTTTATGGTGCTTTATGTCCTTTGGGATTAAATGGCTACTGAAGGCTTGGACTAAAAAGATTCTACTCAAACTGTAGAGACACATGTAGGTGTTAATAAGCACTATTGTGTAGTAATTAATAGTTTAATAGTGGTTTGTAATACACTTTTTTCAGGTACCAAACTTTCTATGAACCATTCACTTATTTATTAAATGTGATCACCATCTTTGTATAAAATACGGAAGCATTTATTTAAAAATGTGGTGCAATGAACCTTGTCTTCCGAAATACGAGTAAAGGTCAAAATAAATTTAAATTTTAGATAAATATAGCCTATTTTACACCTAGGTAATAGTGTTCAAGTATGTTTCTATCTGCGATGCTTCAATAGTCGAGAAAAGGTAACACACCTGTCTATGTCGTCGTCATCATTGTATTTATAAAAATAGCACCTCAAAAAAATGCCCATTACACAAGAACATAAAGGCCAGGTAAGGATAACCCCTGCTTTGTATGCGTTCGTTCTCTCTGACGGCTCAGGACAATGTGGCCGCGTGGCGTGTCGAGAGGCTGCGTCTGTGTGCGTGGGTCCCTGCGCAGGAGTGTCCTGTGTAGAGGTTAGCTCGAGCGGCCTTCACCAGAGATGCATTGGGACCGGTTACTGTCGATTTATCATTCGTATCGAAAGTTTTTGTCATACAAACAGCAAGTTTAATAAAACAAAGCTTTAATAACCCCTGATATAATATGATTACCTAATCTTTACATGTATTATAAATGAAAGTTTGAAACATAAAAGCAAAAGTAACACGTGTTCAAATTGTCAACAGATGAACACAGAAACTCCGCAAACCGGTAGTATTTGGGGTTATGGCCATACATGTATAATAAACTTAAAATGCGTTATGTTAAGTGGTCATTTGGCGAGCATGTAACGCCTGTTATGTTTTTCGACTAAACTTCGAAGCTCCGAGGCTCGAGTCCGCTCCGTGCCTCCTTGTAGTGGGAGAGCAAAACCTGTAGATACTGTTCGCCCACTTCAAGACGGAGTACCTGCGTATGCTTCGTCCCTTTCACTCTCGCAGCGGTGCACGCCAAAACGAGAATGTCCGTTTCACCTCACCACTCTGGTATGCAAAGATTGATAGCTTATATGACCATTTGCTTTTGAGAGTCCCCCAGAAATCACGCACGGTTAACTTTTCGCCGCCTGGCGTCCTTACGATCGGCCAGACGTTGTGCTCAACCAAACTTGTAACATACTCTTTCATTTCCGAGAAAACTTTTGTAGTTCACATCGTAATGTTATTACGACGGTTTATTGATTTAAGTCGGTGGTGTAACTCGTTTGTTTAAAGTAAGCCAGTGAAGCCTTACTCCGGAGGGTCAGGCGCCTGTGTGTTCACTATTTCTGTGCCTAGATGCGTTTTTCTCTAGTGACTAAGACTGGTGTCAGTGGTATTCGGCGGCTGGGAGTGTGAGCGTGGAGTGCGATGTGTGACTGAAACTTTGTGATACGGATAATGGATCCAATAGCAACAGACAACGGATTGGTGGTGAATAATTTGAACCACGTCCGGAGTGACTCTCAGGTAAGCCGCCCGCTTCTCGGAGTAGGTATCGATGAAGCAAAACACGTTTGCCGTTGCATACCTACCTATGAATAAGTGCAATGACTTCTCAATTATTTGATACACTTTAGTTTTAGGTTTTGACCATTGTTTGGAGCCTATACTGGCAAGTTTGTAACTTACAAAGTTTAAAGACAAACCACAATTTTGCGGTTAGTTGTGCCGAAAAATGATAGTAAAACTTTTTGACTTTTAACACAATTCTCATCGCTTCCGAAAACAGACTAATTATAAATAAAACAAAAGAATAACATAGTTAACTTCACATAAAAACAAAGAGTTTATTTACTAAAAAGCGACAGCGTTGTGCAACAATAAAAATAATTCATAGTTGAACACAAACGAGTTCTCTAGCCACTAAGTTTGTTATGCAGCTCGGTTGCATGTATTTGATATCAAATTATATAAGACTGCAGAATTAAAGTGCTGTGTGCGTGTGATTTATTCCTCAATGCTGCGAAAGCAACGGCTTGAAGATGGGCCATTACATGAATCAGCTAATTACAAAAAGTTTGTAAACTCGATAATAGCTATGATAATTTCTTCTCAGCGTGTTCTGTTAAATAGTAACTTGAATTTAAGTTATGAAAGAGAAAGCACAATTAGTATTAGAAGATGTACTTACTAAGCTTCTTCCTACATGGTCAGTTTGTCTTTCTGTCCAAACTATAATCCTAGGAACTTACATCTAAAGTTAGTTGGTCTAAAGTCGAACAAAAGAAACTCTCACAAACTAATTTTAAGAATTAATACAATAAGAAACTAATCTCATACTATGTATTAGTTATATAACTTAAAAAGGTTATTTAAGTGACACCGTTTCATGTTTTATCTCATCTACTTTGATCTGGTTATTTTTTTATAAAATGACTGTCCCTTGTTATTTTGTTTTGGTTATCATAATTCAGTTTCAAGAATTAAGGACTGGTGTTTAACTTAGAATTAAAAAACCCGTCACCTGCTTGTAATAACAAGCGAAGCAGACAATGCACTAACATAATAATAAGGACCCATAAAATCGAATGGACCTCCAACATGAAAGACTCTTCGTTTTTTGTCCATCCAAAACTGGAGGAAGGCACATGTCAGATGACGTCACTGATCCCGCCAAAAACCAGTTTCGCGCCAATTCGCAGCTGTCGACGGCAAAGTGGTCGGGTCGCCAATAATTTACTTTTTTCGTTTATTTTTCTTGGCCTCGAACCCACTCGTTCAGCCTTAAAGGTACACCGTTAACTCAGATAATTATTGGCTACTGTTTTATGTTTTAATATAGGATTAAAACCTAAGGATGAATTTTGAGTTTCAGTTTGAATATTTTGATGCAGTTTTTCTAAATTGCTTTCGAGTTACAATGAGTCACACGTCTAGATTCCCACGTTAGAGGGCCTTCCTTTTATTAATGCAAATATTTGTTCACTCGAAGCTTTTAAAACATTTTTCCCATAGTTTACGCTGACCTTTAAGTTAGTAACATCAGACACCGGTTTGTAGAGTTGCACCTTGTTATGTCCGAGCAGAAATATGAAATACATTCCTACCGTACTTGCTCATTCAAAGACAGTTTCTGTTCATATGTCCTGTCTACTAGGTACTTACTCCTTATTTCTGAAAGGCCTCAAGGGTCTCCTCAATATGTTGTCAAATCAACTGACCACAGCTGTGATTGGTTCACCAAAATACCATCAACCAATCACAGCGCCTGAATTAAGTTTGACAGATGATTAACTAATGTTCGTGTTAATCAGCATTGTAGAAACCAGGGATTAGTATAATAGTACATAAATAATTTAGCTTCTAAAAGTGTAAACTCGACGTAGTATTGCATTGGGTAAGCTTCGAAGCTTTATCATAAACCAAACATATTTAAACGATAAATGAGTCACTGGAGTCAACAAACTTTACTGTTTGCTTTGACGGGCTTACACTTAGTACATTCCGTAATATTAGCTATATATCGATAATATGAGGTGTAACAATCCGATTGCAATCCACGAGGAAAGCAGAAGTGTATAACATTTTTAACTTTCGTTTTTTCCATAGTTAGTAAATAGGTCTATAAAACTTTAGGACAACATACTAGTAGTCAAGGATCTTAAAAACCTTTTTTATAGAACTTTTTGGTGGTCTTCCTTTCGTAAATTTTCCTTTCACGCTTTTTATTGTTACCTAAGATATCATAGGAACAATATCTGACGTCTATACTACTAAATAAGGATTAACAAAGAAGAAGTATAACTTTACAAACACAACTTAATGGTTGACAAGTTCAATCCCTACAAATATAGATTTCATTGAAGTGCTCGTACGAAATAGGTCGTCTGAAGTACTTCCCGTCTAAATCTCAGAATAACTGCGAGATGCAAAATAAACGCTAGGACTTAAGACTAATAATGTACCATAGACTGCCATAGAGTATACTAGCTTTCGCCTGCAGCTCCGCCCGCAATTTTTGTTACAAAGAGCGTATGGGTGATCTGTAGTTAGTTGACTATCCCTAAAGTACCCTACAGTACCCTTAGGTTTCTGAAAGGCTGACCAATTTAACCTGTTGTCAACAGATCACGATTGTGACTGGTTGAACAAAAGACAATCGACCAATCACAGCTAGAAATTTTTGGCAGGAAAAATATATATTTTTGCGTTGATGAACGTTTCAGAAACCAGGGGGTTTAGGGGATATTATAATCGATAGGTAACAAACAGTTCTTGAAGAAAATTTCTATCTGATGTAAATTTTAACACACGAATAAATGTTATCTGTCGATAAAAAAATCGGCCTTAAGCAAATATACTAGCTAGGAGTTGGACTTGAAACTAACTCTATAGCAAATCTCATCTACAGTGATTGGTTTTAGTCAGGGGAGCATTACAGACTAACTGAAAGACAGTTACATTCGCATTGATAATATTAGTATGGATTATTAACATATAAAGTACAGTAAATACTAGTCGCTATCAAGTTACCTCACCCAAGTAGTAAAGAGTCAATTTTGATGGCCAGTATAGTGACATTGTTGAAGTTGGAGAAATATGATACTCTGCAGGTTTGCGCATTGACTCACGACTTGTTTGGAGCCTAAAGATATGTTGTACTAAAGTAGGATTAATACTAGTTGTATGCAAGGGCCAAGGGGATGGGCATGGGTTTAGTCGAAAAAAAAGTTTAAGCGAAAAAAAATAAACGATTAAGATAAATAAAATAAGATTATTTTCAGCAGAAGAAAATCTAAATATGACTTAATTTCAAAGGTTAGTGAGATAGCTAAGCACTTTTAACTATGTACTTTATATTTTAGCTTATGAATTTACAGACCAAGCCAAAAACAGTTCTTGATACTTTCTTCTTCTCTTTCGTTCTTCAAAAAAAAAAACTGAAAAATTAAAAGGCAAATTGGGTAAATGACTAATGGCAATGTTAATATAAATTTAAAAAAGAAAACATAAATTATAGAGCTTTTCAACATACGGAACTGACCACTTAGTGCTCTACATAAGCCCTAACTAAAGTCTAAACTGACCATAAAGGTCAATGCAATTAAAAGGTGTGACGCAATAGTGAAATTCGTGCATCAGATAACAACTCCCAGTTAGAAAGGTATTCATTTTCTTAATTGATGTTTATTGTAATTAATAAGCTAACAATGAAAAGTGAAGGTATCGATAGAAGTGCTTTTCGAGACAGAATAGTTTCTTCTCATACTACACACGTACATATAATCACGCCTTTTTCCCTTGTAGGGGTAGGCAGAAACTACTTCTTTCCACTTGCTACGATCCTTGCACACTTGTTTCGCTCCGTCCACTTTTATTATTCCCTTCATACATGTTGTGCTTATCAGACTAAAGTATGTAAAGATATGATAAATGAAATTAAAAAAAAAATGTAAGTAGAAAAAAATGGTGTTCATTATGTGCTACGAGTATATTGCCACACGACGCTGCAAAGCCACGCTGTTATAGAAAACAGAATTTCTTCTTCTTAAGCATCAAGGAGTAAAATGTAGATTAGTGTAAATTTTATGACAGGCAGGTACTAAAACAAGTTTGTATAAGATTGCCATCTTATCTAAAGAGACTAGTCCGACAACATTCTCATTATGAAACCTTTCACATTAAAAGTGTTATAACAAGCAAAACTTGAGAAAATCCTTTACTAAGATATTTTTTAGATGAGCTTGTCAACATTATGATATATTTATTTACCTCCGTGCATAAAAAAGTAACAAAACAAACATAAGAGTGTACACAGAGTTCATTGACCTAATTATCAAAACACAGTTTTTTAGTCTAGAAACAAGAAAGCATATTAATTATGCAGGTCCTTATCTTATATAAATTAATTTACTAATTTCGTGTTTATTTATCAAACTGTATCACGTAATATCTAGTTTAGATCTACACGAAATAAGTCGCGAAACGTTTCCCGCCTCATTTATGGATGCTATCACGCAAGCGCGGCGTTTTCGCGCGTTTTCACTGACCATAAACTACGCGTACAGCCACCGGCCAGAACAACTCTCTCTATTTAGTCGATTCTTGCTCGATTAGCATTTATATAAATAATGTAAATCTGTAAATCACCTTAGTGATCATCTCATCTTTATTTTGTGTTGATTAGATTTAATTAACGCTTAGTTCAATGACGTGAATTATTTTCTCTCAAGATTACTGATTGATTTATTTAACTCTTTTCTATATTGATACGAGCATACATATTATAATAAATGTTGATGGTTCTCTCACTTTTTGTTTATAATCATCTCTTTAAGATTTTGTATTTAATTGAATAGAAAACTCTTAAGTACCATTTAAAATAATTGGTGTCTTATTTGAATAAAATAACTTAGCCACTTACGTGACTCGATTTACATAATTATTAAATAAATGTAATATTACGTTTTTATAGCAATAGGCAGATTGTATAATATATTATAACGTATATTCTAGATTCTTATTTATAAATACGCAAGTATTAAGTAAGTAATACTGGATTTAAGTGGTTGCTAAGAAAATTATCGCTTCCTGCTATTTCTTAAGGACTCTATAATTCTGGAAGACCAATTATGAAGAGGAAGGGATCCCGTTTTAATAGATATCTAGTATGTAGGATGTACTAGTGGGTAGCATATCCAGAATTGCTGTCAGGGGTCCTTGACCCTGCTGAGGGTAGGTTTTGGAAAGTGCTAAACAAAATATCTAATCACTGAGATATTTTGTGAAAAAAATTGTGTGTGTTTAAAACGTGACTACTAATACTTATTATTAAAAGATGTACCTGTGGCTTCTACTGTGTACTTAAACGAATGAACCGATTGATACGATTTTGTTTAAAACCTGACGTGATTGAGATAGTTCTCAGCCACATTTACTAAAGCTCTGTTTAGCATTTATTTTAAATGTAGTTTTATGTTCCTTAAAGATAACCCTCAGATAATTTTGTCTTAAGGCTCTTAGGTCCCCCTTCCCCGGGCTTTGCTACTGTTAGCTAAGTAAACATAGTGCGACTTGTTTTCATAGGAATGTATCTTAGCTTTCTTCAAGCGGCTCTGGTCAAGCGAGACGATGGAAAATATCACGCCTGTTCGGGCCACGTTTCTCTATGGAAGTGTGTTTGTCATCGTTAGTAATATGCAGAAACCATAACGATTCTACTTCGATTTCTATGTTCTTCCAGTGCACATTATTATTTGTGATGATTTCTTACATGTATTTTTTTTTATTTGGATGTATTTGATGTTAGACAAAGAAGGACCGAATATTTGTAGATTAAATCCTGATTTTTATAATGCAATAGTTGAACGCGCTAACCTGCAAAATTATTGGACAGATTCGATTTTTTTTTTGCATTTTGTCTCCGAATTCTCGTAGAGAATATTTATTACTTTATCAACGTAACTTTGGTGTAAATATGGAAATTAACGGACATAATTAATATCGTCATATTTCGTTACTAAAATGGTATATTCACTTTGTATTTGCTCCGCGTTTATTCATTCTAAAACGATTACAGATATTTCTCAATAACAAGTCAGAGATGAAATGCTTTACGGTTCTCGCAACGACCACACCAACTCGTTTCCTTGCGCTAATAGTTTCCCTGTCCGTTTCACTTATCTAATATTAATCGATAAAATGCAATAACATTGCACAACACTTACCCCATCAATGCTTAGTCAATGTGTCAAAGCTAAATAAATAACACGATTTATAACTGAGCCTAAGTTAATTAAATTTTAATTGAGTTAGCATTAATTATCAATCAGATTTTTTATAAAAAAACAACTGACTAAGCAAATGGCTAATATCTGATGTTGTTTTTTTATTTTTCAAGTAGCAATCTTTACTTGTTTATCTTTCTTTTTTATTGCCAGTGTTGTCTATGGCAGAGAGATTAATCTTAGAGAATAATGCATTACGTAACTCCTCCGAACAAATTATCGTTATTTTAATTATTCATTCAGATGAATAAAAACTCTATTGTTTTGATTTTCCTGCGGTCAAGTTTCGACAGCTAGACCGCACACTGAAAAATTCACAGAGAAATTCAATTACCTATACTTATAGTCTTTAAGAAATAGGTCAGTTTTATATTGTTCCTAATAAGAATAGTAAGTCTAATATGTATAGAGGCATTTGATAAGTACAAGTTTTTTTTAATTATTTTAAAAATGAATGTACTTGTTCCCGGAATTTATTTTAAGGAACAGGTTAAATCAAGCAACATCGAATGTTTGTACATATTATGTCATTGCAAAACACTCTGATACAATTGCCTTCCGTTTTTAATATTTTCTATATTATGTGCATCGCAACATACATATTTATAAATAACTGTGTAAATATAGTTATTACCTTTAGTAGTGTGAATGGTAAAGTAGTGTCGAATTTCGAAGTAACTCCTGTTTCCATTTACCACAAACGAGTACCAAATCCTAAGTAAATCGGGGAATAAAGAAAACATCTTGTATTTTTATTTCAATTTAATACACATAAAGTCAATAGGTATTAAGTATACTTACAATAATGTATAATACATAGATCATTTTACATAGACATCACATTATTTTATAGATTATACATAGACATGATATTATTCATAGATAATAATTATTAGATATAAATAGACATCGATATAAATAAATACATGTACAACGTGTCATTAGAATAACGCAAAATCTTAGATACATTTTTTTTTTATATTAATCTTAAAATTTCTAAATAAAGGTTTAGGATTTATTTGTCAAATAGTCACAGAAGATAACTTGATATTTTGTATAACTTTTGTACAGTTACATTTATCCATAAACAACTTAACAATATCAGTCAACAGGATTAATTTTATAGATTGAAATAAAATTATTTTATTAACCTACCGTCTTAAAAATAGTATCAATTACGTTCGTAATATTCTTCGATTTGGACAAGCTCAAATTACATTACATACAAGTTTTGCGCATATTCTATTGCACGTAAAGTTTAGAATATCACGCCTTAGGCCTGTGATAGGCCTTAAAACATCTAATAGACACCAATAGGATTGATATATAGGACCTAATAAATGTAAAATTCCGAAAAATTGCCTGTACAATGTACATTAATATACTTTTTTCACAACCGGTCTTAATTGTTGCACCTGTTGTGTGCCAGTTAAAAGAACAATGGCAGAATTTGGTCTGGACTTTTTTTGGCGTCCATAGATTTCATAAATATCAATCAAATTTACTTAATTTTCTACGATATTTCATATATTCACTTCTTCTTGTAAAAGCCGGAGTTATTTTTATGTTTTTAAAAGCTCATAAAATGATGTTCGAATTAGGTTACCTACATTCGACATTTTACCATTAAAATAGTGGTGTGACGCTGTATAATCAAACGACTGATCGATATAATCGACCGATCGATCGACCCGTGTAGAGTTCGTTTTGTTTTTAACATAATATTAGAATTATCTATTCTTTCGTCTTTAATCAATGATATGTTTGAAGAAATGCTCCTACTTTTAAATCCAATTAATAATGGATCAAAATATCAGAGGATTGTTTCAGTGTCGTATCGATTCTCAAGAAAAACGAATCCAAAAGTGCAGCACTACTTTTGTTTTGGACAGTGAATGTTATCTGTGGTTGTCTGTCAAGTGAAGACGCTACAAAACTAACCTCCATTATATTTTTCTATGCTACAAAATCCTTCCGTGTTTACTATGTCGGTTGTGTTTTATGATTATATTTGGCTTTCTATTTATTTTTACCCTACCTGGACTGTTTATGGACTGATTGATACTGCCTTGTGTGACTAGTGCGTGCCCTTAGGACTACGATATTGCTTTTGCGTGAGCATAAGCTAATCTTACTTTGCTTCGATTGTGCCTATATAGTGAATTGGATTTTTGTTGTAAACCCATAACAATAACTATGGAAGATTACGATAGAGATCATCGTCGCACGCGCATTTTATGTGTAATGATGATAATGAGATGAAGAATGAAATAAATAATTATTTTAAACAAAATATGTTTTTTATTTGCCCTAACATAGTTCTATTGTTTACGCGGCAAGTGCATTTTTTTAATACGCGCTCAGCTTTCTTAAACATTCAATAATTGAGTACTATAGTAATATTATAGAACGGGGATTAGCGCGTACATGCGTAAATACCTTAAGGGCTTGACGTTTCGTTCTCTAATATGCAGCGCGATAGTTTAAAAGTTTAAATTGAGTACTACTCTACATCGAGTGTTAGAATTTATTTAGGTTTTTCCCATTTATCCGTAAATACTCTTATTCTCACTTAGACCACACCACATTATCATTTCTTAAGGACATAATTTCGATCTGCGTTATGTTTTATAGATATAGCTAATTGACATTGACGTTAATTCATAACCTAAATAATAAAATTCTAACACCGAAATCTTTTTTTTCCGGCTTTCCCAAATGAAAATAGTCTCATTTATAGATTCTGGAGCTAACGCCAAATCTTTTAACATATTTTTCATTAAGGGACGCTTCAATTTGATCCCAGACAATTCTTAGTATGGAGACCTGCCATTGTCCTTTGAATATAGAAACATACATTTTGAATGATATCGCTTGCCTTACAATCGATCTCAATCGTTTTAATTTATCGTAATAAATAAATAATTTAGGATAAAATTTCACATTTGTTTGTTCAAAAATTAAATTTTACTGACGTCAATTTTAATATCCCGAATCAGAGCTCTAATTATAAGATGTTTCCTTTAGTTGAACAAATAAGTAGTGATACAATTTGAAACTAGTATATTGTTCTGTCCCATCACGACGATCATTTGGACAAAAAACATCGATTGTTCCGACATTAACTCACGCGTCTACAAAGTCGTGACGTAATAGCCGTATCGCGTGCTCTGGCGGGCAAATTTTAAAACAAAAACAATTTTTATGTATCACTAATATTAAACTTAACTTTTTTGTTTTATTTTTCTAACTGGAACATATAAATTTTTGTTTATGTTCGTCGGGATATTAAAATTAAAGTAATATTAAAATTAACCAACAATGCTAGACATGTGAATCACCAACAATATAAATGTACTAAAACACCAGGCAGCATCACTTTTTTCTTACACATATATCTACTAATGTAACAACACTTAGAAATTTGACTGGCAGAATATCCTGACCAGTTCATCAACATTTATAAAAACACGTAAAAATTCACTTATCACTACTGCGGCGCCGTTTTAGGCTTAAGCTCGAAGACAGCAGCCAGCGCGTGGTGGTCGGACGCCACGTTATTGTTCGGAAGATGGCCGAACTCGTCGCACTCCTTCTGCGAGTAAGGTCGCAAGCGTTCCACAGGCCGCAGACCACTGCCAACATTGTAATACATGTAGTCAACTATCAGAGGGCCGTCGTAATTGGTTCCAATGAAGTTCTTCTTCTTGCGCTTCTTGACCTTATCGTACACGGACACCAGTCCGAGTGGGTGCGAGATGACCTTGCTGCCGAACATCCCGCTGAACAGGCCGCAGTACAGCTTGCTGGAGGCGACGGCCGGCCCCGCGCTCGTGCGCGCGCTGTACTCAGAGTTGTATATGCTCAGCTCGCTGAAGTCAGTCGGCCGGCCCTCCAGTCTGTTCAGGTACACCGACAAATGCTGGCAGTTGTCTGTGATGCCCAATTTCTTCCACAAGCTGTAATCCCAAACCACGTCCAAAACAGTCATGCTGTCGTCCAATAGCGAAACGACATCACTGTCGGGGTAGGAATTGAAGTCGCCAGCCAGTATCAGAGGAAGGTACCTTGACTCGCGATGATCGTAGGTGACGCGGTCGATCTCGGCGAGGAACAGCTTGAGCTGCGCCAGCTTGATGTCCAGGCGCCTGGGGTTGTACAGCAGATGCGTGTTGGCCACCACGAGCGTCGTGTCGGGCTGACTCACTGGCGACAGCTTCACTATGATACCGACCTGATGACGATCCAAAAATGGAATATTAGGCTGATTCAACTCCACTTTCACAACATCCTTCAGTTTAAAAACCGATTTCCTAAAATATATGGCGCATCCATCTATTAAATTGACTCCAGTCTTCTTTTTAAATATTCCAAAATAGCCAATCTCCTCAAATTTTGAATAAAAAGTCTTCAAGTGGGACGATTGTACTTCCTGCAGGCACAATATATCGGGAGATATATTAGTGATCTCTTCGTAGAGGTAGGCGGCTCGCACATCCCATTGCAGATGTTTCGGAATGCAATCCACGTACAGATACGAGTGGCTCTCCAGCAACGTTTGCGCCAGCACATTGTAAGATAACACTTTGAACTTGACGGCGTTCCCATCTGTTGAATAGCGAGCCGCCCCCACTCGCTCCCACACCCTCTTGTACGTAGGTGTGGGAGCTATGGCCTCCTCCCTAGGGCTCTCGGTTGAGGTCGATTCATCGGTTTGTCGTGCCATCTCTTCCGAAGAGGCAACATCTCCTGTCGCACCAGCCTCGTGTTGAACATCGTCGCGAGTAATATTTGCAATTTTAAAAAACCCGTATCAAAAAAATACGACCTTTTTAGTGCGCCTAGTTATTTTAGCGTAGACGACCCGTATGCGCCTTCGGAGGTTTTTGCTTTGATGTTTATCGATCGGCCCTAGGGATGCTACCGGCTGCTATCGGGAATATTAATTAGTCACGTTTTGATTCATGTGCATTCATATCGATAGTACATAAACTTTTGGAGACGATTGTACTATATACCCACTAACTGTTTCAGAATGCATTTAAAGTAGAAAGATAATTAATTTTAACTGTGTATCATGAATAATATAATAATCATGTATCTAAGATCTACCTTATCTAGACATCTTAGGCTTCAATTTTTCTATGGAATATTGCACATGTTACTAATAGTGCATGGGTTTAGTAAAGACCTTAAAAACTTCACAATGTTGTGATTTTCAGTATACACAACTTAAACAAAATCTTCCTAAATCGTCAAAAGTTTAAATTATATTCAAATCCAGACTTCAGCTAACAAAAAGTTTACTGATGACGTCGTCATTGAACCCATCATTAGTTTACCGCGAACCCTGAACTGTTTTCATATAATAAATTAATTATTCAACATCCAATTACATCGATAATTCCTTTCCTATTCCTTTAAAACGTTCATCATCATCATCATCGTCATTATCATACATAGCCCTTTTCATCACATCACCTAACATAACTTTTCTATTTAAAAAAAAATGCTTATCAGTAACAATGATCGGGCGGCGGGAAACAGCCAGCCTATGTTGTGAAAACCTAACATTGAGAGGGTTGCGGAGGTCATGGCCGGCGGCCCGATAACGTCACTTTATGACAATTGAATGCAAACAACCCCGAAGCAATTAACCTACTTAGCGATTTGTTGGGTAGACGATGTCTTGTGCTGATGTTATAACAGCTGTTTTTGGTAATGTAGTAATATAATGAGGTAGTACGTATATAAGTAAAGAAATATAATGTTTAAATGGGTTAAAAAAAACTGAAATGACGATAGTGATAAATGACTTAAAAAAAAAAGGCAAATTGTTCGCTGTAACTGTAAAATACAGTATTCGAAAAGCTATGTTATAAACTATGTTATACAAAAATGTTTTATTTACTTCGAGTATAATATTATTTTCCTTAAAATTATTGGATTTGTGTTGTTAAAGAAAATGATAAAAATTATATTTTGTTCTTGAGCTAAAAATATTAACCAGGTTGGTATGGAACGCACCGTATCAGCAATGCCAACATTCACAATAATAGAACCAATAGCAGCGCAGTTCCGAGCGCAATGCGGGCGAACTTCATGTTGCTATGAACTAATGGCGTCGCAATATTGAGCACTCAGCACAACTTCACTCTCGTCGTGTCAAACCAACCATTTTGTTCTTACAACACGTGTTTTTATTTGTGTAATGTGATTTCATAAAACAAACCATGGCTATGTTAGCTGGACCTCGTCGTAAACAAAAAGTAATAAACTTACGAGCGAAAAACAATGCGTGGAGCAATGATTCTACTAAATTCGGGCAGAGAATGTTGGAAAAAATGGGATGGAGTGAAGGCAAAGGGTTAGGTGCTAGAGAACATGGTATTGTTGACCATGTAGTGGCCAGATACAAGAATGATGACCACGGACTGGGCTTCGACGATAGGAACGACCAGTGGACCAAAACAGAAGACGACTTTAACTCTCTATTAGCGAATTTGTCGAATGGTAAGTTTGCAACTTACTTTATTAATGTTTCTTAATAAAAAGTTTCATGTTGTGTTTTTATTTAGTCTATTACATGTAAATACAGCCTATAATTGCCAAAAAAACTTTCATGAACAATGACAATATTTAAAATTTTAATATTATAAAATTTATTCTATTTTTTTTTATTTTACTACATAACAAACTTAGAACAATTATTTATTTACTGTTTTATAACTTTCAGCTGATACCAATGATGAGAAACTACACAGTGGTGTATCTCTTGAAGTCAAGTCAAAGAAAAGTAAAGCTCGAGTACACTATCACAAGTTTACTAGAGGCAAAGACCTAACTCGGTACAGTGAGAAGGATTTAGCTAATATCTTCGGTAAAAAGACCTTAAAAGAAAAACAGAAAGCTCAGGAGGAAGAAGAAAATGGTACCCCAGAAACAGAACAAGTGTTTACTGAAAAGGGCAGTATGGAGGACTATTTTAAGAGTAAAATGGCAGCGGTTAAATCCAGAAGCAAATTAAATATTCCTAATGACATCAGTTATGATAATGATACCGAGTATGCATTTCAAGGGTTTGCCGGCTCAAACAATGATGTAGTGGAGGAAGAGAATCATCAAGGCTTTGGTTTTAACTCATTTTCTTTGTCAAATGTAGATAATAATGAGCCAGGTGAAGATAATTCAACTTTACAAAGTGATGAGGTAGTAGAAACTAAAAAGAAAAGTAAGAAAAAGAAGAAACAAAAATTACAAGATGATAATATATCCCCGGAAAATGTTGTAGAGGATGAAATATCTGAAAATACTTTGCCAAACTGTGATGTAGATGAACCAGTAAAAACTAAGAAATCTAAAAAGAAAAAACGAAAAGATGTAGAAGTAGAAAATGTAGATAGTAAAGATGAAAATGAAGTTGTGGAAGAACATGTTCAAGAAGATTATGTGCCTAAAAAAAAGAAGAAAAGGAAAAATAAGGCAGCTGATGAATAAATTATATTATATTTTTCATTAATTGTTTTATTCTAATAACCAATATTTTATTAGCTTTGAACCTTTGGTTAAATTGACCGTTATTGTTGACATAATTATCTTGTTTTTTAAATTAATTGAGTAACTATTTACTGTACACAAATAAATAGCTACATATTTCATTGATTTATTTTTTCTGTTTAAATTTCAATTCTCAGCGTGATGGTCACTATGACAAGAATACTATAAATTGTACTACTTTGTTCTACTATGAATAGCGTGATAATACGAAATTCCTATCGCCCGGCAGTAGGTATATGGCAACTCACAAAATCGACTAAAGCAAGTCGAGTTACGAGCGTTGAGTCACATCACTATAAACGTCACTGCTAAACTTGTTTGACAGTTGCGTCAAATGGGCGTATGTGTTTGGTTAGCACGTGCTTTTGCGCTTAATGTAGAGAAATCGTAAATAAAAACACAATTAAATACATAGAACTGGTGTATTTTATGAGTTAAACTAAAATTAACTATGGTGGTTCATGAAGATAGCGAGGAGCCTATAGAAATGGCTAACATCAGGAAGCCGTTGTTAGAGAAAAAACCTTATGTTATTGTGAAGAATCATGTACGAGAAATTATAAACACAGATGACGAAAGTACGCACTCAAGCAACATTTCTAAAGAAAAGTCGCCACCTATTTCGAAAAATGTTTTAAAAGGAAAGCGGACCTTGAATAAAAAGCACAAAACGAAAGAAATTTCAGTGACTACGCCTGAGTTCGACGAAAAACCAAATAATGAAATTGGGATTGACCCTGATGATTTGCAAGAGTTAAGATCAGTGTACAATAGGTGTAAAGAGGTTATCAGAAAAATAGAAACGAAATATGGGCATTTATTAAACCTCGATTGTGAAGCGGGACCAAGTTCATCGCGAAAACGTAAAGCGGACACAGCAGAGCTATCAGATACCGAATGCAATTGTAAATTAAACAAAAAGATCGTTTTTGATGATGACGGGCAGCAAATATCTGTTGAAACGGTGACAGATAAGCATATATGTATTAAAAAGGTTAAAAATGCAGAAAGTCAGATGAAAACAAGAAGTAAAACTATTGCTATAGAATATACAGAGAAAGAAGTGGACTTACCGGATAGTTTGACAGAGTTAGGGAAGCTTTTACAAGACCCGGATATAGAAAATCCTCTGCGGAGTAAAGTTGTTGAGAAAATGAGGATGATAAAACAAGATTATGTGAATGACATTAAATTTAACAAACCAGCGCTGATAGAAAAGTTGAAAACAAATCCAGATGAGGTTTTCGAATTTAAAGGGAGTAATTTATCATCAATTACTGGTTATTTATAACAAATAAAGACTTAAAATCTGAGTAAAATGTTCTCCTTTATCAGATTTGTGTCACTTGTTCGTAAAAAGGGTTTTTTTCTAGTTAGTGCTAGAATAATAACTATCATTTGAATTATTCTGACTTTTAAAATACACCTTACCTACTATAGAAAATAGCTTATTGCTATTAAGTAAGATTAAGTAAATTTGTAGATTAATTTACACTAAAGTACATTTGTTGAGTACCTACTAAGTGGTATTATAATTAAATACAATTATGATGAAATTTTGTTGTTTTTTTGTTGCCTCTTAGAGATGGTGTTTACTATTTTTGTCAGATGTTTATTGACTATTACCATTAATTGGTTTAAAGGTAATCATTTATGGGACTTACAATGGAGTAGTTTTTTGTGTATGTGACATTCATACTTCATAGGTCACATTCCTTTTGTGACAATTGTCTTAGTGCACCTGTAACTATTTCATGATCAAAATATTTTCATTAAATTAGACCTTAGGTAGTAATGAAAAATATATTCACAATTTTTTTTTAATAATTGGTAGACATTGTAATAATGCTACTCATTATTTACCTTTCGTTTTTTATAATATCCATTAATAGTCACATTGTTCCAATGCTCAGATAGTAAATTTTTGCCATGTTGGAATCACTTAAACTTCTTATTCCCGGGCTGGCCTACAGCCACTAAAATTGACATTGCCTTTTTAAGACCAAATGATTCTTACAAAATAGTCATTATATGATTAGAAATATTCGATTTCCCCCTCCAATTCGCTGTCCCAAAGGATCCACCGTGTGCATTAATCTAGAATCCATAAAAAGTGACCAAATAATGTATTCTTTTTACGAACAGAATACCAACACCCATATTTGGTTATCTAAAATACACTTATCCGCTTTTATAGCAAATGTCTATACTTGATATTCAATAATACATTGTCGATAGGCGCTGCGACGCATCATAATGGGTTAATATCAATTCTAGGATGTCTCGTGCGTTGCTACGCGACTTTGAACTTTATTTCACGGTTACAAAGGTTAAACAAATTGAATAGCCCCAGATAAAGTTACTGGCTGGGTATAGACGGTGCGGATAGAATGTCCATTGTTTCTGTGTTCAAACAAATCTACATCAGTTGACGTCGAAATAACTTGTTGCTGGAGATTACACCTTATTACCTTGACTTAGAGGTCATGCATGTTTTTGTTGACACATGTGACATTATTTTGTGGTTTTTGTAGGCGATGGTATACGAATCGCGCGCTGGGTGAATAATGATGTGGCCGCATACCTACCTACCGTTTACTGTGAACCCGACAGCTTTGTAAAATACAAAGTGTAACTGGAATTCAATTTGAGACCTGTCGCACTGTCGTGTTGGATTGCGGCTGACGATACGCGAACCATAGACAAACATTTGTTTTGTTATGCTTACGAAATTCGAATGCGCTGCTACCTATGATTAATATTCACACTATCGCCAGCTCTCTGATAAAGAAAATAAAAATTGATTGATATGTTTTAATTTTAAATTTCTGTAACCTTCATACCTCGAGTAGAAATCTAATTAACTCGGTATACAAAACAATAAATAAACCTGATATAGGTGATATATTACAAGAGGAAAAGTGCGAGCTCCGCTTACAAATTATTTAATTTAAAGTACCGATATGTGACTTACTATGCATTGACGTGCGGCCTAGCTAACACCGTAATGGCATAGGTACTTTGAGAACCCGAGAGGCGTAGTGCCTTCAAACTTTGAAGTTTCAAGATTCTAGCTGAAGGTACAAATATCTTCTACTTCCAGTTTTAGAAATCAGACAAACACCATGTCAGTCATAAGTTGAAGATGTGACTACGGTTGGTTGACGATGCTTGGATAGGTAGGTACCTACTTGACGTAGCTAGAGAGTTGACAGAAAAGTGGTGTCGTATTGCTTTCCCCAAGTAAGTAAAAGTCCTAGTTCATACGTAGAACGTTAACGTTTCTCTAATGCTTATTTTTTTTGTATTAAGGCAGCTAAAAACTGTTTTAATTGATAAATAACCCTCTTTTAGGGTTTGAACGCAGTCGGGTAAACAGGCACAAACGCAACAGCCTTGCATACAATTACCGAACTATAATAATATTATTCATTTCATCTAACTTCTTTAGACTGTAGTCGTTATTATATTATTGCTTGTGAAACTTCAGACAGCACCTCTACTTAAATGCTCTATCTCTGAGCGCTAAGTACTATTAACTCTAATTTACAAGCAAACATAACATTACTTAATTGGTACATAACATTGCGTTCTTTATTGTTGTTTAACCAGCCGCGTTAGGCAAACGGGTGCCAACAGAAATTAACACAAGGAGAGTTCATTTTAATTCTGGGTTATAAAGTATTTAGTGCCTTCAGTTTGGGAAGGCGGCAGGCTTTTCGTATTCGTCATCTCAGACGGCGCGAGACAGGCGCCATTACCGCACGCCTACGGCAGCCTGAGGCGCGAAACGAAACATTCGAATTTTAAATTAATAAAAGCTTTGTTTATGGACTTTATAATTTTAATGGAATATTAATACCAAAAATAATTTAGTTATTTTACTTTTATTACTAAAATAGTGTTGTGAATTATTTTATAATTTGTGTGGTGATGAAGTTACGGTTATTTCAAAGTTTAGTGACATATGAGTGTGTTAGGCGACATTAATCTGAATTGCTTCAATATGAAATTGGATAACTTTGGATTTGAAAAGTTGCAGGTAATGTAATGGATACTTATCTATTTTATTAAGCGTAACAGAGATATCGTATTATCAGATTTAGGTTGATTGGTTTAATATAAATATCGATCACAGCGATTGTAATGAAATAACTTATACACCAAAGTATCACTCTTTTACTTTTTCTATTAATTAACCAGAACATAGTTTAGTTACACAAGTACATTTTTATTTATTTATTTATATTATTTTATTGTTAGGTACACATTAACTACTACCGAAGCAACTTAAATTGTCCAAATAATTATCAACACGAGAACAAGAAACATGAACATAATTTTCCCAATAAGTTTTTTCATGCATAGTATGTTAATCACATAGATATGTAGGCAGGCTTTATTTACATATTTCACAAGCTTGTAATTTTATCCTAAGCCCAGTGCGTGACATACAGACGCACGAATTCGTTCCATTGAGGCCCAGAAGTACTTGCTAAAGAATATAAAACGTAAAACATGTTATAAAAACTCCAATGTTTTTCTCAGTCAATATAACTAACATACAAAACTTAACGGGATTTTGTGTGTACTCGATTTGTAGATACAGGTGTACCGTACAAACCTATGGCTATACTTGTTGAGTGTTCTACATAACTGATTTAATATACATACGTACCTAAATAAAATTTACAACCGTTTTCTGTCCTAATCAGAACTGAGGCCTCACAAAAAAAGGACAACAATTACCAATTTACAAACCACGTCTGTTTGAGAGCTTTACATTTCAGATTAAGTTTATTTTAATCGATACAGACAAATATTAGAACCAAATTCCGAATTCTGAAAACTATCGAACAGCTAAAGAATTATAAATATTATTCAAGTATCTCCTACATCTAACCAAAATCATCCTCTTTATGTAAAAAAATATAAGTTAGATTTATTTATTTATTTATTTGAAACATATAACACCATTACAGATCCATAAAATCCAATGCGATGCTATACATATTAAAAACATTATATAATAAACTATTCTAGATATAAACTATGACACAAACAAAAACAACAAACTTCTCATAACAATCAAATATCTTTTTACATTTTATTTTCTAACATCCTACCAAAGTAGATAATTAGTTCACAGTATACATAATGATGTCTGTAATGCAACCATGCGTTTTGAATTCGTATTATTCAAATGACATGCGTTACACACGTAATTGTTTAATGACAATCTGCATGCTTTATTGTCATTACGAAGAGCATAAATTATTTAACATTTCATCATTTGGTAATGAAAGGGAAAGTTCTCATATGAAGCAGAATATATTATAACTTCTTTAATGCTAGTAGGTTTTGAAGTACCTAAGGCAAAGACCTCCCTCGCTTTTTCGGTCCAAATTTCTGGTTTCCCCACCCATCATCTTCACAATGCTAACACACTTAAATGAAAATATTATTTGCGCTACACTCAGCGGGACCCGCTCTACTTCTTTATCGTTTTCAAAAGAGAGTAAAATCAATAAAAAAGGGGAAATATTATCGTTGTATCTAATCAAAAAGTGTAGACTAAAAACATTATTCAAGCTAAAGCCTTTTGCCTAATAATTAGTTTTCCCAAGCTAAACTTGCTTAGATGAGTTGGTGAGTTCAACAACTCACATTAAATAAATAAAAATGTATATTTTGAACTGCCTTACGTAAAGTTATATAACATAAAGAGTGTCAAGAAGAACATTTTCCGGAGCAATACGCGTAGGTTTAAGCTTTCTTTTTTATGTCGTGATTCTACATCGAAGGTTGGTCACTAGTGAAACGCCCTTGATCACGTGCGAGCATTAAACTAACTTCATCTTGTAAGTATCTACTTACAATTCTCAATTTTCTCTTCACTAAAATCTTTAAGAGGTATCCGAAGGGCTTTTAAACTTTAAACCTGAATTAAAATATACTTCAAGATTGTTGAAATTAAATGATAATCACAAAAAATAAACAAATTTTTATATTTAACAAGCAAGCTGATTGAAAAAGATACACATATCCTTGGACTGTTTATCAAAGACTGAAGAGTTCACCAAAGTAAATTTCGGGAACATTGTATCCAAAAAATATGTCTAAAATATATAAACTTGAAGGGAATTAGTTATGGTATTACAAACACCGAGAGAATACTTGGTACCTTCTGATTGCTGGCAATTTAGCCGTAATAGCTTATTACAACTTATTGGGACCCAGTTTATAGGCGTTTTACTGTCATTATGTTATTAGAGACCATTTTAAAAGTAGTCGTAAACCGCTAATGTACTTGATAGTTTAATCTTTGTAAGGAAACATTCAGGAGTGTGTGTTAGGTACTCCTTATTTAAACTTATATGGTTATTTTAATAAAATATTTCGAATGATTATAATAAATAATAAATAAATGCGGACAACATCACATACATTGTTCTGAACCCAAAGTAAGTCGCTATTAAGCACTTGTGTTATGGAATTCAGAAACAACGAAGGTACCACAAACACCCAGACCCGAGGCAATGTAGAAAAGTTTATTTCTACATTGACCCGACCGGGGATCGAACCCGGGACCTCAGAGCTAGCGACACCTTGAAACCGGTGCGTACCTACGCCACTCGACCACGGAGGTTTTCGATTATGGAAATAGGTTACCTCGATATTGTCAATCCCTGGGATCGATTATTCTTTGGGATCAAATTCGAATAAGTGCCGACCACAAATGCATACTCGAAATCGAAAAGTAGTGATACGAGTCATAAAACAGGGATTTTATTCAAGTATTTCTAAATACATACCATGTAGTAATAGAGTCTATGTAAATATCAAAACTTTACATATTTGTTTAAACTACCGATTATTCTTCCATCTAAAAGTGTACCTAGTGCTTAAGTCATTTGATATGCGAAATATAGCATCCTTAGTAATCCTGTCCACGTTTACATCTAATAAACTGAACACATTTAGAAGTTCCGGCTACTCTGTGACTCAGGGCATTCTTTTAGATCGTTTTTATTGCCCATCTATAATATTATCGATTTATTGATGACATTATAAAGTAAAGGACATTAAGCGATGACGAATTAAGCATAAAATAAATAAACACAACACTGGTTATAAACTTGTTAGACGCAATATTATTCTTGTATCTGGTAACGGATAAAATATATATCATCATCATCATCATTTCAGCCCGGAATCACCCACTGCTGGGTATAGTCCTCCCCTTTATATATATATTTTATTCAACTAATTACTTTATTCTAGTACACAATAGGCTTGACTCTCACGATAATTAAAATGACAACTTTTTCTTAGATAATTACTTGTCTTCAGCCTATCCCATGAACTTTCCATGTTCACATATATACAACAGTCTAAGCAGCACTCAGAGAACTTGAAACATTATATTTTATTATACAATTCTCATATAAAACAACGAACACAAAGTGTTTTAGTACAAACATACAATTAACATAAGTATTATAGCAAAGAATCTTCCCAAAATCAACCGAACCACAATGCAATACAAGGTTTCCATTGTTTAAATTTTTGGTACCATAAACGCAACCTTCCTTTCCAGTAGTCCTTTTCAGGACTACTTATCCTTCTGTCATAAGGCTATTTGGGGTCCAAAATGACAAGTCACATGACTATCCCTTTGAATTAAGTAATAGTCTTAACAGTTTGGAAATGCCAAGATATGCTTAATAGGGCACACCTTAGTTTTGATGACAAATATCTCTAATACGCGGTTGCAATTCAATCCAGCCTGTAAATATTAGCTCTATTCAATATTTCAGTCGTAATATCTCATAATGTACTTACAGACACACTTAATGGGATTTCTATTACATAATACCTGTTTGGCTTTGCGTAGGAGCATATACCAGAGGCGTAAAATGCTTTGACCTACAGTTTCTCAATATGGCGACCAGATTTTCCGTAAATGGGCAAAATTTTGGGTCTCGTTCGTTTTTGTAATCAGGTGTCAAAAGCTTTTTAAATAATATTGGTATCTTCGGTTCTGTTGAGAAAGCGTTGAAAGATGTTACGTTTGTAAGTGGTAAACTATTTAGATACTGCATTCCTACAATGTTTTTAAGCGTACATCCTTTAAAACGAGTATTTGATGTTTGCTGGAAAGCCATCTCTTTGTGTTAACGCGATCTTTTGATCTTTGCTCGAGTCGCCCGTTACACATACCAACTCCAACTAATTACGTACATTGCCCCATTTCTTAGTGCTCTGATGACATTCTTGTATGGTAGAGCATACATAGATGTAATACTTCACACATTTACTTCGTTAGGTCCGCATTGCTCGCCAAAAGTACTTTTAATAAATCGTACTACTGACTGGTGAGTTAAAAAGGTTAGATATCAGGAGTTAAAAAGTTCTAAAGGATCAAAGAACAGGCGACGGGTTCATTTTAAATAATTTTCTTAAGTAATATAGCCACTGTTTATAAGTACCAATGAGCTGCTACGCCACTTTCAAAGATCATAATAATCAATTGGCCTCACCTCTTATAACTAAGTACGTAATATCGTAAACATAATTTAAACCGCATAGATATTACTGCGGATCGTATGCTATAAATGTTAAAATACAGTTTACTTGCTGCTAAGGATAGCTGGCACTCAATTAACTACCGATTTACTATACACTGAATAAAATAAAGATCCTATCGTTGTTTTATAAGTAGTTGAAGTAAGCTATAAATGTGTTAGGTCATAGACGGATAACACGTATGAGATTACAGAACTAGGTAAAGTGGATTAGAAAAGTCCTTGACATGTCCAAATGGTCGTTCAAACCATTAAATCGACGCACATATTATCATTACTCTTGTTATCAAAATAAGATCTTGTGTAATTGTCTATTAGCGTGCTACTAATGCAGGTTTAGTTTCCTGATAATCTAAATGTTTTATCACGATTTTCGTGAGTAATTCAAGGAAGATTTTTAGAGAGGTCTGGACAGAAAATTGGCTTAAACCTTCCTTAATAGTTGTTAGCAGTATGTACTGTTGGCTATAATCCCAGAGAAGTATCCCTTATCTGCCCAGGGTTTAGCAAATAAGTCATAAAGATGTCAGTCTTTCTGCTTAGAAATAGTTACATTTTGAATTCAACAGACTGTTTGCCAAGATTCTACCATTGTGCTTGTAATCTTTGTGAGTATTTTGTAGCTTTCTTACTTTATGTCCTTTAAGGTAGCCAAAAGCCTTTCGTTTTAGATTATATGCCAAAATATAAATCTTATTTAGAGAGAAGTAGATACCTGTATACGAGAGGCCTTGTAAATCTGAACGGAAAAAGAAAAAAAAAAGTAGAGATTTCAGCTGTGCATTTTAGATGATTCACCACCTCTCAAAACCTCTTTTTTCTTTTACATATTAAAAGGCTTGATCGACGTGACGTAGACCGTTTGAGTATGTGTGATTCATAAGTTTAAAATGCACCCACGATGCAGGGCGAATTCCTTCTTATTAAAAAGCGGTTTTCAATAAATATAGCATTTTGATCTCAGAAACATGCAAGATCCTTCTCAAAATAGCTTATAATTGTTTCGAAAGTATTTATTAATGATACGATGCTTGTTTTCTATGCTATTAATGTCGATAACGGCGTTAACCAGTTATTAATTAGGTCTGGATGGAAGTCGAAGTCTGAAGTTATTTCGAGTTGGAACATGTCTCGACACGTCGAAGGCTGTGCAGGCTCTACCTGTGTAACCCTTGTTTATTATGGATATCCTTGTGACGAGTACCGACATGTTTTAGTTCTATCGTTCTGAGCTCTTTAATAATTTATTTCGGAGCACAAAATACATTACGGAGTTACGGAGCTTACACTTGGGCCGGACTTGGGCGTGCATTATTAATTCTTTGTTGCTTTGTGCGAAAATTTGGAGCATGAGCATATTTTTTGATCAGAAGTGTTATAATGTTTTTTGACAAGAATCTTTTGGTTTTTTACCCCGCCCTTAACATTACTTCGTTATTAAAGGCAGTTGTCAACTAATTTACTGAATTAACAAGTGCTATAGTATGTTGAAGGTAGAATATAGGCTTAATTTGGAAGATATTTTTTATATATTTGATCTTTTGTTTATAAAGGCACCATTGAAGCGTATCTTATGTACTCCATGTACAGAAGGCGTTCTAAGTTGTCTTTTTGTATCAAGTCATGCGTAACTACTGCAAACATGCGTAGGAGGCAAGGTTAGGCTAGCTTTAGAATAATTTACATCTTTTTTGTAAGCAAGACGAATTTAAAAGATACGTCTCGAATATTGCCTTTGTGTCTTGGGATAAGAGATCAGAAAATTATCCCATCTATAAAGTATGTACCGTCTATGGTACCTAGCATGTTTTCTCTGGGTAATTAATCATTTTAATTATTTTCAACGCAAAGTAAGAGTGATTTACTTTTTCTTCGGTGCGCATAAAGTAACTTACCTTTTCTATAGGTTGGCCAATGTATACGCATGAGCTATTCCATGTGATATTTTATCTCAACTCAGATCGGCTTTACTTTATTACATAACTTACTATAATATAACTTAATCTCCTACCACGTAACTTGGGCTGATAAGAAACAAAAGCCTAACTTAAGCAACGCCGTTGGGTACTCAGAAGATCTATGCTTTTGTTTGCAGTAGCCTAATATTTCTTTATTAACCCAGTATTGCACATAGATGATGGAATAACTATACTCGTTTACTAAAATGGTTAATTTAAAGAATTGATCTTTCGAACACAATAATAAAATTTCCAAGTAGGAATCGGAATTGAAAATATCTTTTGGCATTTGATAATTCCAATTCTCGAGAAAGGTTAAAAGCTATTTGAAATGACGTTACTTTTTTGGAAAAATCAAGGTAAATAAAACCACTAGACTTATTTAGTAAAAAATATTCTTTGTAAGCATAGGATAGTTACATAGGGTGTTTAGTGTTTGGTAACGCATAATGCAATTATCATAAGTGTGGCCGTAATAGATGTTCATCATACCATGGTTTGTGGTTTGTTATGAAACTGTTCCATGTTGTGTGTTTATGAGGCAATACAAATGCAGTCAATGTACCTTAGTCTTTCGTACTTTTATTACATTGAAATTATTTTACTTTTTGTAAGGATTCATACTCAGATCACATCAAACATAGGATTCATATTATCTTCTTAATCGTTAAGTGTCTCGTACGTAATATATTTTACGCACAAAAGTTGTAGAAATAAAGATTAATTATATATAATTAATTAAAATTAATTAATTACATATAAAAACATATTATTTACTTGATCAATGTCTGGCTAGTAAATACTAAACAGCCAAGTTTATTCGTCAATACTAAAATTCCATACCACGCAAAAACTAAGCAATTGCTCATACGACATCACAAATTGCGAACCTAAACGCATTTAGTATCTGAAGCATTCATACGACGTTCATGTCTGTTTGTATGTTTGTATGATATGCCCTGTTTACCCTCATAATGTCGGTCGGTTTGTGGAAACCCGGAATTGGTTTGTCGCTTCTTGTGATATAAACATCATACATGTCTCCCGATAACCTGTCAACAAAGGAGGTTGTTGTCAAAACGCGATGAGAACAAAAGCTTCTTTGAATTGTGGACTTCGTTGTTGAGATGAAATTGTAATTCTTTGTGGTTGTGAGGTCGGAGATCGGTATCCGTAATATGTTAACAACTCATTGATATCATAGTAGGTATTACCTACCGGTGACAGGATATTTGCTTTGCGATTAAGATAAAATCTATCTCTAGTAAGGAAATTCATTATGGATAAATAATAATAATAATTCTAGCCTATAAACGTCCCACTGCTGGGCACAGGCCTCTTCCAATATAGAGAAGGCAAGGGTATTTTGATCACCACGGTTGGTCTCTGCGGATTGGTGATTTCAGATCCCAATTTTGGAATCCAGGTTTCCTCACTATGTTATGGATATATTATTGAAATTCGCCGTTACTTTTTACTGCAATTACTGACATCCACACGGGCAGAGTCGCGAGAAACAGCTAGTCAGATAGTAGAATACAAAACAAAACGTACAGCACAAATAATCTAAATAAAACTCGGTAGTCTAGTAGTAAGCTCAGACAATTCAAGGTTTCTAGCCATAATGCTATGTATATAATATACATATACAAAGGTACTATACAGTAATCAGCGTACAGCGTATGAATATATTTTATACAACTTATACCGGCCAGGGTCGAAACTAACTCGTTTTCTTGATCAACTTTCAAACGGATTTGCAAAAATTGATGAGTTTTCTGTAAAAAGCTCGGCTTACCTTCAATATAAATGGAATGTATACCTTATTTTCTTTAAAAAATACATTTTTTACACTCAAAGATGCTCTTCAATAGGACTCTACTTATTATTTTTCAATTGATAATACGACATATACCATTTGCCTCATGTAAGTATGAAAATAACCAAACGCCAACATATATTTTAAATTCGTTTCGTAACTAACAAAACTCATATAAGGTATCATATTACACGTTTAAATAATATTCATTCAAATAAAACTAAACAGTTTATGCATCTTTGTCCAGCAGGTTAAGGATAACAGCAATCATAAATCTAGACTGCCATAAAGCTAGGCTTACTTGTAATCTAGTACATCGTTATTGAGATAAAGATTAATTGCGACCTTTGAGGGGTAAGCAGTTAACAGAGTTAGCTTAACTGTGGACGCTGTAAATGTCAGTGAGCATTGCGTTAAGTAGTTATTTACTGAATTATTTGCGCAATAGTTAGGGATATTACGCACTTTAACTTTATAATTACGTATGGATATAGTAAAGAACCGACTTCGATTAAGTTATATGGGTCCACCTCTGAGGTATATCCTATCAATGACAAAAATAATATTTGCAGTCGAAATATTTGTGAAATCGATCCAAAATTGCTAGAGAAATCGCGTTACAAAGATAAAAAAAGAAACAGTCAAATTGAGAACCTCCTCCTTTTGAAGTTAGTCAAAATGATACCTTTAAAAATTTTAGGAGTTCCTTTCTAAAATATTCAAACGGTTAGTTCAAACGTGTCTCCTGAGACCGACCTTTTCCATTCAAACTTAAACGGGATCCTTTAGAGCCGCACTGGATTATGTGTCTCTAAGGCCTGTTAACTTTGGCTTAATAAGTTATACGTATTTTTTAAACAATTCCTGCTTTACGGACTTTATTCCTAGTTCTGGTAGGCTTCACAAACATTTAAACGACATTAAAATATCTAGAAATGTAATATCATAATAAATAGTAGCTCGAAAAATACCTAGACCAGAAGCTTGTCCCATGTGGGTAATAAATAGTAGTAGGTAATTAGCGTGGTATACTATCACTGTTAAGACAATGATAAAGCTGTGTTATTTCAATTCGTAAATAATTTATCTTGGCATTATGGGGAAAAAAAATATACCCAAAAATATAGGTACTAAAGACTTTTTCCTTAATATAACTAACTAAAAACCTTTTCTTCACAGACAGCCGAGCGCAGTGCCGGATGGGAGACGCACCGGGTGCGACTCAACCGTGTGCCCGGCTATGGGTTCGGGATAGCCGTGTCCGGGGGGAGGGATAACCCCCACTTCGCGAGCGGAGACCCCTCCATAGCTGTGTCCGATGTCCTTAGAGGGGGACCGGCTGAAGATAAGCTACAGTAAGTGTTGATGCTTGAAAGTTGAAACTATTCTTTATATGTTGCGTGGTTGGGCATTAATTTGGAGGCGGATTATATCAGGCTGGAAAATACCTTAGCAATTTCTAGTGGAGTTCTTGCCGCGGTGGTAATTAAATGGTAGATTAACTGGCTGGTGAGCATGCAAAGCTTTTAACGAGTAGAGCTACTTACTTGGTCTATGAAACCAATATAACACTTTTCACTTATCAGAGTATAGCTACGGACACCCTATACTGCAGTTGGGCAGACGATTTCTGTTTATTATTGGGTGTGTTTTTACTTGAATAAACAATCAATAAAAATAAATATGCATTTTGGTTTACTTAGTTAAACGTTCATGACGTTCTGATCTTGTCACATCTGGACACAAATTGTTCGGTCATTTCCATCGACTGGAAGTTTTTAAGGTCCGAATAGCCGAGCTGCCCGAAAAAAGCTATTTAAAAAAATATACTACATAATGTAAACTTCTATTTCCAGAGTGAACGACAGAATAGTATCTGTTAACGGCGTACCCCTAGAGAATGTGGAGTACGCGCGCGCGGTGCAAGTGTTGCGCGACAGTGGCGCCACCGTCTCGCTGGTGGTGCGGCGACGTGCGCCCGCGCCGCCTCCCACCGCTCCCACCACTATCAAACTGTCGCTCACTAGGAATGGGAAGAAAGAAGGTGAGTTTGAAATTTTGGATCACCTACATTGATTTTCAGTTTTTGGAGTATCTTCTGTACTAGTTTTGAGACAGTGCTGTTAAAATATCAGGAAGACTGAAAAATAAACATCTTAGCGTAATTGTTCAATTAAAAAATATACCTAGTTTTACTTTAAGGCACTTATAGCTGAACTTACCAAATAAAATATTATTTCGAGGTTCTATTTCCTCAGCTGTGTTAATATTTGCATTTATTAAAACTACGTCAATAAATTAAAACGCAATACCTACCTGACTGTAAATAAATTAAATTCCTTTGCCCAGCAGTGGGACACATGAAAGGTTATTTAAAAAAACAAAAAAAAAGTACTACACTGACAATTTTCGACTTTTTTCTATAGATTTTCTCTACTTTACCACTCTTTGTTCCAGATTTCGGTTTAGTATTAGGATGCAAACTCTACGTCAAGGAACTCACAATGCGAGCCAGAGAACAGCTGAACCAGGGCGGGCAGGGTCTCTGCGAAGGTGACATGGTGACCAGGATCAACAACACGCCCGTCACAGATGCCATGACTCTGAAGGAGGCCAGGAAACTCATCGAGTCCTGTAAGGACCGCCTGAATCTGGTGGTTACGAGGGAATTGATTAGGGAAGAAACAGTCACTAACGGAAATTATCAGAATAATTATAATAGTTTAGGTAAGTTGATTATGTATTTTTTACTACTATACTTGAACAGGCTTAGAGCTGGTCTGAGGTGGCGCGAGATAAGGTTGTATGAAAGGACTTCGATGGCCTTTGCCCAGTAGTCGAACAGTATAAGATGAGTAAAAAAGAAAAAAGAAAACCTAGTACAGGTTTTCCAGGCAGGATCCTATTCTACTGTTAAATACCAGTTAGATATTAAATTTCAATTCTATTGTCATTCTGAAGATTCATTGTCTAACTGTCAGGTGTCAAATTAGGTATGGTAATTTAATACGCGGATTCTTTCGCCATTTATTTATTGTGTCCGATGTTTTATTGTCTTTGCAAGTGTCATGGCCTGGCCCAAAAGTAGTTTTATTTCAGTGTTCAATAATTGTCGCAATGTCCAATATAAAGCAGACAGATGGCTGCAAACCATATTTTATAAAATTAAATATCCTCACATTGCCATGTATATATATACTTGAAGTTATATTATTTGTCAAAAACAACATGCATTATTTTAGTAAATTAAAAAGTAAACGACATAATTTGAATATATGTATACCAAAAAATAGAACTGCGCTACTCAACAAAAGTATTTTTTGCATGGCACCACGAATATATAACCATTTGCCTAGATCAATCCTCGAAATAGCAGACATTAACTCCTTTAAGAAAAAAATTAAAGCATTACTATTGTCAAAAGCTTATTATACTGTAAGTGAATTTATGCAAGACAAATTATAAATTTTAATGTTACTTTAATTTATATTTACTATTTTATATACCATTAGGATGTTACTGAGCTAATGTAATGTGTCTTTAAAACTACTTTCTGTTAATGTGTTTTAAAATGTTTGTTATTAGTTTTGCATGCCTTATGGCAGGATATGGTTAATGCACATTTGTTAATATTTATACTTATAAGATCCCTATGTACCCATATTCGCAAACAAATAAATAAATTTGAATTTGAATTTGTCCTTCTAGGTATATTAGTTTTGCCCTGTTTGCTCATATATATTTCCTTATAACAACAGAAGCAAGTCCCCTCAACGTGTACGGAGCAGCGGAACCTTCCCCCGGCTACTCGAGCAGCGGCCAGAACTTGTACGTGGCGGCGCCGGTGCGCGGCGGAGACACACGACGCGGCCCGATGTCGCACGAGCAGCTCGACCAGCCACCCAGACCACCGCCACCTAGGAACGAAGGTAGATTGGTTCATACCTTCAGCAGTAACATAAGCTAGTAAATATCAAAGTGTACGGAGCAGCGGAACCTAGGGATGAAGGTAGATAGGGATTAGAAGGACCGATTGCATAAGACCAGGATTTGTAAGCTTTGGAAAAAAATTGATTGTCTGATTTTAGTGAAATGTAAATGGGACCACGTCTATCATGACAAAATAATGTCATTTTTTCAAATCAATCTACAATTGCAGGAAAATTCACATAACAAAAAAAAACGTCGAATTGAGTTATAGCTTTAGGTATTTTTGAATGTTTCAGACATTCCAGACATCCAAAGTATGTAATTTGACAGCAATTTTCTCGAGGTTTTTATCGTCGATAATTTTTCTACTCTAATAGATTTCCATAAAACATCAATACATTATGTGGTGATGGAAAACGCTTTCACACCGATGATACATACTTGCGATACATACTTCTTGTGAAAGTAGACAATCATTATATCTATTCTTTCCTAAACAAACTTTAAACTTATTCATCTTTTCAGATTACTACAGCAGTAGAAGGCAACTTTACGAAGAGGAAGCCATGAATAATCAAAGAAACAAGCCAACGTAAGTTAACCTATTTCAGATACTAATCACACATGCTAAAGGTTTAAAATTCCATGATTTACCGGCCTAAACAAAACCTTTATATCTGTTGAGATCCAGAATCGTTTTAGGCTTTCTCCGCAACTATTTGCTTAGAATGTAACTATCGAAATGCATTCCTTTACTTGAGTATTGACCAAAAACACAATTTCCGGTTTTCAGACATAACACGGCAAAACACATTACTAAAACCTATGTCCCTTTGACAAGTGCGAATTTTTGTGACGATTTTTCCAATTTACCAATAAATACACTAATCCAGTTATTTTTCTTGTATATGTGCCAATTTTGCGCATATGCGGAAATGTTTCGATAAAGATATACACGGACCAGTTTCCTGGGTTAATCCAGGACTATTTTTTTTAGTTCAATTTCACTTACCTATTTCTCCCCTTCAAGGAGTGAGCCCCGTCTAATAAGCTTCCAGAAGGAAGGCTCGGTAGGGCTGCGGCTGTGCGGCGGCAACAGGTCCGGCGTGTTCGTGTCGGGCGTGCAGCCCACCAGCCCCGCTGCGTTACAGGGCTTGCAACCCGCTGATAAGATACTTAAGGTGGGTACACTTTTAATAATAGTCACTATACTTTTTGCAAATTTGAGAAATTCTAAATTTAGAGGTCTGTTTTTTGAATTGACTTTTTGACTGGCGAAATTTTGATACTTGCTACCAATGCTTGCTACAGGAAAAGAGACAGATTTAATTTCAAATGCCGTGTCACTTAACGTTAGTGTTAAGTAGGTCATATAGCCGGTCCTGAACAATTACTGAAATTAAATATTGTACTTTTTGTTATTAGTTAAGGACTGCCTTTGTCAAATAATTGTAACTCGTTTTGAGAATGTCGGTTGTGTGGCGCCGGGGCGGGTATGTGGTGGGGCATTCAACCTTTCTCACTGAATTGTCTGTCGATGCGTTTGTGCGTCAGGTGTGAGGGGTTGAGTGTCTCATTGCGTGTTCGTCTGGTCTGGCGCTGCGCGGCCGATGATGCGTCTTCCGCCGGAGATGAACCGATCCTTAGGGTGCTGTCGTTTTTGTATTTCCGTGACGGTGATAAGCACTACTTTGTATATACAATACCCTTTCTGTAACAACCTGTAAGTCTTCGAATTGGAAGGACATTTTAGCATAACAAAGAGAGGAAAGTGTCTAGCATATAGTTGTGCCCTCGCAGGTGAACGACATGGAGATGAAGGGCGTGACGCGGGAAGAAGCGGTGCTGTTCCTGCTGAGCCTGCAGGAGCGCATCGACCTCATCGTGCAGCACGCGCCCGACGACTACAACGCGGTGGCTACGGCGCAGATGCGTGAGTATACCCTCCATTCTTTCATATAATACATTTATTTACCATACTTTACCAGTACTTACTACTTCCTTTAACCACGCAAATAATCATAAGTTGATACCAAGATCTACAGTTTCAAAACTGTCATGTTGCTGAAAAAATTAAATGTATTCCCAAAATCCTAAAATTGGTAAAAAGCTGCCAATGTTTCCTGGCTGCCAATATAACTAAGTTATTTCTTATCCTAAAATTTATTTTCCTTTTACAGCGGGCGACTCATTCCACATAAAGACCCACTTCCACTACACGGAGCCGACGGACGGCGAGATGTCGTTCCGGTGCGGCGACGTGTTCCATGTCGTGGACACGCTGCACAACGGCACCGTCGGGGCCTGGCAGGTGTATAGGATAGGTGAGCTTGTGATATATACTGCATAGCCAGCGACTCATAACACATAGAGACCCACTTCCACTACACGGAGCCGACGGACGGCGAGATGTCGTTCCGGTGCGGCGACGTGTTCCATGTCGTGGACACGCTGCACAACGGCACCGTCGGGGCCTGGCAGGTGTATAGGATAGGTGAGCTTGTGATATATACTTCATAGTCAACGACTCATTCCACATAAAGACCCACTTCCACTACACGGAGCCGACGGACGGCGAGATGTCGTTCCGGTGCGGCGACGTGTTCCATGTCGTGGACACGCTGCACAACGGCACCGTCGGGGCCTGGCAGGTGTATAGGATAGGTGAGCTTGTGATATATACTTCATAGTCAACGACTCATAACACATAAAGACCCACTTCCACTACACGGAGCCGACGGACGGCGAGATGTCGTTCCGGTGCGGCGACGTGTTCCATGTCGTGGACACGCTGCACAACGGCACCGTCGGAGCTAGGCAGGTGCATAGGATAGGTGAGCTTGTGATATTTTAAGATCATCATGCAATTATGCCTTCAGACGCAAACGTAGTATAGGAAGCCCCCCGGCTAGATGCACCGATGACCTAAAGAAGGCAGCTGGCAGTGACTGGATGCAAAGGGTGGTAGATCGTGCGCTGTGGCGTTCCTTGGGGAGGCCTACGTCCAGCAGTGGACTGCAACAGGCTGATACGATGATGATGATGCCTTCAGACACTGTAACGAAATGAGAAATGCCAGGATTCCTAGAAGGCTAAATAGCGGTCTCTGTGAATCTAAGCCCGTTCGACAAATAGAGCTACTTTTTTTTAAATCTACCTATACTTAATATGTCTTTTTCACTGAGCTCTACCTAACCTTATGTCATTTTCCCAGGTCGCAACAACCAGGAGGTCCAAAAAGGCACGATCCCCAACAAGGCTCGCGCGGAAGAGCTGGCAACAGCGCAGTTCAACGCCACGAAGAAGGAGATGTCTGGCAACGATGGAAAACACAACTTCTTCAGGCGACGCCGCTCCACGCATAGGCGTAGCAAGAGTCTTGGCAAGGTACGATATAAGATATAGGTCTTTTAGTTTTATTTGTTTAGTGCCCAGTTCAATTTCAAGAAAATTATGTAGATATAGCTGTATGTATTCGATACGAGACTTGTTTTCAGAAAGTGAAACAATTTTTTTTTTATTTAAGTTTAACAAGACTGTTGATATTTTCGTTGAACACTGAATTATTTGTACTGATGAATAGAAAATATCAAAAAAAGAAAATGTGATTTTTAATCAACATAAAAATTGAAAATGAATTAATGTCCAAATAAGTAACGAAACACATTCAGTATTTGATCATAAAATGTTACGTGAGCTAGTGTCCTTTTGTGCGTAAGGAAAGTTTAACGATGCGCTCTGAAATAAATACCTACAAGGACTATACAATGTCATTATTCTATACCTATCTCCTCTTTACATCTATTACCAATCAATCCTTTTCATAACCAGGAGCACTGGGACGAGGTAGTCCTATCAGACAGTATCAGCAAGTTCCCGGCATACGAGCGTGTGGTGCTGAAGCAGCCCGGCTTCGTGCGGCCCGTCATAGTGCTGGGCGCCGTCGCTGACATCGCCAGGGAACGCTTACTGACAGAGAGCCCGGACAAATTCTCCTCGCCAAGTAAGTTAACACTCCCAGCATACGAGCGTGTGGTGCTGAAGCAGCCCGGCTTCGTGCGGCCCGTCATAGTGCTGGGCGCCGTCGCTGACATCGCCAGGGAACGCTTACTGACAGAGAGCCCGGACAAATTCTCCTCGCCAAGTAAGTTAACACTCCCAGCATACGAGCGTGTGGTGCTGAAGCAGCCCGGCTTCGTGCGGCCCGTCATAGTGCTGGGCGCCGTCGCTGACATCGCCAGGGAACGCTTACTGACAGAGAGCCCGGACAAATTCTCCTCGCCAAGTAAGTTAACACTCCCAGCATACGAGCGTGTGGTGCTGAAGCAGCCCGGCTTCGTGCGGCCCGTCATAGTGCTGGGCGCCGTCGCTGACATCGCCAGGGAACGCTTACTGACAGAGAGCCCGGACAAATTCTCCTCGCCAAGTAAGTTAACACTCCCAGCATACGAGCGTGTGGTGCTGAAGCAGCCCGGCTTCGTGCGGCCCGTCATAGTGCTGGGCGCCGTCGCTGACATCGCCAGGGAACGCTTACTGACAGAGAGCCCGGACAAATTCTCCTCGCCAAGTAAGTTAACACTCCCAGCATACGAGCGTGTGGTGCTGAAGCAGCCCGGCTTCGTGCGGCCCGTCATAGTGCTGGGCGCCGTCGCTGACATCGCCAGGGAACGCTTACTGACAGAGAGCCCGGACAAATTCTCCTCGCCAAGTAAGTTAACACTCCCAGCATACGAGCGTGTGGTGCTGAAGCAGCCCGGCTTCGTGCGGCCCGTCATAGTGCTGGGCGCCGTCGCTGACATCGCCAGGGAACGCTTACTGACAGAGAGCCCGGACAAATTCTCCTCGCCAAGTAAGTTAACACTCCCAGCATACGAGCGTGTGGTGCTGAAGCAGCCCGGCTTCGTGCGGCCCGTCATAGTGCTGGGCGCCGTCGCTGACATCGCCAGGGAACGCTTACTGACAGAGAGCCCGGACAAATTCTCCTCGCCAAGTAAGTTAACACTCCCAGCATACGAGCGTGTGGTGCTGAAGCAGCCCGGCTTCGTGCGGCCCGTCATAGTGCTGGGCGCCGTCGCTGACATCGCCAGGGAACGCTTACTGACAGAGAGCCCGGACAAATTCTCCTCGCCAAGTAAGTTAACACTCCCAGCATACGAGCGTGTGGTGCTGAAGCAGCCCGGCTTCGTGCGGCCCGTCATAGTGCTGGGCGCCGTCGCTGACATCGCCAGGGAACGCTTACTGACAGAGAGCCCGGACAAATTCTCCTCGCCAAGTAAGCATAATATCAGCAAACAGTACTCTGAAGGACTTATTTACGGGATGTACGATTGGAGGCGTCAGCGGGAGTAAGATAGGTCCAGTGACTGGCACATAGGTTTTTGAGCTGTTGCTTCTCAGGTTGATCTCTGTCGAGTTCTTGTAGATAACCACTTTTCTATATTGTCTTAGGCCTGGGTGTTAGATGCCTCTGATAGCGTAGTATGCGAACTTTTCTACATTTATTTTTCTTGTATTCAACTGCCTTTTAAACATTCAAAGCCGACCATGAAAAGTTACAGAATAATAGACCAGTTTTCCTATTATCTTTACGTCACAATTATTCATATTCCAAAACTTTTTTTTATTCCACAATTATTAATTTAACAATTTCTTATAGAAATGGACAGCACCCTAGAAGACACAAAAACGAAGTCGACCGGCATCATCCGTCTGTCCAGCATCCGGACCGTGATGGAGCGAGGCAAGCATGCCTTACTGGACATCACGCCGAACGCCGTGGATCGGCTCAACTACGCCCAGTTCTACCCTATAGTGATATTCCTGAAGGCTGACAATAAACATATTATTAAACAGCTGAGAGCTGGTTTGCCAAAGTGAGTATAAATAAAAAAACATGTTTTGTATTTATTTTTAAGTGTCAAATTACTGATAACTGAGAGGGTAAACTGTTTGTGTGGCTACTGGTAATTTATATAGCAATACCATTTAGGTAGCTTTTCAAACTACTGTTATTCTTTAATGACACTGCTTCCGTAACTTCTTATCGGAGCAATATTTTATTCAATAATTTCTTAAAGTAATACACAAAAACTTAACTGTAAATAAGTTAAAGTTAACTATGTATATTCATTCTGTAAATAACCTAAAACATTTTCCTCCAGGTCTGCCCACAAATCGTCCAAAAAGCTCCTAGAACAATGCCAGCACATGGAACGCGTGTGGGGGCACGTGTTCACGCACACCATCACACTGAGCGAGGCCAACCAGAGCACGTGGTTCAGCAAGCTCTTAGACCTCATACAGAGGACGCAGCAACAACAACTCTGGGTGTCCGAAACTAAGGTAGGAACAATATATAATAAAAATAATGTTAAGTCTGGGATCATAAGAAAAGGATTTTGTTATAAAACAATGATTGATACTTGTTTTGTGATCATCGTTTCTTTAAATAACATTTTTCATGATCAATGTTGGACCAAATACTCTAATGGAAGTTAAGTTTAAGTTACCGTTTATCAAATCAAATCAAATCAAATTCATTTATTTGCTAAATACAGGTACTTGTGCACACAGACACAGATGGTAAAAAAAAAAAAATTGTGAAACACTGTATTTGACCATTGCAATGGTGTGCAAATGTTCTACTGATGGAACTTAAAATTACATGTTGTATCTCATGTTGTCTCTTTCACTTTAAGGTGTAAAATAGAGACAGATATACTTTTAAGAACGTCTTTATTATTATTTTTTCGAAGTAGTCTGACGAAGATAGTCTGAGCGCAGGCTTTGACTGTCCACCGGGCTTTTAGAATAAAATGTCATTAGTGCGCTAATAATAACACTAAGAGATGACTGTATCAAAGTTTTCAATATTTATTGACACATTTTTATTGCTAGCTTGGTCGCTTGGACATCTAAAACGTCTTTAAGTTAACTTTCTTTTGAGTGTTTGGATGTATGTTTTTGGAATCAATCAATGTTTTATAAGAAAATGCACTTATTATAGTAGTTATTCCTTATAGTACTTGTTTCATATCTATACATATGTATGTGGGAGTCATTGTGTAAAAGTATTTGTGTTACAACAGTAAAGGCATCATGCTTCAAGACGGTTGCTTGGTAAAGGCAAATTGGTGCATTTGGTAAACTACATGTGCTCTATGTCTCCTAGTATCTTTACGATTTATGTAATCTGCGTTTAAATGTGAATACCACTAAAATACTATCAATAAAAATCTTGAGCATACTTTGGGAAATTAATATCTACTTTTTCCTTAATCAATAGTTGTATTCATATTTGATCATAATACATTATATTAACCTATTCGTTTCTGTTCTGTCTTGCGGCGGTGTAGCACGTTGAAATGGTGTCGGACATATATTTCCCGATCCCCCCTTCCCCGTACCCCGCCTTCTATCCGATCTCCTATCCTTTGAACATGTACCAGACTCCGCAGCGTCCCGTCAGCTCCCCTCAAAACCTTCGCCTCTCCTTGACCGCCAGCACTAAACATCACGACCATCTGTATGACGCTAACAGGAACCATGTAGTGCCTTACTACTACTCTGAAACTTTAACCCCATGCATGCCTAACAACGCCTACAGTGTGCCGAATACTTACAACACTAAAAACAGACATACTTTAGCTAATTATCCATACGATGATAGGCAGAATTATTATCAAGGGAAAATCAACCCTAAGTTAAAGGGGCCTGTGAACGCTAGTCCTGAACTCTCTCAGATATTTTCTAAAGGGAACGCTGCTTACCCATCTCAGTCTTTTCGACCTTACAGTGTTCTTGAAACGACTAGTAAATCCCCAGTTCAGAATCTGCAACGACCTTCTTCAGTCGTTCCAATGTCGGAACAATATCGACCAGCCTCCTTCTTCCAAACTGATAACGATTTGAAAAAAACAAATGAAGTCCCAGAATGGAAAGCCCGACTTCAGAAAGAGAATCCCAAACCTATTTTCAAGACCCTTGAAAAGCCTTTAAGACAAACTTGTAGGATTCCTAACTGTAAGTGTAGTGAAAATCCCTCTGTCGATCCCGGAAGGTTTAGCGAGGTACGAACGCTACCCACTCCAACCGAAAGGACGCTAAACAAGTATAGAAACTTATCTCTTCCCACTCTAAAGTTAGAGGAAATAGAGAAAATAGAGAATGAGAGTAAAGCTGAGGCAGAGAGAGACCATGTTGTTATCAGCAAACCTATATCTGAACAGCATTTAGGTTACGTTTAGGGTAGATAACACTAACCAAGTTACTTGAAGTTACCATTAGTTTTAGCACAAGTATTTATCATTTAATTATTATTTGTTTTTATTTGTATATTGGCTGCTTATCTGCTTTTTAATTTGCTTGCACTGTTTTTGTTATGTTTTTGTTTTAGCTGATTATACTGCCAGTGTGTTTTGTTTTGTAAATATTGTCACTTATTACCAGTGTTAAATACCACCTGTGTTTTCTTAAATCGATATCCAAATATTAAAAAAAATCCTGCAGAAATAAATATTAATTAAATTAATTTAATAAGGTTGACTTATAGTGCCATATGTTTAATAGATAAATGATTAATGAAAATATGTATTTGAATATCGATTCTCAAGTGTGTAAATACCCAAAAACATTAATCATACAGACGCTAAACCCTTAGTTTCTGTACCGTGTTATATGCAATCATTCATTTGTCTTGTCTTGTCATCCCATTCCATAACCTCCCTACCGGATGCTGCGAAACAAAATGGCCGACTTCAAAATGGCGGGAACAGAGGCCAGAGCCGTTGTCCGACGACTTTTTGTTCTCAATGTCGTCGAGTACTGAGAATAGGCTGTCGTATGCCTCGAGTCCAGAGAGCGACTTGGAAGTGAGTCCACCACCAGCTCCGAGGCTTGTGAAGTCGTCGTCCGACCCGTCGATAGCCACCACGCAGGATAATATGGACCGCGATGATGATATCAACCATATGGCTGACGCTGTGCCACCGCCTTATACGGTTTGTATTCAACTTACTAGGAACTAAAAATAATAACTTAAGATACGCGTATGTTTTTTAATATAATTTAATTGTTGACGTAATATTTCAGAGTAAACAAATTGAAACTGTAATTATGTTGTATAAAACTAATGTTGCTTTAAATTGTATAACTAACTAAAGTACTTGTCTATAATTTTCGTTAACTTCAGCAAAGTTCTAACTCAGTATAACATTGTAACATAACTAAATAAATAATATGGCTTAGCTACAGCAAAAGCTACATTACATCACTAACTAATATTAAGAAGCTCTTCAAGTGGTGGTATAAAAAATATACTATATTTGGTCCTTTGATTCAATCAGCTCCCGTATTCTATTATCATTTGTAAAGATAGTTGATGAAAACACTATTAATCGGAATTGAGTTAGACCCTTCTGTAGCACTTCAAGCATTAAAATTGCTGACCAAAATATTTCTGAACTTAACCCCAAAGCTCATTTGATTTTTCGATTTTAAATTTTTTCGTCTATCCCAAATCCATACTACCAAATTTTGCTTGAGCTGTTAAGAATACCATAACTCTTTCGGGCTAACAGCAAGGCGGCTACGGAGACAGCAAGTACGGGTTCTCGGCGACCACGAACGGGGCCCCCACGAACGGGGTCAGCCACTCGCAGAGCCACAGCATGGGGAACAACGAGGCGCCCCCCTACCAGTGCAACCCCATGACGCACTCGCCGCCACACTCGCCGCTGTATGGCACTGGTGAGGGATTCGTCTTTCTATTTGTTTGTTGATTGTTGATGTTACATGTAGGCATCGAGCTACCTAAGTGGCGGAATGATTTTGATGTTAAAAAGAACTGATAATGTCAAAGGTTTAGAAATTGTTGTTAGATTTTTGCCGACAGTGGGGCATGACTACATGCTTGTAAAATTGCATACTTACGATCAAGAGACTACCTTAATCAAGATAATTCTAATACTACTTTACCCCCATAAGATATACTAAAAACAAGTATAAAAATTAAATGAATATCGATTTACAACACTTCTTGTGTTTTGATGGAACCGTACATTTCTCTTCGTCTTTTCTTGCATGATTTCGATATCATACAGGAAACAATAAAAATAATGTTCCCCTATTATTAAATTTGTCTATATAATTGCTATAAGAATATCCGTTAGTACTTGGGCATGTATAATGAGGTAAACCCGTGTACCTAGTACCAGAGCTGCCCCCGCGCGGCAGTGTGGGCCGACCCGCGGGCGGCGTGCTGCTGCCCGCGCCGCCGCCCGCCCGCCCGCCGCACAACCTCCGCCATAATACTAATGTAAGTACCTTACTATATGAATATATTATAGTAATAATTTTTATACTAGCGACCCGCAACGGCTTCGCATGGAAACCGGAATTTCTCATCTTTTCTGTACTCTCCTTTCACCCCGCCTTCTCTATTCCGGAAAACTGCATCAAAAGTCGTTGCGTCATTTAGAAGATCTAAGTGTACAGACAGCGAAAGTGACTTCATGTTATACTATGTAAAAAATATATTGACGTGGGCAAGAAACAGCGGTTTTCGGGATGTCAGACACACAAGTTCTGAGTTCGATGTCCGGTCGTATGTAGAAAACTACTTTTATGAACTGCCTCAGTTCTGATTCTGATTTCACAATACAAATGCTTTAGCTACTTACTTGGGATTCAGAGCAATGTAGGTATGTGATGTGTGCGTTTATTGATTATATCTGTAAATTGAGATTTTATACTCGAAATCACAATATTCTTAGATCAAAAGAACGACGACCGTGTTGTGGTTCTTTGAGGCAAAAATGCGAAAAACTTAAAAAAAAAAAACATTTTATTTTTGTTACAAATAGAACTAGCATTCTTTCAGATTACTTTAGATCTTACTAGACGTCATCTGTAAAAACTCCAAAACATGTTCAATAACTATTGTGTGACAAACAATGCTGCATTGTATTGTCTATATTATACAGATTGAATCACATCGTGTCAACGAAAGCATTGAGTAATATTTCATTGGCATTATTTAGTTGACTTCTAAGCTAAACGGTCAAATGCCGCTGATACTGCAGAGAAGATTTTATAGATTCAAAAGTGTTTGTACATAAGTGAAATATTTGTTGCAAGTAGCCTTAAAATTTAGCATCCAGTTACTTTCATCATTCTCCATACATTTTGTTAATGTGTATATTTTTGCGGATTCTTTTTCTTACCTTTTTGTCCTAGCCCCAGCTAAATAACTAAATAACCATTTGTCAGTTTCGTTTTATCATAACCCTTCTTGTTTCACATAAAATCAGTTTCACTATTATCTATTCCATTTCCTGCATTCAAGTGATGCAAGTCCTAAACAGAAGTAACTAAACAACCTTCTTTTGTTTTCTGGAGGTCTTGAGATCCTCGCCAAAAGTCAGGTGAAGCAGTCCAAAGCCTGCGCTCAGACTAACTGCTAAGATCTCTACAAAAAAAACCTGTTGTTTTTCTTTTCATTATAATTTTTTTATGCCTATAGCAAAACCGTCCAAGCGCCCAAGAGCGTCTGTTCGGGCCGAAGGATGGCAGCGATGAGGCGGCGACGTACACTGCGCGCCCGACCAGCATGATCATACAGCCCACGCAGGGACAGGGGTCCTTGGATAGGCATCGACACCCTAATAACCCGGTAAGTTACTATTTACGATTTATTTGTTGTTTGGAAGATATAAAAGGGATAATTCTTTGTTTTTAACTTAGGTTTTGTGTTAAACTCAAATCGAAGTCATAAATAAATGTTTTAAAACTGAAAATGATTAATTCCGATATTGTTGCACGGCCACCACAGTTAGTGTGTACTAGAAAGTTTTCATTATGTAAGGCCAGACATTTCTCTTTTAAAATTCCCTTACCGTGACGTTAGCACACCTCACAAACTGAAAATCATTTTAAGAAGTGGTCTATTTTAACCTTAATACATTCTAACACACATATTTTCAGCACTAGTGACACTTTACTGAGTTAAGAAACTAAACCAAAAATCTACACGCTATGAGTCAAACTAAATTGAGCCTTATTCCCTTAGCAGCAAGGTTCATACGACGGCAACTCGTACGAGTACAGCGGCGCGTCCAACAACGGCTCGGCGGTGGGCTCGTGCCGACTGCCGCCGAACGCGCCCGATGACCTCAAGGTGGCGCCACCCTCTATGTAAGTCATCTAATTAGCGCCTTTTTTAGTTTAATTAAAAGCTATTGAGTGTCCTACTGCTGTGCAAAGGTCTCTCCCATCTGATACCCAGACTTTTCTGACACCTATACCTTATGAAGTTCAACTTATCACAGAAAGTTAGTCCTCATGGGCTTCATAAAGGGCCCTTCTTCATCTGGAAGCTACGATTAGCTTTTATGTTGTACTAGGACTAGTTTTAAAATGCCTTCTTGGACTTAATCTACAATAAATGTTACTCAATCAAAGTAAGTAATTATGAGGTCTTTCTTTTGTTCTTTAAAATACTTTCCAGGATAGTCAGCTAGTACGTGTGGAATTAAATAGTTTAATTTAATTACCCCACTGTTATAGTACCTAGACCAATTCTCTTATAACCTATAACATTATAGCAAAATGGAGCCCCCACCGCCGCCGAATCCTACGGCCATGTCGCAGAGCAACATGACGCAGAGCCCGCAGAGGAACTCCAACTCACACGAACACAGCTCACTCGACTACAGAAGTCCGGAACAAAACTACAGGTACGTGTTAATAGAAGATATACTACTTTTTACTACTTTTTACATCTAAAATGAAACCGCGACAAAATCCGTAAAAAGTTGTTTCATATCAATGTCGAACATTTGTGTAAACCTAAGAAACCAATATAGAAGAAATACTTATAATGGGTATGAAAGTCCGCATAATTTTGGATTTCCCAATGACAGTAATTAAGAACACAAACAATATTTGGTGGTTCAGCCGTTTAGGGAATGCTTTGACAGGTGTTAGTCAGCAGGAAAACTTAACCTTAATGTGGTGAAGAATTCACTAAATATAATTCACCATCACCTATTTGAACTAGAAAAGAATATTATCATGCATAACTGATAGTTATGCCTTGTTACAATGAATAAAACACAGATTTTTATTGCTCCATACAAATAAAAAACAGTTAAAATATGCAGATAATTAGAAGAACAATCATAACAGCTATATTTTGAATTCTTACAATTATTAAATAAATGTTGCAGTAACAATAATACCAATAGAACTAGTAAATACCATAGCTTGATAAACACCACGCTTCCCGCAAGACGAAACAATGACTTAATCCGTAAACCGTAAGAACTTGTAAGACTCAAAGGACCAACTCAACAATAGATTGAGGAAAGGTGGCAGACAAAAGACAAACATTTTCAAACTCCTATTCTTTTAGTATACTGCTTACTTTGACATAGTGACAACGTCTCTTGAAACCACTGAGTTTAAAAATAATTTGGGTACAAAATGCACTTGCAACGAAAATATTTGAAAGTTTCTAATTTATTTAAATTTGTGTGCATAAAGCAGTGATTTATAGTGTGTGATAATGAGGAAGTATAAGTAGGTTTTCTACGTTATATTTCTAATTATTTTCTTAGTATTTTGGCTCCAGTTTTGTTCCTAAGGACCAGTGCTACCGTCATTCAGTTCATACTATTGATCCTATATCTGATCTATGTATCTTACATATTGTGGATTTTTTTAAAGACTATATGGGCTTATATACATGTATATATAGGCCTCTTGGTCTAGTGGTTAGTGACCCTGACTGCTATATCGAAGGTCGTGGGTTCGATTCCCACTCAGGACAAATCTTTGTGTCATGAGCATCATCATTTGTTCTGTGTCTGGGTGTAATTCTATAATGTTAATAATTCGTCTGGTTACCACAGCACAAGCCCTGCTTAGTTTGGGATTAGATGTCCAGGTGTGAGTTGGTTCTTAATACTATTATATTCATATATAATGTGTTGTGTCAGGCCTCCCGAGTACCGCAGCCCGCAGAGCGCCCGCCCCCCGCCTATGAACGGCAACAGCCCGCACACTCCCATGCACGCGCGGGGCCCGTCGCTACCCAATGTGCCTACCAATGACCATGCCAAATACAGGTTAGTTATATTACAATATTATTTTATTTAGTTATAGTCAATCATTTGACAATTTTTTTTATTATTATTAGTATTTTTCAGAAGGATTACCTTATATGTACTAAATTGCCCAGAAAACCGTGTGCACTTTTTTTTGTACATGTCTGTCTAACTTGATACGGATTTTTGGGCCTTAGTATAGTTTTAACCTTTTAACCCTCAACGCAAAAAGTGGGGTGTTATGAGATTGACGTGCCACGTTATCTGGCTGTGTCCGCTACTAACTAGCTACTATGTTCAATTCTTTTGTTCTTCTTCATTACCATTTTGTAATCCTATTTACCCTAGTATTCTGTGTCCCACCAGTGGGCGTACAAACTCAGCGTCTCAGGCGGACTACACGGGCCGCGGCGGGGCGCCCGTGCCGCCCTACAAGCCCGTGCCGCCGCCCAAGCCCAAGCACTACCGCCCGCCAGACAACAACCACCATCCTAGGAATGGGGTAAGACACTAAAATTCGAAAATGTTATATTTTTTTTTTTTTTTTTCAATGTTAAAGTTGTAAAGAACGTTGATGTTACTTATTTCAGCAATAATAACAATCTGTGCATCTTATTATTTACAAAATTAATTGCCCATAGAAGTGTTTTTTGTCATCATCACATGAAAATTATAATTATTTTCCTTTCGTGTATCCACAACCTATCCATCATGATTGCACCATATTATAGTACGATGTTTATAAAATAATACCAGACTGTAACTATCCCTTTCTGGACAATGACCTCTTTCAATCTGATCACCATGCTTGTTCGCTTGGTTGGCAATTTTAGATACCTTTAGTATAAAAAAGTATATTTTTACATTATTGATATTAAACATTCATATCTAACAATACCTTGAGGGATCGGACAGGGTTTTCTTAACACCCTGAAAAATATTCCGAGAGTCACATTACCAGCCCACCTCGAACCTGGATTTTTCACACATTTATTAAAATAACACACCATCACGTCTGTATCCCCGAAGGGTTAGGCAGAGGTGTACCAATGTACCCACATATACTCATATAATTATCCCCTCAGAGCCTGGACCCCCCACCGCCTGGCCCCGGCGCCCCCGGTCCGCGCCCCCCCGCGCCCAACTTCGCGGGTGCCCCGCACTACCAGCACCAGCACTCACACTCCCAGCCCTCGCACAGGCCACACAACCATAATAACTACCAACAGGTAACACATCATTAAGTATATATTTCTGTGGCTAAAAGGCCAAAGTCTGAAAACAGATATTCGGACTTTGGCCCTTTTAGTACCAGGCCACAGAATTTTTTATCTGTACTAAAACCTAACTGTTCTAAATCCTTTAATGAGTTTGCAAAATTTCACCTCAAAATGAGTTAATATACAAATTAATATCCTTTGATACCTACTCTTTCGGTTACTATATCTTTATATTCATCTTATTACATTTCTTAGCAGCAGAACATGTACGGGGGTCAGATGCCGCCGCAGTCGCCGCCGTACTCGGGCCCGCCGTCACACCACCGAGCCATCAACCTTCCACACAATCCACATCTCATAGGTACTATTCTATTATTAAAGTAACTGTTAGTTAAGGGTAGTATAGTCTGTTAATAAAACTGTGCGACACGATTCTGTTCAATCACTGTTCGGGACTAATAATGTCCCCACAATTATTTGTCCCGAACAGTCAACACAATACAAAAAACTTTGATCTAACGAAAATTTTTTTTTTTTGTTGATACCTTTTAATGTCTCTCTATTTCCAACGAAGAACGTGTTTTTTGTTTTTTAAAAAAAGTAACCATAATTCCGAATAAAAAAAAAATATAATGACAAGATAAATAATTAATGACATGCACGTGTTACAGTATGTTGAATTTGTTATGATATCCTCTCATCGATAGTAATATCTATTGACAAATTCCCATAGCAACGCATTAATAAACACTTCTTTCCAGATTTAGCAGGTAGTAGAGAGCAACGCGGCTCAGCGTTCGAGCTCTACAGGAAACCCCAACACATGCATAACTTAAGGTAAGCTATATACACCTGCGTATTACCTCCCATTACAAACAAGAACATGTCAAAAATCTTACTCAGAATCATAAATTCTTCTCTGATCAGTTTTCTAGATATTTTTGCATGTTGAAATACTTTCATTCAGAATTCTCCTATCTTTAGAGTTGCCCCTGTACAATTTGCTCTAACATGCAAACACCAATCGCTTCACAAACGACTAACAATGTCTTGTTGGGCCACAGTATTAGTTATGGTTTTGTATGTGGTATATAAACAGTATACATATATTTTGTAACATATATCTTTATATCGGGGCGTTAGTCTGTAAATTGTAATAACATTGTAATCTTTAGAGTATAGTTGTTTGATTCGGAACAATTATTGGCAGTGCGTGTCTGCATTTTAGTGCAACTTGATGATTATGTTATAAAAGCATATTGAATTAAGTTTTTCTCTATCTGTGTTCCATTCAATATGTATTTTATTGAATCTGTTTTATGCAAATCTGTTTTCTCTCCATTTTCCACTTTATCTATTTATTTATAATCTTATTCTACAGTTACTATTATTTTGGCATTAATCTAGTATTGATATTCCTCGAATATTTCTTGACCATTATTTCAATATGCTTTTTTTAGAATCACAAAATTTGTCTGTTGAAAATTGTCATGCCCTTCGGGACATATCAGAGATTTCAATATTGTTCAGTTGTAGTTTTGGATTTTGTTTTCATAGTGTTTTATATGTTGAACAATCTGACATGTCCTATATTATCTATCATTGAGTAACTAAGTGGGTGTTTGGTTGTGGGTGTCCACAGTTCATCAGATGCCATGAACTCAAGTGTGGAGCGCGACGAGACGTTCTCACCAAAAACTAAAAAGAAATTATCTAAAAAACCATCGTTCATTAAAAACGCCGTCCTCGATCTATTCCGTTCGAAAACGAAAAATTCACAAAAAGTGTCTCGACAGAAGTCACTCTGCGAAAGTGACTTGCAGCAGAGACACAACGCGCCCCAAATGCCGATGTTAAGACGAGAGAAGTCTGACCTCAGCGATATGAGCATCCACATGAGGAACACGCAAATCAGGAACCAGATGTTGCAAAGGAGCAACTCGTCCTCTTGCGAGAAACCGGTTCTAAAACCGATCCTCAAACGACAAACCTCATTTTGCGATGAACGAAACGGATCCATTTGTACAGTTAGAGATTATGACGCTAAACCAGTGATGAAGACCTTAAGAAGGCAGAATTCCATGTGCGACATAGAAACCGAACCGAAAGTTACCCCGCTGTTGCGTAGACAGAACTCTCTCATAGAGTATAACAGGAGAGGAATCTACGGACAAACCTCCAGCTTTAATATGATTACCAAAATAGACCCCATCTACCAAAGACAGCACCAAGTTAAACATGAACCATTTCACCCAACACAACCGTTACCTCCAGAACCATTGTACCAAAGCAAAGATCATATTGTTTACGACCCTATCCCTAAACCTCGCAGGACTTATACGTCTCTGTATGATACTTCTACTGAAAATCCTTACGCTAGTAGGTCCGAAATGTCCAACCAGAGTTTTGAGAACCCGTACGGGAATCGTCAAACTTTGGAGATGCCACTAATGGACCCACCATATGCTACGAGAGCTGAATGCGTGAGAGAAAGTCCTTACGCTACAAGGGCTGAATGTGTTCGAGAAAGTCCTTACGCGACAAGGACCGAACGTTTTAGGGAAAACCCTTACGCTACTAGAGAGGAATGCCTAAGGGAGAACCCTTATGCTACAAGAGAAGAATGTCTCAGAGAAAATCCGTATGCGACCAGAAACGAATGTTCGTATGCGACGAGAAACGAATGCGTAAGAGAAAGCCCATATGCAACAAGAAGTGAACTTATTGCAGAAAGCCCATACACTAATAAACAGGAGATGGCTAAACAAAATGATTCCCTTTACAGTGAATCACCGTATTCTAGCAAAGAGCAAATGCTACGAACGAGACTGACGCCTGATAACTCTTATTCGACTAAAGAAGAAATGTTGCGACAGAGATTTTCTGAATCTCCATATAGCACGAAAGAGGATATGCTAAAGCAGAGAATGGATGTGTCCGCCAAAGAACCATTATATGGGAAAAGGACTTATGATCCACCTCCTAGCACTTCCTGGAACGAGAACACTTATGGTGTGAGACCTGACAGGAGATTACAGACCCCTGTTAATTATCCTGGTAGAATATCACCCATGAGTAAATGTATGAGTGAGCCACCATATGCCACTAGAACAGAGATGATGGCAAGGCTAGGTCAAACTGAGTCTCCTTACGCCACTCGAGCTGAAGTAAAGTCTAGTTGCTCAGACACACAGACACACTACAGCACACGAAACGAAATGATGGATATGCGAAACGATGTCCGACCAGCTTCCGCAGAATGCACTTATGTAACGAAACAAGAAATTTTGTCTCAGAAAGCAGCTTTACTAGCTAAAAAAGAATCCAGTTACAGTATTCGCTTGGAGGAAAAGTTAGAAATAATAAAGCAAAGAAATCAGGCTAAAAAGGAAATGATTTATCAGACTAGGAAAGAGGCTAATGAAAGTGATTCTGCTAAGATAAGGGAGCCTCTGTATGTGTCGAAAAGAGATTTGAAAGAGAGTGTCATTTACGAGTCTCAGCAGGAGGCGAAAGAGGTGGCCCAGCCTGAGGAGCAGGATAGTAGTGGCAGCTCACGGAGCAGTCCGTACGAGCTTGGCGATGCTAATCACTTATCTCGTAGAGAACCGGTATATCAGACAAAAGCTGAAGCCGAAAGTGGCAAGGAAAGTGACACATTCCAAGAAATTGACTTTTCCAAACTGAGGCTAACGGAATCTAAAACAGATGCAGAAAAACAGAAATCTAAGAATTTGGAAACAAGTATTTTGAAAGGTGAGCCTATGTATGCTCCTCGGTTACATGGAAAAGCTGATCACATATCTAATGCTCTCAAGGTAACCACTGCTCCGATTCCTTACGAATCTACTACATCTATGGAAACACAGTATGCGTCGGAGTGTAGCATGAACTTCGAAAACAAACCACAAAGTACGCCATACACTTCCCAAGATTTACAGGAGAAATCAAATAAACCTAGCCGAAGCGTGACATTCTGTGAACAGATATTAGAAAAAAGTCAAGAGAACAGCGAGGAAAATTCTCAGAATATGTCCAATCAGAATGAAACTACTGTCATTCAGCAGAATACTACAGTAATACCATCAACTTCTGACGCTAATGAATCAAATGGTGCTAACAAAACTGATGAAGTGGAGCCTGACGGACCACACACGACTTGGGGGATATTCGACAGCGAAGGAGGCGTGTTGGAGGATAGACAATGGGGCGTTTCACTAATAATTCCACCAAAAGCAATAGCTCCGGGAATCAAGCAAAAAATCTACTTTACGGTGTCCGATCCGCGACTCAGCCAGCGAGTGGGGGGACCTCCCATCGATATGGACAACGGTAAAGGCTTATGTAACGAAGCACGCGTAAAAACCTTGTAGTGTCGTAGTCTGCACATACTAATTGGCATTTAATATTTGTGAATGGATTGGAATCTGGAAATATTGCACAAGGATTTGGGATTGTGATTGTACGAAATTTTCCTCGAATATTAGATTCGATGTTTTGGATTTAATAAACAAAATCTTTATGTATATTTACATATTTATTGCACGATATACGCATGTTTATACAGAGCATTATTTATACTAAATATTGAAAGTAGTATAATCTTCTAGATTTTGGTCAGCTGTTTCAGTTATAATATTGGGATTACAGTTATGTTTTATAATACATTTAACACTCATTCGATTGTATTCATGCACATTATTATAATCATTTATTTATGTACTAACTTATAAGACTAACAGTGGTTGTATAAAACATGTATTGCATTTGTATTTGCGCAGTTACTGCAACACAATGCACTCGTACTTAGAGATCGAAGAGAGGAGACGTCAGCGACTGTGCTACTTGCATCCAGCGTGATAGTATGTTCGATCGTTTGATATCTGCACCGTACAATGTCCTATGACGTCTTCATTTCTACTATTATATTCCGCTTTATATGTTTTAATACTTCTATTATTCATTTTATTACTCTATGTTGTTCCATTACTGTTGTGCCGCGCTTTTCCGCTGCTTTTTTTCATGCTTGCCTGCTTACTAACTGCATTAATGTGTTGCGATTTGTGTTTGTGTGTTCAATTCAATGTCGTACTCGTTGTCTATAGCTACAGCCAATTTAATTTTAAACTACCTCTTGACAATTGCACCCTTTACAAAGTTTAATACAAATTAAATTGCCAAATCACTACTGAAAATCAACTTTGAAATATTGCACACTAATTTCTTTAATTTTATTAATCTAAAATCACAAAGTACTTAAAGTAAATACTTCAAAAACTTTTCTAAAAGCACAATTTCTATTCAGCACTGCCAATCCCGATATTAACTGTGATCTAACAACAGGTGAAGCGATGCTGTCCCCACTAGTGATGTGCGGTCCCCAAGGGCTCGTGTTCCTGAGGCCGGTGACCCTACGCCTGCCGCACTGTGCGAACGCAGTCCCATCCCTAGGCCTCACGATCAAGGCCACGGACACTGAGGCACATCTCAGCACCGACTGGGACCAAATACACCTCCCTGCGACAACCACGCTAAATACTGTCGCGGTTAAAGTTGATCACTTTTAGTATTCCATTTTAGACTTTATTATAATGACTATAGGATTCAATTTAATTTGGAATCGCATTTATAATATAGCGTTTACGTGTCGATGCTATTTAAAAATGAAGTTCATTGTTGTTTTAAGATGCAGTACTAAAAGTGAACAGTTATATCAGATGGTTGTTAAAAAAATAGTATTAAAATATTAACTTTTATTTCATTTGGCATTCCCACCTATGTATCGTTTATCAGCCTTATTTTGAAGTAGTGGTGCTAATTAATACGTAATGTATTTACCTTCAGTGGGCCCTGACGTCAATGTAAGGTGCATTGAGAATCTGCGTCATGTTACATTAACTATAATATTATATCATCTAGTTCAACGTATAGATAACGTATCGTAGAATATATTACATTTAGTAAAAACATATTTTTATATCCTTAGGGATCCATTGGCGTTCGGTCTCACCAGAATAGAATTTATTACTGAATCTCGTAAATGATAGAGCTTTGATTCGAGTAATAGTGTGAGAATACAGAGGGAACAGATGTACAGATTGTGACGTGCTTTAGCAAAGCTATAGATGAGTAAATGATTAACTTTCGGATAGGACTTTATTTTACTATTAAGAGGCCTTACCATACCGTAAGTCTTTAGATTAAAATGTTCATATAATGTAATATTATTATTTAATAATCAATTAATATTTAGCGATAAATATTGTATCGGAATGTTAGAAATTAAATTTGATTATTATTATATTTTGGCTTCCGTAGGATTCGCGATATTTTTCAAATTGCTTTATTTGAGTCCGCCTTATGTCGCCTCGATTTAAGCGTAGGCCTTGGCAACGTCTGAGGCAGCTTAAAATGCTAAAGAATTTTGGACCTTATGCTCTTGCAATAAGAGACAACTATAATTGTATTGGTGTATACTTTCTTAACACATTGTATATTTCTTGTTACTAGTGATAACGACGAGTTTACCTTTGACTTGATAATTAAATTTTATATGTATGAAAAATACTTTGTTGTTTTATTTCGTAGCTCCTTAGAAACTAAACGCGTATCGAATTAAGCAGTGCCTGCCAACTATTCCTATAAATAACAATTTAAATAGAATAAATCAGGTAAGTTATAGAATCAGGCGTTACTTTGCAGAAATCCATGACATAAAATGATAAGAAAGATATTGTAGCTGAATAAAGCTAAATATCTTCCATAACATTTAATAAAATAAATCACACAACGCTCATCATTTATAATAATTAAATGACTTGTAACCATTGCTTGTAACAAATAATTTTAATAAGAAATAATAAATATACTTTTTTTAATACACCTATGTTCAAAAACAAAAAAACCCTACTTACAAAGCTTACTGACATTTGACGTTCGTTTTTTGAATTCAATGTTTTTTGTTTTTATTTAAATATTGCATCTTGATATTTTTTCGATTATTTATTATCTGTTGCAGAACGTATATTTTTTGATCGTTCGCGCGTGTTTTCGCTTTGTCTTTCGCAACTTATTTCTATTTAGTGTGATTTTGTAAAGTGACTGTAGTTTAATAAACAGTAATTGCCATTCATATAAGTGTTAAGATTGTAGTGAAGAATTAAATATGTGTGGATAGCATACGTGCGAAATTACAAACTTACAATTTAAACCCCGTATCATCAGATGAGGTTTGTTGACAAAACTTTAAGTTTCAACTTTAATCTTAGTCTTTTTAAAAATGTTTGGAAATTATGCCTGCCGAAATGAATGCCCACCACTGTGCCTATGTGATACATACCCCCTATGTAATACATACTGCCTTAGGGTGCGTCCAAATCTGACGAACATAAGCATAAGCAGCTCGCTCGCTGCTCCTGTAATGCTCGTTGGTCAGATTTGGACGCACCCTGATGTAATACTTATCCTATATGCAATGCATACCGCTTTATGTCATACATATCTTCTATGTAATAAGTGCTATCAATACATACATCATTTTATTCAGACAGTTTGAAAAATTAAGAGTGGCGTTTTTGTTGTTAGTGTCTATACAATTTATCAAAAAAAAACTTATGCGTAGTAGTAGGGTCTGCTCAGTGTTGTTAAGCGTGAATTATATGAAACTCTCTCAAAAAAGCCTAAATGACGGCGTTCACCAGCCTTAATGACATAGAAAAGAACCCCTAATCACATAAACTATAATCAAAAATTGAAAAACGTTTTCCTGACCAACTTTACCAGGTGTATACGAAAAACAAAAACCTACATAAATCAAATTATGAACTAGAAAAACAATTATTCCCAGTTCATTACAATTTTAGATTGACAAACAAATAGAGTAAATTATCTTATGAATACGAGAATCACACTCGGTATGAAATAATGATTTTCTCACACATTCACTTGTGTCCGTGCATACCGCTGTCGAATGGCGACCGCGAGTCTGATTATATTATTGTACATACTTGTAGGTGTATAGTATATGGTTGACAATACACTAAAATAGACAAAAAAAAACTAAATTATAGTATAAAAGGCAATAAAACACGACTAACACTCTTTTCAGTAACTTTATGATATGACGAAAATCACCACGGGACAAGAAAGGTTAGAGTCTTCGAATTTCTGATATGAAAGCTAATTTGTTACGTCTCATATAATATAAATGGGTATACAGGGTGTTACAAAACCCCTGTCCGATCCGTTAAGGGGTTGTTAGGTATCGATATCTAATTACAAAAAAGTAAAAAAAATAAACGGAAAAAGCAAAAACAAAATTCAGGTCGGACAGGGGTTTTGTAACACCCTGTATATGTTCTTTCTCAGAAACTATGATTAAATAAATACGTTGTCAATTCGACGGTATTGTTATTGGTCTGTAGTAACTATGTCCGGCAATGATGGATCGATATAAAGAAATATATTCGTCATCGATAGGATTTAGACCTCAAAAGTGGTCTCATGAATTTTATAGAAGTCTGTTCAAAAATTATATCGTTAGTAAGACGATGCACCTAGGTATTTTCAAACAATTTATTTTACGTAAATTAAGATTTAACTTACTTGTAAAGTCTGTAAACAAACTCTGTCCATGAACTTAATTCTGTTTTATGGTCTTAATTATGCGATAGATTAATCCCACATAACCTATGTTTATATCTTATTTCCTTTCGAATAAAGGTCTGTATTAACCACATACTCGTAAAAGGATTCATTTATACTTGACTAGCTGCTGGATATTGTATAAGTATATTAAATTACTTTAAGTTTCATGAGTCATGCTGTTTGTGTTCACCTCTACGTTGATTGACCCATTAGATTTTCACATATGAAACAAAAAGGAAAGAAAACATTATTATTTAGGGCTCATAAAATAGCTTAGCTCAGGTTCCTGTTGAAAGCTCCAGGTTTGATATCATAGAGCACTGTAGTATCTCGTTAAATGCGATGGTAGTTCTTAAGTTAGGTTAGCGTCCGTCCTCGGAAGGAGCGAAAGCTGGGCACATTACACCTACCCAAAGAAACCCTGGAAGTAGTCCAGTTCAGGACCGAAGCCTGCTGGAGCCGCGCAGAGATTACGTAAGCGATCCCGTGTCTCTGATTAAGGCTAAGACGGGACCGTGGTGTTTTTAGTCGGTCAAGTCCGACATATTCCCACTCTGTGCCTTCAGCATGGCCCATGGGTTGCAATCTTTAAAGTTTCAAGCTGAAAAAAAAGGTTAGAGTTTTAGGTGCCTGAACAGGTTTCTACAGCTCTTTTGATCTGCGAAGGAATTCTTTTCGAGCATCATGTACTTTGTACCCTAACTATGTGACGTAGGTATGGTGTTACATACAATAGATGATCTTAAATAATCTAGTGATATCTACAAGACTGACTTGCAGTTCTTAACTTTTGAACATGTTAAACTATGATTAAAATCATGTATGGCTGCAAAATAATCACGGGAGATATGATAGAAGGTTAGTGACCTTTGTTTTCGTCAGGTCATTAGGTATAAATTATTGTTGAACATGAATGTAGATTTCCAATTATTAGTAGTATTCTTATATATAAGTATGTAATGATATGTTGCAAAAATATCATACCTATTCATATTCATATTCATATTCATATTCATATATTTTATTTGCTTTCCACAATGTTTAGACAGGTGTAACAATGGCTTAAAGCTATAGGAACAATCATGGACCCTGTTAGGGCACAGCAATATCAGGCATTTAATGCCAGTAGGTAACATTCTCAATACTTATCTATCAACTATCTATTTACATATTATTATTATTCTACTTAAAACATTAGTTAAATTTATATTTAATAATTATAATGTGTGTACAATATACATACTTAACTATTGACTATTTATTACTATATAATTTTAGGATATTTATATAATATTAGTTAGAATTAATATTATTTATTATCTAATTACTTATTAATATTAACATTATTATTTTAAAGATATTAGTGAATTTATACAATATTAGTTTAGTTGAAGTTACTAATAAGTTTATGTAGAACTTATGGTTATCTGGTCTTTCATGTATTCCTGAATTGTGTAGTACGCCTTTTTAATTAAAATTTCCCTAATTCTATTTATATATTTATTATTATTTGTTTCATTTTTTATTATGTTTGGTAGTTTATTATATATTTTTATTGCCATTACAAATGGACTATTTGAATGTAATGTCATTCGAGATGTAGGTAGCATGAGCATGTTTTTGTGTCTTAGTGTTCTGGTTTTATGTTTATCTCCTCGAGTTGTGAAGAATGTAATGTATTTCCTTACAAACTTGCATATTTCCAGGATGTAAATGGATGGTAAAGTGAGTATTTTGAGGCTTATGAAGAAGGGTTTACAGCTATCGGTTTGTTCTATGTTTACGATGATGCGAATTAATTTCTTTTGGAGTGTAAATAGAGTAGGCGCGTCCGTACTATTTCCCCACATTATTATGCCATAGCTTAGCCATGCGTTTGCATAGGCGTAGTACGTTGTAAGTGCGGTTTGTAAGTCTGTAGTTCTTTTAACTTCTCGGAGAGCATAACTAAATTTCGACATTTTTGCTTTGATGTTTTTAATATGGGTTTTCCATGTTATATGAGTATCTATTGTTATTCCTAGTAGCGTGAAGTCATTAACGACTTCAATTTTTGTACCGTTGGCCGTGAAGTTTACTGTTAAAGGGGTTTTTTGGTAAGGGTAGAAGGTCATAATTTTAGTTTTTTTATAATTTATTTCCAGATTATGTTGGTCCATCCAATTTATTGTTTTATTTAATATTGAACTCAGCTGATTATTAATATTACTATCGTCTTGACATGAGGTTAGTACAGATACATCATCGGCAAAAAGGACACACGGTTCTTCCAAGGCCTTGGGCAAGTCGTTTATATAAATTAAAAACAAGAGACATCCGAGAACACTTCCTTGGGGGATTGATGCGTTTATGATTTTTTTATCTGATCTGATTTTTATTATTTGATTTTGATCATAGTTAAAGTGTTCTATCTCCACATATTGCTCCCTATTTTTTAGATATGATTTGAACCACTTGTGTGTATTACCGCGAATTCCAATTCCATATAGTTTGTCTAGGAGAATATTGAATTGTACCTTATCATATGCCTTGGTCATGTCTAATAGGACACCTATGGCATATTTTTTATCGTTGATTATATTCAACACTTCTTGTATGAATTTGTATACGGCAAGGGAAGTTGATCGCAGTTTTCGAAATCCATTTTGTCCTTCATCAAAAATATTGTATCTTTCACAAAAACTATAGACTCTCACGCACATGGCCTTTTCGTAGATCTTAGAAATCGTGGGTAAAAGAGCAATAGGCCGATAGTTGTTGGGGTCCGTATTTGTGTTTTTCTTAAAAAGAGGTTTTATAATAGCCTTTTTTAAGCGGTCGGGGAAGATTCCATCATTAAACGATTGATTTATTAAACTACATAAAGGTAATGCTAGTTCAGTTGCACATTGCCTGATCAGGGATGGAGGAAGTTCATCAACTCCGTGACTTTTTTTGTTTTTTAAATTTTTAATAATATTGAATGTTTCCTTACAATCCAATGGTCTGAGGAAAAGGGTATTTTCCGAAGAGTTGGGTACAGGCAGGCCTTGCACCTGGCTGTCTGATGGGCGATGGCTTTCTGCTCCAATCGATGCAAAAAAGTTATTGAACACTTCTACTACTTGTTTTGGGTCTGAAATTAATGTTTTATCAATTTTAAGTTTAATATTGTGTTTATCGTTTAATCTATTTTTATTTGTGCGTTCATTTACTATGTGCCACATAGCTTTAATTTTATTTTGTGATGTTTTTATCTTTTTAATATATTGTTGTTTTTTAGATGCAATTACGGCTTGTTTTAATATTTTTTCATATTTTTTGTAGTAGGTTTTGATAATCGAATTATTTGATTTTAAGCTTAGTGTTTTTAATAGTCTTTTATTGATGCATGATATTTTTATGCCTTTAGTGAGCCAATATTTTTTGTAATGTGTTTTTATTTTTATTTTATGTTTTGGTATGGTCTGGTCGAGGATTGTGGTTAGGTGTTCGATAAAAACATTGTAGTTTTGATTGACGTCGTTACTTTCAATTATAATATCGCTCCAATTTATAGAGTTTAATTCAAGTTTAAAGGTTTCTATGTTTTTGTTATTGTATAGTCTTTTTTCAGTGTACCAAATGGTTGGTTTAGGGGTTCGTAATGTTTTAAAGCTTATTGTTGTACCACAGTGATCTGAGAAACCAAGTTCTTCTACATTTGTATATATCTGTTTATGGTTAAAGTTTGTAAATATAAGGTCCAGGCAGGTGGATGTAGTTTGCGTTATGTGTGTGGCATGTTTTATGTGTTGTGTATATTTATATTCTGCCATAAGATCCAAAAAGGTGCTACTTTTTAAATTACATTTTAAAATATTAATATTGAAATCTCCGCCAATAATAACATTCAGTTTAGAGTATTTCCTATTAATGTGGGTGAGTATTTCATTGAGTTGATTATAAAATATGTGTTCTTCTCTTTTATTCCAATACATTACCACTAGTAATAGATTTTCTTTTGGTATTTCAATCGCACAAACTTCTAATATATACTCAAGCGACATGCTAGAAATATCACATTTTTCTAAAAATTCTTGATGTTCTTCTAGTAAGATGCAAACGCCGCCACCTTGCCGATTTTCTCTACAGTAGGATGTTGCTATTTTGTATCCGTTGAAATTAATGATGCTAAGTTTATCTCGAGATAACCAGGATTCAGAAATACATATGGCTTGGTATGTTCGGTTTTGATCAATGAATGCTTCCATTATATGTTGTTTGTTATATATGCTTTGTATATTCTGAAATAAAACTTTAAAATGTTGGTCTTTGTTTTCGAAATGTACGGTCATTATTGATTTCTTGAAAGGTACTATTGTTTTGCACTTCACTTTTTCTAGTAGGTGTAGGAGCTAAATTTGTTATTTCATTGCCATGATTGATCAGTTGCCCATCAATATAAAGCTTATTGTTCCGAATAACAGCATTTTGTCCCATGTTTCGGGCTACTAACATTTTATCCCGCAGAATTTTCCTCTCAGATCGAGCTTCTTCGTCTAAGTATTCTGAAATATACAGTCCAGTATTGTAGAACCATTGGTAATTTTGTACGACGTATTTTGCCATTTTTTTGCTCATTAGCTCAATTACTAGTGGTCTGTTTCGATTGTAGTAACGTCCGATTCTATAAGTCTCTTCAATGTAGTCGTATAGGTCCACTCCCAGTATATCCCAGAATATAGTTCTTATTCTGTCATGCAGATCTTCTTCAGTTTCTCGATAAATTTCTGTGAGGCCATATAATACAATTTTCTTAACATTATTTTCGGACGTTTTTTGTGTCTTGATAGGAATTTCAGTATTAGCCAATGACTTGATTTCGTTTTTTAAGCTTTCTGTTTCTATTTTTAGCTGTTCAATTTGAATGCTTATATTTTTTATTTCTTTCTTCCTTTGCTCGTTTTGTATAGACAAGTTATTTGTTTCATTTTTTACTTCTTCTCTCAAATTTTGTATAGCTTTATTAATCTCTGCCTGTATAATGGTTTTTATTTCGAATATTATCGATATATTATTTTCTTTCAATTTTAGAGATATTATTTCACTTAGGCTCTGTAGTAATTGGGTATTTCGGTCGTTTTCTATGCTATTTGCTAAAGGCATTGTGTCACCTAGTACACTTATTTCCTCTTCTGACGGTATAGTATCATCGTGATTTTGTTTGCTTGGTTTTCGCCTTAGAGTAACATTTGTTTCTGGAGATTCATTGAAAGTTGCATGTTGTGGTCTTGCAGGAGTATTTGAGTTATTATGTTTAGGCCTTTTACATCTGCATTCTTGGCACTCCCAGAGAGACTTTTGCTCTCTATTCATTTGGTCATATTTAACTTTTGGGATGTTTGCACATTCGAGGTCATAATTTTTATTGCAAGTTGTACAACGCAGGGTATTTTTGTTTTTTATTATCTGCTCACAACCTGCACATTGCGCCATCTTGAGTTTATTATGGAAGTCTATTGAAACTTCGCTTTGGAGAAATCACAAAAAGTGTAACAATTTGTGAGATGCGAACCCGCGCTGTAGAGCGACGTTATTATTTATAGTCGTCACGCACCGAGATGCGCTAACTAAACATTTACTAAGTTCACCAAAATTGTAGTGTGTATTCTAAGTAAAGTTAAAAAAAGTCGTTAGATTTTTCTGAATTTGAATTTTGTTTACTCAGTCCAAAGGTTGTTTGTATTCAACTTAAAGTTCACTGTTTTTGTTTTATCACTTTTATATGCACTTATTTGAGCAAATTTATTAGTTTTATTGTTTTTTTGTAACACTTTTAACACTTTTTCGTAGTTTTAGCACTTTAAATATCGTATTATTTTAGGAATGAGTCCGTGGAAGACAATTGTTTTTGTCGTACGTTATATTGACTATTTAGTTTTAATAACACTTGCACTTATGTTTTAATCTTTATACTATGGTTTTGAGATGTATTCAAGGCTGATTATTCGTTTTTACTATTTTTTTGTGAATAATAACACGGAGCACTTTTTTATTCTTGCGTACGCTCGCGCATGCGCCGCGCAACTCCTACTTATTTATGTAAATGCTCTCCAATTCTAGTTAAAATACTTTTACACCATTCTATTTTGAAACAGTCGAAAAGCCTCTATAAGTTTGTTAGTAAATAGATTATTACGAAAACTGGATTACGTCATAATATGAAATACCATGCAATTCCTCATTGAAACTGTAGGACCTAAATAAAAAGAGAAGTCAAGCTCTAGTCGAACTTACAGGCAATATGTTCCGTATGTTTTTAAATAATTCGTCAGACTCCACTGCTGGGCTTAGTCCTCCCCCTACGTCCTCCAAACCTGTCGGTATTTTGCGATATCTGGCCACGTGCGTCCGGCATAGCTGACTAGATCATCATAATGACCCCTATTATCAGGTAATTGCCTTGACCGTGACATTGACAAACATGCATGCTAACAGCTAACTATTACTCCTCACACCCAGTTATTACTAACATTGTAGTTAATTATGCAGTTAAATTACTAGGTTGTTGTTATCGATTCTGTTAATTACTTTCTCTGTTAATAAGATGTTGACACGCTAGTCCCCTTAAAGGGGTTAATCAAAGGTTAAAGGATACGGAGAAACAATCTGGTAGGGGTAAAACTGTGACAGTCCCTCAATTTTCCCAGGGAAGAAGTCTATAACAGATATCCGTAGGATCAAAATACAAAATAAGTACCTCACTAGATAGGAACTTATGTTTTCTTTTTACAACGATTAGGTATTATACACTGAACATAACAAAGGTCGTATTATGTACGTAAGAGTTCAAACACAGATGCAATCTAAAAAGATTGCTCAGGCAAGCACTTGAAAACTAAACATCCGAGTTTTTGCGACCGCAGTGAGGCAATTCAATTCATCATTCGCAAACGATAGGCACATTAACATGAGATTTGCGTGTCATAGGTGAACTTACTCGTGAATAATAAATATGAATACATAATGTAACTATGTACTAGTTTGTTGGTCCTTATCAGGAAATCTACTAGCACATATAATTATGATTTGTATCGAAACTTTTTAAACGCAACGAAATCACCCCTCAATATCAAATAAATTATCTTTTACTAACTGCCTCTTGGGTGTTTCACTAATTAGTTTATGTAATTATTTTGAACCCGAAATATCCTAAATCATGAAAATCTGTAGTTCAAATGATGTTACTAACCCAACTGTTTTATTTATATGAAAAATATCTAGTTTCGTAAGCAAATTATTTCAAATGGTTGATGACCATATCTGGTTACGTAACCAGTATTGTTAATTATTATTTTGGTTGAGGTTCCAGTGAGAGTTCCAACACCAACATAAAACAAAAAAATAAATAACAAAGGACTCTTAAAGCTTTGTTTAGAACAAGCCAATGCTAAGGACCAAAACATTAATTCCCTCGTTTAACAATCACGCTAAAAACTACGAGATAAACTAAGATAAGATTCGATTATGCAGTGTTGTCAAAATTTCCCAGATAGACGAAAATGCTATTAAATTATTCACAAAGTTCATTGCAACAAAACACGTCAGCTCGGCATTGGCTATTGAGGGACCTGTCCGACTTAGAGCGAGGAGCGAGTAGAACGATGAACTACAAAACGAGTCGGCGAGCAGCGAGTAGCGAGTATGTAGTTTTGATAGTTTTGTCGCCGAACGATGACACTGATTGATGACACTGGTTGCTGCTCGGCAAGTGTTTTGATCGCCAAGCGAGTCTCGCCCAGCGAGTATATTTTTATAGTTCTACTCGCCGCAAAAGACAAATGCTGAGAGAGTTCTCGCCGGTAATGTGAACAGTCGGCGAGTAACTATTTATATATGCATCTCCTTCATTTACACGGGATCTAAATCTTGTTGTACGTTTCTTGAGCGATTTTATAGTCGATAGCTACTCGCTTCTCGCCCGTAAGTCGGACAACTGCCTGAATCAATTGTAGTCGTCGAATAAAAAATCGCTCGATACGGATCAATTGTTCAATTGTTTTATAAAGAACTTGAAAGGGGGTTAGATATAATTAGTAATAAGTGTGTGGAAACAATAATTCGGATTATGGGTCTCCGGGTGACCTGTGCCTGTGAAAAAGTTAGATAACAATGATTGTGATCTGTTTTTCTTTAGCCTGAAGACCTATTGTAATGCGTAGCTTTTAATTATACTTTTTATTTACCTTGCGGTCGGAGCTTACTTATTAGATACAAACACTCATCTAGGATGTGAACTAAATACTTTCAACAAGTTTCTTTCTTTTTTTATGAGTTTATATATTAAAATTTCGAATAGGATTTTTAAAAGAAACGTATACGTTACTCCTTTCTAAAAGTTTATAAAACCTTATTAAGAATACATTTCCAGTTCTTTTAAGTCAATATTCTAACGGCAAACACTTGCATATATTATAAAATGCAGTGAAGCCTTGTAATTATCCACTTATAAACATACAATTAGGGCCCAATAGGTCGATGCCCAAGCCCCAAGGCAACTCAAAAGGCGACGTAATTCGGTCACAAACATGATCTAAGAATGACCTATGAGTTAAAACTTAAGTCATGCGCGATGTTTAACTGATAGCAACAGTCATTCATTAGTAATGGTTGATTAAGAAAATTAAATAATTCAATTTGTAATTTTATTGCATACATTTAAATATGTCCGCTGAGTCATATATTGCTATCATAAATCATTTTTGATGTCAATGCGTAAAGGATTCTTAGGTTATATACATGGGTATATACCTATATTATTTTCATAGTCCTGTAGTTAAAAGGACTGTTAAATTAGACATATTTTTTTCAATAAATCTGCGCGACGATGAAAGATTTGACAAATCCGTAAATATCGTGAAACATAGTTCTTATTTTGACTGAGAAATGACAGACGGTTACGAGTAATTTTACAAAACAGACGGATATCATGGTGTTCGATAGTTTTTGCTGCAGCTTCACCTGCATAATACAATAACTTCGTCATTCTTGCATCCGCCTCAAAGGACACCTATCAAACTTAACTGATCTATTCTTAAACCACACGACATCATTACTTTAATATTATTTGTTTTAAATGCATTTGTTTGAGCGAGGGCGTGAAATTGTTCCTCCTTATAGAGAAGATTGCATCGTCTGTTGTTTCGCTAAATGATCACGTTTCGATGTCAAATGTTTTAGTTATAAGAATATGAAGCGGTACGTGCATCCTTGAAGGATTACAAAATTATATTTTTAATTGCTGTGTCTATTTATAGTTATAAAGCAGGTACTTATATATTTTCTATAGGTATCTTTTTTGCACGTCTGAAAGATAAACTATATCAAAAATTGCTATGAATTTCTAGATACATTACAGTAAACTTCCAAAATAGTTATTAAATGAAACAATTACTAGGATTAGGGCAAGAGTATTGTAACCAAACGAAACTTATCGCAATTCGAAATAGCGCATTGGTTTATTTTGACTGTTAACTAATTTTATGGGATAAATAGTTAAAATAATACAAACCAATCAAAAGCTCATCTTGTTTCGTAAGTGCATAGACCAGGTAAGATTATTTAATTACGTTTTGATACTGTAAACGAATAATTGAATAATAATAGCTAATTATTTACTTATCAAACTGTTTATAGGCATGATCATGACAATTCATTTAGAGACCATTCTGTGTGCGATTATATAAACTTATGAATTAAGTAGAAAGCTCTTATGAGTACAAGAGCAGAGGTCAGAAGTATTACAATTTAGTGTAATTTGAGATTTTGCTTGTATTACGTATTGCGAACTTGACCTTATTGTCTATTTCATGGATCTTCTCATGTTTAAATATAAGTGGACACTGAGTATCCAATTATACGTGTCCAAAATATGGATGACTGCCTCGTTGGCCTAGTGGTGCTAAGCGCGACTGCTACGCTGGAGGTCTTGGGTTCGATTCCCGAGTCGACCAAGGTGTTATTGGGTTTTTCTAAGAAATTCTCAGTAGCAGGTCGGAGTTTGGATTTGTGCCTGGTTAGTGGCAATAGGCTCGCCTCCTATTACATGGGACCTAAACATACGGCGAACTGTGGGTGTACATTGGTACACCTCTGCCTACCCCTTCGGGGATACAGGCGTGATGGTATGTCAAAATATGGATGAGATGAAACTCTATGATTCTAAGTTTTTTTAGAAGTATTTAGATTCCAAAAGTCGTTTTTTTAATCACCTCTTATATTTTTATCAACTAATATATTTACAGATTTAATTTTGCTGACCTAAATACAAATGAATTATGAGTCTAAGTATGTTTACTAAACTTTCTGTTCTACATAGAGTCAATTGTAATCAACTAAGTAGTTCTCTACTCAGAATGAAAGGAAACAATTGCTTGGTCATTGTAGCACATATTAATATGTTACAATAATCAAGTACCTTTTATTATATTATAACATGTGTCTATTGTTATCAGTCAATCTGACAAGTTCCTGCCAGTCAAATAAGTGGATTGCAGACTTGGACTTCGTGCCCCAGAAAGCACGTTGAGCCGTTGGCGTTAGTGTCGGCTGAAAGTATGACATTCGTTTAGGCAGGTGAAATTGTTATCCGATCTAACCTTTGAATGATTATTATATGTAGGTACTCTGTAGTTATTGTCTTAGAGAAATGACAAATAACAAGATGTTAGTTATATTCTACACGTCACAAGAAAATTAGTTTTTAAAGGAGGTGATCACAATATTCTCAATTTTTTTTATTAAAATGGGTGTTGACTGTATACGATTGTGTTTACATACTTTCTAGTTCCAAATAGCTACCTACCGTATTTTGACACACATTTTAACTTATTTAAATTACTTCAGAAATAGGTAACAGGGTAAAAGTTGCTTCCAATTTAAATTTAATTTCAATGATTATGTATTTTGTTCCTTTTATTACCAAACGGACCAAATTAAAAAAATATTTTGTCTTACCAGCCATGGCAAGGGTACTACATAAAATTAATTAATATCAAAAATACCGTATCTCAAGCGAGTCAGGCCAAAGTTGAGCTTTATTTGCGAAATACTCATCCTGATTTGAGACAGTTTGAGCAATAAATAAAGCAAGAACAACTGATCTTGCTCAATGATGATGGACGTGAAACAACGTCTAACTACTATTCCCATTTAATTTCAAATTTCATAAAAGCGAGTGTACTTCATTTGTTTGATTAATCTTTTTAATCGTGTTCAAAAAAGGGGGTACTCAATTCGATTGTTTTTTTTTTGTTACTACAAAACTTTTGACTGGTTGAACCGATTTTGATGATTATTTCTTATTTGAAAGCTGGGGCTTCTCGTGCGGTCCCATAAAATTAAATATAAGAGTTATCTTGAAGCTGTTTTTTTTTTGGTTTGATTTATACTTTATCTGCACTCAAATCGACTTCACTTAACAAAGTATTATTCTTCTTCTTTTGGTATTAACATAATCAATCAATATTTCATTTACCAATGAGTGGTCACCTGGATGACCTATCGTTGCTCCCCATCACGTCCTGGGGAGTGCAGGTGGTAGTGCAGGACGGACAGGCCAAGAGATGCGCCACGTCATGTATTAAACTATCGCAATTGCACTTAGTGTTTGAAGATAGTAATAATTGACAATGAACGGAAGCAGATAGCAAAAATATTTCTAGGCAATTATCTATGCAGTCTTTAAATCAAAAACATCTCATGTTTGTTTTGCCTTTATTAACAGACAGTTAAAGCGATGAAGAATTCTCTTAATGGAGTCACACGTTTGTTATTATTTTTGGTATAAAATAATTAAAAAAATTGTATATTAATTATGTAATCAACTCATTTTGAGCTACAATTTTAGTAACTGCATTTATACTAGACGTACTCTTTATCCCTTTTAGATAGATATATCCTCTCGGTGACACCCTGTATATTATTATTTTAAACCTTTGCCTCCGCCCTAAAGAACTCTTAGCTTCTGCATCAGGACTCCTTATAGTTTCCTCAAAAAGGGATTATCCAGTGCTGCATATGTATATGCGATTATACTATCGAAATAATAACAAATCAGAGATATATTTTATATAATTACATTTAATTTTTGTCCATATGGTACAATTAATAAAGTACCTGCACATTCATTTTTACATTCCTCAATGTAATCTTTGTTATCAGATAAGGGTAAATAAATAAATCAATTTCTCATACTAAAATAACTAAGTAAACTTTACCTTGTAATACCATGAGCCATTACAGTTAGGAACTAAATAAACGTACAAGTATTCAGGTCATTAGCTTAACGACTGAAATATTCAGGTATTCACAAACAGAATATCTTACAGATGTTCACACCATGAATATTGCATATCATTACAATTTGCATCAAGCATTGTGTTTGCTCGTCTTCTTTATGAAGGTAAATACTTAACTAAGAGTAACTAATGGGTAATGTTAATAGTGTTTAATACATACATGTGTTATGTTTATGGAAGTCATGTTAGTAAATAAACAATATTTAAAACAATATCTACTAGACACGTGACAGATGATTACTAGTTCATTAACTAGCAACAAAATAAATGGACTATTAAATATCATCCTCATTAGCCTATAGCAGTCCACTGCTGGACATAGGCCTCTCCAATCCTCGGCTGCTCGTATCCAGCTGCTGCCAGCCGTCTTGCGCAAATCATCACTCCACCTTGCCTGAGGGCGTCCTACACTACGTTTCCTCGCATTAAATATAATATTTGCAAATTCTAAATGTGAAATTAGGTCTTAATTGAAATCTATGCAGCACTGAAACATTTTACTTTTTATTACACGCGTGAATGTATTTCATAAGCTTTTAATTTACATTACTCATACACAGATTTACGCATCTCTTTTACTGACCAGAACAAAACTATATAAAATAATAATATGGATAGATAGATAGATAGAATATTCTTTATTGTACACCATTAATATTTGATAGAAGTGAAGGATTCTTTCTATTTACCATCTTACATCAAACACAACATTTCAAGAAACAAATGTACCTAAACCTTAATTGACGCATTCTTTCCGATTGCAATACGAATAACGAATGGTCGATCAAATAACTGACGATCGTAGAAAGTATTGGGTATGATTCCTAATTGCTAATCTTGGAACCATATCGAGGATCCAAACTTGCGATAACTTCGTGAGGAAATAATGAGGACATATCTTAAGATAGTAGAATTAGAAGTATTGTTTGTGGTCAAATGTACGTAAACAGGAATTATGATGCTTGATTGGAACTATTGACCGTAAGAATTTAATTAACAACAAAAAAACATGAAAATAATGATAATTTAGTTTTTTATTTACTCGGTTAAAACTGAATACTAAGGTTTAATTTAATTATAAGAGTAAAGTAAGTATTTGATATTTAAGTTTCGATGAAGTCAGTAGGTACTCAATATTTATTGCACTCCTTACGTTACGTCAATGCAATTGGTGTGATCCTGTTTATCAAATATTTAGTAAAAACTTGCAAAATTTAGCCAGCATCAAGACTACTGTAAGCTAAAATAACCTTACTCGAGCTTAACCCGCAGACAATGTTACAAACAATTAATAGTTTGACCACTAAAGTTTAAAGTTGCCGGTAAACCACAGGTACGTAGCCATCGAAGCTAACTGACCTAGTTTACTAAACTTTGTAAATCGTGCATCCCTTGGCAAGCGGTGGTGGTTGCTATGGCAACGGTAATAAAAGCCCGGGCCTGCGCACTGGGCCACAGTCCGCGCGCACGCGCTAGCGCTCCGTACGCACACGGTGAGTTGTTTTTTTTATTAGTTTGAAATTTAAAGTGCCCTGAATTTGAATTTTGTGAATTTTTGTTTATGTAGTTCACGAATGAGTTGAAAGGAGTTTTACTACGAAGTGATTTTATTTTGTTTTTCAGTGTACTTTTTATTTAAATCTCATTTAATTTAAGCACAATAATATTATACATTACATAGTTTATTTAAAAAATACTTTTAAATTAATGTTTTTATTTTAGAGAATATAACGTGATTTGCAAGTCTAGGGCGCTTTGCTTTTCCGCCCGCCCAAACACAAATTATACTCATGAATAATTATTTTTCTGAATCGTCCTAAATACATATATCTTAATTTAAGTTTAAATACAAAAAACACAATAATTTAATAAGATATATTTTTTAAGTGCTTTCATTGGTTTTATTCAGAACAAATTTAGGCGGGAAAAATACCCTGTGATAAAAAATTAACTAAAATATTGAAAAACATACTTATGTACTTATTTATTTCTTAAAATTCAAAGAAAGGATCTTGTGTTATTCCCATACACTATTCCCATGGAAAAAGGTACCTAGGAAAATTTTATCCTAGACCCCGCGTCTTTTAACAAGACTTGTATATTTTATTATTTTTAATTTAGCTTTCTTTGAATGTCTTATGTATCTACTTGTTGTTTAACATAATATGTGATAATATGATCTAAATTGCATACACGTAATTTAGATAACTAATCACTCAGTTGCAATACTAGGTTAAAGAATAGGTTTAATGAAAAATAACAAAATTCGGTCAAGCTGTACTTAAGAAAAGTGTCATAATAAAACGATCTTAATTGTGTTCTTATGGGACACTTTTAATAATTATAATATCACGTACTTCCGCTTTTCACAACTAAGTATCCCGAATCTTAAATAGTACAAGAACATAATTATATGCACGCAAAATCAACTTCCGAATAACAATTAAATCCAACCAATAAAATCCAGCAATAAATTAAACCAATCGACAAAGTGCCAACTAAGAATTACAATCACAATTATGGCAACACAAAAAAAATCGTTTCATACCATAGACAATGTCGGCAACATTCTTTTCACATTGATAGTTTTTCCAAAGCGGTGACAATGAGTTGTTTTTGCTTCTAATAATATGTATGAACAATCGAGGCATTGCAGTAAGGTGGGCTAAAGACAGGTATTATTAGGGGTCTGAGAAATATTAGATTATATACGCTGAAACTTCCCGGCTTCAATTATGGGATAATGTTTTTGAGGATTAGTTCACTGGGTCAGTCAATTGAAAGTTTAATTGTTTAAGTTTATATTGCTTCATCATGTAGGAAAATAATAAATAAGTTTTATTTTAAATTACTCGCATAATATTTGAAAAAAAAAAGAACTGCGAATGCATGTTTTTATTACGCAAACGGGTTTTTTCATCAATATACTGGTGCTGTTGGGGGAATAAAGGAATGAAACAGTACTATAATAATAATATACCTTTATCGAAAACTTTGCTCAGTGCATTCAATTTTAATAGAAGTTTCGTACTACTCTACCTATTTTACAAAACTTTTATCATTAGTTATTTACTTAAACCTAACACTACTCATTACATACACAATATGTAATAAACAATTTTGTTTTAAATTCGTTTCAAAATCCTCCCAAAATTAATTCTATCAATCATTCTCTTATGCTTAGCACGTCATGCATTGTACACTACAACATACGGAACCCTCGCCGTTCCTTTCAACGCACTTTACCGTATTCTCATGAATTACCTCCAGTGTTATCTCGCGTCAGTTTCGCACACTCTGTTTCCGACACAACCAATTTTAGCTCATCTATTCATTCGTCCGTTTCCGTACGTTTTATTTCTATTTTAATTATGTTTTTTTTTATTATTTTACTTCCTGAAAGCTCTTTTTATGTTTGTTATGAAATGTCAAATTACGTATGAAAAGCTGCCAATTTGTTTTGTTTAATATTTTTTCTCAGGATCTAGTTTACTTTAAGTTAGCTCTAAGTAGAACAAAGTTTTTTTCTCGTAAAATATAACTATTAAATAATTAGTAAAATATATATACAAGACATACACATGGTTACTTATCTAAGAGTTACAATATTTTTGGAAACGTTTTTTTCATAATTTTAATGAAATTCAGAAAAAATTACTTAATTTGAAAAGTTCTACTGAAAACGCGTCTGAAATAGTTGGTGCTACAGATAAATATATTATGACGTCACATTTCTAATTTATTTTCAAAATAAAAGCCTCATATCTTAAATTCTCACATATATTTAAAACAAAGAGCTCTACATGCCAATTATATTATTGTAAATGTTCTTACACAGCAATAAAAACAATTAATTGTAGGGAAAAAGTTATTAATATGATTTACAAGCGTTATTTTTAATTTTATTTCTATGAATGTGGTTCTCATAGTAATGTAAGTATCTATTTTACTATGTAGAGATTAAATTTCATTCTTCAGTAAGAATGAATCTACAAATAACAGTAAGAAACTGAAAAAGAAATGTGATCAGACAACTTTAGATATACTTACACTCAATACTCATTTGCATTTCATAGGTTTACATTCAGGTACTAATAATATTACAAACCCCGAAAACATACGTCGGGCCGTTATAAAGCTGGACCGCTTACTCATAATTAAGTTACTTGTCATAAAAACCTAATAAAAAATCTTTGTTGTTATTGAAACTCGCTAAATCTGTCTATCTTCCGATTCTAACAACAGATTACATGAAATATCTATCAACAACCACTTTAATGTTTCCTTAAACAATACAAATCCCTCAACAACATTTCTGCACACAATTAACCTAAACCCAATAATGTAGCAATACTCTGACACTGCCAAAACACAGTGGGAACAAAGTTGCGTGTCTTGCGACTCGCCCGCAGTGATGTGACGGTCACGTCTTGTCAACCCTAGTACAGGCCGATGTAGAACATAGCTAGAGGCTAGATGGAAATGTAAAGAATGTGTTTAGTATTGAAAAATAATAAACCTAGTATTGTACTATTCCCAACAAACAATAATGTAGGAATAGCAACACCAGTCGGCATACTCTGACACGACCAAAACGCAGTGGGAACAAAGATCCGTGTTTCGCGCTCGCCGGCAGTTTTGTCGTCTCGTCGGCCCTATTACAGGCCGATGTAGAACATAGCTTTAGGCTGGATGGCAAAGAAATGTTAGGAATGTAGCAATAGCAGTAGGTACCAATCGGCATCCACGCTGACCCTGCCCAAAACGCAGTGGGAACAACGTTACGTGTCTCGCGACTCGCGCGCATTGATGCGACGGTCACGTCTTGTCAGCCCTAGTACAGGTAGTTGTGTGATAGCCAGAAGCTGGGTGACAGATAAACGTTTGGAATGTGTATAGGGATGCAGAGTCTGAATTTGTGGCTTTATTATGGATCACTATAAAATATGAATATAAATTATCTGTTTTAAATTATGTTTACATTGCTGTCTATGTTATTCACAACGAGGTTCCTACTCTCTCCAATTAAAGGTATTACAAAAAGTTGAATAACTGCTATATACAAGTTCAAATAGCTACCATTTAGCAAAAGCTTCCAGATTATATTACATTAAATTTTATTCCTAAAAACACTTTCGTTAAAAAATGAAGTTAAGGAGAACCCATCATGTATTTACAAGAATCAATCTTCAGTAATAACAAACCCAAACGCTTGTTTCAAACCATCAATTTCATTTCAAACAAGTACATTACCATCTGTTCAGCGCCTGTCGTGTGCCCTGTAAATTGTCTCTGCCCGCGGCGGATATTATGAAAGTAATAGAAGCTTCTCTTTGGAATGGTTTAGTGTTTACAAGACGTAACTTACTATGCAAAGGGCGTCGGTAATAGATGAGATTACATGTATTATATGTAATTGAAGTTGTTATGCGTTTCCAACTATATAAATTTTTACATCTTCGAGTTATAGTTGATATCTGAAGTAATTTATTTATAAGGTCCAGATGAAACCGTTTAAGTTAATAGTTCAAATACTGGGTCAAAAATGGTCTTATACATGCCTTAAAAATACTGTTCTCAATCTCAAAATGTAGATTTGTTTTACTAGGTACTGCAATACATAACTTGTAAAATCATTAAAAATATAATTTGTTTCAGATTTAGTTTAAGCACCGAGTTACAGCACCAACACCATGCTACGTTTGTCAACGTTTTGCAGTAAGTAAATTACTTTTCTGATTAATTTTTGACCAACACCAATAGTTTTATTTATTTTATGGAACTTCTAAAACTTACTCACTAGAACATACATGAACAACAATTGGTAAACAGTTTTAGGCATAGTGAGTTCGTCACTTACAGAAATACACAACACTCTCAGAATATTATAAGGACAAGCTAGATAGCATTTACTTAAAGAAGTAAAGTTATACAGATAAAATGACAGTTTTGACGGTAAAAGAGTCCACTTCACTCGCGATGTGCTGTGGGTTCAATCCCCGTGCAAAAAAAATGTGTGATCCGCTTGACTAGTGTTTGTTCTTATATTGAGTTATTTCGGTTATTTGTATAATACTCCAATCCATCATACAGAGATGATGTTCCATAGAGAGAGACGCTTCTAAAATATTTTTTTCAGAGTTTTCTGGAGGTTTTTTTTTCTATCTACTTAATTCCTTTCTGAGTTTAACATAGTATGTAGGCAAAATAAATCCTTTTACCAGAAATAACCCATAACAAAACACGTACGCACATAACCTTTTCACCTTAGTATAATAAGAGAATTATAGAAAATAACAAAATACAACGTTCGCAATTTCTCCAACATACTTACAGTTGCATAACAATAGAATTTGCGCACGAGACAGCTAATTACCGATTATTGTCATTATAATTTATAATTAAATATGACAGCCATATTATGAGATGTTTATTGAAATTTTAATGCCATAAGGCAATTTCCTGTGTATTAAACCACGTTATGTATTAGTTGAAAATATAAAGAAGAAAATCCTATTTTTTTGTAGCGACCGTTGCCTTTAGCCTGAGAGAAATCCTACGAATTTCCTCGTATATCAACAAAAAATAAGGCATATTATACTCCTTTTTTTCTCAATTCTCTTTTGCAGTAGGAGTCTTTTGGCTCGCTTTTAGCATCTGCCATTATCAAATATATTTTTTGTAGTAAAGTTCAGGAACTGTACAGATAATTTTTAAGAGATCAAAGGTAGGGAAACTTTTGTATATAGTCAAAACTTGTCATATTTAATCCTATTCTATAAATCTCTTAATATATAACTACGTAGTCTTAACTTTACCGAACAGTCATACTCAAAATCGAATAAACAATTGAATTGTCAAAAGAGATCGGTATCTAGGTTTAGCTAGATTGTCCTAACAATCTTAATATTCCCTTACACACTCACATTATTAAAGAATATAATAACAGTACATAATAATATAGTTTATAACGCACCGGTTCCCAAGTGTTTGTCCGTCAGTGACCCGGCGTGAGATTATTTACCCTATCATTACGATTCTAATGCGTCTTGTGAAATATTCGAGATGTGCCAATCATGTACTGCAGATGTCATTTACCAATATACATTATACATACATACTTATTTACAATCTCGTGTTGCTAGGCTAGGTAAAGGATCGTTTCGATTTTCGAGGTTCATTTTAAGGTTTCTGTTATTCAAGGGAAAAGACGGATCTCTTTTAAGATCTTTGTTTCCCGGCCATCTGTCAAAACCTTCTACCTCGCGCGCGCATGATGATATGGAGTTGAACCTTTACCATGTTTATAGGTCAACAGTCCCCCCTAAAATCAAATCCCCCCCCCCCCCCTGAAATCAAATCTTTTAAAAACATGTAAAATAAAGTTAGTGTAGCAAAAATTCAAATTTTTACGGAACCTTTGGTGGATGAGTTTAACTCTCATTTGCACAGTTTTATTTGGGAACAGAGGCTGGTCGTTACTTCCTAATAAGTACACACTCTCTTTAGAACTTATTCACTTAATAACGATTACCTCGTGTCAATCAACATTCATGGGTTCTTTCCCAGTCAATGTGCCTAACAACATTACGTAGGCATGTTATCAACTAACATCTACATAAACCTTTCCTGTTTGCAAATTGGATTATACAACTTGAACTAATGAAGAAACAGCGACACAAACTGCACTAAATTAAATAGCATCTTCGCACGTTATCTGACCAACATAGATATGCAGTTCCAAAAGTCAAACACAACCGAAACTAAGACTTTAATCCCTTGTAATTAGGTCGCTTTTAATTATACCTCACACCTATTCAAGTATATACTTAAGTTGGTGTCATTTGAATCTTCCTTGTTCCATTGTTGAATCGCAATCGTGACGGCGCTCACGATAGATGTGCCATCTAGCGGTGAGACTGCGGCAAACAACTATTTTGAATATAGAGCACTTCCCTGTTTGAATTAGGACCCACGACTTTAACCGTTATTTCTTGTTTCTATTTACAACTTTACAGTAGTTAACTTAATAGCATTTTGAGTTGTGGGTTTAGCTTTAACTAAGCCTACAGTAATTTTAAAAAAAAATCATACATTCTACAAGTAGAAAAAAAAGCTAAGAAGTCCCCATAATCTGCCTTTTAGGAAGGTATTTACATAACTTTCAAAGATTAAGACTAGTGCTTACAAAAAACATCCATTACATAATCGCCTAAATCAACAAAGATTTCAGTCAAGATAATCTGTAACCTAATGACCTAGCGAACTAGAAACAAACGCATCTACCATTAAATGTAACAAACATTAGCCCCAGTCCCAGACCGACAATTGAGTAAGATCTACTATAATTTGCGGTAGACAATCAAACTAATGTTTTTTCAACAAATTGTTGGGTGTCACGTCACTAGCTTTTAGTTTGCGACACAGATTTCAATTTAGAATTCCTATTATTCTATATCATATTATTACATGGCCAAAAACAAATTAGATGAAAAGAATTTACATCAGGCCTCCTTGTTAGACGCAACTTACATTTTTAGGATTATTATTTTAAATCCTTTTTTTATAAGCCTATATCCTATTTCCTAAAGTAAATTCCCCATTCACAAGAAAAAGTATAAACTAATAACATAAATTATTGCAAACCAAAAGTATTCTCTCAAAAGCATCTCTCCAACTGCCAAAAGTCGCACTACATAGGCATCATCCAAAAACTAGCATTTTTTTGCATCCTCTCACTCTCACCTTTGACCCATATTACGCACTTTTTTATTTGTTAAATAACAATAAAGCTATCAGATCAGCTATCAGATATAATAGATAATGTAAGAGATTACATAAACGTAAACGTTAGCAACTAAATGTATCCTTATGAAACCATGTGTGAAATTAAACAAATTGTTATAACATCCATTGAATTGTTCTTCCAAGACTACTTTTAAGAGTAATCATTTAACTTTAAACGATCCAAATCACTTTGTCGAGGTCAGTTTTGTAGATTAGATGTACGATAACAGATAACTAAGAGAAATATATGGGAAGATTGAATAGGCAGAGTAGCACAGCAGATTACTAAGATAGGATCCAAGGTCCTAAGTTTAATTCTTAGTTGGGAATTAGATTGCAGATTATTAGGCTATGGTGTTGTCAACAAAAGACAAAGAAGAAGATTTAACAGTAAAACCTTCCGAAAATCATTATTAACTTCAAGCCTATGTGTTATGCACCTTTCATCAGCTTAGCCAAAGAAATTATTTAATATTTTTTGTAGAAAGTTAGACGGAGTTACGCCTTTTATAATAGGCTTATTTCTATAGGTGAACAGAGGTGGCCAGAGCAGTACTGGAGCACTGTCATGTGTATAATCTCGATATATGAGGGATATAATAATAATTATGTGATTTATAAAAAAATAGAATAATAATAATTAAGTTAATAAATGTTAGTAGGTATAAGAAATTGATTTTTTTTAGATTTAAGTTGATTTGCTGCACCCTCACAGTCACAGGGTCATGTATTCATTAGTTATAAGCCAAGCCTGTAACTGTGTGTACATTGTGCAATAAATAAATAAATAAATAAAATAAGGACAATTAAAAATACATGTGATGGCACGCTGCCTTTAGCTAAACCCTTAGACTATTTACTAAAGCATAATTACTCTAAGGGTAAACCCAGTATGCAAACCTGTCCAATTCAGTTCAGGAAGACGCACAGTAGAAATTTAAACTAAAAGTAAATAAAAAATAAAAAACTTAGGAGAAAATTTTCTGAATTAATTAAATAAAACCTCGACACAAATAAAAGACGCTCGAATTCCCTAAACGTACCATTTACTATTACTATTAAGTGTAGCAAGTGACGTCATGGTTGCGAAACTGCTCATCCTCCCACGATCGCGAGCCTATTGTGCCGCGAGCCATCCGATTGCCTGACCCGTAACGTGGTAAAACGGGATTTAATCACCCTGTCTCATTATTGCAAGATAAACGTCTGCGATCCAAAAGGCTAATGTGATACCTTTTTAGTTTTAACCTACTTATTTTAGGAGTAGGCTACTCATACAGAGCAAAGTAATAAGTAGTAGGGCTTCTCATTTACTTGTAACGATTTTGGTGCGCTAGGTCTATTAAAAGTATGAAACATGCTTACTAAGTTAATATGTCGCGCCAAAAAATTAAGAATAACTTATAATTTTTTATAGGTACCTAGTGGAAAAGGTCACGGCACTAGCTACCACTGTGCATGACGCGCTGAGGGTTTGATTCCCCCATGCTGCATGTATCCGCGCTTGGGACAAACATTTGTGAGATCTATAAATGCTTGTTCTAAGTCTAGGTGTTCTTGGTGGATGTGATTAAATGTTTGTGAATCTTCCCGACACTAGGATAACATTCCTTAGTGTGGGAGTTTTATTTAAAATAAAAAAAAAACTAAATGGACCACGGCTCCCGCACAAAACTGCGATGCGGTGCCGTATCGCACAACTTTTAGTTAAAATAGAAGACGAGCTTGCATAGATTTAAATTGCGTTGTTAATTTTCACTATGTTAAATTAATATCGATTAGCTTAATTACGACGAGGCTCCTTATTTTTTGGAATAATGAAATTCATCAACATAAAATTAATAAAAAATCCCATTGAATTTTAAATCTTTAATTAAGATACATTCTAAAAGATGCTATGTACTAACATTGCTAGCATAAAAAAGTAGACTACGTAATACAAAGTAAATAAAAATAACATTAAAATATTAAATAAAAATTAAGTTTATAAAATAACAAAATTATTACACAAACATCCTAAAAATACTGATAGAAAATCAACTAAAAATAAAAACAATTATGAAAGTAACTAAGTATAATAGGTAAAGTAACATACGAATAAAAAAAATAAAAACAATTATTTCAACATGACCACTTTATGTTACAGTGCTGCTGGCTGGCGTCATCGCCCAAAACGGGTATGACTACAACAGGCCCAACCGACCGTTTGGCCAGGGGACATCGTCAAACCGACCGGGGACCTCACCCGGGTCCGGCAGCACCACCCCATCCTACTCCATCAGGCCCCAGAGCGACGACTACAACGGAAATGGAGGCCCAACCACAGGCTACCCGACAGGATCCCAAAACTACCCCGGATCAGGAAACCAAAGACCAGGATACCCCGGCTCGCAGTACCCAGGACAGGGCCCCAGTGGACCATCTGGAGGGTACCCAGGACAGTCTGATAACTCCTACAATCAAGGTCGGGGTCCCACTAGGTACCCAGGGGGTCAAGGATCAAGATACCCTGGACAAAACTATCCGGGACAACCTGGCTCCAACTACGGCACAACAAGCTTCTCTGATAGCGACACCGGTAGCTACGAAGGTGGTGACTATTCAGCCATTCCTGGTGAACCAGAAATTGATTATCCTGTATTATCCTACATTCCTCAAACTTCGTTCAGCTGTAAATCTCAGCAGCTACCTGGTTACTACGCTGATATTGAAGCGCGATGCCAAGTATTCCACGTTTGCTCCAATAACATAACCTACGACTTCCTCTGTCCAAATGGTACCATCTTCTCACAAGAAGACTTTGTCTGCGTGTGGTGGAACCAATTCACATGTGAATCCGCTCCCGGTCTGTACCAACTGAACGCTAAGCTCTATGATTACTCGAAAAAAGGATCGTCAAATCAGGACTACCCAGCTTCTAACTTCAATGATTACCCTGGCTCTTCGTACCCTGGCAACAGAGGACCTCAGGGTCCGTCATCTTATCCAGGATCTGGTACCTCACGGCCATCTAGCTATCCAGGCAGTTCAGGACCGACAACTCCATATCCCTCTGTGACGCTGACCAGCTCCTACCCAGGTTCTCAAAGTCCATCAAGCGGGTATCCAGGATCGCAAGGCCCATCTGGCAATTATCCCAGTTCTCAAGGGCCGTCTGACGGATACCCAGGATCCCAAGGACCTTCTGGAAACTATCCCAATTATCAAGGACCAGGATCATACCCCAGCGGCCCACAAGGACCATCTGGTCCTAGCAGCCCTGGCTCTGGTTACCCAGGCTCCGGGCCAAGCACATCTTACCCTGGCTCAAGTCCTGGAAGTCAAGGCTACCCGTCTGGCAGACCGAGTGGGCCTGGTTTCCAGCAAGGGAACCGGGGACGACCAGCTCAAAAACCGAACAGAGAATATCTCCCACCTAGAAACTAAAGGATCCCCTAAAATATAGAAAATGCCAGGAATTAAAGACTAGGAAGCAGCCTCTATGTGTACCTGATTATTGGTTTCGATGATACATAGATACGTAGTTGTAAGTACATACCCACATAATTAGGAATTGTCCTAATAAATTGGGAGCCAGTATTAAGCACAATTTTGACAAACGAAAAGTTGGTGCTGACTTGTTTAAACTGTAAGTACGTAATCTTAAGAAATATATCTTTAGTTGTTATGTTTATCAGTGATAGCTTGTTTTTAATGTTTAATTTCATCATATTAAAATTTCATCAATCAATCATTTTTCAATCATTAATTAGACGTAAATAATAATAAATATGTTAACTGATCAAAAATGTGATGTTTAAAACGAAAGTTACCAAAACTAGTGTTTGTATTTTAGAGCAAATTAATATTAAAACTTGTTTCCTGATTAAATTACGTAAACCTTAAGCTTAGACGTAAGAAAATATCACTTTTTGTAAATACACAAATGTAACCCAATAAATACATTAGCAACTTATGTACCCCGTGTTTTTTCTACTGTTTATAGGTACACATAGATATTTTAGTTCAGGTTTCGTGGTCGGATCCATTCTCCGTATTATAAGATGATGAGCTTATGAAATGGTTCGGCCCTCGAATACTCCGATTTTAAACAATACATAAGCAGTCCCAATATCTTAGCCACTAGATAACGGCTGCTTTCTATCATTGTTAGATATTACAACTGTGGACTTCCTCTTGGTATTGCTCTTCTCAAACAAAGCTCGGCTACCAAAGCAAATGATATGTTTGAGCAAGATGTTACTTATGTCATCCAGTTCCTTGCTTTCCTCAGGTAAATAATTACCATCGACCACGACGTTCAGAAGCCCACAGAGTTGAGCTGACTTAATATTCTGCTGGTACAATACTACAGCCAGCAACTTCTGAATGCCAAGAATGGTCAAGTTATTGTAAGCTAAGTTTAAGTAGCACAACACTAAGTTTCCTATAGAATACGTGTGCCTGTCTTTCACCGTCGTGGTTCCCGGAGCAAAAGGGTCTTCGAATGGTCCCAATAACTCCAAAACCATCAGTTCTATCTTCGTCTTCATCGCGTCATCCGTCAAACTAGCATCCTTCAGCTTTTCTCTTTTCATGGAAGTTCTATGTCTCAATGACGTGGGCTTCTTTGAAGACTTTTTAGCACCATTATCATCCATTTTGAATTCGTAAAGACATCTATAGTAAAGTGAATGTTTTTTAGCCAGATATTCTGCATAACGCTTACGTTTGTCCATTATTTCTTCTGAAGTCAAAGGAAATTCTGTAAGCACTTCAAAAATGAAGGAAGCACCGGTGTCAGTTATTTGATTACCAGCTAAATTCAAATACCGCAAATGCCTGTTACTTCTGAGAGCAGCTCCTAAATGTTCAGCTCCCACATCCGTTATGTAGTTAGATGATAGATTTAAAGTAACCAGTGTGCTTTCAGCAGGCTCTAAGAAACACAACCTGGCAGCTAGTCTCTCACATATAATATCGTTGATGTTGCACCTGGCTAGGGACAGACTCCGGATGCGAGAGGCCTCACATAAGAGGACGTCGAAGTTGCCCTCCCTGAGCGGCGAGTGATCGAGACACACTTCCGTAATATTAGTCATTGGAAGGATCTTGCTCAATTCGTAAATGGTGTACATATCGATTTTGCAAAACTTGATTGTAAACTTGTGCATGTGAATGTTGAAGGGGGCTATCAAAGCGATGAGTTGCATTAGAATCCTCGGTATCGGCATGTATCGGTATTTGGACATCTGTATCTCTGTCAGTCGATTCAAGATGTCGTAATAAGTCATGACTACTAAGGTGTGATCGTCCACCGGCGGTTTCTCCGACTTGGTGTCATCGTCAGACATGTCTGTTAACTGTGGGATTACGCTCTTGCGTTTAAACTTCGATTTTGATTCATACTTCTTTCCACCTTTTACAATGATGTCTAGAAAAAAAAACAATCAAATTAGCCGTGGAATTGTCGAACCACGGAGGAAAAGGCTGTGACTATGTATGGCATGTTGTTACTTAGTTAATATTTAGTAGTCAAGGCTACATCGTTCCTTATAAAATACTGCCGCAAGAAATATAGATACATTATGCGATGGGAGGTGAACATTACATTTATACAGTTAACAAGGCAATAAAGGCCCCATGTCTTGTTCAAATGTTCAGAAAGAGCAAAGCTAGAATTAAAATCATCGTGCAAGATCTTACCCCTTTGAACTTCTTTACCGACAGTAACGGATATCGGACAGTTGAACCGCTTGCATGATGTACCAATAAACTCATCGAAATCTAGATGTTTTCCATCGTCAGAAGGAGTGGACAGTTCTGACCTAGTTAGTTCAGATTTTGCTGACTTCAATGATCTCAAAGACACCGCCCTTAGCGACATGGCGGCAGTTCGCAAAAAAAATAAAATCAAAATTAAAAAATATCAAATGTAATACGATTTATGAAAATGAATGTATAACTTTACAATGTTAAATTATTGTTGAGATGGTATCCATTCGACGTGATATATAAATTGAATTATGTCAAGTTGATGGACAGGATGTCAAGCCAACGAGAATCACAAATAATTTGTTCAAAACTTTTGAAACTCATAAAAAAGGTTTCATATGCAACATTTAAAATGTTACAGGTTTGTTGCTCTAAAGTTTAAAGTATAGCGAACCGTGAAATAGGTATCATGGGCATTGTTTTAGGATAAATAATTAATAAACAACTAACTTATTAACAGCTTCATTTTTCCATCCGGTTAAAATGCTATTTATTTTAGTTTTAATGGTCTAACTACAAAGCTGGTTATTTACATCAAATAACTCTTACATAATTCCCAAATTTATATAGATATTGCGTCCAAAATTTAGGTAACACCGAAACATTGCGTAGAATATCTTAAGAAAGAAAGAATACCTCCTTAAATATAAGGGTGAATTTCCCAAATGCCTTATTTTTTTGTCTTCGTTGAAATTAGTATTTGAAAAAAGGAATATAGTTCTGAATTATTTTTTTTAGTATTCAATAGGTAGTTATTGAGTTGTGGCAAAAATATGATTTGCCTAGGACTATTACAAAGGTAGAAATAAAATACATAAAACTCTATTTTTTTGCAAATCGGTGCTGTCCCACAACTTTTTTTGCAAACCAAACAGCTTATACACTTCTAAAAATAAACAAATTAGACATATAACTTATTCTATTTCATAGAATATTAGTTTTTTTATTAATATATAGCATATTTTATAACATAATTAACGATTGTTATTACTGACAGGCACAAACGTCCTTGTCCTGAAAAACATTCTCATATCGCTGGACAAAAGTAATTCAAACATAACTTTATATCGACGACTCGGACAGCATCCCCACCCCAATTGTATTTCCCTCGTTGGTGTGTGCTAGTGGGCAGTCAGGATAGAAGTGGGTTAAATCGCTGCATATGCCCACCAAAACTGTAAGAACGCCATTTCAGTTACTCCCGGACAATTATTTTATATAATCGGTGGTTGCATTTTTCTAGTGTAATAAGTAGCTTTTTTATTGTTGTTTGGTTCTAACAGAGGTAGTAAGTGAATTAGCTTCATTGTCTGTTATTGAATTTATCCTAGATATTATGCATTTTTTATAATTTTCTAAAAAGTGTGTATTTTCTCATGTCGCTGTTCTCATATCGCTGTAATCGGTGGTCTTTTTTACCACCGATGTGATAATTTACAGCGAAATGATAAGAAAAAAACAATCGGTGTCATACATCTCATCCGATATGAGATGTATGACACCGATTGTTTTTTTCTTTGTTTTGTTTTGATTCGTGATCAACGCACAGTTTTGTCACATCGGTGGATTGCTTTATCATATCGGTAGATCATTTTATCATCTCGGTGAGTCGTTATATCATATCGGTAGATATACAAAGAAACAATGGCACATACAAACATACATACAAACACATACATTATATACCTACATACAAACATTTGAACCGCCTCGTTGGCCTAGTGGTGCTAAGCGCGACTGCTACGCTAGGGGTCTTGGGTTCGATTCCCGGGTCGACCAAGGTGTTATTGGGTGAAATTCTCAGTAGCAGGTCGGAGTCTGGATTTGTGCCCGGTTAGTGGCAATAGGCTCGCCCCCTATTACATGGGACCTAAACATATCGGCGAACTGTGGGTGTACATTGGTACACCTCTGCCTACCCCTTCGGGGATACAGGCGTGATGATATGTTATGTTATGGCAAACATTTGTACATACATAAATACAAGGTAAGTTTACCTACATAGACTGTCAAAATTATTACCACGATACCACTGGGTAGTAGAAGATGTATAAATAAATGTATCATTAAGGGAGGTCTGTATTCGGTAATACGTCCATAGGCTGATATAATAATGGTGAGGTGGAACAATTGAACGCATTAAAAGTGTCTATTGCAAAAAAAAATGTTAAAAAAATAGTAAGTACGTAATAATAAATAAGAGAGGAGCATTTAAGAAAATGTTTAGCTAAACTTAGATATGAGTCCTTTTTTTCATTTTTCATTTTAATAAAGACAATGATAATAAAAATAATCATTATTTTTTTAAGTTTAAGTACCTCTAGAATACGTAAAAAATAAGTACATTATTTCAAAAAATCATTTTTATTTTATATCTAAGAACTCAGTTCTCTTTGGATGTGATCTACCCTAAGTTTAGATCTTCATTTCTAAGTCACCTTTAAGTACCTACTAACTATTTACTTTATGATGTTCGAAGGTGAATAGATTATCATATCGCTGGATATGTACATCATTTCGGTGGATACACTTATCATATCGGTGTACATAAAAAAATAATCGGTGCCGGTTTTTCACATCGGTGGAAACCAAAATTCAAACTGAATTTTCTCCTCAGTCTTAAATGATACGTTGATGATATTAAATTTGGGGATATTTGGTATCCTAAAGATTACATAAAACCTGAAAAATCTACAAAAAAATAAAAATTGAAAAAGTTCACCGATATGATAAGAAAAATGGCATTTGTTGAAATTCACCCATAAATGTGTGAAATAAAAACACCCAAACATCTTAAACAAAATATACTTTATTAAGACTATTTCTTAGTTCAAACATTGTTAATGCTTAACGTAAACTTAAAATGTACTTCTGGTACTTAAAGTTATGCTAAATAAGTAGGTATACATAATAATTTAAACTAAAAGCACGATAACTAACTTTCACTGGTAAAAACAAATAAACTCGTTGCTTTAAAAAAAACACAGACTCTAAGCAACATTCCCTTTTGAAGAGTGGTAAAAGAAGACTTCTTTTCCAACCACTTTCAGCAGGCTCATCTCACAAACCGTTTAACAATGCCACTTTAAACAACAAATAAGAAAAAAACGTGGGATACTGCTCCTCTAATAGTATTAGGAACATCTGGCCATCTTACACCAAACTTGGCAGAGCTTCAATAATGGCTGCAGATATTTCTATGCTCACAATAACAGTTAAATACATAAATAATTAACGATGACACCGAGTGCCAGTACGAATCGCATTTGGCCGGTTTTAACCCTCATCAAGAACAGAACACATACCCAATTGAAATATTTCACTCCTATAATACCTAATGCTTACAAATTTAAAAGGACAACCATCTTAAAGTTAAAAAGAGTTAGAAATTTGGACCTTTCGCCGACAATAACTTCCGAAGTAACGATGACGTACGAGTCTTTCGAGCCGAGGGACTCGCGTCAATCAAAACCTTCCTCAAATATGAGTCAATTTCGTCGAGCAGTTCACAACTAGATGGCATAGGGTTGCCATCCAACGTAATCCTTACCAGACCGGTTTCAGGTGGCACCTTTTCAGTCACACATTGATATGCTACGACGTCTCGAACTTTCTGAACTGACGGGTACTCCAAATTATTATAAGCCACATTCAATGAACTCAGTGAGAAGTTACCCTTCGAAAACAGGTAACCATTCTCGGACACAACATTTTCAGGGCAGTATGGGTCTTTGAATTCTCCCACTATGCTTTTAGTCATCATCTCCGCTTGATTTACTATGTTATCATCAAGAAATCGTTTAGATTTTCTACGCATGCGCTTGACACCGAAAATATTCTTCTTTCCAGTTCCTGTTGTACTTTCCGCATCTTCAGTTTTCACATGTTTTAGCTCTTCGAAACACCTCTCATAAACTGCTGCTCTGTTCTGTATGTATCGCATCCTTCTACTTTTCATTGCGATATTCTCTTCGCTCGTCAAAGGAAACTTCTTCAAAGAGTCCATTAAGGCTTTGAACCCCTCATCCGAGATTTGGTTTCCTGATAAATTAAGATGTACTAAACATCGATTCTTCTTTAGTACAGCTCCAACACACTTTGCCCCAACATTGGTAATTTCGTTGGACGATAATTCTAAAATTTGAAGCGTTTCTGAAGAAGGACTCCCGAAATCGATAGCCTCGACTATTTTACAACACATTTCGTCGTTTATCCTGCACCTATTTAAGGACAAATATTTTAACTGCGTCAAGTTTTCGAGTAGAATATAATAATTGGCGTCACGCACGTACGAATCATCAAAACAAAGCTCTGTAATATGTGAATGAGGGAGTAATTTATTTATTTCGTAAATGATCGCGCCTGAGAGACCGCCTCTACGAAATGTTAGTCGAGTCAAAGAAGAATGAAATGAGATACAGAGGCTAAAAGCATGAATGATTTTTCTTGAAATTTTGAAGGGGCATCCAGATATGACTACTTCGACAAGTCTTCGTTTATTGTTGTATACTGTTTTCATCTGCACGACTCTGTTTTCGTGCATTGCGTCCAATGCTTTGACTGATCCTGACGAGTCACGCTGATCATCTGCCACCGGAGCCGTGCTCTTACATTTTCCCTTACTTCGAATCACTTTCGACTTACGATGATCGAACTTTATATATTCCTCTGAAATTCAAAAGAACAAAAATCGGTTAGTAAAGAAATCTAAAATAAATATGTTATTTAAGGAATAATTAGATAAGACCCATGACAAAAAAAAAATATTAAGGATTGCTGAAACATTCAACGCCTTAGAATTTGAACAGAGCAAAAAGTAGTATAATTGCTAAACTCAAAGAACAAAACACTTTATATGCCCTTTGCCTTACTGTTCCGCCTCTCCAGCTAACCTATTTGTTCCTACAGAGCTACGAGGTATAATTTACTATGGGTAATACATAAATAACCTTGATTCATTCGAGTCACGACAACATTGGTTGAAGCACACCATTGTGAGCAAACCCAAGGTACGAATGCATCGAATTGTAAAGGAGTGGGCACACCAGAGACCGAGAACGGATCGTCAGGCACTACGGACTCTTCCGAAAATATTGCTGCAGTGCCGGCGTCAGTAACCGTTAAGCCACTTTTTGCTTTAAACATATTCGTATAGCAAATATTTTTAGGTCTTATTAGTTATTGCTCTAGGTACATAATCTAAACCAAATAGTCATTTATAACGTGATTCACAGTGCAAACTAATAAGTAAGACGTTGTTTAGGTGGTTTCTAATTTTCCTGTCATTGTGACACATAAAAAGTTCTCAACAAATCTAAAAAAGTTTTTTTGAGACCATCAGTGGAATATATTTTTCTATAAACTATTTCCAGTATTCAAAATATAATAATAATAATATCCAGAAAATGATAATGTAAGAATGAAACCAAAACATTCAAAAAATCGACTAATAGTTGACGTTTAAAAAAAACAGCACTAACATACTACATGTCTATATCTATACATCACTGTCTATACTGTACAGCACTACTGTCATTCATGCATGGTTGTCTTTACGAATTGCATTCTTTTTTTCTGCGATTTATACTTTTTATTACAATTTGCAGCGATTGAGTTAAACAATACTCTGTGTGGCTATGAAAGTGATAGAAATAACATATTCATAGTTAAAAAGTGTTAAAATCAAGCTTCTGGTGTTACGGGTGACATAATTCATCTTGGTGAACTGCGTATCATGTAACTTTTGTGGTTTATTTTGCGGGATACAGCATCTATTTTCAACTCGAGAATCTTCATTGCCGTGAGTTTATTTGTATTACTTCCTATTGGACTTGAGATTAGTGTTGATAAAGTATGAAGAGGAATATTTACTAGTATTTATGTGTAAAATTTAAAAGTCGAATGTCAAGGTTCATTTTATACCTTCGTACTTATAGTATAGGTAGACCTATCTCCTACGGTCAAATCTTCCGTGTGTCGCCCGCGTTTTTTAACTAACACTTCCTTCCTACATAGTAAGTACATACTGTCCATTGCAACTTGCCTAAAAACTGTTTGTTGTATAGTGTAATAATGAATTAGTCACGACATATTCCTAGTAACGTCGATATTACGATATTCGACTTTAAAACACGTTCTCTTAGTCACTGGGTTAAGGTCTATCACATGAATATGTAATTAAAGTAACATTGTGTATCACCTGTTAATGTTTATAAACGTGACAGATGTGTAAATATTTTAAAATTCTAGTGAACAGCCTTATTTTAAGCAAATAGTTCTCATGGCCATCACTGTTATTGTAATTATTACAAGCTTGGGATTTTATGTTCTGTTTCTTACATTCATTTTTATAGAGTAATTCAATGAACGAATGCTCAATGTATATTCAATCAACATAAGGGCAAACGCAAACATTTCTTCTAGACCTTGTAACTCTAAAAGTTGAGTAATTAATAAACTTTAGATTCATATGATGATAACTTTGCAAACATCAAACATAATTTACATTTCTTAATAACTATGCCCTGCGGTTTTACTCGCCTCTATTTCCTTCCAAGGAAATACATGTGATTTCATATTATATAAATGAAAGAAAGATTGAAAAACAGAAAGTTGAAACCAAGAAAAGCTCAGTGAGAGTTATTATTTAAGTATAAAAATGAAGAATATATGTATACCTCCAGTTCTAGATGAACAAGGAAATTATATTTATTTATTTCAATCAATCATATTAATTGATTATGTTCAATAACAAATATGACTACAATCGGCTGAAGGTATTATGGGATGTTTGAATCCAATAGAAAAAAATATTATTTCCTCTGATTCATAGCCATTATTTATTCATAACTAGCCATGCGCCATGGTGTAGCCCACACAAGTAGTTTCTGTTCCCGTAAGACATCAAGACATCAATTTTGTTAGTTATTTGCCATTAATTTTTCTCTTTTATTTTCATGAATCTTACAATTATATTTGCCATATTATTCTACTATTGAGTACGGACACAATTAACCATAATCGGTTCTGTTCTTGAGGTATGAATGGTGTAACTAAAGTTTTTTGTATAGTTGTATCTATAGATAACATCAACAGATAACAATTCCAGCAAAAGGACATAAAAGGAGGAAAATAAGTAATTTTATATTCGTGATGCTCAATTCATAAATAAAATGTGAAATGAATGTGATATGACCTTGAGAACTGCAGACTGCATAAAATATTGTGTGAATTTCAAATATGTATTTTTTCCTCAGTATATTGTGGTTTGTAGTTTCTATTCTGTAATTAATTTTTAAATTATTTTTAATGAGCGTTCTTCGTTACAGCCATTACAATTAGTAAGCAAAAGAAGAATCTCGAATGGTTGGCAATGTTCAGCTAAGCTGGGTTATATTCTGAGCATTTATTTTTATGTTTTATACCTATCTGATTGCCATTCAACGTGGCAATGCTGCCAGCCTTCTGGGCACGTTTCCCGACATTGCCAAGGATGACGATGAGTTCTTTGATACCTGTTAGTTTTTATTTATGTAAGTTTTAATTATAGTATAGCTAGAGTTTGTTCTTATATTAGATTTAATTGTGTATTCCTAAAGATAAAACTTAATAGAATTAATATTTCTAGTGACTGTCTGTTGCTATAAGTCAACCTTTAAATTAATTCTGTTACAAGTAATCTATAACAGGACAGACCAGATTATATTGAAGCTACCTTGTTTAGGTATCGAAACAGCTTTTCGTTGTATAGTTAGCTCTCATGACAAAACATCCAGCAAGATCGTTTCGACATCTTACGAAATCTTCACTAGGTACTGAATCTTTGAACTAAATCTTTATCGTGTCGCTTTTCATTCTGAATGAAGCTTGTTTTGTTTATTTAGTAAATATAATAACAGGAAATATTAAGTATATTTATGTAAATCCAACATCGGATTTCGTAAAATAATCAGTCGTTTCATATCAGAAACCAGTTGCTTGCCTCTTTTGGCGAAAAAGGGGTACCCCTGTTGTGGTTTGCGCCTATCGGTATTACAAACAGCTTTCCTTTATGCCTTATAAATAATAAACAATCGTTATATTCGACGAAACCGTAAGCATTATCCAAGCAATGTTTACATAAAATTCGACAATAGAACAAAAACCAAAATTTTACGAGTTCCCAGCTTTGAATGCACACCGAATCGTATTGCATCATATTGCTGTTTCATCTCTATTGAAATTCACATCAATCCCTAACAAATGTTAATGAGGTGTAGTTTCACTGACAACAAACATTGTTCGTTGTTCACACACAAGTAGGTGCTTGTTCGCACCATAGAACCCAGTCTTGGTTATGGTGTGAAAGTGCTTGTAAAAGTATTTGTACACCATAACTATGCTATAGTAATGTCTAGTCGTAGTCTTAGTTCCAGAGAAAAATGTAAGGGCTAATGTACACACACGACCTCTGTGGCCGAGTGGCTAACGCACCGGTTTTCAAGGGGTCCCTAGCTCTGAGGTGCCAGGTTCGATCCCCGGACGGTTCAATGTAGAAACCCACTCTTCTACATTGCCTCGGGTCTGGGTGTTTATGGTACCTTCGTTGTTTTCGTACTCACTTTGGGTTCAGAGCAAAGGATGTGATGTTGTCCGCATTTATTATTTATTTACATATTATTATACGGTGTGAGAAAGGCCGAACACGGTATATCAGGGCCATGCGGCTATGGTGTCATAAGTTTAGATCATCATCATCACTCATAGACGGCAATGTAACGCAACTCGCTCGATATTTCTTGCACATTCTAAATCAGCTTTAAGGTTTAATAGTCCCAAATCTCAAAGCTGTAAAGCGATTGAAAGTCGAAACTGTATTTAATAAGCGGAAAAACAAATGTAAAGTACTGCTTAAATCTAAGAATTGTCTTAATAAATCAGTGTAGATTTCACAAACTACCTAGTATCTACCTATATCTATTTTGCTTCAATCGTTGGGATAGTTGGTCGCATTATCGCACCATACACGATTTATTATGCACGGCATGTGTCTAAGCAAAACGCACCTATGTGCCCTTGAAGGACATAATAGGGACACCTAATCAGACGTGACGTGACCTAACTACGACTAAACACTATTAATCAAGTCTACTATACGTACTACATGTAATTATTTTTAATTGTTGCTACTGTTTATCTGAAATTTAATTCCATTGTTTTCAAGAAACAGTTCAAAACTGTTGAACTCTTACGGCTAAAGTTGCATGTTGCAAAATTACATAAAAATAACCAATTTTTTGTTTTCCTGTTTGTGCAAAATGGAGGGGCGCTCTTTGGAGTAAAACCATAATAGTTTCATCTTTATTTACCGGGAACGAATTTTCATCCAACAACAATCTCTACACGACCAGACGCCAACGCCATTGCCTCACAAAATTCCAACATTGCTCAAGATGACACCAATATTGGCCCAACCTAACACCAATACTCTCTTATTATAGCAGCAACATTATCCCAACATAACAACAAACATTTGTCACAGATGCTGGACCCAATATAAGCTTCAACCATGAGCTGGCTTCGCTCGACCAGCCTGTCGTTCGCGCGCCAGCTGTCCCGGTCTTTAGACCCGAGGCATGACTACGAGCCGCAAGCCTGCTACAGCTCCTTCTGCAAACATTGGCAACAGGCCCATGATATTATACTTAAGTCACAGGTAAGAGCGATAAAATTAGTTTAAATATTTACATGTAAATGATAATTTAGTTTAGATAAAAACTGGTTTCTTAAGTTCACAATGGGTGACGTCAGTAGCCATGTTAGTTTACTCTCCAATTTACCTAATTTAACACGTAACAGATTTTTAACTTTATATGTTATGGACCTTTAGAAGGAGTTAATTATATTCGACCTACACCAGCCCAGTACGTCCAGCGATGGAAACCTAACATCAAAGTTCTCTGTCACTTTTGACCAGAATACTTTAAACAATAACACCACCTTTCTAGCCGAACCACCTCCACGACGACGTGCTCGGCGTGGTCAACCACCTGGAACAGCTGGCCACCCTGCTCGTCCTGGAGGCGAGGGCGCGGGAGATCAACACCACCAACAGCCCCGCCGCCTGTCTCGAGTACCTGCTGAGCGAGAACCTGCTCGATAAACTCTATGAGTGGGCTATTTGTACTGGGAAGTAAGTCGAACTGGTTGTTTATATTTGTAGCAAGTAAAAAGACGAATTTGCAAATGTGTGATCTGGTTAATTATCTGTGGTGGGTTTTTCATTTTGCTGATATATATCTAGAAAAGGTATTTAGCTTTGAAATAAAATCACCTAACACACAATACCAATATGTATTTAGCTGTTTGACGATATGATTATATAATTTTGCGATGTCTTCTGCCGCAATGTTCGGCGAAACAGTCAAATCCTGCGCTCAAGCAATTAGCGTAGATATCTTACCATCAAAGAAGCCGCGTAAATAACGCTTAGATTATACCATTACCAATTTCAGTCTCCTAACTTATGTTTTAAGCAGGTATGGCACGGTTTATTGACCGTATGTATGCATATATAATAGCTTACGCAAATATTTGCTTTATTCATATGGTAGTTACTGTTTACTAAACTGTTTTGAGCCAATTTATTTCGATTATTGACGTTTTAGCAAGTAAAGTCATTGCTATTTCCTCCTTTATAGTTCAAAGAGGCCTTTTCCTTAATTTATCATTGAAACGATAACTGTTTATTTCCCATAGCGACTACAATCCAAATTGCGATGAATAGCCAAAAATATCCCACTGCTGGGCAAAGGCTTCCTCACTCTTCTAGCACTTGTCTCTCTCAAGAGCCGTATCTGACCAGTTCGGTAAAAAATAACGTAGGTTATACCGCCAAACTACAATATAACTTTTAAATACTGGACCTAGAAATGACTTCGTGTTTCGGAAAGCACGTTAAACAGTAGGTCCCGGCTGTCAGACATAGATCTTTGGCTTCGGACAACCAGTCTTACTATGGGATACTGTGTTACCCAGTAAAATGGGTTGTGGACGTCAGATAGGCAGTCGCTCCATGTAAAATACGGTATTCAGCTGAATCCGCTATGACTGGTAGCCGACCCCAAGATAGTTGGGAAAAGGATCGGGAGATACAACTAGAAATGACTTCGTCAAAAACTACGTATTCATTTAATAACAAAAACAACATTAAAATATCTCATTAGCATTATTTGCGAGGAATTCCAATCATTTGTGTTTATCGCTTGATAATGACTGTGTTGTGCGGAACAATGCTGATTGTACGAAACTCTGTCAATTTATACAAGCGATTACACATTTACATGTCAAGCTATGATAAGGTTTTTATGTTCTGTAGGTAATTTAAGGGCATTGTCTGTCAGATAATAACAAAAATATTCCCCTAAATGCCGATTGACATACTAGCGAATGCTTATTCAATCCCCACTATCTTATTATTTGTAATTTTATAAGTTTTTGATAGGGTTTTAAAATTAAATGAGGTTTCTAAGTAGTAATCAGAATGGTAATGTCTTCCAATTTTTTTCTCATCATTTTAAGCTGCAATGTGGGGCCTTCTATCAATCAGCCAATCATAGTCCACTGCTGGACATAAGCCTCTCCCAATTTGCGCCTCAACACCCGGTCCTCCGCCTTCCGCATCCAGTCTCTTCCAGCGACCTTTCTCAGGTCATCAGTCCGTCAGTGTGGGGCCTTATTGGTGTTGAATGATAAGACGTGTTTCTATGTCTAAGACGTATATTATACTGAACTCAAAATCAAAATCAAAATCAAAAATCATTTATTTAACTTAGGCTACAAAGTAGCACTTATTAAACGTCAATATTTTTTTTTTACAAAAGACAGCACCCCAGGGGTCGGTTCATATCCGGCGGAAAAGACTGAATTAACATAAGCGATTAACATAAGCTTAATACTAAGTACATGTAAAGGTCTGTCGGGGGTAAGGTCGGCTTACACACTACAAGGAGCCATGGTCTTGTCGGTGCAGCGCTTTCCATTTATCTCCGTCCTGTGTCAATTCTTGAAGTTCTTTGTACGTCATTACCTCTAAATACTCTCTTATTTGTGTAATTTGTTTTCTAGGCGTGTTCAAAATTTAATACTTTTTAGAGAACTTAGTAAGACCTCAAAAAACTCTTTAAAATACAACCGTTATAATACTATGTAACTATGTTTCATTAAAAAATATATTTCGTACAAAATATCAGACTTTTTTCAGCCTTTTCTAAAGCTAAACTAGTACGCATCTTAATGAAAAGAAACAGTTAATGAATCTAATTATTTATAGCGAAACATTTGCAGTCAGGTCATGTTATTTAGTATTATTATTTCCTGTCTGACTCACAGCGTTATTTTAATAACTGTAATGTGTTTACTAGTAATTATAAACTAGACTTCCGCTGCTCAAAATGTTCGCAGTATTTTGGAATCTGATTTGTTTTCGTTTCCTAACTGCAATTCTTCTGAGCGCAAACTTTGTCTTTTTCTTGAAGCTGTGAAAGTGATTATAATCTTTCTCTGGAATACTCAAAAGCAACTCTAATCTAAGTCCTTCTTAAATGATTATTCGTCGCTACATTACACGTTAAATTGACTGAGATAGCACCAGCTTTAGTTTTTGTAGTCTACTACAGATCCCACTGCTGGGCAAAGACCTCCCCCTCCGTCCTCCAAACCTTTCTGTCCTTTGCGATTTTGACCACGTGCGTCCTGCATTTAGTTAAATTCTTATTTTTCAGTATTCAGCCAATAAGCTGATAAAGAAAATATCTTATAGACATCTATCTAATCTTTTAATCTACTAATTATAATCACGGGCTACTAATAAAGATAGCTTCGTTAATATTAGCGTAAAATAATTAAAAAGGTCTTCTTCATAGATTAATGACGCACTAAAATTAATTTGCGTTCGCGCTATTGTTGATTCTTATCGTCGTATAATCAGTCAAGCTACACTGATAATGGTTATCAGGATTATTAACTGTTTCTATGTACTGAAAAAAATATTTTCTTAAGGTACCTTTGTTTTTGTCCAATATCTATAAATATTTCGCAATAATTTACCACTGTTTAATCTCTCGTATGCCGCAATAAATAAGACAATAGAATTCAATTGTGTCTCGCGTGGATCCGCGCTCCCGGCATACAACGGGTTAAACAAAAATATGTATTTAGTTTTCTTGCTACTACTCGTTAATTAAAATAACGTATTTAAAAAATATGCGCGTTTAAATATCTTCTTATATGTTTTGTCTGTGAGCACTAGAGAAAATACAGCTTAAAAAAAAGTAAAGTACCGTTACCAAAATATATATTAGTATTCTGAATATATTCTTGAAAACACAGTTTGAATAATTACTGTTTTTCAACTTGTATTTCTTTTACTATGTACTAATATAAAATATAATATACAGTAGTTACAAAACCCCTGTCCGATCCGTTAAGGGGTTGTTAGGTAGCGATAATAAATTACAAAAAGTATAAAAAAAAAATATATAACCAACATTTTTTTTTTTCTCTAAATTGCGGTTGATATTGACGGCATCATCTCAGGTTCTGCCAAATGATCATATAAAAGGCAACTATAAATACCGACGAAAATGGTGGTGTAGTTTTTGATTTATCTTCAAATTTAGGGATTTTGGAGGCTATTTTTAAGTTCATTATTGTTATTATCATGAATATTCTAAATTTGATATTTTATTTTGGCATGCGATTCTGAACCCTATATCACCCTACCGGGTCGGACAGGGGTTTCGTAACATGTGTATAATACATGTGGTATAGATATTTGTTTATAAAACAGCAATTTTATTAATATTTTTTGTTACAGATACGAAAATGCCGTACGTTTAGAACAACTCAAACTATTCGGTATACTCATCAGCCATTATAGCACGCAGGTAAGCTATTCTTCTTTTTCTATAATATAATGAATTGAATATTTTTGTCAATGCCTTTTGTGAATTTGGACTATCCATTGACAGACTCGCTCTTTAAAAATCACAGCCTTATGTGAGAACCTTTAAATTCGTTTTAATTTACGTATTTTATTACCGAAAAAAAAATGAAGAGGTTCTTAAGTTGACTGTCTTGATTGTTAAGCCATCTCCGGAAATTATACATCGATTCCAATAAATATTCTTGCCATCGATATACTATACCTCAGCGTAAGTGGTCCTATATAATTATCATCAAACTTTATTCAGTCTTATTGCTTTTGTTTTTTAATTTGGACTCGTTTTTTTCTGCACTTCATATACTCAATTATAATTATTTGTTAACAAAAATATTTATTATTTATGCAGGTAATAGCAGCAGAACCATTCTTACGACCGCTGTTGAAGCTACTAAGTGGCTTCAGAAATGAGTTGCCGCCACCCAATCTTGAGAGTAAGTTATCTTACATATTATACATAAACATATCATCACGCCTGTACCCCGAAGGATTAGGCAGAGGTGTGCCAATGTACACCCACAGCTCGCCGATATGTTTAGGTCCCATGTAATAGGGGGCGAGCCTATTGCTACTAACCGGTCACTAATCTCCGACCTGCTACTGAAAATTTCATAGAAAAACCCAATAACACCTTGGTCGACGTGGGAATCGAACCCAAGACCTCTAGCGTATCACATGTGATGATCACAGTTATCTTGTAGTGTATCTCACGTGATGATTAAGATGTTGTGATAAGCGGCACTCCCACGGTGATATGGATGTAGATAGATAGACAATCTGTCTGTTTATATGGTGAAGGAAATTCTTGTATTGAGTCATGAAATTTCTTATGAAGAACGGTTGATAAATGTTTTAAGTATACTTTATTGTAAAAGCATGGTTTTTGAGTATTCTGTAGAGGAATTGTTACCGTAATTAGTGTTTTTTCTCTTTTCTTATTGTTTAAAGTTAAAGATAGTACTACGTAGTAGTAGTATAGGAATAATTGCAACAAGAATGTACTCATTTTTTCTTTTATTATATTTAGACAATCGAAATAAAACATTTAGATTAAACATTTATGGTAAGGTAATATACGTTACAGATTTGAGCACTACATCAGTGAAGGAGGAGAACCGAGCATTACAATGCGCACCTTGTAATGATATCTTAATATGAATGCTCAAAGTAGAATCAATATGTTACATTACACGCAAATGCTTGTTAGTCAGGGAGGTATTATTGTAATGTAATGCTCAAAGTTGAATCTATAATGTTACAATACACGTGAATGCTCCCGGTGAGGGAGCACCTGTATGCAATAAAAAAATGAATTGAAATCGTGTACACTGACAGACTAATGAAAAAGGCTATTTATTTCCTTATCCATTGAATACCTAATTTACTTGTCAAGTAGAATAGATTAATAACAAATTAGAGCTTATAGGATATTTTAACTCTAATCTAAACGTTACTCTAATAGGATATTAACTATAATCTGTATCAAAACAGCATAACATAATATATAGCAAACATTTTCTAATATCATTATCGCTATAGTGCTATCGTATCGATAGTTATGGTTTAATCCACATCTAAATTATAATCGATTTCATATAGTTAACCTGTTTAGATAAAACCTTGGTTTAAGCTACATTCAAATAAGATGTAAATATTATATTAATGTGCTATATATGTCATCATACAAACATTGTAATATAGTGCCTTCAAAACCGATTATGTACTTGCTAAAATATGACTTATTATCTCGATATACATCATCTAAATAACTATACTACAGGATATGTATTTTCTCATATTAAAAAGTAAACAGTCACGAGAATAAACATATTGTCATGATATTGTAATAATTATATCAACCTGTACTTAACCCCCTGTTGGGCAAAACCCTTCCCATATACAGACAAGAGGCGAGATATATATAACCACTTCCTCTTCTGCAGATTTTTCATTTCAGATTCCAATGATCATCAACATACATACATATCATCACGCCTCTTTCCCGTAGGAGTACGCAGAGACCACGTCTTTTCACTTGCTACGATCCTTACATACTGGTTTCGCTTCGTCCACTTTCATTATTCATTTAGACGGGCCTGTTGGTCTAGTGGTTAGTGACCCTGACTGCTATACCAGAGGTCGTGGGTTCGATTCCCATTCTGGACAAATACATATATAAGTATGTTTATCAGTTGTCTGGTTACCATAACACAAGCTCTGCTTAGCTTGGGATCAGATAACCGTGTGTGAGATCTCCCAGGATATTATTATTATATTATTATTCCCTTTATACATGCTCTTCGGTTTAGATTAACCTTGACCACTACCATGATCACCATGTCATAATAAATATGTATTATTTTTCAGGTCAATTAGTAACAGTGTTGAATCAGCTATGCGTCGCCTTGATGCAAAACATGAAGTTCTTGGACCTTTTCTTCCTGACTACACACACTCAAAGGGGATCGCAAGCTGAGTAAGTTTTAAATATTTTAACGAAACTTTTGTTCTTTAGTAAAAAATGAATAAGAAGGGTTGTAGGCTGTTAAGGAAATGTCTTAAGACATGGCGTGTAATCTTGTATAAATACAAATGCTACATTATTATTGGTTTAACATCTTTCCTAAAAACAGGTATTAATGGTCTACAATGTAGTCTGATAAACTTAACCATTATGTATATACACAATATCTTATTTTATAGTCTACGTTTATGTAGTCAGAACTCTATATGTTACTTAGAGTATAATTATAAAACTGTTTTTCTTCCCAGGTTCATAATAGTCCGCCTGCTACTATCGTCGGTACATAGAGAGGGCAGCACTGGCGCGGCGGCTCGCGACGCTCTGTTGCTATGCGCCAAGATGTCCGCCCGCTGTCCGCAGCTCGCTGACTTCATGTTGGCTGGCAACACGTGCCCGGTACTCGCTACAGGTTGGTTATGACTACCTAGCATTAATCACACTATGTTGGAGACGGGTTCATGAACTGAAATCAAACATTTTATTTCAAGGGTTAAACGAAATAGAATACTTGATGATGCACCACAGAACAAAGATAGATTAAATTCTTTATAGAAAAGTTTCTATGTTTTGAAATTATAAGTGCTTCCAGTCTTACCAGGTTCAGATAAATATACTATTTGAGCGACGTCGTGTAGCGACTGCCTAAATGGCCTCCACAACCCATTTTTTTTACTATGATACAATGTCCCATAGTAAGACTGGCTTTCAGAATTGTAAACGTCACTTTTAATACAAGAAAATTAATAACTTTTACAGTGTATAAAATGCCTAATTGTGCCTATTATCACTTCCAAACTAAAACCAAGATTACACTTCACACTGTAAAGTCCACTATCGCTTGCAGGTCTAAGCGGCCTCTACTCCCTGCTGCCGCGCACGCTCAGCGACAAGACGTACCGCCTGACGCCCGATGACGTCAACCACGTACATAAACTGACGCTCTTCATTGATTCGCTGGAGTTCTGTAATGCTGTGGCACAGGTATAGTTTGTATTTGATTTGTTTATTAAAGTAAGTTCTGTTGTACAACCATGTTAGTATTATTTTTTTGTTTATATATTAATACTATCAGCGAATTCGAGACTATCACCACACAAAAATCGATTTAAAGTGAAAAATTATTATGGGTAAAAAAATCACACGAATTGCAACTTTGGTATCATGTAGATGACTCTTCACTAATGAAAGACAATTATTGACTTAGTATCAGTAACCTTTGATTAGTGAAAACTATAGATGATGCGAGACTAGACTATGGATAAAGTCCGGTGAAGCAGTCAAAGCCTGCGCTCAGGCTAACTGCAAAGATCAATACAAAAAAAAAAAAAGATTATGGACGGATATTGGACTTGCGAAAGCCCTATTCAGTAACCGCAATTTAAATTCCATATATTTTTCCTTAAGTTTCCTAAAATAGGCACTTAACTAAACATATCCCCCTTTTCACACCACCCTCATACATTTTCTTTCCTCTAATAATTATCGTATTTGACCACCAGGTGGCGCACCCTTCGATCAAGAAGCACCTTCTGGACCTATCGTACCAGGGGTTCCTGGTACCTGTGATGGGGCCGGCGCTCTTACAGGTAAACTGTGGGGACTGGTGAGAGTGTCATGTGATACGGCCATCGGTATATTACGTCACGTTTCTGAGAGACCAATCGACATAGTTAAAATGTCTTTTTCTTGGTAGAGGTATTTGCAGTTAGCCTGAAAGCAGGCTTTAACTGCTTCAACGAACTTATGGCGAAGAGCCTTAAGGCCTCCAGCCGGAGCAATAGTTTATTACCAGTGTATTTGACATGAGATTTGACAGATAATAAACTAATTATCATGTTGATTGGTCTATCAGCAACATTAACGTAATATATGGATGACCCCATAAAGCTTTTATTTGGACTTAATGAAATTAAATATAATAGTATGAATGGTGTCTGAAGTATTGATAAATATCATCGGAATCGATAAAAATCAACTCATTATAATCGTTTTCATTTTGAAATGCTTTGCATTTAAAGGCTGGGTGCCTGGGAATGATATTTTATACTGTTTTATATTATATCTATTAAGAAATTAAATATTATAATTGCGATATACGAAATAAATATAATTAAACAACTTACCTGCCCATATGAAAAATCCGTACTTTTCTTATTTATTGGGATGTTTTAAGTAATTACTAATTAATTTAAATGCACCAGTAACAGACTATGGAGCACGTAATTTATCAAAAGTTTATAAGTACAGTCAAATACATAACAGCAGCCCTTCTAATTATTATTATTATTCTATTTTACACAAGTGTTATTGCTAACATATTGGCAAATTAGTCTATTGCCCAAAAAGAGAACTTTTTATCCTGTTTTATATAATATTCCAGGACAATAATATAAATATTGTATAATGTAATTGGCTGTATATTACCAAAGTTTCTGTTATTACACGTACCTAAATTAATAATGACTAACTATTTAGTATTTCTTTCAGTTAAGACAGGTGAGAATTCAGATAAGATTTTGTGTTAAACTGTCCTTTATTGCTCTTCTATTTCCTCTAACTAATAAATGTTTCTACTAGTTGAGTCAATGTTCACATATTTTAATGCAATTTGTCTGAAAAACATTTTGGGTGATAAAAGTAAGAATAATTCTATGGAAATATACTTAAAAAAATATTTTTCGATAATTGATTTTTATGCAGGCACATCACTACATAGTATAAAACAAAGTCGCTTCCCGCTGTCTGTCCCTATGTATGCTTAAATCTTTAAAACTACGCAACGGATTTTGATGCGGTTTTTTTTAATAGATAGAGTGATTCAAGAGGAAGGTTTATATGTATAATACATGCATAATATAGTAGAGGAATATGGATAATCTTAGAGATTTCTAATGTAAGGTCGTAAATGAACCCATTTTTTGTACTTTCATTGCAAACGCTGGCTGAACCCTATGAGATAGATCAAAATAATGTACTACAGTATTGTGCACCTTAAAAAGATCTACAAAAAAGTCCGCGATGGCATATGTCTATCTATTGAGGATAGCCCACAATAACCATTTTTATCGTTTATTTATTACTTATTTACGAAAAAGCGATTTTAAGCAATACAGTATTAATCCTTATCCAATTAAGTACCTTTAATAAATTGTGCATGCAATATAGATCAATATTGCCGTTTACAGCATGTAATTTAAATGAATATTTTCGAAGATATTACAAATTTAAAATGTAGGGACATAGCGGTTGCGGCGGTACCGGCTTGAGGGTCGCGCGGGGGCCGGGGGTCGTGCCTATACCAAATAGTACGTCCATCCAAGGCTGTGCTTCGCCCTACAGAACTTTATTATTGTGTAGTTATATTTGCTATCAGCGTTGCACCCGAGCAAAGCCGGGGCGGGCCGCTAGTACTCGATATAATATTTATATAAGTATTGAATAACGTTGAATAATTAGCAAAAAATCATCGACTTAATATATTTTTATTTATTTACATTAAATATTTATTTATGTTACATGTTTATTTATTGATTGGCCTTGTGTGTTATAAGTGTGTTTGTTTCGTCAACGGATTTGTGATTGTGATATTTTCATTAAATAAGGTAAAATAAATGACAGTGTGTCTCAGCATCAAATATATCTAATAGAAATAGTGAACTTTATCTCAATGTCATAAGGTGTGTTTCAGCATAAACATAGCATTTTAAAACCATCACACAATTATGAATTATATGCCATTGGTATAAAGTTTAATATCGAGCATATATTTGATGCTGAATCTCTTGAGCTCGAGGCTAAATAAGATATTTACGTTGATATTAAAATGTATTATGACGAAAAACTATTCCAATATTAATTGCAAAATATCAAAAGATAAACGATAAAGCATTTGGTTACTATTAAAAAAAAATGCAAATAAAAGTCGTAATACATTTTTGTCCAAAATTTCATAAAGTACATTCCAAGATTAATATTCGCCATATTTTAATAAACTATCTTCTTGTATCTTGGAATGTACTTTTATGTTGGTATAACATAACGTCAGTGGGCTTACTTTGCACGCGGGACGCACCGGTATGGGCCATGCCGATCAACGGTTTAGTGACAGTAACTATCCATTAATCGATTTATCGCTGCCGACTCGATTACACAATCGATACCATCCCCGAGCCTAGTGAGTTTCTTACATTTGGTGATGTCGATATGAAACTGCTCAAATGTATGTAAATGACATATTATTATCTAAGTGATAAAGGCAGAAACATATTTACGTGTCGTGGCGTGGCGTGACGCGCCAGGAGCATATCGGTTTCATATATTTAATATGGTTAGGGACATACTTACAGTTCATGTCGTGTCGACATGCAAATATGTCTCTAACCATATTAAATGTATGAAACCGATGTGCTTCTGGCGTGCTTCTAGCGCGCCATGCCACGCCACGACACGTAAATATGTTTCTGCCTTAATTCATGTGACTTAAGTCTTCTATGTTATCGATTGTAAAAATGTTACTTGGCTAGGGGTACATAATCGATTTTTATTCGATATTACTCGATACGTTATCAATGGTGGTGGATGACATATCTTGGTTTTCGTGTTGCTTTAGATACAAATATTTGTTTTTATGTGTGGTCATGCCTTAAGGTAAAGAAGTTTTAATCGTTTGTCAACACAGCAATGAATCGATTAAAATCCATTATTGGTGATTGTAGTTTAACCTCAAATCCTTTTTTTATTTTTAATATATCTATTTGTGAAATAATCAATTAATTAAATAGCACTTTTGATTAACTTTTAGTTCTTGGTTGCACAAAATTAATGAAGAAATAACTGGATCTTCTATCTCACGTAATATGACTATGAATGCGGAACCAAACCTTTTTGGAATATGCCATATTTATATACCTATGTATTCCTAAAAAAATAAGATTATTACACTTATTTAATATCCTTGACCAAATCTAGATCTCTTACACAATAAAATAGTACAACCATTTTTTTCACGAATTAAAAAAGGCCTCAATAATTGCTAGTATTCCCGTTTTTTTTATACATTACCCATCCATTTTCAGTTTTTTTTATTTATCCCTCAATAACCAATACACCTTCGCAACTGTCACTCAACCGTCGTATCTACAAACTAAGCCCACTTGCACACGTAGACGAGAGCGCGGTTGCAGAGTGGCGCGGGCGAGCAAGCGGCGGCCATGGCCTACCTCGAGCTGGTGCTACGCTGCGTAACCCGAAGGGGTCTGCTACGAGCTGTGCTACACTTCCTCTTCGTCTACGAGTACGATGGAGTCAGGGTTGTGGATGTACTGCTACGAAGACTTGAAGGAAACTCACAGGTTTGTAGATACTCTTATAGCTACGCTATGTGCGGGCGAGCAAGCGGCGGCCATGGCTTACCTCGAGCTGGTGCTACGCTGCGTAACCCGAAGGGGGCTGCTACGGGCTGTGCTACACTTCCTCTTCGTCTACGAGTACGATGGAGTCAGGGTTGTGGATTTACTGCTACGAAGACTAGAGGGAAACTCACAGGTTTGTAGACTTTCTGTTAGCTATGCTATGTGCGGGCGAGTAGGCGGGTCATGGCTTACCTTGAGCTGGTGCTACGCTGTGTGACCCGTAGAGTACACTTCCTCTTCGTCTACGAGTACGATGGAGTCAGGGTCGTCGATCTACTGCTACGAAGACTGGAGGGAAACTCACAGGTTTGTAGACTTTCTGATAGCTACGCTATGTGCGGGCGAGTAGGCGGGTCATGGCTTACCTTGAGCTGGTGCTACGCTACGTAACCCGTAGGGGACTGCTACGGGCCGTGCTACACTTCCTCTTCGTCTACAAGTACGATGGAGTCAGGGTTGTCGATGTACTGCTACGAAGACTGGAAGGAAAGAAGAGAGAACTGTGAGAACAAGAACTTTAGAAAGCTGCGCTATGCAGAGTGGGCACGTGATCACGCTATGTGTCAAGGCAACGGCTTCTGAGGTTATGGACTGCATTGAACGCACAGAATGCATTACACGACCTAGCTAGTATAAAAAAAAAAACAACTTTTCTGATAAAGTTTACCTTACACCTGCCCAAAATTTATTAACCCTAAACTTGCAGCTATCACTGGTGTCCCTGGCCCTCATGGAGACCCTCATCGACTTGAACTGCGAGGACGTGATGGTGGACCTGGTGTTCAAGCACCTGCTGAACGGCCACCACCTGATGGTCGCCTACAGGCACAAGGTAGCCGACCCGGAGCCCTACAGGGACGCTGCCATCGCCTTTCTGGGACTCTCGCCTAGGTGCTGTCAAAGGCCTATGGAAAAGGTAGGAGTTTCTTCTCACAGATAATTTAATCTTCATTTAAGTTGTGTAAAGCTTAAACAAAAACCCTTCGTCTTCTTAATGCCATGCTCCCAGTTATAATTATTTGGGAACGGTATTTTTTTAATAAAACAAGTATTTCACGCATTCCTCCTGAGTACCTCATTGTGGGCGAAATTTAAGCAATGACTGCCTATTTTTCGTGCCATTTTTTACGGCCCTGCGCCAGCCTCATTCAGACTCGCCCCGAGACTTTAACTATGTCGTCGACCCATCTTGCTCCCGGACGACCGACGCTTCTTTTTTCCCATGCCTTGGCCACCATTCTGTCACCGCCGGCCACCTGCCGTCACTTCGTCTGGCCAAATGGCCTGCCAGCTCCATTTCAGTCTCGTTATTGTGGTACCGACGTCTCGAACTTTGGTTCGTTTTCGGATATCCACATTACGGACTCGGTCTTGGTCTTGAAGTTTGATGCCGAGCATAGCGCGCTCCATGGCTCTCTGTGCTACTTTAATCTTATGCACATAAAACATAACACCAAATAAAATAAATATGTTGCTTACAGACGCGACAGTGGGTGGACGAGCTAGCGCAAAGCGGGAGACGCGTGCTGGATTTGAAGAGTGATAACGAAAGGCGCCTGAATGGAGTGCACGACGATATCGCTATGAGCCACTTTATCCACGAGCTTAAAGTCAATTATGGGGTAAGTCTACTTTCCATACAAAATGAAACGAAATTATACAGCTTAGGTAATTTTGGAAGTTACATTTGAGTCGCTGTAGAATATATATAATACTAATATTTTTTTTCCTGAATGTTTCTGGTAAAATGTTGCAAAAATAATTTGTTCTATATGTACCATATTATTATTTCATAATAACTAAATCTAATACTATACTTAGATGTGTTTGTATTAGGTGTTAAAAAGAATGACACAGTGTAACTTAATTATCAGCTACATGTAATTTTATGATTATTGCCATCTCACTTCATTCCCATGGCTTACAAATTACGTTTTTCCTTTAGAACCCCAACGACACACTATACGGCAACTACCACGCTTACATCTGCGACTCTCGATTCGAAATAGTTTCCCGCGTAATAGCGTGCAGCAACTGGACATCAAGATACGACAGCATAACGAACCCGAAACGCGAGACAAACAACAACACTAAAGAAACGAAAGAGATAGAACAACAAACAGTCGCGAAAGAGCAGGACAGCTTAATATCATGCACCAGTGGTTACGAGACGAAAACGAGTGACAGTTCTGAAAAAGAACAGCATAGTTTGACGTCATTGAACGAACAAGAACTAAAGAATGAACAGAATGAGCAACAGAATGAAGGAAAGGAACATGATAGTTTGACGTCGACCGGTGAGAGTAGTGGGTATGAGAGTTTTAAGTACAAGGAGGTGGATGAAGGCTTCGCTGAAGAGCTGTTCAGAAGGAGTTTCGCGAAGAGAGAAGTGAGGGAGTTTGAAGGAGAAGTGCCTTTGATTAGGAGCTGGAGGGCCAGCGCTGAATCTATTATTGGTGAGTACCAACCCAAATGCTTTGATTGGCTCAGTCGCAAAATGACCACTTCTCAAAATGACTACAGGTAGCAAAATGTCCCTTTCGCAAGATGTCCCATTCGCAAAATGTCCCTTTCTCAAAATGTCCCTTTCGCAAAATGTCCCCTTCCTCAAACAGGCATTAATTACTTACATCAGTAAAAAAACTGGTCAAGGGCTAGCAGGTGTACACCACAGAGGGGTACTATACTAATGTTTCATCATTTAAATATGGGTAGGCGCATGCAAATAAACTTAAATTAAAATAATAACAATCGAAGATTTATATAAAAAAAAAATAGAATTTTTATTAAAATAAATATTACAATTATTGTAAGATGTATTCTTTTTTTGGGTTAAGTATACATATTTTAATTTTAATGATGAAACATAAGTATAGTACCCCTATGTGGTGTACACCTGCTGGCTCTTGACCAGTTTTTTTACTGATGAAAGTAATTAATGCCTGTTTGAGGAAGGGGACATTTTGCGAAAGGGACATTTTGCGAAAGGGACATTTTGCGAAAGGGACATTTTGCGAACGGGACATTTTGCGAAAGGGACATTTTGCTACCTGTAGTCATTTTGAGAAGTGGTCATTTTGCGACTGAGCCCTTTGATTGTACGTGTCGTGGCCTTGCAATTTAATGAACTTTTCTACAAGCTCGTGGTCTATACTCGAATTGGCCCGTTTGTAAGAAAATCACAGGCCGATATGATTAATTGTCTACCTCGTTGTTAGACTGAACATTAATTTATTATTTTCCGGTGTACAATATATTGCTAGTTGTACCCCGCGAAGTCGTCTATGCAAGTAGTTCCCGGTCCCGCAAGACATTATTTTTTTTATGTTTTTGAACTTGCAAATTGATCCACTCATTCTTGAGTTATAAATGGCGTAACTAATCCGACTTTTTAATCGCCTTCAAAAAGGAGGTATTCAATTCGAGTGTTTATGTTTGTTACCTCAGAACTTTCGTCTGGGTGAACGGATTTTGATGATTTTTTAATTGAATGGTGGTGTTTCCAGTGTTGTCCCATTTAATTTGGTCCAGTTATGACAATAGGATCCTTAACAAAACCATATAAGACTTATTTTGAAGTCGTTTTTTTTTTGTAAGAATATTATACATAATGATTCAATTTCCAGGCCCATTACTAAGCAGTCTCCTTAAAAAGACAGCGATGCTATTAGAGTCGGAAGTGATAGTGAACTGCCGCGTGACGAGCGTGGTGTCGCGGCTGGCGTCACTGCCGACGCCGCTGCTGACCTCCTTGCTGCTGTGCCCGAGCTTCGTGCTGCAGCCGAACGTGCCTTCCTTGTTCCAAGTTAGTTTATATCACTATAAGGTGAACATACAACTAACTGGCTGATGCTGATCCAAAACTTACCCTAAAACAAAATCGGTGTAGCTGTTTACCCGTGAGAGTAATCCCCGAAGGATTAGGCAGAGGTGTACCAATGTACACCCACATTTCACCGGTATGTTTAGGTACCATGTAATAAGGGGCGAGCCTATTGCCACTATCCGGGCACAAATCCAAACTCCGACCTGTTACTGAGATTTTCAAGGGTCAATTAATATATAAAATGAGCAAAACAGACACAGAGTTACCTGCGTATATACAATATGAGTATAGAAGTACGGACATGGGTGTATGAGGGATTTATGAGTCAGTCACATCTTTTTTCTATGAAGCAGTTGAGAATATGCAAATTTTATTCGCACTATCATATACCACTTGAGTATCAGCTAAATATTTCTTATGAAAAAATGTTCTTTCAGGTGTTAAGTAAACTAAAGGAAGAAGTGGACGAATTGACAGAAGGCATAGACAATACTGGAGAGTTAGTCGACAAGGCGAGAGTGTTCCTCATACAGCGAGAGATGGCGCTAGTGAAGACGAGGGGCCCGACCAATGACGATAGTAAGACATGTTTATATTATAATTGAATGCTGATTTATTCTTACATAATTATGTGTTAGCACAGGCTAGCTAGCTCTCGTACCGCCAGTATTTTAATTACTGATCCCATTATCGGCTACCTTATAAAACAATACCTTAAAAAGCTAGTTATAAATAATGTATACCGAATGATAAAACAAATGATGGCGCGCGGCAAATACGAACGAGCAATTGTGAACTAGTGTGACTACTGTGTAGCATTGAGAAACATTGAATGGCCTTTTAATCCCGACATCGGACAGAAATTTAATCTATAAATATGAAATGTTTAATTGCATTCTCTGATACAAACATAACCATTTTAGCTAATAGATAGCATTGTAAAATTTCTATCGAAAAACTTGTCTTGGTTAAATATTAATATTTGTTTTTATACAGGTCACGGCCAAGATTCAGCGCACAAGGATGATTCTCCGTTCAGACGCGTCGAGTTCAAACGCCGCAGTCTATCCAACAGTTTGTCTAATATGTTTGGCAGAAGATTATCCTGTAAGTACTGTTATAAATTCTATTATTTACTAGCGACCCGCCCGGGCTTCGTAAGGGTGTATTGTACTATAACATAACAAAAATGCATGGAATAATTACTCGTGCAAACCTTTCTTTTTGATAACAATACCCATCGCTGAAAACTGCATTAAAATCTGTTGAGTAGCTTGAAATATCTAAACGAAAAGACAGCAAAATAGAATGGATTTATGTAAAGATTTTAACTATTTTTTCATTGTTAACAGCGTCATCACCGTCCCAACAAAACGCCCACAGCCCACAAAGCAACGCCTACGCTAGTCCGCACAAGCGACCCATCTTCACACAAGAGTCCTACTGGAACCAGTCCATCACACTCCGTTCAATACTCAACGCTGTCATACTAGACGAATGGCTCAAAGAACTAGCCGCCCTATGCGAAGAACACGCCCTAAGACTATCAGCAGGGAACTACGAAGACGACAGCTACGTCCAATCTGTAGCCTTATGACTGAGAGCCAAAGCCGCTGAAGGCACATACATAAAAAAAACTTTTGTCAACGGAAAATCAGCTGACACATTCGTGTAAACCCCACGACATGCCGTGGAACGCCATAATCAAAAAGAAACTGGTTGTTAACAATTTAGTCGATTATTCGTTTTAGGAATCGATTGAACAATCGACTAATAAATTAGAAAATTGTGTTGTAACAGTTGTCGTTGTCGTTTGTCGCACATTGCGTGTTTCTGAAACAAGTGATGATCTACCGTGGGTGTTGAGAGTTGCCTTTTAGGTATAGCGAAATTATACAACGTAATGTAAATAATATAGTTTTAAGTATAATTGTTACTTTCATGTGAGTCAAAGATGTTCGAAAATTAACGATTTTTGAAGCAAATAGTTCCTTAAAAATACATTAACAGTATTCATTGTCAATGTTAGAATTAGATGTATTATTATAGAGGTAGATTTAATAGATTTTCGTCTTTGGAAAATATTTTCCCTCTTCATACACAACTCACTTACAACAAAAAACAACTTCGTAATATATTAAAATTTCTTAATACTTTCGTAATTATATTGCAAGTAATTAACGAAACTCATATCTCAAAAATAAAGAAATCGTTAATTTTCGAATATCATGTTTTCGAACAAACTTTAAAAATGAAAAAATGTGTTTTAATACGTACTGCGTGTACACTTTTTTAGTTGTAGTAAGCATCACATACTTAATCTAAGTACCTAACTTTACTAGAATAAAATTAGTTACAATTATTTTTAACATATTAACTAGATTGCCATCAACGTAATTTTGAACTGTGATTTTGTAATGTTCAAAAGATTGGTGAATATTTATTGTGATGAAAGATAATGTCTGTGCGTTTAATTAACTTTATTTTAATATTATTTTTTTATATTCGGAATGAATGTTTGTTTATATACATTGTTTAATAAAAATGCCTAAATATCCCTAAAAAATTAAATCCTCCTGTTTTTGTAACTTTTTGACATCTATACATTTTCAATGAAAAGTACTCTTTCATTTTGATATTATATAAAACAGTGTTTATAAACGAAACTTTGTAAGTAAACCATTTAATATTTTTATCCTGGACATTACTGTTTTAGATTGTTTTTACTAACTATTGACATTGGATGAAGTTTAAATTGCTAAAATTATATTTTTAATATTGTGTGTAATATTTAGTTATTTTCGTGAAACGATTATTTTGTAGTGTTTTATTTTGTGTATTAGATTTTCTACTTGAATTAATTTTTCAGTGAATTTATTTAATATGATTTTATTCAACTGTTTCGCTCAAAATCTTATGGTAGTGCTACACTTAGGACTAGGGTATTGATCCGCCCCATTACAACGAGTATATCGGTCAAACAAGGTGTAGTTCTATCGTTAAAAATTACGTCCTAATTATAAAAATGTTTGCGAGTCGTCCGTTTCCGTCCTAAGGATGCAAATATTATTTATATTTAACGAATTATATTCAATTAAACATGTTCGCGCAAAATTATACAAACATGTTTGAACTGTCTGTTTACAATAAAGACAAAATTATTTATCGAAACATTTTCTGTGATTGTATCGTAAGACTAAATTACACGGCTAATTTTGAAAGACATCGAAACTGTTGTGCTGCGGTTTTGTTGTTGCAATATTATTGGAGTTCATATCGTTTACAAGATTGTATTTGTTGTGAATTTTTCTATAAGCATACAAGTTTGGGAAAAAAATGTTGCTGTCATTCAAGCTACCAATGTAATCCGTTTTTTAATTACTGTAACAATGTACAAAATAAACTTGCCAGTCTTATATATTCAGGTCTTGACTTGCCAATGAAATAAAAACTGTTCATAAATTGTATGGATTTTTAACTGTAGATGCACAATCAATAGAGTGAAATCTAATTTAACATGAGTTTTATATACTTAACAAAAAACGATTTTTAATAAAGAATGATTGATGACATACCCGACTTTTATTTAGTTTTAGTCATATAAGGACAGCTTGAAGCAGTTACTTTAAATTAACTGCTTAGTACGGTGAATTTACAATACTCAATACTCAAATCTTTATTAGCATTCCATAGGTTACATAACAGGTGGTACAGTTGTCGATTGCTATCATGCAGTTACCACTTGAATTTTGCTCTTTATCCCGTCTCCTCGCTTTTCATTTTGTTTGAACGACTGGAATAAATCAATGGCAATTATTAGCAGTTCTTAACATCCATAATCGCCTAAAATATATTTTTTTCTTTTAGTACGCATAAATGCGCGTTACTAGTGTGTGTCAACTCCATCGACGTAGCATTAGATAGACTGCTACTATCGCTACTTTTCTATTGGTACAAACGAAAGCACTTTTTAATCTGTGCGTTCCCGCTCGCTTAGGGATGTCCGTGTGACAACAGACGTTCATAATAAATTATCGATAGTTGTGAATATTAAAAAAGTCACTAAAAGGATTTGAGATAATTAAAAAAATAAACAAATTAACTAAAAATAAAACTTTATGAATTAATGAAGCCGATACCAGCATCAAATTAATTAATTAAAAGTTACCGAAAAAGTTCATTCAAGCATACTTACCAATCAGTAACATAAAACTAAATAATTCCAAAAGATCTTTGTAGAATTCTAAAAACTTTTGAACAATATTGTTTCTTAATCAGATTTTGTTCTTATTATTCTAATTTTACTCATATTTAAATTGTCCTGTTATCATATTTTTTTGTTAATGCTGGTTAACCCGTAATTCGCAAAAGTGTATCTTATTCATTTATCTTACTTATTTCTGATGTCATGAATATACAGAATCTGTTGGTAAACAATTTTTTAAAAATGAATAAATAAATTCAAGGAACTAAAACTTAATTTTAATCAAAATACTTGAGACAAAAAGTAACTATCGAAAAATTTAACGGAACTGCCTCGCACTAGCCGGTCGCGGAGAATTTTTGAGGGGGGGGACTGAAGCGGACTCCCCCCCTCGCAAACCCCCGCACCCCCTGGTTCGCCCTACTAAATAATGACAAAAAAAGGTTAATTTCTATAAACATACTACTAACCGATGAATAGAAATGTCACTGTTTTGTTTATTGTTTCTTCTTGAATCGTTCATTACAACTGAGCACCACGCAATTCACCATTTTTGATTTAAATGTTTGTCACTTATACCGGGAGATTCAAACGCAGCGCGCTCAGTTTTGACACTAATTGGACGTGACATTCAAAATGGCGGGTGATCATAGCCGTGCTCTCGGATCAAAGAACGTTAGACTGGCTCTAGTCAATGCAACCTCGTTGGTCAACTCACTGTCAAATTCAGTCAAATGTCAATTTATAATACATCTGTGGTTATGCTCGATTGCGTGTGTTATGTTTTATTGTGAAATTATGAAAAGCTTTGCAAATTAAATACTACATTCTTTAATTAGAATACAATTAATTATACATTTTCATCAATTCATTCATAAAGTATTCTATCCATTGAGGGAACTTATTGAAGCTTAATAATGTCGGACGACGAAGTGATTCGGTTTGAAATCACCGATTACGATTTGGATAATGAATTTAACCCAAACCGCAACAGAAGAGCTAAGAAAGAACAGCAGATATACGGTAATATAGCCCTAGCTACGTTAGGAAGTCTTACATGATTAATCTGAAGACTATCCAAAAATGACTGCCTTCTGGGCCTTCACAACCTATTTTATGGTGAAATACTGAATGCTTCTGTCCTGTTGCTGTATAATCTTACCTGTACATTTTCTAACATAGTTAAGTTCCAATTTAAATCAGTTCTTTACCAGTTTTACTTCATTCTAGTTCTAATTGAAAGGCAATACTTATTACACATATCTAAGTATCGGCAAATACTAGAGGCTTATATGTTTTGTTCTCATTTTAGGTGTATGGGCTAAAGATAGTGACGAAGAAGACAATGAGGATAATGTTAGGAAGAGATCTCGGAAGCCCAAAGACTTCTCAGCACCTATTGGGTTTGTGGCTGGTGGTGTGCAGCAGGCTGGCAAGAAGAAGGAAGAGAGTAAAGGTCTGTTGATATAAATGACAAGTTACTTTATGTGTGTATCTATTATAAAATCAATTTGAAGCAGTAAGTAGTCCTGCAATATTAAATGCTTCCTAAAAAAGCATAACAGCTTTACCAAGTAATTAATTAAAATTTAAACAGTTTTGAGGCAATGGTATTTGTTCAGATGACAATAAGATTTTATTTTATATCGACGAATTTCTTAAATAAGTCATTTATAGTATTTTTGATAATTAATTAAACTTCTGTTTAAGCAAACTGATGGCACTTGTGTATGGAGGATTATTTCTGACACAGTATTCTTATCATCTTAGTTATCTTTAAGGAGTTGTCAAAGAGTATCATATAACAGCTAATCTACATTTACAGAAGTAGAATCAACAGAAGCCTCAACCTCCCGTCTGAAGATAGCAGACAGTTCAGATGATGAAGAACAGGACTCGCCGGCTGCCAGTGAGACGGCCGGCATCAGACGCCAAGGACAAGGCATGAAGCCGGTGAACCTCGGTGGCAATGTCGGCAATTGGGAGAAGCACACTAAAGGTATAGGAGCCAAGCTGCTGTTGCGGGTCAGTATTCTAGAATTAAGGCTATTGACCTCTTATTGTTATTTATAAACATGGTTTACGCAAACAAAAAAACCTTATAGTAAAATGTTACATGTTAAAGTAAAATCATGAAAATATAATTTTTTGAAAGTCTGCCTTTTTTGTCTAGGAATGATTTTAAAGAATATAATAAACTATATTTGACCGAAGTCCAGAATCACTGTAATATGTATACAGTGTGTTTTAAAATGTAATAGTTTATTGCATTTCAAAGCACACTGTTGAGGGCTGAATTTTGACTACATTACCATTTTTTAAGTAGGCATAGAAACAAACCATATAAATTTAATATAAAATATAAAGTATTTTTGTTCAGGTTATACAGCTATTATAATAAAATACAGCTAATTAAAATATTAACATAATCCTCCTTATTTTCTTCCAAACAGGTACCACATTTTATTAAAATCATGAAACTGTAGCTGCAGACATCATTTCTTTAAATTAGTTTTGTATTTAAGAAAAAAAAAAAATATAGTTTACGATATTTTTCATTAATTATCTTTTACGTAAACCCTTTCATTCCCCTCTTCCTCTCTTTCATCTAGTACATATGAACTCAATCCCCAAGAATGCTCATATTAACCCTAAACTAACAGGGTCTATTCTTTACAGATGGGTTACCAGCCAGGCAAAGGGTTAGGTAAAGACCTGCAGGGTATCTCCCTGCCCGTGGAGGCTACTGTCAGGAAGGGGAGAGGAGCCATCGGAGCTTATGGCCCAGAGAAAGCTGCAGTAAGTACATAAAGTTAAGACAAATATTTATGTGTAGAACCTGACAGACTGACATTCTGCCTGTGACTATGATACCTGGGGCCCGATGCCGCTTTTTTAAGTCTTTTTCATATTCAGATAATTTATTTTTAATGACAAATGTACTAAATGTAATGTACACCTACTTGCCACTGTTGTCGTTTTAGGATTGCAAATGACTGCTCTTATCTGAATACGAAAATTAGGCACAATAACAAGTACACTAGAACCTTCAATAACCTGCCACTCACTGACTTAAAATAGCGGCATCGGGCCCCTACAAAGGCGTCGAAATGTTGGGACCTAAAATTCAACAACAAACCGCGATAAAATGCGTAAAATTAGTTTTATTTCAATGTCTAATATTCACGTGAACCACGTACATTGAAATGAAAATGTAGTGGGATTTATTATTATGAATCAACAAGTTTTGCCACAATTGGCACATAATATATTGTCTATTTGCTAGTATGAGTTTTAAATACGATACAATAACATGAAAAAGAGAATATTTTTTATTGTACACCTTTAAAGTTACATAATAATAAAATACAGTAACAGTGAAGGATAGTCACTTATCTTAATAAAAAAAAGACATCCTAACAAATCTCCATATGTTTCTAGTTGAAAGCGAAACAGAAAGAGGAGGAACAGCGTCGTCTGAAAGAGAAGGAGGATGAGAAAGGATCCAAGGAGAAGACCTACAACTGGAAGAAGTCCCACAAGGGCCGGTACTTCTACCGCGACGCAGCTGACGTCATACAAGAGGGTAAACCCACGATGCATACTATTACCAGGTATTTAGAACTTGTTATATCATGGGGTCTGCTCTCTTTTGCCTCGTTGGCCTAGTGGTGCTAAGCGCGACTGCTACGCAAGAGGTCTTGGGTTCGATTCCCAAGTCGTCCAAGGTGTTTTTGGGTTTTTCTATGAAATTCTCAGTACTAAGTCGGAGTTTGGATTTGTGCCCGGTTAGTGGCAATAGGCTCGCCCCCTATTACATGGGACCTAAACATATCGGCGACCTGTGGGTGTACATTGGTACACGTCTGCTTAACCCTTCGGATATACAGGCGTGATGATATGTTATGTTATTTTATATCATGGGGTATAGTTAAACAATAATAATCCAGCCGATAAACGTCCCGCTGGACACGGGCCTCTTCCCAAATAGAAAAGGCGCGAGCATTGATCACCACGCTTGCTCCTTGGATTTGCGATTTCAGATCCCAAAATTTTGTATAGTATATTATTGGAAAAATAGTTACAGGGTTTCTTGTGTGTAGTCAACAAAAAACATGCCCGAAGTGGTTTAATTTGGTAGAGGATATGGAGAAACTTCATCATCATTTTAGCCTGGAATCTCCCCCTGATGGGTACAGGCCTTTCTTCTGTCATTGTTGACAATCTTGCATCCCTCGGCCAGGTGGTTCCAACTTTGTGGAATGCCCATTTTAAACACCAGTACAGCATTTTATAGTATTTATTGAACAAGGGCCGGCGCAGATATGGCGGAGCGCAGCGCAGAGCATTTTTCACAGTTGCCCTATTATCGACATTGTGGTCATTACTATAACATACAAAATCAATTAACGACGGTGTGTCGAGTAAGCGAAGCCTGTCGCATGCTCGCGGAAATTCGAATCGTTTAGAAAATTTCGCAGGCATGCTCTGCGCTGCGCTCCGCCATATGTGCGCCGGCCCTTACAATGTAGTCAATGCTGTGTATTACATTACCTTTAGGTGAAAAAACTTATTACTTCTATTTTAAATGAACCCAAAAAATATATTGAACAGAATTGCCGTTCGATTCGCGATTTGCCGGTTTATAATTGTAAGTGGATATCCATTTTCTCTCCGGTATCTAAGGAGGGAAAAAGTTATCGTTAAGACTATCTCACTCAAAATAAATGACCTACCTCCGGTTCCTGAAACGTTGAAAAACTCAAAAATTTGTTATCCACCTGTCAAACCTCATGTTAAGCGCTGTGATTGGTTGACTCGTCAACCAGTCACAATCGTGATCCTTCGATTAGACGACAAACAAAATTCATCATCGTTTCTGAAACTGGGGTAAAATTACTTAAAATAAATAATGTTTTATGTTAAGCTACGAGGTAGTTAACGAAGAGTACAGCACAAAATTGGCATAGGTACTTACAGCATCATGACCTTAACAGACACCAAATGGAGGACGTTCTTAATTCCTCTATATGAGATTTTTTGTTCGTCCACACTGTCACAAGCTGCGCGTTTATAATAATTGTATAAAGGAAATTAGGGTACATGCTTAAATACCTTTAGGGCTTGACATTTCGACCGGGTTACATAGGCAGTGGTCGCAAGCAAGCATGGCCTTTTTTTTCACCCGGGGAAATCCTCATGGACTTCCTACGCCGTGAGGAAGGCGGAGGTGTATGCCGGTCTCTTACCGGCTAAAACCACCGGAGTGCTTCACCCTTCCCTTATACTAGAGCAGGCATGGCCTTTACCAATACCATTGTCTGTACAGCAACGAGTTATCCCGCGTGCCTGTGATCGACATGACCGGCAAGGAGAAGCGCGTGCTGAGCGGCTACCACGCGCTGCGGGCCGCCGCGCCGCGCTTCGAGCACGAGCCGCGGCGGAAGTGCGACAACTTCGCCGCGCCGCAGCTCGTGCACAACCTCGAGCTCATGGTCGAGTGCTGTGAACAGGTATTACCTTACACTTTAATCTTCTTCTTAGCGTGTGGATAAAAGGCAATATTAGATTTTCCCGGACCAGTACTCAACTACGCGGATAGCATTATCTGTAGCATTGTACAGGTTCTCGCGTGTACAGGTGGTAGAACACGATGGATAATCAACAAGTGAGCCAAGGTTTGGGGAGAGGAACCACACTCGCAAGGCTCCCGTGCGCTGTAACCCCACCGGTACATGTTTTCTTTACACCGGCCGACTTGGGTCCGGAGTCTATCATAGACTTCCACGTTTGCCATAGTAAACTGCTACCGGGGGAAGTTTTTCCGATGGTGGAATGGGAAGAACAGTTTTGTATCTCTCCTTCCAGAGGAGTATCCTGGTTTTTGGAGCATCGCCTCGCAGAGGGAGTACTTCCTTTACGAGACTATGCCGACTTTTAAGTCTTTGCGGTATAGACTTTAATAAGAATAATAATTAAGGCATTTATTGGTTTAAACATCGTTACAAACTAATTAAACCCACCAAACTGTGTGTCAGTTTGTTGGCGAGAAAAGCTACTATAGACTGCTAGAATCGCTAGTTTTCCTTTGTGCCAAGCGACAGCAGTTTTTTGTCTGTATCTAGTACATTTGATTGCTGATTTAAGTTATTTTTCGCACAACAACAGGCTTATATGGGAAAATATCGATGGTTTCGACATTGTTAGGATAATATTTAAGGCGCGGTCCGTCTTGATAAAAAATTAACGATAAAACTAGTGCTTACGATTCATATCCTGATAGGCTCTCTTTAGTTTCTTATTTATACTCTTAGCTCGCTATTAATACTTGTTATATGTTATCCTTTCAAACTAGGACATCATCCAAAACGCCCGCGAGCTGCAATCGGCAGAAGATGAGATAGTAGTTCTGGAGCGAGACCTGGAAGAGTGCAACATTAAGCTGGCAGACCAGGACAAGGTCATCACGAAGGTGGAGAGCATCCTGCAGCGAGTGGAACAGCTCAGCAGGCCTGATGTGTCCCTGGAGAGGGCTCATGACGTACTGGCCGAGTTGAAGGTATGGCTCAAACCTACTGCATATTTGGTCCGTCTATTCTTTATATTGTAACTAGGTAATAGATAAACAAGTAAATTGATAAAACTACTTTTTACGGATTTTTTCGCGTTTTATATTGAGATTTTAGGTCCCGACGTTTCGACACCCCGTCTGCCCGTGACCATGATACCTGCAAAGGTGTCGAAACGTCGGGACCTAAAATCTCAATATAAACCGCGAAAGAATCCGTAAAAAGTTGTTTTATTTCAAAGTCTATCATTCGCGTAAACCTAAGAAACCAATAAGTAAATTTATATTTAACCGATTTAAAAAAAAGGAGGAGCTAATTTGAATGTTCTTTTTATGTGTTTTTCGACTGGGTGAACCGATTTTGATGATTAAAAGCTGGTGCTTCCCGTGTGGTTCCATTTGGTCCATATAAGACTATAAAAGATTTTTTTTTTTTTCTTTTTTAGAATGATTTTCAAGCCCGACGAATTACGTATTATACAGGACAGGTCATCCTGCTTATTTGCAAAAACCTATATCATATGTACTTTTTTAGGACTCATTCCCCATGGAATACGAGATGTTTGGTCTGGGCACTATAGCGGGTAACATAGTGAGTCCGTTGCTAAGCGCTTTAGTAGCGGCGTGGGACCCGCTGCAAGCGCCCGACGAGCCGGTCCCGACCTTCCTGAAATGGCGGAAGCTGTTGACAGAGGAAGCGTATAACAGTCTGCTGTGGCAACACTTTGTACCACAACTTACGGCGGCCGCTGAGTGAGTGAATTTAGGTTATTTTTCATTCTTTTTGCAGCTGTTTGGAAGATTAATTTCATAAAAAAGCGATGTTTTTGATCGAATAGAAAATATCTGCTGCTAATTTTATTCTGCTCGCCCCCTATTACATAGGACCTAAACATATCGGCGAACTGTGGGTGTACATTGGTACACCCCCGCCTAACCCTTCGGGGATACAGGCGTGATGATATGTTATGTTAATTAAACACACGGTATTAATTTTATTAGTGTATTTAAGATATTTAAATTTAAAAACTCTGTTTTCACGCAACTTCGTTATGACGTGTTATTTTGACGAGAAATTGTCACGTGCACTGCTCTTTTGACGCAACGCGGCAACGTCATGAGCAAAAATATACACACAAATTGATCGAGATTTTTGTGTAAAAACTTAAAAAAAAATGACGTGGTTAAGGAACTTTTTGCAATCGTTGGGAAAGTCATTAAAAACAGTGTACGTTGCTGTTTTGTTGCAACATCGTCACATGTTTTCGGTGTAACACATACATATGTGTAGGACTTGGAACCCTCGCGAGCCGGCCCCCATGCTGCGCGTGGTGGAGGCGTGGCAGGGCGCGGTGCCGGCGTGGCTGCTGCGCTCGGCGGCGTCGCGCGTGCTGCTGCCGCGCGTGCTGGCCGCCGTGCGCGCCTGGGACCCCACCGGAGACACGCAGCCGCTACATCACTGGGTATGCACATCATCCCTGCCACTAAGCACAATATTGTCGTTTTCCCGTCCTCACCTTATATTCCTTGCAGAATTTCCACGTTCTGTTAGCTTATTCTTCCATCCATCTCTAGCACCACATTTTGAGAGATTGCAGACGTTTTCTGTCCCATGATACGCAGAGGTGAGCATGACGTACGTCGTACGTACATGACGATTAATTTTGCCACATTACGTCTCTGAGTCCTTTTTCACACTGGAAGACTAACAGCCTGTGTCCCCCAGGTACTGCCATGGCACGACCTAGCGGGCCCGGGTCTCTCCAGCACGGTGTACCCGCTGATCCGCTCCCGCCTGGCCGCCGCGCTGGCCGCGTGGCACCCGGCGGACGGGTCGGCGCGCGCCGTGCTGGCCGCGTGGCGGGCGGCGTGGGGGCCGGCGCTGGCCGCCATGCTGCACCAGCACATCGTGCCCAAGCTGGACCACTGTCTGCAGCACGCGCCGCTGGAGCTCGTCGGCAGGGAGAACAGTGAGTACCTACACATGTTAAGCCTATAAACGTCCCACTGCTGCGCTCAAGCTTCTTCCAGGGAGAATTCACGAGGATGATCACCACGCTTGCTCATTAGTGGATTGCCGATTTCAGATCCCAATTTTGGAATCCAGATTTCTACACCTTTTTCTTCACTATTTGTCACTTCCATATACGACTTATTAACATAAATCTTCTATCCAGCGGCATGGCTATGGTGCGTGGAATGGCTGGACCTACTGGGAGCGGCGACGGTGGCCGCCATCGCCGCGCGCGCTCTGCTGCCGCGCTGGCTGGCCGCGCTCGCCGCCTGGCTCAACACCAACCCGCCGCACGCCACTGTGCTCAACTCTTATACTGACTTCAAGGTAACTATGATAACCGGACTATGTTCCTACTTACACCTACATGCTACATTACACCTAGGACGGAGGTTTACACTAAATAGTCGAACACAACTTAACATGTCCTTAAACGTAAATGTATCGCTACTTTAGAAGTAAAACACAATATCTGGTTGATATACCCTTATTCTTATTATTCATTTATTTTCAACCATGATCGTTCCTCTGCAGGTAGCTACAACTTACACACTTATTTACGTTACCTAAATTTCCATCAATATGAAACAGCCTTTTTGCCACGAAAGCCTCCATGGGGGAATACAGTAAGTTATTTATTAGGTAATGTAGTATGTGTTGTAAAATAACGTCTTCTTCCAGAAAATGTTCCCGGAAGAGGTCCTAAAAGAGCCGGCTGTACGAGACGCGTTCCGCAAGGCTCTAGACATGATGAACCGCAGCGCAGACCTGGACTCCGTCGAGCCGCCGCCACCACCACGCTTCGTAATGCCAGAACCAAAGGAAACCTCCAGAATCGCGGAAGTCATCACCAGCACCACACAAGCTAAAAGCTTCTCTGAACTACTCGAATCAAGATGCATTGAGAAAGGCATCACGTTCGTACCAATCGCTGGTAAGACGAGGGAAGGCAGACCGCTGTATAAGATTGGTGAACTACAATGTTATGTTATAAGGAATGTTATTATGTATTCAAATGACAGCGGGAGAACGTTTAGCCCGATCAGTATGGATAAACTACTCAATTTGGTTGAAGAGTAGTACTGTAATAAATTATTTTAATTTTATAATTCAGTTTTATTTACAACTAGCTGTGCCCCGCGGTTTCACCCGCGTGAATGACAATACATACACTCTCTTTATAAATTATAGCTTATGTGTTATTCCGATGTATCAGCTACATTATTGTAAAGTTTCATTAAAATGCATTCAGTAGTTTTTGCGTCAAAGAGGAACAAACATCCACACATCCATTCTCACAAACTTTCACATTTATAATGTTAGTAGGATTTGCATGTACCAAGACCTATCAGTGTCGGTAATTTGCATTTATGCATGCGTGCATTGCATTTATGACTAATCTAAAAGTTCGTATTTACATTAGCTATTACGTAGGAAGCTTGTCTATCTATCAATCAATACATAAGACGACTATCCATTCGTCTGCCAAATTTCAGCAAGGTTGAAGAATACAATATTGAGTCTTATTGCAATATACGTTAGGTTCACGACTCGCGTGTTGTTTAGTTTTGTTTAGTAGAGTCCAATGCCAAGGTTTTCTTCTGACCGTATCTATCGGGAAGTTACCTTCTGGGCTTTATATATCAGAATGTAAATACACAGACATGTGTAGATACAAAGTTACTTACCCTTCTGAAAAATACTAAAACTATAGTATAAATCTAAAATAATTTATATTTTCTATACAAGTAGGCGGCAAAGGGAACAGGACCATACCGTTCTTACTTACCTCCAAAAACAATTTCAGTGAACCAATTAGTAACTACAAACTAAAATAACAAACCAATTATCAATGGCAAGATTTATTAACAATGAAAATAACATGCAATATTTTCAAAAATAGTGGCTCCAAACATGTTAGTACTAACTACAAGTCTACAACTACAATCTAAACATAGACAACGAAATGGAATAAAAAAAAGCCTTAAATTATTAATTGTAGCAGTCTTTCGCCTACTCAGCCACAAGTGTGCTGGATATAGCGCTAATTGCTGCAATTGGCACAAGACCAAGAGAAAATATGAAATGAGGTCAAGCACTTATTATATTTGCATCGTTGGATAAACTTTAAAGAGATTTAAAATAATTATAAAAGGCATTCTATTTCAGGCTTTTTCAAAGTTATATGTACTTTCTAAATTATTCTAAGACACTTCTGACAATCGGTGTAGGAAAGCTGATAGAAAACTTGGATTCCAAAAATTGGGGATCTGAAATCGCGAATCCGCAGTGAGCAAGCGTTGTGATCAATGCTCGTGCTTTCTCTATATGGGAAGAGGCCTGTGCCTGCAGGGGAAAGTTTATAGGCTAGATTTTTGTATTATTTTATTCCACTTCGCGTCAATGTATCTACTGTCTACCACTACCAATAACAACTAGATAATAAAATATGTAAATTCGATTAAAATGAGTACATAGGTTAGGAATAACATTTAAAAATAGGTTCAGTATTTGTTCAGATAATGGCACATAAGTTTCTATAACTACAAGGTTAGTTGGTTAATAGTTAAGTATATCGTGTTAGTTTATTGTTAAGTTTATGGCAATACTGTAGGGGGGGCAAGAAATGCATCATATGGCAATATAAAATACTTTTTTGACAACATTGTAAATATAAGGAATTGCATTTCTGTTAACCAACAACAAATAAAATATATGACAATTAAACAAGGCTATTAGTTCAAAAGAAATTAGCACTTTTGCAATAGAAAGCATGTATCTGTGTATGAGCAAACAATTACCTTTCCTGGCTTTGTTAAGTCAATAAAATAGTGTTAATATCTCACGTTAATGCTAAATACAACGCAAATTGACGAGCAGCAACCGTGATGTCGTTTATAGAATAAATAGATACGACCTCGAAACTTCGTTAACGATGTTAGACTACGAACGAAAGGAACAACTATGTGTATTTATTAATATTCAATTTGCATATCAATGCAAAATGTTTGCCCAGTAAAAAGATTTTGGATAAGAACCTGTTGATATTAAAATGTATAAAATTTGGCAAGAAATGCAATAAATCTATTTCATAAACATTACTTTTTTGTACTTGTCAATTGACTAGTTTTTACAATAAAATATTTTGACGGACACAACAAAAATAAATTCGATAGAATACTTAAATTGACCCGTTACCTTATTTAACTGTTTAGATCTACCCAAATATGATTGATAATTAATTCTTTGACATAGTTCAGTGGGAATAAAGGTAAATAGCCTTCTTAATTCAGAACGTTAGTTACACAAATGAGTAGGTAACCCAATGATATTTTAATAAACAGATATGTTATACACATACAAAACAATCGAAAAAAGTGTTCCGCGCAGCGCGGCAGCTAGGGAAAGAGATAGCGCGATAAAACCCATAAGAAAAAAAGAGACAAATAGTGTTGTTGTTAATGGCAATACGTCCCAATTAGGACGTTTTCGAGTCTTCACGATTGCACGCTTATAACATATCTGTTTATTAGAATATCATTGAGGTAACCTAAGTTAGCCAATTTTATGAGGTGGATATCATCATTCCGCAATTTTATTGTATTTCTCAAACCAAGCAGAAATTTAATTATAAATCTTTACGATATTCCGTTAGCATAACTGTAGTTATCGCATATCAATTGGTTTTTAATTGTGATCGGAGCAATCGGCGTTTTTACAAGTAATGGTAATCGATTTAAGAAGTACAGTAACTTTGCGAAATGCTTATGATTAAACATATTCGTCATCGCTGTAAAATATTCGGGATGTGCTTGCCTCATTTTCCATAGATTAATATTGAAATTATTTAAAATAACGATTAACTTTCAAATCTGGTACAACTCAGAGATAGTGAATATAACGATGCAGTAGATATGTAAATAACAAATTCATTCTACACATATCGGACAATATTAACAGCGATAGCAAACATGTTATTATATTGCAGTAGTTGTTAGATTATTCCTTTTTCTCCTCAATAGCCCTGTTCTGATAATTGTAAGCACGGACGGTCTGTACGCCGTTAGCTACGCCCAACAAGAAGTTGCAGATGGCCAGGGAATAGTTGACAGGTGTTATGACCAAACAGTAACGCGTCCAAATAAGGCCCGTAGCCGAGAGAGTAGCCGACTGAGTGGTCGACACAGTGTCTAGCGGACGAGTGTACGCGTCCAGAGAGGCAGCCACTAAAGCCTGAAAACATGGCAACGTTAGCATTAATTTACGTTTTAAGTAACGAAGAATATGGCCCCCGCCTTACCTTACATGGACAATATTCTTATTTCAACCATTACACGAACAAATTCAAATCAAACAGCTAATCTACAAATGTGACCAACAGAAAAATTATCTTAGATTATAATAATGCGTCTATCATATCTACTAAAAAAGCAGACGACACAATGACATTTCAGGCTGTATCTAAAAAAAGTGTTATTATGACTATGAGTTTTCAATATCAGTGGACAAGTCCTAAAAGAAAAAAAAATCTGGTCACATTTACAGAAGTCAAAATTCTACAACCCCATGCAACAATAACGTGCAACGTGCAGTGAATATTTAGCGTGCATTGCATGCATATTACATGTTGATTGTTTCCAAGCCAAATCGCATGCACTTAGTCTATTGTCTTACTTTTAGTTTTCTGGTTGAATCTTTCTTCTTCAGCAACAATTAGCCAAATTTTAAACTTACCAATTTGTTATAAGTATTCGCTGATGTTTAAAAGATATAGCCGTGATTAAAATAAGTATTTTTTCATAATATAATTAAGTTGATTTAAGTTGCGTTTTTTCAACATTTCATGATTCACAAATAACAACACAGAACATGAATGTAAGTAAATAAGGATGTTAATTAGTAAATAACATCAACACAAGACAATTCACAAGAATTTCGAGAAAAAAGATGATTAAAATTAAGCGGTAAGTACAAAGAAATAAAGAAGAAGAAAGTAAATACAAACAAGAGTTGGTTTGAAATACAAAAATGTATATTTCCATAAAGGTTTTACAAAAATAGACAAACTGTTAATTTATATAACATCAGTTTAATAAAGCAATGTTACAATAACGTTGTGATTTTATATAACGGTATCTTCTTAACTGGTTAAAAACCATTTACGTTAAGTATTATCACAGTAGAGTAATTTAATTTATGCGAATCACCAAGCACCAAATCTACTTAATTTAGAAATGCTATCATTACAGATGTTAGCATAACATTTTTGTTTGTTTTTATCGCATTGATAACTCGTATCAGTGAAGTTATTCTATATTTGTAAATATATTAAATAGACGTACCGAGCCATTGAGTAGAAATGACATCAAGTAGTCTATAACACTCGACATTAATTAAATTATCGCTGCAATATAATGGAATCAAATTCAAACGCGTCGAATGTCTTTTTTTCGTCTTGGTTGTCTATGACATAGCGGAAAACACAATACAGCCACAAAATATAAAATTGTCACCGCGATTTGGTAGATCGTTTGGAAAGAATACAATCCTTTCATTTCATGGGTAGTGTAATAAATAGTACCAAATTTCAATCATGCTTCATGGTCATCCTAGTGCTAATTATTAACTGTATATTTCTATTTTGCGGACCACTCCCATGTAAAGCCGACTACAGCTTGTCCTCTGGCCCTGGTCCTAGCAAATTAGTCAGCGACCGGCCGCCAGAGTTGCACATACATTTCTTGTTATACCACGAGATTGATCGCGCTGAGCCATTTTTTGTTCCTCGAGCTGCAGGGTGGTCACCCGAGCATTTTAGTCTTTGTTTAGTGAATCAGGATTTAAATGTATTGATTACGATATTGATATTGTCGTAGCACATCTGACAGAAATAACGGTCTCCGTATATTATATTTTGTGACTGTGTTGTTACTGTTTTACAGTGCGATCCTATTTTCCGCTAGTAACTTTATCAAACTTAACGAACATTTTCATTTAAAATAATTGCATTTTGTACCACCATAATCTATTTAAAATATTTTTCTACAATCCCCAAATATATTCTACTTTTATTTCACATAATGTCTACCTACTAATAAATTAAATAACATTAATTAATACCCATGATAGTGTAAAATAAAAAAAAATAACTTGTATTTGTCGACAATGTTTAAACTTTTCTATCAGAGAGTTTGGGCAAGATCTATTTTACTATTATAAAGATTCCACGTCGCTATTCTGTAATTGTCAGGGTCCCGGGCCTTTGTTATACCTGTAACTATGAACCTCGGAAGAAAGCGGCAACGTAACGTGCAAGTTACGCAGTGGGGGGTTTAACCACTAAGCTCTGGTCGTATCTGTAACGCCTGCTTAGTTGGTAAATACTAGTGAGGGCTACGAAGACGTTGACAGCAAAGAGGCTGTAGTTTTTAGGTATGATGACGAGTGAGTACCGCGACCAAATAAGGCCGGTGGCCGCGAGCGATCCGGACTGCGAGTACGACAACTTTTCGGCGGGACGGTTCATGTCACCCAACCCAGCTATCACCAAACCCTGAAAGTAATGATGAGATGAGTCAAGGCCATACATGTGGTAGCAAATAAAACTGACTCTGCTATTAAAAAAAACTACATATTTCAACAATTTACGAAAATAATGTGCCTATACCCAAAGACGGTTGTAAATCGATTTTTTAAGGATATCAAAACAGAATTCATTTAATTAAATTATTCCCACACAAATAATTATTTAGGTAAAGATAACACAGATTTATTTTTATAGTGTTCCATGCTAACTTTTTCGGATAAGTATTTGAAAACCAATAGAATTACATCCCATAAATGTAGTTTAGTAAGGTCACATTAAAATTTAATGAGAGAGTAACTTGTCTATCTGTTATGCTAAACTACACACTTGATGGTATGGAGTTAGCTATAATAACCCCAAGGAATGACAAACTTTTTACATAAGTTTGTTAGTTATAATTTCTAATCCCTGGTGAGATCTAACATATTGAACTTACAAAGTTAATAAGATATCCCAATAATTATAAAAAAAGAAAATTACAGTAGTCAGTTTTATTTGATACATTCCATAACCCAAATGGGAGAAAAAATGGTATGACATACAATCAGATTAGTTTTAAAAAGATTTATGAATAAGAAACATGAAAAAGGTAAATTGCCTTTTGGATACAGCATGCCATTGATACATGAATATTAATAAATATTAATTTTAAAATTGTAAAGTTCCAAGTTAAAGTCAGAAATAAAAAACCATCAGGTGTTTAAGGTATTAGAGGTAAAATTATGACAAACTCTTTGTAAGTTTTGCTAGATGAGTGAAAACCACTACTTCATTATTTTCAGTAATCTTTAAACATGTTGCTGATAATACAGCAAGAATCTGAATTTGAATGTCATGATATTAAAACAAATAAATTATCTGAAAATGCTATGAACAATTATTGTTTAGTTTTTAATGTATGTATGAGAGTGCCTTTTCCCTGTGGTGGCAGTTACAGGCTGCAATTTTGTCTCTCATAGTCTTTAAGGACCTTATTAATAAAAATGATGATGTAGATTGTAGATGAATGATGATGTAGATTAGCAACGGATTAGCAGATTCTAATTTCAATTTTTCTATAGAGAATTTGAATTTAGAATCTATTAATCCGTGGCTAATCCATATCGTCATTTTTATTAATAAGGGTGTAAGAGATTCTATATTTGAATATGATCAAGGTTTAGGACCTTTTTGCAAGACTACACCATTATTTTTTAGTTTTAATGGTTATTGTTTATGACCAGTTATAAACCAAAGACAATGAGTATTAGTTCAATGACATAAAATGAGCATGAAGTATCCACATGTACCATAAATGTGATTGCACGCAATGTTTTATAGTTTCCCTTATCTTAAAGTAAACATGCTGACTATCATAATCTGTGTAATAATTTACACTTAAGTAATCTCCAGACTGAACAAATATCTTGCTGTATTTCATTTTAGTTCTACTTCATTAAGATTATTATATATGAATTATTCTTTGAACAATGACAGGTGTCTAAAAACAATAAATTTTCTATTGTTGCTAGTTGGGTATTCAAAGTGAAGCTATTAAATTTTACTAGGGTAATTAGCCATATTTTGTTATTAAATAGAGTTTGAAAATAATGCATATTATATTATTATATTCATATTAGCTATGTATATTTCAAACCTAACTGGCAGGTTTTAAATAGGGAGGGTGACAACATATTCTCAGACACAATCATTACTTTTTTAATATGATATTTAAAAACTTTTTGGTTAGCATTTAACTTTCTGTGAAACCTTAACCATTTGAACCTGTGTTGCCAATGTGACTTTCAATGTCTGAGACATACCTACTATCTAAGACTGAGATAAATAAATGTTACCTAATTAAAATGCATTTATAAGTAATATTATCTTCATATCTGAATCTTTGTCAAACAAGACCAGTGTTTCATGAATTGAATTTTAGACAAAACAGGTTCATTTCCAAACTGAGAATGTCAATAGTGTTTTAAAGAGTTTATTTAGTCATAGGTAATTACTTGTTAGATTTGCAATAAATTGAGATATTATTATAGTGAAAGGATAAGGCCTTGCAGACACAACACAAGACACCTAAAAGTGATACAAAGTTTGGTTGTTTAGACTGTAAATAATTGTGATCAAAAATTTGATACTTGAAACTTGAGTAGAAAGATATTTGCAATTGCGTCTTCTCAGAGAAAAGACGCAATTAAGAATGTCTCTCTTGAAATGTGAGAAATGTTTTGTCATGTTTCATAGAAAAAAAACGAGATGAAATATTATTAATTTCCGTGATCGTTTACCCCAGATTATTGGTACTTAATACACATGCAAAACGTTTGCCCTTATGCAAGGTCTTTAAAGTATAAATAGGTCGACCTTGAGAACACGTCCGCATTACTTACCCATTTAAAAGCGGGCGCCCAGAAAAATATAGTTTTAGGACCTTAAACAAACAAATAAGGCTTTAATATAACACACACATACAAAACGTAAAATATAAATAATAGAAATAAATAGTTACCAGCTGGATGCTCCCACATAGGGCGCATAGATGATGGTACGAACTTGTCAGCCACATTTACGATGGACAGGTAAAGTCGCGTTGCAACCCTCATTTTGTCAGGTTATTACAACTTAGGCCACGGAGATACGGAAGGAATGATGGTTACAGAGTTACTAAATTTTATGACGTTTGAAGATTTACATGATACTACAATCGGCCATGGCGAGCGAGACCCTGAAAATTTGATAAGATAAGGATGTCAACTGTCACGTCTGTCAATTGTTTTAATGTCAGAAGTTTGCGTTTAATTATACATTCCAGTAAGTACTAATATCAGTCCAATTCATTTTATATACGCAAGAAGAGAAATATGTTAAAATTCTATTTAAAAAAAATTATTTCTGTGTTTTTTTTTACATTAATGTTGTGATTTTTAATGAAATTATAAAGGTGCTGTGTAATAGTTTTCTCTTTGATTCATTTTAAAGGTGTCGGATGTGAAATAGCTTGAAATAATATAATATTAATTTTAAATTTGTAAATAAATGGGCACTGACCGATTCTTTATTATGTTTAATAAGAGTAGAAAAACTGCAATGAAAATAAACAAAAACTTATTTTTAATCTGTTTCTGTATGGTTGCGTTCCATTTTGAAGTGGTATTTGAGATCAACCCAATATGGTCATTTCTTAAACTTGAACACATCTTATTTTTTTTTTACAAACAAACATGGGTGCGGATGTGCGTGTGATAAATGTGTCAACGATCAACAATTTGTAATTTTCTTTGTTTATTTTACGTTTGCCATTGACTATTTTAATAACTTCTGTGTTTGTTTGTTTTCGCTTATGTTTCGCGTGTTCTGAGTTAAGTTTTGAATATGGGTACGAGCACAATGGGGAGTGATTTGCATTCTGATAAGCAGGACAAGTTGCTCAAGCTACAAGCTCGAAAGAAGGAATTGGAGCAGATACTTGCAGCTAAAAACGAGGAGCTTTATAAATTATGTGTGCAAGAAGTGCAGTTAACGGGCATTATGCCGCCCGAAGCGCCCTTGAGTCCCGAAGTGCCTCAAAGAGAAAGATTAGGTAGTATCAAAAGTGTTGACAGGTCAACAGACGGCAATGACGTCCAAGATGGGTCAGACAATTCTTCTAGGCGTTTTAGAGCCGCTACTGGTGACCGAACACACGACTCAGACGCTAACTTGCGCAAGAATCTATCACACAGATTGTCTACTCCGTCAATATCTGGTGTATCCACTAAAAGTGCTCACTCAAGACATGTTCGACGCCCAGAAACTAGCTGTTCTAATTTCTTTCCTTCTCCTCCTCAAGAGCGGAACACTGATACATTTTCCATTCACACATCTCATACTTACCCAGCATTAGCTGGCCGGCATGATACCATGAATGAAAACCTCCATAATGATATGCAACAAGGCACAATTTATAGACACCACACAATGACAATTGATTATATGAATAAGATGTATTGTAATAATACTCCAGAAGCTCATAATGTATCTAGACTACGAGAAACTCATTTCAGTTCTAGTCACCCAGATATAACTACACATTACTCTCATGGCAGCATTGCTCCTCATCCTGTACAGAATGGGATGCGGAACACACCATTGCTGTATCAATATGCCACACATTTGAAAGCTCAAAGTCAGCATTTAACTGGGCTTGTGCACCAGCATCAGATGCAGCAATCCAAACGCCGTCCAGAGGGTGTCCGCCGTACCACACTGCAGAGAACTCAAACATACCACTTGACTTCTCACAGTGACTACAACCAGCTACATTTAGAAAACCTGAAGCATGAGGTTCCTGCACATATGTACCAGCATAGGTCCCAACCTGATATACAAGAACAACCTCATGGACCGATAGAGAGAGTAATACCAGTACCAAATACTTTACCTTTACGAGAACATAACACAATTAAACACCCAATGCACATGCAGCTGCAAGTTTCTACTGATGACTACATCAGGGATGACAGGAGACACTATCCTGATCAATTGACACCAGTCAGCACAAAGTCAGTTTATAATTTTGACCCTATGAGTATGAATAAATTCTCACCATTATCTCAAGCTGATAAAAAAGAGAAGCAATGGTATGAGACCTCATTAGACTCTCCTACGAAATCTGAGGCACCTTTATTGAAAAAGAGTTCAAGTTTAAAGCGGACTTCTAGCATAGGAAACTCTCAAGCATATGAGATCATGATCTCTTCAGGTCGCCACTCAGCAATGCAAAGTCCAAATCAAATGCCGCAGAGTCCCCCAGTTTTGTCACCTGGTGCTGTGTCCTTAGAATCCCCGAAAAACTTGACTGTAATTGAACAGGGTAAATGTATACCATATAGAGAAGAAACAAAACCCTTTGAAATGTCTGATTTTTATAAATATTCTACTAAGTTTAGACAAGGTAATGCTCAAAAGAGTGCTCCTAATAACCCAGGGCCTAGTTTGAATTCAGGGTATAATAAGTTGCCTATGGAATTGCCACAGTACGCTCAAGAACACTGGCACGGACAAACTAATTAGGTTTAATTAGCTCTAGGTACTATACAATAAATTGTAAAATTATTATTTAGTTGTCTATTAACTTATTTTGACAAGAATTGGTATGAGAAGAATTATGATACCTAATATTACTTATAACTTATTGTACTTATGTTGTTAACATCTTAATAATTGTGGCTAAAAGTTTGAAATTGTTACACCCAATTTTTGGGATTAAGTTGTGTGTAACACAAATAAAATCAAGGAAGTTATGTAAATGTTTTATCTACAATATTATTGTGAGTATAATATAACATGGAATTTAATCAACTTTAAAGAAATCTGAATTTCTATTGCAAAGCATTTTAAGTCTATATATAATTTTTAAAGTCCGGTTAAGCAGTCAAAGCCTGCCTAAGGCATATTAAGGTAGAACCTTTTTGAAAACAAATCTGTCTTCTTTTCTTATGATTTCAGCTAGACATTCGACCACTATCAATCACAGTATTGTGCATAGACATTGTTTTAAATATTGATAAGATTAGCTCTGTGATTACAACTATTGAGTTGTTTAAATATATGACAATAAGGAGTATACAACAGACAATTATCTTCATAATATTATATACGTCTTATAAATGTGAGTAAATCTTTGTGTTTAAGTATATCTGTTTTAGTTAGCAGCTTAAGAAACTTATGACTTTTTTTCCTGATCTCTGTATGCCGTTTTAATAATTTAGATAAAGTACAAGTGTTTTAGGATTACCAATTTAGTTCCAATTTGCCTTTATATTAGTTTTTTTTTCGATAAATGCTTCGCCCACCGCTTTATAGAAATACAATACAATCGAACAATATTTCTATAATTGTTTCAACATGGCCGCTTTTGTGATATATTTTTCTCAATTTTAGTAAACGTGAGCCCTTTTATGTGTATTTTATTATATGTTCAAATCATAGAATAAAGCAAGTGATTGTTTTTAAGGCTTATAGCATTAATCTGTCTCTCAGCTATTTCTTTTAGCAGTAAACCATTTTGTAGCTAATTTTATAATAGCCTTTTAGCGTTATTTGGATCAATGCAACTAAAAAAATCGACTTAAGACTTGTTACTGTTTTCTATTAGATACACTTTGAAAGACTTATAATACTTGCCAAGCAAATTTAAGCCTAAGTGCCATTTGCCTTAACAAATTATACAGTAGCTATTTCTCAATTTTGTAAATAGTTTTTAGCATGTGTAGCGTAAGGTGTTTTAAAGTTATTTTTATAAAGTGTTTATGTAAGAATCTTGTGCGTTTGCACAATTTACTGTGGGTCTAATAAAGTTTTATAGAACAAGTCATATTTTCATTACCTATCTAATTTCCCGGAGGAAAATTCTTGTAGTTTTTCGCCCTGAAGAAGGCGAAGAGTTGTAGGCCTAGATACGAGACTTTTTAATAAAGGCATTACTTAGATACCTACTTGGCTAGAACCCTGTTCAGTCATTTTGTGTACAAAATCTTTGATTTCTACAGAAAAAAAAAACAGTTTATTTACATTTTATATGATTTTATTTAAACAAGCGATCGGTGATGAAACAAGTTTTATTAAAAGATTGTTATACATTGCATTTACCTTCTAAATATGAAGGTCTTTGCCAATTTATTGCCGGAACAAGGAACCTTAGTTGCAATAACTATTCATAATATTTAGCTAATCTACTTAAAAGTAAAAAAATATCATTGAAGATACTTATTACTTCTAATCAACGTTTTTGCAACTAACATTCCTTGTATAAAACAAAACTTGCAATCTAAAAGTGGTGACGGTTTTGCTGTAGCTTTTGCATAAGGTTATGTAAAGATCTCTTGCCGGGTGTAAAACCTCCGTTTAAATAGTCATCATCATTGCCTGAAATAAAAAGAAATATCTGTAGTTACTGGAATGGCAAAAAAAGATATATCGATATGAGTCTTTTGTAGGAGGTAGGTAGGTACCTACTTACTTATAATATCTAAGTAATAATCAAGAAAATTAGTCTCATTACTGAAACCTAGGTTTTTATATTTACACCTAGGTGTCTATGCCGAGGTAAGTAAAGTCGTCCATGATATTTAATTTTGTCTAAAATGAAACGTTATTTACCTATTGACCTCCATTTGAAATTGAATTGCACCGGTTTATTAACTGTAAATGGCGATCAGTTCTGCGAGTCTTACGTCTAAATTTACTTTTATAACTAGCTGTATAAAAAATTGATACATTAAGGTATACTTATGTAGCGTAAAGGTTAGGTAAGCCCTGTGTTATGATGCTTGAATACATAATTGTAACTGCAATGCTAATTACCATAATAAGTAAACCTACTCATAAGTTAAATAGGTCACTGGACTACTCTTAGTAGGTGAGTAGGTATATCTACACACTATAACAGAATCATCAATAAATAAATCATCGTATTTTTCTCCATTTACCTGCGCCATTAAGCTGTCCATTGATGCAGCCTTCATCCCACATGTTGACACATCGCTTGCCAGGGGTGAAGCCGCCGTTTAGATAGTTGTCATCGTTACCTGAAAATTTAAGGAACAGTTAGTTAATCATTACATTTGATAGTAATAATAAATGCGAACAACATCATATTCATTGCTCTGAACCCTAAGTAAGTAGCTAAAGCACTTGTGTTAAGGAATTCAGAAATAACGAAGGTACCACACATCTAGAACCGAGGCAATGTAGAATACTTAGTTTTTTTCTACTTTGACCCGTCCGGGAATCGATCCCGGGACCTCAGAGTTAGCGACACTTTGAAAACCAGTGCGTACGCCACTCGACCACGGTGATTTTCATTTGCGATATAAATTAATTAATTTTGTCATATTAATTCATGAACTGGGCTTCTTTTTCTATATCTTGACTCAGGGATCGAACACGCATCACGCAGCTGAATCTGGGAGGTAGCTACCTACTTTTTTATTGTGTTCACTTACAGCTTATTGTTTCTTAAGTTAGCATAATATCGAAGTTATAAACATACCTGCACCATTAAGTTGTCCATTGATGCATCCTTCATCCCACATGTTGACGCATCGCTTGCCAGGGGTGAAGCCGCCGTTCAGATAGTCGTCATCGTTACCTGAAAATATATTTGTATTTAATAAATTCACATAAGTATTGTCTACATTATAAACACCCAGACTTGGGTCAAGCAATTTTCGATTACACAAATTTTTAAATGAATTTACCCAGGCGTACCAATCTACTCAATGCTTACAAAGTTCTGTTGAGGCATTTTTTAAGAGAAAACAGAAGGTCCTCTGAACATCTTACCCTCTAATTATCTTAAGGTGATCATTCGGATGCTTTGAGTGCCTGAGCACTAAGCTTATAAATCTAGAAACTGCTAGCTACGATGACTTTGCCTAAAACAATGTGGAGTTTATATTTTTACCTGCACCGTTAAGTTGTCCATTGATGCATCCTTCATCCCACATGTTGACGCATCGCTTGCCAGGAGTGAAGCCGCCGTTCAGATAGTTGTCATCATTACCTGAATATTACACATAATAATAGAGAACGCAGTTAGCTATTTAAAACAGTTCCCATTAGAACACGTGAAAAGGTATACCTTCTGAAGCATGGTAACCACGTATCTTTACAACAATGATAAAGTCAAATGGCATAAAACAGTAGGTATAAATCTTAATAACTTTGGTACTGGCATTCACGTTGACCACCTAGGTACCTAGTACCGTATACCTTTGCACTTTATAACAACAACCATGATAAATAAAATTAAGTAAGTAGGTATATAAACCACTGAAACTTTCCAAAGCAGTGGGACAGTCCAGGTTCAAAATAAAGCAAAGAATAATAATTAAACTTACCAGCACCGTTCAACTGGCCGTTGATGCAGCCTTCATCCCACATATTGACACATCTGTGTCCAGCTAAAACAAAAAGCAGCGACGAATGAAGTGGAATAAATAATGTACCTCTATCTAATACGAACGTTCTACAGTTTGCATTTAATATTAAATCGTACAAAAAAAAAACATGATCAGGAGCAAAAAAGACAAGGTGCTGTTTTTTTTTTGCAATGTTTGAAATTATCCGATAAGTTTGGAAAGATTAAAGGAAGGCATTTGCCCTGCAGTAGGACAAAATAATGCCACACTAAATGAAAAGATCTAGTATCACAGATTAAGTCGTTGGTACTATTCAATGTGATGCTGAAAAATAAGTAAAGAAGAAAGAATTAACAGGAGAAAGTTTTTTCTTCTTACTATTAATGTTATATTTGCAGCGGTGTAACGGTCTTTCGGTGCAAGGGTACCCAGAGAAAATGTTTACAAAAAAATATACAAATAACTTACATTTATGTACACCCAAAGTTTTGCAATAAACTATGGAAATTACACAGCAGGCCACAATAAATGCCTTCATTTCGACAGTCGAACTGTTTATCGAAAAATTTATAACCGGTAATGGTTTCCCGAATGACAAATGTCTTTTGGATTTTCGTAAAATTCCCGCGCTTTTATATTCAGTAGGCACTCGAAAAATTAATAATCCCATAGCGGTATCTCTCCACTTATGATATAAGCTTTATTATTTAATTTAATTAGGGAGGGAAACTTAATTATTCTTGAGTATATAGAGATCAGATTGCTGATTATAATTAATTGGAAGGCTTAGCTTCATGGCTTCCGAATTGTTGCGGGTTACTATTATAATCTCTATCTATTCATATACAAATTATGATATAAGTATGTACAGAATGTTAGGGTGGTTTTGTGTTATATTATGTGTAGACGAATCCTGATTTCCCACGCCATTTTTGAACTTTGCTATAACAATTTTCAGTCTATATATTGCTTATTAGCAATTATGTAGGTAAGGTGTCACAGCCTATACATTCTAACAAATACTGCAATTTACTTTACTTTACTTTTTTTAAATGATTTTGGGTAATCCGTGAACCAGATACTTCGATGAGGATTGCCGGTTGTCGGGACCAAATGTATTTTTATTATCTCTAGGTTAACTGATTATCATTTTGCATTTGAATTGCTCAACCATATTTTAACCTTTATAAACCTTTTTAGATTATTTATAAATGATAATTTCAAAGGATATTCCCCTGTCTTAATGTATTCCAACTTATTTACCTAAGAGTTCAAAAATCAAGCTCATTTCAAAACAAGAAGAGTAAATTGCATAACATTAAAACAGAAGTAGTAAGCAGGTTTCCCAAAGTAATAAGAACGTGCCAACAGAACAGATAAGGGCTGCGATTAGCATAATAACACTAATTATCATAAAGATGAAACTGAAGGCAATTATGAAGCTTATTTTTGTTTAGTAGATAACTTTCGTGAGGCGAATCCTTAATTGTAAATGTTATTTAGGATTCAACCTATTTGTATTCGGGTTCTTAATTAGGAGATTCATATTTTGGAAGCTCCAACCACTTTCAAAACATCCAAATGGCATTCTTGTTTAAGTGCATTCTAACTAAGGTTAAAACATTGACGGACCTGTTGGTCTAGTGGTTAGTGACCCTGACTGCTATAACGGAGGTCGTGGGTTCGATTCCCACTCAGGACAAACGTTTGTGTGATGAGCACGATCATTTGTTCTAGTCTGGGTGTCATTTATCTATAATATGTATGTATTTAGAAATATATAAGTATGTATATCAGTTGTCTGGTTACCATAACACAAGCTCTCTTAGGGCTTAGCTTGGGATCAGATTACCGTGTGTGAATTGTCCAGGAATATATTATATTATATATTATATTATATATTATATTGAAGACATAGTGTAAAATTGAACTATGTACGAGTACACGACTAAAAAATCGGCCAAGTACGTGTCAGATGGCAACAAAAATACATAATCCGTAAAAAATTCAACTGTCTAGCTATCGCATTTCTTGAGATACAGCCCGGTGACAGAAGGACGGACAGACAGCGAAGTCTTAGTAGTAAGGTCTCGTTTTTGTCCTTTGGTTACGGAACCCTAAATTAGCAGCAGTTCATTACAGATCTTACGTGCGTAGTTCGAAAAATATCAATATAATACCGTAACAGTATTGTAAACATAGCTTATAAGGTAATTAAACACGGCAGCGACATCAAATACTGAGACTGGTCTTAGGATAGAGTTTAGATGATGCGCAAAGCAATAGAGAACTCACGGAAAATCCCGTCCAATATTTTCTGATTTGAACTTGATTAAAGACGTTTTCTTATTTTGATGTTATCTCTCATTAGCTGTTATTATTATTTTCCTACAGAGATCAAACGTAGTACGTAATTTCCAGGAAATTAATAAATTCGATAGCAATTGTTTTTAGATTACTTTTTTGGGCGTATTGCTATGTAAAAATGATATTGCTTTTATAAAAAGTACAAATAAATAGCTAAAAACACCTACCTTACATAAGTAAGAAACTAAGCAAAAACATTATAACAAGGTTATATAGTACGTCTAACTTTCAGAGTTTTTATTAGAAAGGAAAAAATTAAGCCCGAATCTTGATAGGTGCCCATGCCTATGAGTTTGTTAAATACTACCCAAAAAAGTTTTTTTTTGTAAGAAGGATATTTTCCTGTAAATGAAAGATTTTTTTTTAAATTATGCACATAATCTTTCTCATATCAAACGTTGCAAAAAAACACATAAGACGTTGAAATTCATTAAAATCATTTAGTCGCCTAGGTCGGGATCATGATAAAATTATATCAACCTCTATAAATATTATTTAATTACTTCAATTCAAGAAGAATCTATTCATATTTATATTTCTTTTAGGAACCTTAAGTGCCGACGGGTATCAGATGAAATAAGGATGATTTTGCTTAAAAATATTTTGTTATCAATTGGTGTAAAGACGACTGATTGTTGCTATCAGCTCAAAATTACTGGCACATATAAATGTAGACTAGGCAGGTGTTACCTTGAAAATATTATTAGGTATGAGCTAATAAAAGTATCGGTAATAATTCGTAAATATCGATGATATAAATGCTACTGTTTGGATAATCTTACTGATTGGGCTGGATAAGGAAACAAAGTTTAAGTCATATTTTATATAAAAAAATGCTAATCGGTAAGCTTTCACGTTGATGAATACTATAGAAGATTTACAGGATTCAATTCATCGAAAAAAAAAGGAATAATTAGCACGGTGTAAATGTAGCTTTTCAAGTGACGATGTCCAAAACCTACGTTTAGTGCATCCTTATTATGAGCTCTGTTGAGCAAGACTGTTGCTAATGCTAATGGAAGCGGGATGACGTGTAGCAGCGTCTCGCTTACACGCCGGCAGCAGTCTTCTTTTATTTCATAGTACAGCTGTTGGTCTACATCATTGCTGTCTGGTCAGTGACTGATCCTAGGTTAAAATCGTCGAAAATATTTACTAGGTATATCATTCTGAATAAACTGATAAAACAAGAAGACAGGTTCATGTCTAAATTGAATAAGAATGGAATGGAATTCGGAATACTGTAACATATTATGCCACTAGACTATCATTTCAATCGATATCGATAAGATTAATTCAATTATCTGAATGAAGATAATGGGTGCAGAATTTTTGCGATGTCATCATGTAGGTATTTCATATTTTAGCCTTGGACAAATATTTGGTCTTTCGTAGACAATTAAAAAATCCAAAACTAAAATGGTAAAAAGGACTGTTCGTTTCAGAAACTTTTAGCAGAATTTGTAAAGCATGCTGATGGTTTAAAAACTTCTAGGGCGAAGTACAGCGGAGGATATACCTGAAAAAAGGACTACAGTGTAAAACTGTTTAAGATTTAGGTGTTCCCGACAAATATACTACGACGAACATACGTATGAGCTACTTTTTCCAGCAAGGAATAGCTTTCGTAGCGTCTCACAACGATAACTAGATATTTTTACCTATTCCGGTGGTTGTGTTAGACCCCGAAAGAGTTTGGCGTTTTTGAAGCCCACAAGAATGGAGCAAACTTGCACCGATGATTCAAAAACAGGAGTAAAGCTTTTGCCCATTGGTATAATATAATTATGGATAAGTTACAATATTTCCTTTTCCTTAACAGAATTTGACACATTAACACCGTTTTACAGGCCAAAAGATACAAGATGTCTGGCTCAGCTACAGCTGAAATTATGATAAACAATGTTATCTTTTGTAGATTTTTATTTACAAAAGCCTTTATCTGTTAGGCGCAGGCCAGACAGAAGAGACGTAAGACGCAGACGGGGCGCGGACATTTGTCTCTACCGCGTCCCTTTCATACAAAATGTACCTATAGAAGCGTCGCGACGCAAAACATACAGAAGCGACGGGGCGCGGGCGCAACGCTTCTATACATTTTGTATGAAAGGGACGCGGTAGAGACAAATGTCCGCGCCCCGTCTGCGTCTTACGTCTCTTCTGTCTGGCCTGCGCCTTACGTTATACACTAGTCAAAAGCATCGCTTATATAAACTCGATAAATAAATATAATGTAATACACCAAGTCACTCGTTCAAGTAAAACGCATCGTAATTCTACGTTGTAATAATTGTAGATTAATAAATGTGATATATTTAAGGTTGGATTAAAAACATAAACGTAAGTAAAAATTTTAGCAAAAATAAAGAGTGTACGATGGAAAACCCTGAAGCATTGTTATTTATAACATTTACATTACATTGCGGTTCAGAGATGTATTAAAAGTGAACAAAAAAAAAATATGTTTATTGCATAAGCTTGAATAACTATTACAGTAGGTGCTCTTGTTTTTTTTAACAATAAAAGTACCTGTACAGTTCTTAAGTCTAAATTCTGACAAGCACTCTTAAAATGGAGCAGGGTGTTTCCCAGTAAAAAGGGTTATAGTGATCAGGGTAGTGGCTTCATTTAAAAATCAGTAATCAGTTGAAGCCCGTAAGACTGAACCGAGAGCCGGTGATTCGACCCAAAATTGTTTGGGAAAAGGCCATGGAGACAATAATTGTATCTTAATTTCATATGTCAGTGTTTTCCAGTGCATGTTTGTCCTCTGTTATAGCTATTCATAAAACGTCACGATACGGCTTTAGAACAGCATTGCTGTATGCCATTCAAAAATATATGAACACATCACAATAATTCACAATTTACCAAATATTGGTAATATTGGCTAAGGCATCAGGATGCTTAGCTGCTGATAATATTATTATGTAATTGTATTCAAGGCCTAAGTATTCGGTACTTTTTATCAAATCGAGTCATATTTATCGTTACTTCAGGTCTTAATGTTGACACCCCATTATTGATTTGTTTACCAATTGTTTTTATCTTACAACTAGGCGATTAACCTTTTTTACGTTTATATAGTACAGTATATAGTGATCTTGTTAATAAGAATTTGTAAACTTTTTCAGGACAGGATGTGGAAGTTGGCTACGTGTGTGTTGGTGCTCAGCATCGCAGTATCATGCGAGGCCTTCAAGGTGCTGGTGGTGTTCCCCATGCCTGCGCGGAGTCACGGCATCCTCGGGTCAGGAGTCGTCAGACATCTGCTCAACGCTGGTCATGAGGTAAGAACCCTAAAGATGGAACAAATGAAGGAAGTAGATAGAACTACCAAAGGGCATTTTTTTTTAAATCAAAATTAAAAACAGAAAGCGGACGGATTATTTTCGTCTCTCCTCTGAAAATATCGATATAGATTCAAGCGCCAAGTAGCCTTAAGAAGACGAAATTAAATACAGCTTTTTCTAATGCTACTCTTGTTTTTTTTTCAGGTCACTTACATATCTGCGATACCATACAAGAACCCATCTCCTAATTATCGCCACATTGATGTCAGCGCCGCCATACACTTGCCTCGTAAGTGACTATACACCTAATTTCATAACTACATCATAATTTGACAGGATTAAAATATAGTTTTGAAATGTACACAAGCTCATTTGTGTTATAAGGAAGCATCATAGGAGATGTAAAGCCCAGAGATGGGAAAGAAGAGAATAATATTTTGGTGCCGTTAAAGGCTTCGAAAGCATTAAAAGCACACCAGAACTTAAATATCGGTAAATGTCTTTTCAGCTAACCTAGTTAACTTTGAAGCAATCATGAAGAAAGAAGTTCCAGCCATGGAACACACAACCTTGATATTCATGATGTCTAATATCATGAAGATGTATATCGAAAGCAGAGAAATTCAGGAGTTTCTGAGCGATCCAAAAGAGCAGTTCGATGTGGTGATCGCTGAGTGGATGTTCAGTGATACGCCCTCTGGGTAAGTAACAAGTCTTCCTTTGTAATATGGATTATGGACATTGATAGTCTTAGGTTCATCATATAGGGAAAATCTAGTTGAATCATGGAATGTTCAGACTATACTATGTATGCAGAAGAATTTGAAAGCACTCATAGTAAGCCTTATTTATCAATCGCTGTTTCAAGTGTCTTCTTTCGATGATATAGAATATCTGTTTGTTTTGCTTTCTGATCACATTCACAAGGACTTTTTCGGGTAATCTTGTAAATTTGGATCCTATATTTTGACATTTTTTTTTCTTCTTTTACCACAATTTTTTTTTGTCTTTTCAGATTAGCACCAGTGTTCAACTGTCCGTTGATTTATGTGTCTACAGTGGAACCGCACTGGCTTATTCTGAAGATGGTTGACCTGGCCACGAACCCTGCATACGATGCCGACACAGTCTCTACCTACTCTCCACCATTAAACTTCTATCAGCGGGTTAGGGAATTGTATGTCCGACTGAAAGTAACTTTGTTGGAAAAATTGTAAGTTCCGATTTTTCATTCATAATTTCTAGATGGATAAGCAACAAGACTTGAACACATCAGTGACTTTGTTTATCGCCACGCGCTTGTGTAAAAAAAAGCCTATAGCGGATAACTTTAAATAAATAGTGATATTTCATCACCAATAGAAATATGCGATATGATACTGTCTGTTGAGTACCTACACGCGTAAGATAACTGTTTGAAGATAGATGTTTATTAGCTAGACAAATGAAGGATATTGGCTTTTTATCTCGGCACACGCTCAATTCTCCTCTCTTAATCAGCAAATCTGCTATCAAAATTTAAGGGAAAAATCATTAAATGTTCTAAATATTACAGCGCTGGCGATGCATTCCAAAAGCAAATTTACGACGAATGGTTGGCTCCAAATATTTTGAAGCGAGGTCGACAACCTCCTTCATTTGAGGAGGCCAGATACAACGCCTCCCTGGTGCTGGGCAACTCTCACCTGTCCATGGGGTACGCTACTAGCCTGCCACAGATCTACAAGTCGATTGGAGGATATCACATTGAGGATACCGTAGAGCCTTTACCAAAAGTAAGAATGCAAAGTTACATACGAAGAAAAACTGTATTTTTGAATTCTAGACAAAGTCAGAACGATGTATATGGTTAACCTTCAAAACTGTCATTATACATAATTAGACACTTGTGGTTGCATGAAATTCAATCTCGATAACAAACATTGGATGTGTGGATACATTATATTTTTATTGTCATTTTTCTCTCATTACAGGATCTTCAAGACTTAATGGACAATGCAAAGAACGGGATCGTATACTTCAGTATGGGTTCAAACCTGAATAGTAAGGATTTGCCGACTGACGTAAAACTTAATCTTTTAAAGATGTTTGGAACTATAAAGCAGACTGTGATTTGGAAGTTTGAGGAAGCGCTTTCTGATCTACCAGCTAATGTGCACGTTGTACAGTGGGCACCACAGCGAAGCATTCTTTGTAAGTAACAAATATAATTGCAAAAATCTCTAAAACTAGGAATGTTCATCCCAAATGGATGATTTTAGACCTATGCTTAGTTCTGTTCAACAGTTCTGACTGTTTTCAAAAAGCAAGGGAAGGTAGGCGCACGCGATGCACAAGAGCGGTTTACGTTAGTCACTACCACTCTAGCAATTTCTGTTTAGGCGGTCGACCATTTTACTGCTTGCATAATCAGTGAATTTAATTATAAAAAAAAAACAAGTTGATGTTGTTCAAAAAATATCATGACATGACAGACTGATTAGATTGGATCATACATTAGCTCATTCACGATTGTTGATAACAATCGACTTATCGGACAGTTGATTTTGGATTCGAGGTTTCAATTCAAGTGCTATTCATGAGTTTCAATTCATTGATTTGATTATAGGAATAGGTATAAATTATGTACTCTAATAAATAACTTTAAAAATTAAATAAATATGCTCTTAATGTTTTTCAGCTCATCCAAATTGTCGTGTGTTTGTGACCCATGGTGGTCTTCTATCAACTACTGAAGCTATCCACTTCGGTGTACCAATCATCGGTATACCGGTGTTCGCGGACCAGTTCACTAATGTCATGAAAGCGGAATTGAAGGGATTCGCGAAACAAGTAGACCTGTCTTTCACAATGCATGAACCTTTGAAGGCTGCTATAGAAGAAGTTATTAGTAATCCAAGGTAAGAAATAAGACTGACCCCAAAATGGGCTTGTGCACTCGAAGAGCGCGCGAGAAACGGTGCGCGAGCGCTGCGTTCCGCCAGCGGCAGCGTGCTGCGTGTGTGCAAAGTGAACGTATGGTGTTCGCGGTATTTTATGAATATTCTTTTCATTCAACAGGTACTCAGAGAAGGCGAAGGAGTTGTCTTTCATCTACCACGACCGTCCCGTGAAGCCGGGCGCGGAGCTGGTGCACTGGGTGCAGCACGTGGTGCGCACGCGCGGCGCGCTGCACCTGCGCTCCGTGGCGGTGAGCGTGCCGCTCTACCAGCGCCTCTTTCTAGACCTGGCTGCACTACTGCTTCTCGCTTACATCGCCATCCGGATATTAATAAAGAAAGCTGTTTCTGCCGTATTTTCGAATAACAAATCGGATAAAAAGAAAATGAACTAGGATTAAGTACATGTAGTTACTGTATTAAGATTGTGTAAATATATGATAACGTTTTTACCTCTTTATTTGATTGCCAACTCAAATCCCTGCATGCCCCTTATTTAAATATCCTTAATATGTACAACACCACCTTAAAGACCAATAAAATTATGATCGAAAAAAGAGCTGAAAAGTGAAAGAAAATGGAGTCGGTTTAATAAATACAACCTTCATTTATGTCCCTTGGCCTTAGTTCTTTGATCATGTTTTTTTTTTAAACATGAGAATACTGATTTTTTAACTAAAACCTTCACATTTTTGACTATATAATATACCTTTTGGGTTGAAAATTAATCGTAGAACGACATTATGTCATAGTGGTTTTAAATAGAATCAAAAATCATAATACCTGTTGCCACGATATTCAGACCATGACATACATGTTTTCTTTCAATAAACGATAAGATGTTATCTTAAGGAAACTCCTACGAATAAATAAATAAAAAATGCTCATCACTGCGATAAAAATTATCTATTTCAGTTATATTTAGTAATTGATGAATCAGATATACATTTAAATACAGCTTGTAGGGCTTGGTCAAGATACACTCACAAGACTCAAGTTCTAGTAATATGTAACGCGATCCTTTGTATTTTTTTAATTTTATTCAGAATTTTCTAGTCAAATTTTGTTTTTGTCAAATTAGTGATTAGGTGAAATATTTTGTACCACTCAAGTAAGTATTATTGAGAACTAAGTTCGAAGTTATGTCGTAGTGTAAAGTGTGCACATCTTTGTGTTAGGGTGCGTCTCTGTTCGTGAACCACTCGCGGCAGGCGTACGCGCACGATTTCGTGCGCAATTCCAGGGGCCCGAGTCTGCTATTGACAATTGTTTGAATCGTCTGAGTGGGTGGCGTTAGTAGCTCCATTTTGGGATAATTAGCATTCTACTAAATGTCAGAACGTCAAAATTGCCGTCCCAATGGCCAATTTTGACGTTAAAATGACGTTTTACCTACGCAATTATCCTAATAAGGACCTACTAACGCCACCCACTCAGACGATTCAAACAATTGTCAATAGCAGACTCGGGCCCCCGATCTGGTTCGCGAATGCGCAGATGGCGTGCTGTGCACGAGCTGCATATTCGCGGCGCAATCGCCAAATCTGGACGCACCCTTGTATTTACTGGTGCATTATCTATTGCCTTTCCCAATTCACACACATGGTGTACTGTAATCATGTGTAAGAATTGGGAAGGGCCAGTGAACCAAAGAAAACCAAAGTAGTGCAGCTCCAGTGGGATAATATGTTGTTATAACAATAATAATCCCTTTTTCCGTAGCAGAATTTAAAAGATTACCACCGATATTCTGGCCTTAAGATAAAATATGTCTAGTACAATAAACTAGTAGAATAATGCTGATTAAAAATGTTATCTTTTGTTGATTTTATTGATACAAGGCACCATCGGTTAGGTAATGTTACATAAATGCGATAAATAAATATATCGTAATAGAACACTAATTCGCTATCGTTCGACTAAATCGTACCTATCGTATGTAGTGATCATTATCGAATATTTAATGTGTACATAATAACTGTGATATATAAAACGTAAGTAAATATTTACTATAAATCGTAGACTTCACTTTAAACACATCATTTTGCATTATAACAGTACTTTTTATGTCACCTATAATGATTAAGATGAAGAAGGCACTGACTCCTGTAATACAGTTTCCAGAACAGCTGTGCTGAGCTATTTACCTTATGGTCACAAAATATTCTCTAGTTCATCTAGTTCTGCTATGAAGAAGAGACCTTAATTCCTGTTTATATAACTCCTTCCTTCTCTTTCATGGTTTAAATCATTAAAAAACTCTTTTTTTCACATGGTCATATTTGCCAAAGGTATTTACCTCATCAAAATCAAAATCAAAAATCTTTTATTTAACTTAGGCTACAAAGTAGCACTTATTAAACGTCATTTTTTTTACAAAAGACAGCATCCTAGGGGTCGGTTCATATCCGGCGGAAAAGGTAGCGCGCAACATCGGCCGCGCAACGCCAGAACGAACAAGCACACAACAAAACATCCAACCTCTCACACCTGACGCACCAAAGCGTCGTCAGGTCAGTGTGAAAGGCCGAACGCTCCGCCATGCGCCCGCCCGCCCCAGCGCCACGCGACCGACAACACGCTACCACCGCCAGATATGAACCGACCCCAAAACGCCCACCCTTCACCGCTTCCTAAGTGCTCTGGCTGAGGAGAAGAAACGGCGCAACAAACTCCCCAGTAGCACGCTGTCATTACGATAATAATAATATAAAATAATAAAAAAATAAATAAATAAGGAACCGCGCAAAGTGAACAAGTAGTTAAGGTAGATGGGTATCATACGATTAAAGAGTAAAAAAATATATTATAATCTACGTGGTGACCAAGGTCAGCAGAACGACCAGTCACCGCAAGCGGCACCCGTTCACGAGTATGACGCAAGGATCAGCCATCCCCTCCCTCGCCATATTAGAGGGAAGGAGGAGACCCGACCCAAGACGCCACCGCAGGCAATGACAACTAAGGGAGCATGACGAAACTGCTGCCGGTTTAAAAAAAATAAAAAGGAACATTTACAAATTAGAAAAAAAAAAAACAAAACCCCAAGCACTGATTCACTGCACAGTCCCTTATCATAGCGGCATTAAAATAGTACACCAATGTACATGCGTATAACTGCATTAATAATAAAACAAACTAAACAATATAATGTTGCATACAGAGTGTATGCCAATCAATTTCGAACAATAATAAGATTCGGTAAACTTATATGTCAAGTTAGCAAAGATAATAATATAATAATAATAAAAAATAATTATACAATAGTATAATTGTGTCAGGGTATAATAACATACTATCTGTATGGCAGTCAAAAATAAAGAAAAAGAAATATAAAAAATGGAAAAAGGTATATCCCAGTAATTCAATTCAGAACCGTCTTGTGTCTATCAAGGCGACCAACAGTTTTTATCATTCAAATAGTCATTTAACGTATAGTAGGCTTTCTTACAGAGCTTTGATTTAACTACTGATTTAAATGAATTTAATGGTAATTCTAACATACTAGGAGGCAGTTTATTGTAGATACGAATGCTAAGTCCTATAAATGAGTTATGCACCTTGTGCAGCCGGTGGGATGTAGTGCATAACTTATGCTTATTTCTAGTATTAATGTTGTGTATGTCACTGTTTTTAGTGTATAGGTGAATGTTTTGTCTAATGTATAATATATTGGCTAGAATAAATTGTGAGGCAACAGTTAGAATCTCAATTTCTTTAAAACGCTCCCTAAGTGAGACCTTAGCGCCTAGCTGGTAAATAGACCTAACAGCTCGTTTCTGCAGAATAAATATAGTTTCAATGTCTGCAGCCTTACCCCACAACAGAATGCCATAGGACATAACGCTGTGAAAGTAACTAAAGTATACTAATCGAGCTGTATCCACGTCCGTTAGCTGCCTAACTTTCCTAACTGCATATGCTGCTGAACTCAGTTTGCTTGCGAGGTATGAAATATGAGCTGCCCATTTAAGTTTAGCATCTATTGTAATACCTAAAAAGACGGTTGATTCTACAGTCTCCAGCATTTCATTATTAACAATTATATTTGGACCTAGATTTTTAACGTTTGGCATTGCAAATTTAATGCACTTCGTTTTCTTTGCATTCAATACTAAGTTATTAACAGTAAACCAATTTGTTGCTTGTAAAAGTGCACTGTTAATGTGATCAAAACTATCACTATTTCTATTCACTTTAAATATGAGTGACGTATCGTCAGCGAAAAGTACAGTATTACAGATACCATCTAAATAAAACGGCAAGTCATTTATATATACCAGGAACAAGAAAGGACCCAGTATAGAACCCTGGGGCACACCCAATTTAACCGCAAGTGGCCTAGATTTTACGCCATTTACATCTACACATTGAAGGCGCTGCTTTAAATAAGACTCCATTAAGTTAAGGGCTATATCCTGTATACCATAATATTTAAGTTTGGCGAGTAGTGTGTCGTGATGAACGCAATCAAATGCCTTAGAAAGGTCACAAAAAACTCCTATGGCATTTTGTGAATTTTCCCAGGCGCTATAGACATGTTTTAGTAACGCTACACCGGCATCAGTTGTTGAGCGACCCTTTGTAAAACCATACTGCTCACTGTGGAGCAGCTTATTAACATTAAAAAAACCTAGTAATTGCTGTAGTATTAACTTTTCAAAGATTTTACTAAACGCGGGTAATATTGAAATGGGTCTAAAATTACTCACTTCACTTTTAATACCGGATTTAAATAATGGTATAACTTTACTGTACTTCATCAGGTCTGGGAATACTCCTAAATCGACACACTTGTTAAAAGTAACAACAAGATAAGGAGCAACATCATCTTTAATAATATTTAATAACTTTACAGAAATACCCCAAAAATCGCAAGTATTTTTTAAATTGAGAGATTTGAATGTAATAATAATATCCCGTGAGGTCACATGTTGAAAGGTAAAAATTGAGTGACATTTTGGGGCGCAAGTTAGCAATAGGTTTTCCGCAGCAACTGTGGATGAGTGTAAGGAGCAAGTTGTGGCTATCGGAATGTTAGCAAAAAAGTCATTAAAAGTCTGAGCTACGTCTACTGCTTCGCTAATTAATTTGTTGTTATCAACTATCTCTAATTGATTATCGCGTTTGGTACATTTACCCGTTTCGTTATTAATAATTGACCAGGTCGTTTTAATTTTGTTTTTCGATTGCTTTATTTTATCACTAATGAATTTAGCCTTGGCCATGTTACAAACTCTTTTAAAAGTTTTAGAGTAAAGTCTAACATAATTCAAAAATGACTCATCAAATTTATATTTTTTCATTCCATATAACTCATATAGTCTCGCTCTACTTTTATATATCCCAGCTGTGGCCCATTGATTAAATGGAGCTATCGTATTCTGAACATTAAGGGTTTTAGTTTTAAAAGATTTTTGAAATTCATTTTTAACAACGTCAAAGAGAGTTCCAAAGATGTCGTTAGGATTCTCAAATTCTAAAATTGATGGTTTTATTTGAGAAACAACCTTCTCTTTAAAACGATTACAACAACTAACAGTATACGGTCTGCATTCAATTTTTCGCAACTTTTTTAAGACTAAGTGTGGGAAACTAGCTAATTGTCCACAGTGGTCTGATGTTATGTCAGTCAAAATTTGTTTACTATTAGCAACACAATTACTAAATATATTATCGAGACAGGTGGAAGATGAGGATGTGATTCTAGTGGGTTCGGAAAATAAGTTGTTTAAATCAAAAGACCTAAACAGATTAAGTAGCCTAGTAGTGGTAACAGTAAAATCTAAAATATTCACATTAAAATCCCCACACACGATTATATTTTTCCTACTCGACTTAATTTTATTAAGTGAATCCTCCATCACTGTTTCAAATAAACTAAAATCACCTATAGGGGGCCGGTCATAAACTCAAAGTCTATTTTTGAGCTATAATTAGGTATATTTCTATCAATGGACTCATATTATCGATTCAATGTCGACATCGTCGGCGTCGTATGGATTAATGTCTAAAAATTATAATCTTAGTGTATACAGTAGTTGTAAGATTTTGTGTATCAAAGTATTTTAATATCTTTCCCCAACGATTTTTGATTATATATTTTTTTCTGTTGGTTCAGAATGTGGAAGTTGGCGTCGTGTGTGTTGGTGCTCAGCATCGCGGTATCATGCGAGGCCTTCAAGGTGCTGGTGGTGTTCCCCATGCCTGCGCGGAGTCACGGCATCCTCGGGTCAGGGGTCGTCAGACATCTGCTCCAAGCTGGTCATGAGGTAAGAACATAGAAATTATATAAAGAAACTAAACGGAACTAATAAACGTCATTTTTTTTACTGATCTCTTTTTAAAGGGCTTTTGCAGGCGATCTTCAAAGACTACTTTTATTATTTTAACTTCATTTTATCTCAGAAGTCAAAAAATACATCCAAAACTTTTGAAATTTTATAAATTGTCTTCAAATTATTTCTCAATCTAATTAAATATAATTGTATCGAAATCTAAGAGCTGATTCTGTTTTTTTATGTATATTTATTCTACTATAACTCCTGCTAAAATATGTTTGCAGGTGACATACATATCTGGGATACCATACAAGAACCCTTCCCCAAAGTATCGCAACATTGATGTCGGCTCTTCTATACACTTGCCGGGTAAGTTACTATATCTACAGCTAATTCTATAGCTTCTTCATAATTGTATAGTAGACCGAGATGTTTTTAACATAATTGAACGTATAGCCGAGTGGTCTAGGTCACCACGCCAGTTAGGTACCACAGTGTGCGATGTGATGCGCGTTTGATCCTCGCACGGGAGAAGTCTTTGTGCCACAAATGCTTATTCCGATTCTGAGTGTGGCTTGTGCATATGATTTGAATGTTTGTGAAATTCCTCGCGACCGCGACGCAAGAATTAAAAGCTTTAGGAAAGTCATAATTACTGAAAAGATATAGAAAGGGAAAATTTCTTCTGAATATTCTGAAGGATGATTGCTAAAAGGTTTAATACCTACCTTCAAACCATATCATGCTCTTTGTAATGGGAGAACCTGAAATGTATCTTCTATTTTCGCAGCTAAACTAATTGACTTTGAAGCAATCATGAACAACGAAGTTTCAGCCATGGAACATTCAAGTTTGATATTCATGTTCAGTCATATTATAAAGGCGTACATCGAAACTAAAGAAATCCAGGAGTTTCTGAGTGATCCCAAAGAGCAGTTTGATGTGGTGATCGGTGAATGGATGATCAGTGATTTACCCTCTGCGTAAGTAAGAATTTTCTATAAAAATAAATTGATGTGATTACAAAGTAAGCAGAAAGCTTACTACATGGAAGATTTTTGCTTACTTTAAAGAATTAACGAAACTTATTTCCAAAAATTAGGGAGCTACTTCTCGCTCTCTAAAAATCGCTTCCAAAAATACGAAAATGTTTATTAATTCCAAAAAAAACACAGTTGACTTAACTTCCATAACTTACAACGTAAATCGACGGATATTGTTCATGTTGTCCTTTCTATTTCTACTTATATGTATAATCGTTATTTTTTTAAAACAGTTATTAAATCTTTTCAGATTGGGGCCCGTCTTCAACTGTCCATTCATTTATTTGTCTACAGTGGAACCCCACTGGCTTATACTGAAGACAGTTGACTTGGTTCCAAACCCAGCGTATGACGTAGACACAGCTTCCGTCTACTCTCCACCATTAACTTTCTTTCAGCGGCTCAATGAACTGTATATCCGCTTGAAAGTAGCTTACTCGGAAAAATAGTAAGTAATTTAAATTAATTAAATCTCATTTTCTACACGTGTAGCCGTGTATTAGATAAGCGTCAGTAGACTAAAGCGTTGTAGTGATTATGCTAATCGCCACGCACTTGTATACTAAGAAGTAAGAAAAATAAACGAAATTGGTTTTTTATCGACCATACTCTTTTCTAACTGAAAAAGGTTTTTTAAATGAAACCGGACAAAATTATGAACGAATTGAAAATTCTAATACATATTTTATTCTCTATTACAGCATTTCCAATTCAATCCAAGAAAATATATACGAGGAATTGTTGGCTCCGATTATATTGAAAAAAGGAAGACAGCCTCCTTCGTTTGAGGAAGTCAGGTACAACGCCTCTCTGGTGCTGGGCAACTCTCACCTGTCGATGGGATTCGCTTCCAATCTGCCACAGATCTACAAGCCCATCGCAGGGTACCATATTGAGGATACTATTGAGCCTTTGCCTAAAGTAAGAAGGTTTTCATACCAAAATATTAGTTTTATTTGAGAAGAACAACTTTGTATTTGATTTCCATGCTTGTTATATAATTTAAACCTTCAAATCCCTTTTTATAATAATTTTACTAGTGGTTTTAAGAAAGGTTTTCAAATGACAACGAAAATAATTTACAACATGTTGATGTGTCAAGGCATTTAGTGGATAAATTGTATTATTTCTTATGATGGATTTCTCTTTACAGGATCTCCAAGACTTAATGGACAATGCAAAGAACGGGATCGTATACTTTAGTATGGGTTCAAACCTGAACAGTAAGGATTTGCCGACTGACGTAAAGCGTAATCTTTTAAAGATGTTTGGAACTCTAAAGCAGACTGTGATTTGGAAGTTTGAGGAAGCGCTTGCTGGTCTACCAGCTAATGTGCACATTGTGCAGTGGGCACCACAGCGCAGCATTCTTTGTGAGTAACAAATTGATATGACATAAAATCTCTGGTCATAAAACTCTTTAAGTAGAAAGATATGAGGCATATAAAATGGGTGAATCGTGATTCAGAATAACGTGTTGTCGTATGAAAAAACTGGCTCACTATAGCAGATATGACAAGCCGATTCTGTTAATCAAACTTCATGAAATTTTACTGATCATGAATGAATCATCGGTTAGCTCATTTTTCTCACTGTTGATAACAATTACGTGTTTCAAATTATAAATATTGTTTTTGGATATCCCTCTTTTCTTACAGCTTGAATATTTTACGACTCGGTTAACTAACAAACAAATATTTGATTGTTTTCCAGCTCATCCAAATTTCCGAGTATTTGTAACTCATGGTGGTCTTCTATCAACTACTGAAGCTATCCACTTCGGTGTACCGATCATCGGTATACCAGTGTTCGCGGATCAGTTCACTAATGTCATGAAATCTGAATTGAAAGGATACGCGAAGAAAGTAGATCTGTCTTTCACAATGCATGAACCTTTAAAGGCTGCTATTGAAGAAGTTGTTAGTAACCCAAGGTAAGAAATAAGGCTGACACCACACTGGGCATGTGTGTTCTGTGAGCGCACAAACGACGCTAAGGCCGCGAATTGCCACGATATATGAATCAGTTTGAAACGCATGTGTGCGTGTGATTTCGCACTGCCACACTTCAATTTTCTGATGATTCCTATAGTATGGTCTATATATTTGATATTTCGTCTAACAGGTACTCTGAAAAAGCGAAAGAATTGTCTTTCATCTACCACGACCGACCCGTGAAGCCGGGCGCGGAGCTGGTGCACTGGGTGCAGCACGTGGTGCGCACGCGCGGCGCGCTGCACCTGCGCTCCGTGGCGGTCAGCGTGCCGCTCTACCAGCGTCTTTATCTAGACCTGGCTGCACTACTGCTACTCGCTTACATCGCTATCAGGATATTAATAAAGAAAGCTTACGCTGCCGTATTTCCGAATAACACATCGGATAAAAAGAAAACTAACTAGGATTAAGTACATCATAGATGTCAATGTGTACATATTGTGTAAATATACTCACTAAATATATTTTATGAAATTACCTCGTCTATTTGATTTCCACATTTAATCCAATGACAGAATTCTTCGTAAAGAAGATTAGATGTTATCATAATGAAACTTCTATAGTTAAATTAAATGTGCTCTCATGACTGTGATAAAAATATTTATCTGTTAACAGAAGTTATTTATTTAGTTAGTGATGAAGAGACAGTTAAATACAGCCTGTAATTACAAGATAGACTCACACGACTAATGTTCTAGTAATATGTAACGCGAATCATTAGTAGTTTAAAAATCGTATTCGACAAAGTGATGTAATAAATTTTGTTAAAGTGAAATCCTTCAATGTATACTGATAAGTAAAACAATTTTTATAACACACAAGTAAGTATTTCAAATCAAATTTCTATGTTAAATCTTAGCGATCCCTCGGATCCTTCGGATCTCCTCGGATGGTGATTAAAAAAAGGAACAAAGTGTGCTTTCCCTATTGCTTCTAAAATGATACACCTGTAACGGAATCAGTGATCAAGTGCCCTTCAATCCAGAACCATCAACTCCTAAACCAGAAGTATATTGGGCTCTTACCGGCCACAAATATTTAAGTAATTCTCATCCACACAAACTTCATCTTACTGAAAGCTGTTCTGTTTTTCAGGCAATGGCATCAGTAATGAATTTATTACTGTGCTTCCTAATATTATCTACATGTGAAGCGTTTAAGATCCTGGTGGTATACCCTATGCCGTCGAGGAGTCATGGCATCCTTGGTGAAGGTGTCGTCAGACCGCTCTTAAAAGCTGGACATGAGGTTAGTCTTCTTTTCATGTTTGATCCTAAAATTATTTTCGAACAAAAAGACCTGGACGGCTTGGTCGTTGGCCTCCATCATTTTCTGGAGGGTTGCTGTGGTAGGGCAGGACATAAAATGCACCATGGCTTGAGATGTTGCATCACATTTACATTGGGTATGTGAAAATTCAATGAAAAGCTGACTTGCAGATTGGATATTCAAGACCCAAGTGTGTTTCTGAAGAGAGAACCTGAGCATGATTCGAATTATTAAATTGAATATTTCATTCATTCATTCAGTCATGAAGTTCAGGCTGTTTTCAAGTTGTCTTACTGTGTGGGTGTGACCAGAACTTGCTCAATGTCAGACAAGCAATGATAGGGCTTTACGTGTATTTACTTAGTTATCGTTAAATACACATAGACAGTGATATAGTAATGTCATAGTAAAGAACAGTGACATTTAAAATATATTCTTTATGAAAAGAAAAACAAAGACTGTACTTCTGCCAAATTAGCATAAATTTAATTTACGTGAAGACGTAGCATGCACATTTAATCACAAAAGTATGTTCTGATTTCAGCTAAATCTCAACTTAAAAGCGACTACACAAAGTTAATGTATGATTTCAGGTGACGTTTATCACAGCGTTTAAATATAAAAATCCACCAACCAACCTGCGTCAGATCGATGTCAGCGGAAATATCAAATTGTTGCAGAGTATGTTTTTATTTTCAAAACCCTATCTTCTTATCAGGTTAGCTTTCAAGACGATAGACTAGACTACAGAATGAATCATTTAATCCACGAGACAATGGATGACAATGCGAATGACTTTTTCTCATGAATATGAAACCAACATTTATACAAATAGGTTCCATTTCTTAAACTCACTAAAATAATTCAGCCTTAAGTTGCGGGAGCGAAAATCTTCTTTTCACGTGCAAAAACAAGAAAATGTATATGTTCAAAATAAATCTGAATATACAACTTGAAACAGTAGAATTTTAGTTTCTTCAAAAAAAAAAATAAGTCTTGGTATCTCGTTACAGCTGACCAAATTAATCTTAGGAAGATATTGGATAATGAAGTACCGACAATGACGCATGGCTTTGTAACTTATTTAATGAGAATGTTGCAAACCAAGACATTAGAATATGATAATGTCCAAAAGCTTCTGAATGATCCAACGGAACAGTTCGACGTAGTGATCGCTGAGTGGATGCTGGTTAATCTTTATACTGGGTAAGTATTTTATTCATCACCATCATCATCATCATCTCAGCCGAAAGGCCACTACTGGACAAAAGCCTCTTCCAAGGTTTTTCGCTATGACCGGTCCTTTATTTCTGTAGCTACATGATATTTCTAATTAGTCGTCTTAAAAATGGATGATAATTGTGACTACCAGATTTATGTGCACAAGAATTTTAATAGTCATTGTTCAAATAATAGCTTTATATAGATAACAGTAAATACTTAACATTCTCAGTAACAGTTACAAACCAGCTGTTGGGATGATATGAAACAAATGAGGCAGCAGAAACCATAAAACGTGAGGGTATATGAAAAACTTTGAAAAATTAATTGCAACAATTGAATATTTTAGCTTGGGGGCATTGTACGATGCTCCATTCATCTGGGTGTCGCCTGGGGAAGTGGCTTCGACAGTCCTCAGTATGATCGATGCTGCACCTAGTGCTGCTTACACCGGTGACCTTCAGTCCACGAGTTCTCCACCATATTCATTCAGCGAGCGTTTAGAAGAAATTTGGAACAGAATTACTGCAGAAGCTTATGATTACATGTAAGTACATTATGCATACTATTGCTATCAAAATAGAAGATGCTAAGTAGGTATTATTTGAAAATTATATTTTCCTGCCTTAAAAAAAACTACGAGCTATGTAATGTAAAAATCAATATACACCTGACATCATACTAGCTACATCATCATCAATTTGAACCTACACTTTAGCAGATAGTCCTAGTCCGTTTATTTACTAATAGAAAAGTCACCCATATTTATTTATTTTCAGGTACCATGAGCCTGCAGAAGCTCACGAGTACAACCGACTGATCGCACCACTCATAGTGAAGAGAGGTCGTCGACCTCCACCATACTCCGATGTGAGGTTCAACGTGTCCATGATTCTGGGCAATTCACATGTATCTATAGGTTCACCTTACACTTTGCCGCAGAACTATAAGTCTATTGGAGGATACCATATTAATGAAGAATTTCAGCCGCTAACAGAGGTGAATATATTTTTCAAAACTAGTGACCGTTGAATTAGCTCGTCAATCGACTTTGAAGCAAGATTTACTTATAAATAAACAGCTTACACACCGTTTATGATAAATAAAAACGAATCTGTGTATAGGTAATGTTTACACATATTTTTGCAGGAGCTGAAAAATATTATGGAAAGAAATAAAAATGGCGTTATATACTTCAGCATGGGATCCAACTTGCAAAGTACACACTGGCCAGCGAAGATCAAGACTGGTCTCCTGGAAATGTTTGGTAACCTGAAACAGACTGTGCTTTGGAAGTTTGAAGAGGATCTACCTAATGTACCCAAAAATGTACACATCCTGAAATGGGCGCCACAACCAAGTATTCTGTGTAAGTTTTGAATCCATTATTACCAAAAATTATAGAGATTTTTCCTCTATAAACTATTGCAACTATCAGAATCAACTATGTACTGGTGGTAACAGTTTTTATTTTTCTGATTCCAGCTCATCCCAACTGCGTAGCATTTATCACTCACGGTGGCCAACTATCAACAACAGAAACGATCTACTCTGGCGTTCCTATCATAGGTATTCCTGTGTTTGGAGACCAACCCTCAAATGTCAAAAAGGCTGCAGCCAAAGGTTACGCTTTGGAAGTGAAGCTGTCTTACTCGCTGGTCGAAGATTTGAAAGCTGCTATTCAAGAAATTGTCAGCAATCCTCGGTTAGTTGATCGATTAAGTATAATATGAAACGAACGTTCTATGTGCTTGTATTTTTAGACATTTTTGATAAGCTTTACTAGTAACATTAGAAAACAATCTCAAATGATAAATTATATCCTTTAGCAACTGATAGAAAACAAAAAAATAAACTTGTGACTTAAAATGTTATTTGATTTGTATTCAATGTTATCCATTCTTGCTTTCAGGTACAAGGAGACAGTGAAGAAGTTATCGTTGGTATACCATGATCGGCCCGTAAAGCCAGCAGACGAGCTGGTGCACTGGGTGCAGCACGTGGTGCGCACAGGCGGTGCACCGCACTTACGCTCAATGGCGCTTGGAGTGCCGCTCTACCAGCGCCTATATCTAGATGCAGCTGCGCTAGTGATAGGCGCTGTTATTGTGCTTTTGTACCTTTTGAGTAAATTGCGTGATGTTTTGAGGTCAATATTGAATAAAGACGCTCATAAGAAAAGTGATTAGATAAATAAATAAATATTAATTACCGATTTATTATTTTATTTGTCTACTGATTCCAGTCTAACTTGAACTCATATATAACTTTAACCCTCCCTATTCCTAAAATTGTCATATCGACAACAGCTAAGAAGTTCAGGTATGTTCATAAATCTACATCTCCAGAATTGGGCTATCTATTGCAGAAAGGTTATTTTAAATCTGTTTGGTAGTCCAGGAATTAGGACTTTAAAACAGAAACCTTAAAACAGCTTTATTATATTAGTATCGATTTTTTCAGTAATCAAATATTCTGGACAAAAGAGAATTGGACTTTACTCAACTCTTTGTCTCTTTTCAATGGACGCATATTATGATCCCAGATAAAAAAAATTAACAGTCATGATTACTTGCGATGTCTCATTCTGATATTGACTTATTTATAATTATTTATTTACCTAGATATAAAAACATGTCAGTACCATCAAGGTAAAAACCGGTTCACATAAATATGGTATCGGAGTCACAGAAAGTTCTACATATTTAACGGTAACAATAGTGACCTGTGGTGGTGGTGGTGATAGACAGAAGAAAAAAAGGGAGTATTAAACAGCTGGTTATACAAAAATTTTCACAAAATTTAGCCTTTGATTTTTATAAGATACTGAATTTTTAATACAATGTACTCGCCATAACTCATGGAAAACTTTGTCTTAAAGTTATAAAAAGTTACTTTACATATTTTAAAACTCAAATTCTCCATTTTAGTCATCAATATCCAAGTTGTAATAGGCCATAGTTTGTGCCATGTGTTTCAAACTTCAGATCTGAACTAGGTCAGACTGGACCTGTTTTACTCTAACTAAGACTTAAACTTGAAGACGTGACGTCGCGATCTTGTCGTTATACTTAACTACTAATTAGAAACTTGTCGAAAACTAGTATTCTTATGTTGGGGCCTAGGTATGTTTATAGGAGGTAGATACTTGTTAAAATAAGAATGGTAACATTAGCATCATCACGCCTGTATCCTCGAAGGGGTAGGCAGAGGTGTACTAATGTACACCCACAGTTCGCCGATATGTTTTAAGTGCCTTTTGCCATTTACCGGGCACAAATCCAAACTCCGACCTGATTGAGAAATTCATAGAAAAACCCAATGACACCTTGGTCGACTCGGGAATCGAACCCAAGACCACCAGCGTAGCAGTCACGCTTAGCACCACTAGGCCAACGAGGCAGTATATTATGTTTATGTTATGGGAACATTAGTTGAAGTGTAGCCTTAGAGACGCTATGCACCAGCTATTTTTTCTTTTGCGATGTATACCCACATATTTAATAAGATGACCCACTGACCGGCACATCAATGATTTCTTTTCAATTAGTTAGTTTTGAGTTCATGCCTCATGATCAGCTTTGAGTATATGTCTGACGGCCCCTGATCCGAGGATGAAGTGACAACAAACATTAAATTTAAACACTCCACCCACTTGTAAATATTTAATTTTATTTCTATGTATTGTTTTAGGTCCTTACACGTTTAAACGTTTACTTGCTAATCATTTTCTCTGCGGCGCATTTTCATGTAAAGCTATGCTCCTGAATATGCCATTTCTTTTGACTGATCATTTTAGTAGTTCAGTTTTATAGTTATTTGGAAGTTTGGAACAACAATGTCGAGGGACATGGCAAATTTACTGGGCTCCATATAAAAATTGCTTAGATGTCTGTCCGTCTATCTGTCACAGAGTTATATCTCATGAATTGTGTATTAATATAGCGACTCTAAAAAGACACTTCAAAGATGTCGTGGTGGTCTAGCAGTTCAATGAACGAATTTGTATACACAAAGTTGCAGGTTCGAACCCAGGAAAGTACCAATGTGGCTTTTCAAAGTTATATGTACTTTCTTAATTATTTTAAGACACTTCTCATAAACGGTGAAGGAAAACATCGTGAGGAAACCAGGATTCCAAAATTTGAAATCACCAATCCGCAGAGAGCAAGCGTGGTGATCAATGCTCGTGCCTTCTCTATATGGGAAGAGGCCTGTGCCCAGCTATGGGACGTTTATAGGCTGGATTATAGCCACTCTAATCACAATCAATAAAAAAGTTTATTAAAGATTACCAGGGACATTTATTTTATTCCTAGATGAATACTTAATCATTTACAATAAATGGAATGAATAAATTACTACAACTAAAACGACTATTTCGAAACAAAAAACAGCGAATGTATCAGTTACAATACCACCTGGCTCCATACTTACAGTTCCCACAAGTAACCATATTTTATACGAATTGACAACCGTGACAAATAGCGGTGGATAGAACATTTATCATGAGACCTAGACAACTATCACTATTTCAGCGTTTTACATACATATATGTAAGAGGTGAATAGGAACAACAAAATATAAATTTTATTCCTTGAAATAAATGTTTGGATTAGATGACGTTATAAAGGAGTCATTTATTTGCTTCAGATTTTGTAGAAAATATTGCAAGTCATTTACAGCTATTATTTAAACGAAGAAATGACATCATGGCGGAAAACGTTATATTAAGAAATTAATAACAGTTTTATCTATGTAATGTGAAAACTAACAAAATCTGATGGAAACTTGGATGCAATTATGTCAGTTGTAATTTCTTGCATATGCTGCTAAATTTATTAAATAAATATTATGATTTTAAGAGTTCTTCAGTACAAGGGATCTTACTAAATCATTGCTTCTAAGTGACATACATTTTAAAGGCGTTGGTGAACTATTCTTTAGTTCACCTTTTGTCACTTACTGCCTAGTAGGTACTACTTCATGCATATTAGTTGTCACGAGTATAAACAAATGGGATATTTATTTCGTGGTTTCCTTTTTTTTTTTGTGATTCACTTGCAGTAGATGGAAGTGTAAAATATATTTCCTACGCCTTCTATTATTTTCTACTGATTTTTATTGCGGGTTCGCAGACTTTCACTTGTTTTCCTATGACACACTGAGCGTGTGTGCTTCGATGGCAAAAATACCATCCATACCAAGAGGTTTACAGGAGTTGTAATATGCATGTGTGGCAGGCTTGCTCCATTTTGTAGGCGTGTAGATGAACCTTTTAGAAGATTATCCATATATTCGGTAACTATGCGTAAGTTTGTAAATAAAGCGGTGACCTAATAGATAATTGAGATTTAGATAAAAATATGTAAACTCATTACATGTTTTAAATATTTATGCGCAGATTCTAGATAAGAATGTTATCGGGTATTGTATCAAATTCGAGATAATTTATTACAAGAAAGTGAAGTATATTTCAGGGTGATGTTTATTTATGGGAAAAGTGTAGCATGCTGTATAGTAATAATATCTTCGGCTTACCACACATATTAATCTGATTCAAAACAAGGCAGAGCCGATACTATAATTACCAGACAACTGGTAAACACACTAATGTATTACTAAATACATACATATAGATAAGTAACATCCAGACACAGAACAAAATAATGATGATCCCACAAAGATTTGTCCTGGGTGGAAATTGAATCCATGACCTCCGGTTCAGCAGTCAAAGTCACTAACCACTAGACTCTTTAGTAATTATGGAGGGATTAAGGCTATGATTAAGTCCATTAAGTGTAGTTAAGATTGTTTATTTATAATTGGCTTTTGATTTAAACCATCTTGTTAATCAGGTAGCAGAGAGTGGTTGTGTTGTGTCAGTCCTGAGTGTGAAAAAATGTTCTATTTAGCCCTTGAATAAAAAACGGATCTTATAAGTTGGACATGCCTGTCTGATTATGGAATCGTGGCTCCTAAACGAATGGACCGTTTGTGATGCTTTTGTTTTTGTTTGAAAGGTGAAGTGATCGAAAAAAGCTAACATAAAATATGGTCTTAATTTCAATAAAAAACTCCATAGTTTTCCGATTCGATTCCAATTTTAGGTATTATAGATAGATTAATAGATTACAAACAATCTTTGAAATGACGTGTTTTTATCGATAATGCAATAAATTGGGAATAACTTATCAAACATAGTCTTGTAGACTAAAACACCGGGTGGTAGTCGAGGAAAATACAGCTAGATAATAAGTCGAGCATAATTCTGAGATAACTTTATTATTTAGAACAATTAAATAAACATTGTGTATAATAATTATATTGAAGGAAAATAGTGGATAGCTGATACAAGTATGTATTATAATTATAGTCTATGTAGTCAACGCGCATTGTCAGGGTTGACTAGTTTTAGATTCAATAGTATTTCAATCATGAGCTGACGCAAAACGTCTGATTTATTACATGAATATTATGTATAACAAATAAAAATATTGTTCTGACCAATATTTTTAAACTGTCGGAAAAGTTAGTTAAGGTTTTGAAAAACTTCTCAAAAGTTAATAATAAAAAATAATATTTTTTATTATGTAAACATTATTTTGTTTCATAGCATCGTTTATAGATAAGACTCTTTACTAACTTCTTTTTTTTTTCAGCAAATGGCATCCACAATAAATATATTGCTGTGCTTCCTAGTATTATCTACATGTGATGCCTATAAGATCCTGGTGGTATACCCTGCGCCGGCAAAGAGTCATGGGATTCTTGGAGAAGGTGTCGTCAGATCACTCCTGAAGGCAGGTCATGAGGTAAGTGGCTTTATGACTTAAAATACTGGAATTTATCAGTTGATTTGGATTGTTAAGAAAATATATCATTCTATTTAAGAGTTTATAATTAAAATTTATTTTGTAGATAGTGTAGCGAGTTTTATATCAATTATATGTATTTACTAATGCATTTTATTAGGAATAATAATATCCTTTCTGTACTAAGAAAAACTAAGATTACCAATGAAGTTAAAATGTTCATCGATACTCACTAAAATTACTCGGATATTGACAAAAATTTTGATAGATCTACTTAATTCTTTGACTTGTTAACTTCTTTAATTTTAAGATTTTTATACTGTTAATATTTTCAGGTGACTTATATTACAGCGGTCGAATACAAGAACCCACCTCCTAAGCTGCGTGTGATCGAAGTCACCGAATCTGAAGCATTGAAGCCACGTATGTATTTTAGTTTCTAATTTACTCACTAAGAATATTTCTAGAACAACATTAAGAAATTGAACGATGGGCAATAACATCAACAACTTCAAAAAATCTAATCGCTGTACAATACAACAGACTTCAAAAATTCAAATCCTTCTTCATACTTCATCCGACTTCATAAGTATCTATTTTATCGATAAGATAATACTTCACAGGTGGTCCCACATAAGTATCATTAAAATCGATCGGGTAGTTTTTACTGGAAGACTGTTGTTTTTACTAAATTGCAACTCAGGTGAAGGAACACATTGTCATTGGAAACCTGGATTCCAAAATTTGGGATCTGAAATCGCCAATCCGCAGAGAGCAAGCGTGGTGATCAATGCAATCAATTATAAAATCAAATATTTTTTCAGAGGACAGCTTCAAGCTAGATAATCTACTAGACAATCCAGATCAACAAAACCCTACTAAAGATACGTCACTTATGTTTCAACTGATGAAAGCAATTTTGGTGATGGCGATAGAAAATCCTGATGTTCAGAAACTGTTGAATGATCCAAATGAAGAGTTTGATGTGGTTGTCGTTGAATGGATGTTCCTCGATCTGTTGTCTGGGTAAGACCACCAAAATTTAACATCTTTAAACGGAACTTTTAAGCCGACTTCAAAATAATAGGGTCTTAATTTGTATGTATGTTTGTCGATTGAAGCACAATTCATAAATTTTTTTTTTCGTCACTATAACGGTGTGATCTCATATAAATTTAATAAAACCGATCTATTAGTTCTGAGCAATCAATTATTAAACATTACATTATATTTATTATGTAACATTACATATTTTACTATTATAAATAAGAGTTATGTTTGAGCCAGTTTTCTATGTTTTTCTCTTTAAGAAACACTGGTTTATTAAAGTAATTGTGGATAAAGTTTAGTTATGGATTAATGTTTGATCGCCATGTTTGTCAGGGTCTAACCACACTTATCGACGCGGAATCAGCTTAAGCCGAGTGCGTATTAAATTACCACACTACTCGACTGGATGTTGGCCATCTACAGCAGTCGGAATCGTTCCGCTAGATTCAACTTTGTACGGATGTGATCAGCTAATCGAAAATCGCCGGTCGAGCCGAGCCCTTACTACCACCTTTATTACGTAGACATAAAGGCTTTCTTGACCGGCGTTAGCCGATTCCGATTCGATAAGTGTGGGGAGACCCTAACGCTCTTTGCGATACTCCTACATATCCTTTCGATCACATATAACAACACTTTTCCTTTTAATTCCAGCCTGGCTCCTATCTTCGGCTGTCCTTTAATACTCGTGTCACCTGTAGAAGTGCACTCGGGTATCCTCAGTCTGATCGACGCTGCACCGAACCCTGCGTACACATCTGACGTTATGTCTGAAGTCATGCCGCCATTTACATTCACACAGCGCGTATCAGAACTCTTTAAGAGGGTAGCAGTTGAATATTTTAGGTTTTGGTAAGTCATTCCAATTTTTTTTTAATTGCTGTAGGGATAAGTTTTAATTTTTGTTGACCGTGCCTCGGATAGCACATAAAGCCCCGAGTGTCATACGTTGATCATTGGCAGTCGTTAAGTCAATTCGGACAACCAGTCTTACTATGCGATTCTGTGTTTCCCAGTAACATGGGTTGCGAAGGTAAGATATTCAAAAAACAAAATACGGTATTCAGCTAAATCCGGTAAGACTGGAAGCCGATTACAACATATTTGGGAAAAGGCTCGGGAGATGATGATGATGTTCTTCCATATCAACTTTAGATTATAAGTAGAAGAGACCCTTCATTTCAATATAGGATACCCAATTTCTGAGGTTACTCTAATTTTGTTTTTTAAATGATATTAAAAACTAAAGTCGAAACAACGTGAAGGTCTAAAATTGCCAATGTTTGTATGTGAATTATTGGTCATTAAAGGCTTTGCAAACTTCTAAAGAATATAATGTAACTAGGTGGACAAGAACTCTTAAAAAATACTACCTAGCTTAAAAACTAAATAAAGGAACACATTTTCAGGTATCTTGATGATATGGAAGAGCAAGACTACAACAGGTTGATAGCACCAATAATATTGAAGAGAGGTCGCCAACCTCCTTCGTTCAGTGATGTCAAGTCCAATATATCGTTAATACTTGGCAACTCTCACGTGTCTATGGGATTGCCTCTTGCTTTGCCGCAGAGCTACAAGTCTGTTGGAGGATACCATATTAATGAAGAAGTTAAACCTTTGCCAGAGGTAATGTCATTTGCTATTGTTTCTTTATTCCTCATTTACGTAATTCATCAATGACAATTATCCGACGCGCTTTTATTGCTTGCAGTTATATGGCTTTTTCCCAATTATGAATTTGATATAATTAGGTCGGAAAACCACGTAAGTTTTCTCAAACTATTGACAGATTGATTTGATTGATTGATTGATTGATATCTAAGCTCGTAGCACAAAAACCTTGTTTCTAAATACAAACATTTCTTAAAATTTCGCTAGGCATAGTTAGTTAATCGTTTGTTTCTAATACTTTCTGTTCAGGAGATTTTAGTGGACTGTACGAAATGATGATGCGGAATTTGGTAAACTGGTTTATTAGAACATTAACAGTAAATGGGTATGAACGGCGCACGACGCGTACAGTGACTAGCGTTGATCGAGAGGAGCCCGCTCCGGACCCGTTGTCGTATATATATGGTTGCTCCCTACGCCGCGCCGTATCCCCTCTGATGCCGTCGCCGGTGCCGCCTCCTTCGACGTCATCGTCCCGTTCGTGAGGTTTCCGAACATCCTGCCCGGGTTGAAACATTGTCTTCAATAGGTAAAGGACATATGTTGTTAAAGGCCCTTGTAATGTTGCCCTTCTTTGTTTTGATCTCTGCCACCCGCGTGATGCCGTCAGGACCGGGAAACACCTTGATGATACGGCCCATTAGCCATCGCAGTGGAGGTTGCGATTTCTCTCTGATAAGAACTAATTGATTTAATTTAAGTTCGCCTGTTGACGCATGCCATCTGGTTCTCTGCTGCAACGTGACAACATATTCATTACTGAATCGGTTCCAAAAGTGTTGTCGAAGATGCTCAATTCTTCTGTAGCGATCCAAGCGGGTGATGTGGATGGAGTGTACCTGTGGCTGAGAAACGGATGTAAGCGGTCGTCCAATCAAGAAGTGAGAAGGAGTGAGAGCGGTAAAGTCGTCAGGTGACGACGAAAGGGCAACAAGAGGACGGGAATTTAATATAGCCTCGATTTGGACTAAGTATGTATTCATTTCCTCATAGGTCAAATGAGAAGAATGAACAATAGTTTTCAAATGTCTTTTGGTAGATTTTACGGCGGCCTCTGTTATGCCATTGAAGTGTGGACTATAAGGAGGTGCAAAGCTAAACTTTATACCATCTTGTGCCAAATCGGCCTCTAAATTTGAATTAGATATGAGTTGTGCAAGCTCATTAGATACTCCCACGAACGCCGTGCCATTATCAGAGAGGACGCTGTGTGGTTTACCCCGCCGAGCAATGAATCTCTTTAACGCGGCTAGATAAGCGTCCTTGGTAAGATCCGTCACAAGCTCCAGATGGACAGCTTTCACTGCCAAACAGACAAACACACAGATATAAGACTTAATGAGTCTGGCACCTCTACCTTTACGGTCAGCTATCAGCATTGGTCCGGCGTAGTCGACACTACAATTGTAAAATGGAAACTCAAGCTGTGTCCTCGTGCATGGTAGTTGACCCATGACTGGTTGCACCGCCCGAGTTCTCAATCTAAAACATGTGACACATTCTCTATAAATACTTTTAGATAGATTTCTACCTCCTAAAGGCCAGTAAGTTTGACGAATATGTGACAAAAGAAGTTGTGGCCCTGCGTGCATAAGTTTAAGATGTTCATAACGAAACAATATTTTTGTAATGTGATGTTTACTATCTAGCAATATCGGATGTTTGATGTCGTAACTGTAGTTAGCGTTGTTTAATCTGCCACCTACGCGAATCACAAGCCGATCATCTATAAAGGGTGATAGTGAAATAAGTCTATTTTTTACAGATAATGGTTTTTTCAGACTAAGTGTTTTGTATTCGTCAGGAAACATTTCCATTTGACTAATACGCACCATGACCGTAAATGCTTCCTGTAATTCCTCACATGAGACATGACCACACAACTTTCCGTTAGGATTTTTTAAATTATAAATGAACCTAAGAATATAAGCAATAACAAGTTTTAATTTGTTTATGTTTGAATGATTACTAATCAAGCGACTTATTGCTGATTGATTTGATTCATAGTTGTCTAATAAATGAACTTTAATTTCAGGTATGTTGGAGTTTGAGCCTATATTTGGCATTTTAGGCCAACGGTCTTCACCAAAATTTAAAAACTCTGGGCCCGACCACCACAATGAACAGGTGCCGATTTGATCGGCTCTCAACCCGCGAGATACTAAGTCCGCCGGGTTCTCTTTTGACGATACGTATCTCCATGAATTTCCCCCGGTACTTTCTTGTATCTCACTGACACGGTTGCGGACAAAAGGTTTTAATTTATTTGGTGAAGTAGATAACCAACAGAGAACTATCGTTGAATCACACCAGTAATAAATTTTATTTATTTTAATAGTTAACGAGGCTACTACCTTTGCACACAGTCTTGCTCCCAATAAGGCCCCACACAGTTCAAGACGGGGTATGGTTGTATGTTTAATGGGAGCGACCTTATTTTTGGAGGTTAAAAGGTGAATGGTCGTTGTACCATCATGATTTAGGCAACGAACATACAAGCATGCCCCATAAGCACATTCGGATGCATCTGTAAATATGTGCAACTCAATCAATTTGTGGTTAAAATTAAATGCATGCCGTGGTACATTTAAATTATTTAGACATGGTAACGTAGTGACGAACGACAACCAACTTTCTTGAGTGTCACGAGAAACTGGATCATCCCACGAACATTTTTCTAACCACAATTTTTGCATTGTTATTTTTGCCAATACGACACATGGCCCTACTAGGCCTAGAGGGTCAAATATTTGGCAAATACTAGATAAAATATAACGTTTTGTTATTTTATTAGTTGGAGGTAGATTTATAAAAAACGTTAATTTATCTGAATCACAAACCCAGTTTAAACCCAATATTTTAGAAGTGTTGGGGGATTGGTTACGATTTAAATCGACTATGTTATTGTCATTCGGATCAAGAGATGATAATATAGCATTCATAACCTGTGGGTTGTTGGATTGCCATTTTCTTAATTTGAATTGAGCGGATGCTAAAATCGCACTCACCTCTTTGCATAACTGGATGGTGGTGGACTCAGAGTCGCCGCCCCCGAGATAATCGTCTACGTACATGTCTCGTTGTATAGCTTGCTTCACGCCTTCATTTGAGGCCTGTGATGCGAGGCTTACAAGTGACTTTGTTGCTAAATATGGTGCCGAAGCTGTGCCATAAGTAACTGTGTTCAGAACATATGTTTTAAGCGGTTCATTTCGATTAAATCTGAATAGGATTTTTTGTAAAGAACGTTGGGATTTGTTTAATTCTATAGCTCGGTACATTTTCTCAATATCCGCTGAGACTACGTATCGATGTTGTCGAAAACGCAACAAAATGGAATAAAGATCGTCCTGCACAGTGGGACCAATCATTTGTAGTTGATTTAAAGAAATGCCTGAAGTTGTCACAGCCGACGCGTCAAAGACAACTCTTAATTTAGTTGTAGTACTTTGCTCGCGCATAACACCGTGATGTGGTAAATAATAACTTATGTTATCATTTGAATTATCTTCAGACATGTGCCCTAGTAGTAGGTACTCGCGCATAAAATCTATATACCTACTTTTAAATAAGGGATCACGATCGAACCTACGCTCCAGTGAAAGAAATCGAACTTTAGCCATGTGGTATGAGTCACCTAATGCTTGGGGCGACTGTTTAAATGGCATTTTTACAATAAAACGTCCGTCTTGGCCACGAGTAGTTGTGCGTATAAAATGTTCCTCACATGCACGTTCCTCGGCCGACAACGAATGTTTTTCTGATATTGAATCTAGTTCCCAGAACCGAGTGAGTTCAGGTTTTATTTCCTGAACGAAATTACACACTGGTTGGTCACGAGATGGACTGGGCTGTGCAATATACCCAGAGATAAGCCATCCTAATTTAGATTCGTATAATTTAGGTTGATTTTTGCCCAAATTGATTGTGTTAGTACCCAAAATATTCCAAAACTGTTCAGCACCTAGTAAGATGTCTACACTTGACGGTTTATAATAGTGAGGGTCAGCGAGACAGATGCCTGATGGTAGTGAAATAGTACTAATATCAATCAATGTTGATGGTAGTGATTTAGTTATCTCTGGTAATACTAAACAATCAATTGTTGTTTTATAATTACCCGAGTAAGATTCTAATATTACGGAACACGACTGTGTGCTTTTACAAGTCTGCTGGTTAATACCCGTTATTTTGGAGTTTACGTTACGTTTAAGTGAACCCAGCTTACCACACAGCTCCTTAGTTATAAAATTTGCTGTACTGCCATTGTCCAAGAGCACCCTCGCCACGTAGTTGCGGCCACTGCTGTCTCGCACCTTCACCCTCGCTGTGGAAAGCAATACGGTGGAAGAAGTAGTATTCTGTATGGCTTTGGCTGTTAAAGTAACAGTATCCATGATTTGATTATTCATAGGTGTCTCACTGTCTTTGTCAACGTGTAACAGCGTGTTATGTTTTGCCTTACAATACTTGCACCGAGCCCACAATTTACATTTATTTTCGGAATGGCCAGGGTTTAAACAGTTAAGGCAAACCTTATATTCTTTAGCCTTCTGATTACGTACATCTGAAGACAGTTTACGGAAACTGTCACATTTAAATAAAACATGACTTTGTTTGCACATTGGACAATTTGAGCTCAAGCCTTTGTTTGGACCATTGTTATAATTATTTGATGTTACTGCAAAGCTTTTTTGTTTACTTAATTTATTGTTTGAGGTTTTGTTTTTACTAATTTCTGACTCCTCAACTGATTCAAGCAAGTCCGCCCTGTTATTTAAAAATGTTAAAAATTGAGACAATGTAGGTGCCTCGGATAAAGTGTTTCTAAATTCTTCCCAATGAATATAAGTTTTAGTATCTAACCTCTGAGCCATTATATAAATAATTAAGATGTCCCAATGTTGTGTCGGTTGTCCTAGAATCGTTAAGGCTCTCAGATTTTTTGTGGTTATATCGACGAGATGACGTACCGCTGCACTTGACTCCTTTTCTATTTGGTCGACATTAAATAACGATTGCACATGATTATTTACCAAAAGACGATTGTTATTATATCGTTTCGTCAAAAGATCCCAAGCGATGCTATAGTTACCAGAGTTAAAATCTAAACTGCGAATAATTAGGGCAGCAGCACCCTTTAACGAGGACCTAAGGTAGTGAAATTTACTTATATCGTCTAACAATGTGTTTCTGTGTATTAATGAATCAAAGGTGTCTCTAAACTCGAGCCAATGCTGATAGCTTCCATCAAAGTACGGTAAACTAATCTGAGGTAATTTTACAACACTATGCTTAGACCGTGTGACGTCATTAACATCTGAAGCATGCACGGAACTCACCGACATGCGAGCTCTTCTCTCGCTATGATGACGTTGCACCTCGCGCGCCGAGGACACCAAGGAGAAGTATTGGTTTTGAAAGGTTTCTCGGTCACCCACGGCCTCGGCGGGGTCCTCCATCAGCAACTCAATCTCCCCCTGTATTTTATCATAGTCATTATATAATAAATCCATTTTATCAAGACGGGTTTCTAGTTCTGTTACTTGTAAATCACTTAATTGAGCACAAGAAAGGACAACATTTAAATAATTGCTAAACAGCGTAAGTTTAGCCTTACAGCTTGCACGTTTTTTAATTAATTCTTTAATCTTATGATCCATAGTTAAAGCAAAGTTTGATTACGTTAATCTGTAAATATAAAGCAAACAACGCGGTGACTAATTTAATAAGTGCAAAGCGACAGATGTTGACCTTGAGTTAATAAGCGGCCAAGCTACAACGTGCCCGTGCAAAACAGGTTTCTTATCATTTATTCGCTCTGCGACTAATATGCAGCGAAGTAACACAATACGTTTGAGCAATAAATAGGCTAGAAATATGCTTATATTTGCTATAACCGAAAATATGGGTAAGAGAATAGAACAGATTAGTTGGCCAGAGAAAGCTGGGATGATTTTAGAAAGTATGAAGGGATAGACTATATTATAGGATATTTAATTGGAACGACACACTATTTACCGATCTGTAGCCACAGTTGTCCGTTCTCGTAGGTTTTGTTCCTCGGTGACGTGTGCGCCACGTTGGTATTTTTTCTGCACTGCAAATACATGCGCCCGCGCACGCCGCACGCCGCACGCCTGCCGCTACCGTTAGTCTTGTCTTGTTTTCTTGCGAAGGACCATTATGTTCAGGAGATTTTAGTGGACTGTACGAAATGATGATGCGGAATTTGGTAAACTGGTTTATTAGAACATTAACAGTAAATGGGTATGAACGGCGCACGACGCGTACAGTGACTAGCGTTGATCGAGAGGAGCCCGCTCCGGACCCGTTGTCGTATATATATGGTTGCTCCCTACGCCGCGCCGTATCCCCTCTGATGCCGTCGCCGGTGCCGCCTCCTTCGACGTCATCGTCCCGTTCGTGAGGTTTCCGAACACTTTCTATGTTAAATTGTTTTTTCAGGATTTAAAGAAAATCATGGACAACAGTAAGAACGGAGTAATATACTTTAGTATGGGATCCAACTTGCAAAGTAAACACTGGCCAGCGAAGATCAAGACTGGTCTCCTGGAAATGTTTGGGAACCTGAAGCAGACCGTGCTCTGGAAGTTTGAAGAGGATCTACCTAATGTGCCCAAAAATGTACACATCCTCAAATGGGCGCCACAACCAAGTATTCTATGTAAGGGAACTATTCTTGCCAATCGAATATGAGAATTTATTTGTGTATCATTTATATTATTCTTGTCTCAAATAAGTCGGTAAATAAAGTCGTATATCCTAAGTAAGGATGAGATATCCTAGTTCTTAAAGTAATTTAGTGACGTTATTCACCCAGTGTGCTCAGGTAAAACCGATTCTTGTTTTTGCCAACGTTGCATGACTTGCTTATTTATTTGGCTTAGCTATATCTTTCTTCTGATTACAGCTCACCCTAACTGCGTCTTATTTATCACTCACGGTGGTCTTCTATCGACAACAGAAACGATCCACTATGGCGTCCCTATCATCGGTATACCAGTCTTCGGCGATCAGTTCATTAACGTCAATAGAGCAATGGCAAAAGGGTTTGCATTAGAAGTGAAACTGTCTTACGCGCTGGTAGATGATCTGAAAGCTGGTATTCGAGAAATACTCAGCAATCCCAGGTTAGTATTTAGATTTTTTTGTTAAAATATTTAATTAAGAGGAAACACTAACTGAAAAGAAAAAAATACTAACACCGAAAACTGATTATAATATCAATGATGAACCAAAGAATCTTAGAGACGTCAATTTTACAAACTTAATAAAACCCTAATAATGTTTTCTTATACATTTCAAGGTACACTGAAACAGTGAAGACATTATCCACCATATACCACGACCGTCCCGTGAAACCGTCGGCGGAGTTAGCTCACTGGGTGGAGCACGTGGTGCGCACGCGCGGAGCACCACACCTGCGATCGCCGGCTTTGGTAGTGCCGCTTTACCAGCGCCTGTATCTAGACCTGGTTGCACAGCTAGCAGTCGCTTTGGTTGTTCTTATAGTACTATTGAGAAAGCTGTGTGCTGCAGTGTGTAAAAAGAAATTAGATGATAAGAAGAAAAATAAATGAGCAAATATTTTTTAGTTAACTTGTTTTTCTTTTCTGGTCAATGATAAAACTTCCAAACTCAATCTGACCAAAATGATGCCACCTGGATGGTTCGGTTGCTGGCCTCTTTCACGTCCTGGAGAGTGTTTTTCCTTATTTGTTGCATACTAAACTTTGTGTTACCTACCTAGAATCTTGATAATAATCAAATTTAATCGCATTCTTCCGGTTTTAAAATCTTCTCCTATAAATAAATATGAATTAAGCCACGGAAATTAATAACATGCATACGTTGTTAAGCGATTATATTGGCTACTTACATCGTTTTATTAGATCTTATATGTATGGAGTTTCAAGCATCGTTAATTATTATTTTAATTTGCAATTTCATGAGAACATTAAAATTTGTGTGAAGGATCTATATGAAATGATCTGCAAGTGATAACGGAATTAATAAAGAAAATTTAAATAAGGCAATCTTAAAAGTGAAAATCCTACTATACAAAGTTAAAAAAATAAAATAACCTTTGACCACTGATGTTGTGAAACATATTCGATAATGTGTCAAGAGGATAGGTACTGTGTGAAAAAGAACTATTCATGATGACCATGCAAAATTATACTTGCGATTATGATCTAAAATTTTCCGATATACCATTATCTTGGTTTTAAGATCTTCCGAGTTTTTTTCGATGATGGCGATACTAATTTTTGTTTTCCTAAGTATCTATGTGATGTTATTTTCGAGTGATGGTTACAAGATTCTAGTGGTATATCCGATGCCAGCAGTGAGTCACAAAATCCTTGGCGATGGAGTAGTAAGACCTCTACTGAAGTCTGGACATGAGGTATGTTGAAAGGATATAGTTATAACATGTAATCATTGTATTTCAGTATTTATTAATACACAATTAAATCTTATATAAGAACAAACTCTAACTATACTAAAATTAAAACTTACATAAATAAAAACTAAACGGCGTCAAAGAACTCATCGTCATCCTTGTCAATGGCGGGGAACGTGCCCAGAAGGCTGGCAGCATTGCCACGTTGAATGGCTATGCCAATTCTCTGTGCAAGGAACAAACCAGCCCTCTGATCACGAGTAGATTCTACCAAACGTTTCGAAAGTTCTTTGAAAAGATTTCGTGCGCTCGGACCCCATGACCCGAGTGTTAGTAAGTTTTAATTTTAGTATAGTTAGAGTTTGTTCTTATATTAGATTTAATTGTGTAATCATTTGTAATTATCAATGTCTAACCTCTGGTTATAAAACGTAGACCAAAGCAAAAACAAAAAAAACTCCTGTCAAACCTCATGTTGCTGTGATTGGCTTTTAGACTTTAACTAATCACAGTCGTGGTCAGGAGATTTGATAATACTTTGAGTTAATCAGTCTTTCAGAAACCGGGTTAATCAGGTATTTCGCCATTGGGGACTGTTGCTATGCTAATATCGGATATGATAATATAAGGTAATAAATTGCAGGTGACGTATATTACACCCTTTGAATATAAAAATCCACCGCCTAACCTACGTCAGATTGATGTCAGCGACAATTCTAAATTGATACCACGTATGTATATTTTGTACAAAACCATACACAGTAACTATTCAGCTAATGAGACGTAAAATAGGCGTAGCAAAATGATGATAAGAGCTGGGCCAAGTGATGGTGATGATGATGATAATAAATAAATAATAATAATAAATGCGGACAGCATCACATACTTTGTCCTGAACCCAAAGTAAGTTGCTAAAGCACTTCTGTTATGGAATTCAGATACAACGAAGGTACTACAAACACCCAGACCCGAGATAATGTAGAAAAGTGATTTTCTTCGCCATTCGACCACGGAGATCGTCAATTGTATTTACTGGGGATCAAATATACTTTCTACAATTAATACCTATTAATCATAAATAATTTACAGCTGAAATCACCATAAACCTTCATCAGATATTAAACGGAGAAATGACATCAGCTGATAGGGCGGATCTCATTGATATCATGAGATCAATTGCTATAGCGACGCTAGAGAATAGAAATGTTCTAAATCTGTTGAAGGATCCAACAGAGCAGTTTGACGTGGTCATCGCTGAGTGGATGCTCGTTAGTCTTATGTCTGGGTGCGTACTTAATTTGCACTGAATGCACTTGCTTTGAGTCATACATAATGAAAGTCGCTATGTAAAAATTGAGTGGCTAGTTATTGTCCCTCCTTTGGCCACAGTCACTTCTGACACAGAAAAACGAACTACATCGTTGGTTCACTTACATAATTATACCATCCTTCAATGATATCAATTCCGATTTGGAATAAAGTGTTTTCGCGTTTTTGTGCCATCGTGGATTAATGACTTAAAAATCACAGCGTCCTATTTTAACATTTCAGTTTGGCAGCCTTATTTGGTTGTCCTCTAATTTGGATGTCTCCTGTAGAAGTACACTCGGGAATAATCAGTCTGATCGATGCAGCTCCCAATCCTGCATATACTACAGATTTTCTATCCATGAAAATCCCGCCATTTACATTTATTGAACGTGTAGAAGAACTGTGGAGAAGAATAACAGAACGATTCGAGGACTATGCGTAAGTATTGTATAAAGCGGTGACCTAATAGATAACCATGATTTAGATTAAAATTCTGCAACATCATAAATGATAAAAGATTTACGTGACGGATTCCAGACATATAATCTTGTTATTCAATGATCGCATAATAAGTGGCATGATTCATTTCTGCTGAGGATTTAAAACTCGCTTATCTATCACACCATGACTTGACATTTTGTTGAGAAGGCTTCAGCTAATGCTTGCGTGTTGAAAAGACAAAGTCTATATTTCTTAAAAAATTCCTTCTTTAAGGTACTTTGATGATTTGGAAGAATATGAATACTATAGGCTGATAGTACCACTTATACTGAAAAGAGGGCGTCTACCTTATTCATATGAAGAAGTAAAGTACAATATATCCCTAGTACTGAGTATCTCACAAGTGTCAAATGGACTTGCTATAAGTCTTCCACAGAATTATAAGCCTTTAGGAGGATATTATATCAATGAGGAAATCGAACCTTTAAATGAGGTAATAATAAAAAACTTCAAATTTGAGATAGGCTGTTGATATAAAAATGATGGGGCTTTGTTTGCAGGAGTTGAAATTGAAAATGGAAAGTAATAAGAATGGAATTATATATTTCAGTATGGGAACGAATTTAGATAGTAAAGATTTTCCAAAGGATATCAGAACAACTCTTTTAAAGCTTTTTGGAGGTCTTAAACAGAGTGTTATATGGAAATTTGAAGAGGAGATTCCAAAATTACCAGCCAATGTTCATGTACTAAACTGGGCACCTCAAATGAGTATCTTGTGTAAGTTATTAATTAAAAAATAATAATTAAATTATTTTAATTAGCTGCACTGTGTCTATTATTTTGTTTGATTTGGATTTTTTGTACTTTCATTTTTATCCTATTTATTTTGAATCTTAGTGAGCACCAGTCTTAAATATCCATTTTTAACTATTTTTCTGATTACAGCTCACCCTAACTGCGTTTTATTCATCACACATGGTGGTCTACTATCAATTATAGAAACGATTTACACTGGAGTCCCTATAATAGGTATACCAGTTTACGGTGACCAGTTCAGTAACATCAAAAGGGCGGTTAATGAAGGTTATGCTTTGGAAGTAAACCTATCTCACTCATTGGCTGATGACTTGAAAGTTGCTATTCGAAAAATGATTCACGATTCTAGGTTAGTTGAATTGCCTGTTTTATTGCATCCCTCATTTAATTGAACTAATAAAGTGAATGAAAGGGTCTTCTGTTCGAGCCTGTATATTTGTTTTAAATAATTGATTAATTTACTTTTAGGCCTTCTTAAAGATCTCAATCGTGAGGAAACGCGATGGCATCGTACTGTAAACTGTTGTGATAAACATCGTGCTTGCTCTTACCTTAGTGGCAGGCGCTGGAGATTTATCGTTTTCTAAACGAACGACGGTTTTGAACTACTATCGCTATAATCATCATCATCATCCACCACCCTCGTCTTCTCACTGCTGGGAATAGGCCTCCCCTTTTTCGTGTCATATTATACGATCTTGTGCTAGGCTAATGTTAATACTCTTATATTATTTCAGGTACAGAAGAAGAGTGAAAGAGCTATCCTCCATATACCATGACCGTATGATAAAGCCGGCAGACAAGCTGGTGCACTGGGTGCAGCACGTGGTGCGCACGCGCGGCGCGCCGCACCTGCGCTCACTGGCGTTGCAGGTGCCGCTCTACCAGCGCCTGTATCTAGACCTGGCTGCACTGGTAGCAGTCTTTGTAATGTTTCTAGTTGCACTACTCAGGATGTTGTGTGCTGCAATGTGTTCAAAAAAGAAAATAGATGTCAAGAAGAAAAACAAATGAACGAACTTATTTATTTGCTGCTGGTTATAAACCTGGCTGCCTCGTTGGCCTAGTGGTGCTAAGCGCGCCTGCTACGCTAGAGGTCTTGGGTTCGATTCCCGAGTCGGCCAAGGTGTTATTGGGGTTTTCTATGAAATTCTCAGTAGCAGGTCGGAGTTTGGATTTGTGCCCGTTTAGTGGCAATAGGCTCGCCCCCTATTACATGGGACCTAAACATATCGGCGAACTGTGGGTGTACATTGGTACGTCTCTGCCTACCCCTTCGGGGATACAGGCGTGATGATATGTTTATGTATGTATGGTTATAAACAGTATTTCTTTGACAATTATTAACACATTATTTCTCATATTTACACAGCTCTCGAGCCATTCGCGAACCACTCGTGGCATGCTCGTTCGTCAGATGTGGACGCACCCTAATATTATGTTTACAAATCATAATATTTTAGACCTATTAATAATTTGTTTTTCAAGCATGTTCGACGTAGTGTTAGACGAAGTGTTAATAAATATGTTTGTTTTTAAATGCATCGTATTTTTTTTTTTTATTACGATGAAGAAGTCAATGCCTGCGCTCAGGCTGCGTACTGCGTAGATCTCTACAAGAAAAGTCATTTGTTTCTACGTAGTGTTAAATTTCATGAATGTCAATAACCCTTAAAATTATGTCAGTAAGGTTTAGGTATAGTGTCTAGATGGAAAATAACTTCATAACTTTATTTATTAAATCGATTTGTTTTCAAAATGGTGTAATTTATGTTATTTATGAGAAGATAGGATTCGCCATTTAAATAATAAAACAGAGCATTTTATTTCAAGTTTATTTGTTTATTTTACTTTTTCATCAAATGCAATAAAGTAGAGAGTAACAGTATAATATAATAAACTTAAGTACACTTAAAAATATATAAGTATCACAAACAGTACATCCACACACTTAAAAAAACCTAACCTACACAAATCCTAATTCGTCTTAAGTTTGTTTTTTGATTGACTAGTTAACGAGCACCAAACCCTAACAACGACATAAATAAAGGCTAATAAACTAAGAAGGACTAAAGCTAATAGATCTAGGAAGTAGCGTTTGTAGTATGGCAGGCCAATTGCTATGGATTTGAGATGAGGAGCTCCACGCGTCTGTACCACGTGGTCCACCCAGAAGTTGATGTCATCTTTCGGCTTTGACTGGCGGTGGTGGTAAGCTTTCGATAGTTCCTTCGCTACAGCTGTGTAACTGTAAAGAAAGCAAGATTATGTTAGGACATTTACAATTACTTTTATTTTTGCAGAGAGTTGGGAGAATACAAGAACTATGTTTCTTGCTGAGGCTAAACCTATATTAGTCATTAGAACGTTCAATTCTCAATTGTTAATTGCGTTCACTTTAGACGGTGATTTTTAATATCTAAGGTTTTCAGGCTGGCTGTCAAGATTCTACCTGGCTGCTTAACCATTTACTACCCAGTGGTATTTATTGTCTGCTGTCAAAATTCCTAGGCTCAGAAGGCTGAGCATAATTACTTCATGACCATAGCTAATTTCCACTAAAAGACGATAAATGACTTGAGTTTTCAAGTAAAGGTTTTAACTCACCGAGGATTTCCAAGTACTTCATCAATAGCCGGTTTCAATTCTTTGTGAAAGGTGTAAGATAGTTTGATGTGCTTCCCAAAGCCTTTGGCTTCAGCTCTCCTGGCATTCTGGAACTGGTCTGCGAAGACTGGTATGCTGATGACGGGAACTCCGTGATAGATAGTCTCAGTTATTGAGAGAAGACCACCGTGGGTTATGAAGAGGATTAGGTTAGGATGAGCTGGAAAAAGAAGAAACTACTCTATAATTTCAGATGAAAACAAGCAAGAGTAAGTTAAAATATGTTGATGGCAACAAGATCAAAATTCCTTTATTCAATATGGGCTACACTTAAGGACTTATCGAATGTCATACACAACGTACAAAATATACAGCACCCTAAGGGTCGGTTAATATCCGGCTTACTACAACTCATGATTTTAAATCATTATCTAGTCGTTTAAAAACTGATTTCTCTACTATACCTAGAATACTTTGCTGTGGTGCCCACTGTACTATGTGAACATTCTTAGGGCAGTCAGGGAGAACTTCCTCAAATTTCCAAATAACTGTTTGCTTCAGTCCTCTGAATACATCGAGAATGCCTTGTTTGAGCTCTGCTGGCAAATCTTTACTTTTTATGTTTGAACCCATACTGAAGTAGATGACACCATTTTTGTTACTCTCCAGAATTTTCTTTAAGTCCTGTAAGTTATAAATGAAATAAAATTTAGAAAATAAAGTCTCCTCTTTTTCCTCTCCTTAGTAGTGTATCTTCGGCAACAAGAGTTTTTAAAGACACTTTGTAAGTTATACAATGTGCACGACCAATATTTTACGAATGTAAATAAAACAAATGGATCTCTAGTGATAATGGAAGCACGATTACTTAAATAGTATTTACCTCTGGCAAAGGTTTGACCTCTTCGTCAATGTGGTATCCTCCAATATGTTTGTAGCAGGCTGGCAAGGACAGTGCATCTCCGATAGCAGCGTTACTGTTGCCCAATACAAGGGAACCATTGTATCGAACTTCGTTGTAATCTGGCACTGGTATTCCTTTCTCTTTCAACACTGGAACGATGGATTTTTGGTAGGCACTTTCTTCTCTGTAGTAATATGTGCTAAAAAATTTAAGTAAAATTAAAGATATTGTGCTTATTTTTTTTAAACTTTTCTATCTGTAAACCATGGTCTCGAGTTGAGGATAAAGTCAAATAAAGAGGAAATTAGGTACTAGATAATTGGACGGTAAACCGATTCTCATAATTTGTTTTGATAGTATTTTCTGGGATTTGTTTGCAGAATTGTCATCCCGAATACTTACTGAGTCATTTTGTATTGTTCAACCAGTTGATGCCATAGTTCTGAAACTCTATCATAGAAGGAGAAGGGAGCCAGCCGGTCGTGGGTGTAGTCAGCACTGTACGCGGGATTCAGAGGACCATCCACCAGGTTCAAGATCATCCAATGAGGCTCAACCGTTGAGAACCAGATCAGAGGACATTGGAAAACAGTTGCAAATCTGGAAAAAATATTACATTCGATAAATTCTAAACATTGTTCTGGTATGAGTAGATTGAAGTTTCAAGGTATTTTTTAGAAATGTCGTAAGTTACAGATTAACTCTATAATGGTATGAGTTTTGCATTATACGACAGTGCAAATAGAAACAACAGCGCGTGTTGACAGAGTGCAACGAGAAAAATTGTTTGTTCAGCACATACCACTACTATGTAAGATGTTCTTGACTGGAGATAATCTTAATGTGTGTGTCTACATCAAAGAGGAGATAAGGTTATTAAATTACTCACGAACTATAGAGATCGAAGAACATGTATTCTGCGATGACAACGTCGAACTTTTGGCTTCTCATCATTGCTTGGACGTTTGGGTTCTCAAGGGTCATTGCTCCCACTCCGAACATCAAGTTGAAGACCATATCTGGGTCTTCCATATTCAGGACTCCAGACATCACCAATTTTATGTCCATTGTCTTTTCTGTGAAAAATATTTGAATATAAATGATTATTTAAATCCGATTATTGCATCATTAAATGCACCGGATAATTGTTAGCATGTCGTAAGTTTTCTTCAGTAATAAGATTATTTGATTTTTTTGTTCTATGTAATTTATTATTATTAAAAGCAATGAAACTTTTATACTTTATAATGGCGGTTATAAATAAAATATTTACACTATATTGTTTGGGAATTACAGAGATTGCCAAATGAAAATTTAAAGGAGAATTTTGTAAAATAATATTTCTATTTTTTTACGTTTTATAGATTGCTGGTAGATTGTTGGCTGGTGGTTTATTGGCATCCAATATATGAGCGCAAGTAATTCTGCTACTTACCGTTAAGTAGTTCCATATTTGCAGATACATCTATCTGATGCAGGTTTGGATGAGTTTTCTTTTCCTTATAAAAGGGCGTAATGTACGTCACCTGTAAAAGAAAATGACAACTCAATACATGAAAATTAAGTAACTGAACGTTGAATCCAAAATTTCATCCTTTTCATTACATTCAGTTTTCATTCTTTTAAACTAAGTGATTTGCATTTAGGGTAAGGATTGAGTTGATTGGTTTTAGATTGTCATGTGAAACTTTTTCTTTTTGAAATCGGTTGGTATGTTGTAATATTTAATCGTATGCTGTAATGTGTTATGCATAGATGATGTTTTTAATTAAACACTGATATAAAAAATCAATTTCTGGATTATCTTCTTGCTAATTGTAATACATTTCTCATGATGATCTAACCAGAACTACAAAAACAAGAATATGATTGCGTTGAACGTGATCGATAAATTTTAATAGGCTTTTCATTCAAAATTATGATCATAGAAATAGTACCGAAATTTCCCCAATCCTCATCGCTTCCTAATTGCGTTAATAATAATATAGTTTAGATACCAAGGTATACCTAGTAGTTTAGATATTGTTTTTCGATAACATGGCAGTTACGCATAATTTATCTTTACTATGTCTATCAAAACAAGGACAAAATAGATAATAATTTTAGATCGATAAAATTACATTAATATGGCATGTATTTTATTATTATTATCTTATATCATATTTATACATGAAATTGTAAAGATTAATGAAATAGCAACTGTTGGGTCGGATAGTACTATATAAAATTCACATCTAGACGTACGTACAGACGTGAATCACACACGACGAAATTTAAGGTAAATCAATTAACTTCCAACCCTCCTAGGTCAAGACACTTTTGTATAAGTACATACCAGATCTAGAGCTGAACATACAAGTCCGGACCTAATTTCAGACTCTTGGGAAATGTCTTCTACGTTTTATGAAGGGATGGGTTTTCAGAAGAATTTTACCAGTTAAAACCATTGGGGAGTTTTCTGAGGGATCTTTCTTACGAAAGACTAGGGAAAAATCTTTTGGGCCTCTGAGAATTTTGACTCATGTGGTTTGTTCGCTACAGTATTGTGATTAATCTGGTACTTGTAGCTCACCTCATGTCCAGCATCCAGAAGGTGTTTGATCATATTATCTCCGAGTATTCCATGACTCTTGCTCGGTAAAGGAAACAGAGCCAAAATCTTGTAAGCCTCACTTGCAGAGAAGCATAGAAGTAAACTAAATACAATCCACTTCAGACCCTCCATTTTCTGAAAGTAAATATTTTTATTTTGGTCTAATTTTTTTGAATTCTTTTTTTTTGTTTATAAAATGAATCTAACGAAAATAGTGACATTATACTCACCGTTTTTTTGCTGTTAATGTTTATTTTTTTAATACATTTGGTACTTAAACAATCACAGGTATTAAAAAACAAGAGCTAATCAGATTGTCGTCCTAATTAAATAAGTCGACTGCTCGACTGCTTCAAAGCGGTTTCTTTTTAAGATTAACGATCTGATTGAGCTTGTGGGGGTTTATGTAGTTAAAATTTTGATACATAAGGATGATAATACATTAGATTATCTAAGTGACTTTGTAATATGTAATAAATACCACCGTCAGGAGACGTGTCAGCTAAAAATAATTAGATATGATATAATTTGCCGCGAATGATGTAATATTACCCGACATTTTTAGCTAAGTGGTGTAAGCGTCGACACGTCAATTGGGCGATGTTTTGATAATCGCATTGCACAAATATTGGTGTGGTTTACAAATATTTTTAACAGGCCTAGGTGCTCTTTGTGGTATGTGAATTTAAGGTTTTTAACCCCTCTCGCGAAACAGGCGTGATATTCTTATGATATGGATGAGTTACTTTTTTATTTTTTAAATGTATCCGGTCTTCGATCAAAGTATTTTATAAAAACATTTTTTTCCAATCATTCTTTTTTCATAGCTGTAATGAACCAAAACAGTAGTTACCTGTATATAAGGGTACTTTTCAGTCAGCGGTACGGATGCGTTAACCAATCAACAAATCGTATTTATTTTTCTCGTAGCATATATTTTTGGGAAAGGATTCCACTAAGCCACGTTTAAATAAACACCTTTTAAACGAACTACACAACGATGAAATCCGTTTAAAAGGTAGTTGGTCATTTTGGTTTAAGTTTCCGATTTTCAACGCTTTTGTACGTGTTACAGTTCAGCGCAAACTGGTAATGTAGCTATGTGAGAGCCAACGACCAAGTGAGAACAGTGGACCTACATAAGACATAAATAGCGATATAGTTAAAATCCGAAGAAAGGATGTACCTTTATATTTGGTTTTCAACTATGTCCTATAGTGTGGTATGACCTGGGAACCTCTTTATTATCATCTGTTTTGCCATTTCCCAAACTAAGTTGGAGTCGGCTTTCAGCCCTACTGAATTCAGATTAATAACGTATTCTACATGGAGCGACGGCCTATCTGCCCTCCACAACCCATATTATGGTGTAACACAGTATTTTACTTTTTTTACATTCGTTTTTCTTGGGGAAGTACTAAATAAAGATGTAGGTATATTAAATAATTATATTTAGTGGACGTCTGTGGTGTGTGCTGCTGCATTTCATTAAGATTTCTTATATATCGTAATTTTAGAAACGTAAAACTATTTTTAAAGCTTACATACACTTTTGCAAATCATTGTTCAAAGTACACAAATGAGCACCTGTGATCTTTACCAGCTGGTAACTAAATTATCCATTTATTGGAACCCAATAAATAAAGTACAATAATAATAAAGTACAATAATAATTTTGCTAAGTCACTGCTTACATCATAAATTGATAGGCGTGTTGCTACATGCCTCCTTTGTTTACCTAATTCTATAATTACAAAATCATTGTATCCGGTCTTATCTTTCTTATCTAAAATATGAAAATGCCTACATAATTTGTTATTTCATACTTTGAATAATCTTATAATCCTGATTGTTGCAATGCCAATCAAGTACACCTACCCACTTAGGAGCAATGCTTATCTTATTCAGTATTTTTTTTAATATTTTTTTTTATTTCAAGGGTGTCGGGTATCTGAAGTCAATGTTCTAACTGTCATCAACATGCCGCAGGGTAAATCTTCACATGGGGCAATTTAACGGAGTTCTTGTGGTCATTATGTTCTCCACTATTCGTAATTTCAATCCTCAGATATATTTGTTTTTAGTATTGTCGTATTGGTACACTGAACACTTGTAAATCGGTCTTGTATAGGAGTGGTCTTTGTAAGTAATCTTTGTCTAAATTTAAAATACTGTGGGAGAGAAAACATAACTAAAGGATATACACATCAATTTTTTTTTGTGTGTCATTATGTTTAAACTACTGATGATGATAATTGTGGTGTATCCAAGCTTAATAAAGGATCCAGGATAAAAACATATTTAAAAACATTTATTTCCGCTGTCATTTAATTCCAATCACAAAACAATCAATGTCAAAATCAATAACAATAATTTACATACACATCACAATATATACAAAACTAAAATCTATACAAATCAATTCTTCTTAACCTTCTTGTTCGATTTCTTGAACGAGCACAAAATTCTTCTGACAACTAGAACCAGGACTACAGAACTAGCAAGAAGTAACGCTAGGAGGTCTAAGAAGTAGCGCTGGTAGAATGGTATCGGCAGGACTATGGAGCGGAGGTGAGGAGCTCCCCTGGTCTGGACCACGTGGTCTACCCAGAAGTTCAGGTCATCCTTTGGCTTGGTCTGCCGGTGGTGGTAGGCTTTGGATAGCTCCTTCACGACCGCTGTGTAACTGTAAGAAGGAAGTGTGATTTAGCACATTCTATAGATCGGATAGGTTAATGGCTAATTTTCAAATACCAAGACAGAGGTTAAGTACTACGTCCAGGAATGAATATCGCTGCTGTGTTTGATATAACATAATGATTTTAAATGCCGTCTTGATGATAGTTATATGGAATTATTTAATGTTAGATCGACGCAGTCTTTAGTAAAAGATCACAGAATAAAATAAATACAGTCAGAAAACTGGCTACTTCTAATAGAATTGTGAATACAGTATTACGATGGTCGCCATGTAGCAGTCAGAGAAAATATCAATTTCAATTTATAAACTTGTAACCTGCAGAATTTGGTACAGTTTGGCATATTGTAACATTTTGACTTACTATCTAGTAAACATAATAGTCTAATCCCATAAAGAATATTGTCGACATAAAATTGCCTATAGTTTTCGATAGCAGTACAGTAATAAATAACTAGTGTAATGTCACATTCACAATAAGCTCATAAAGAAGCATATTAATTCGGTCATGTTTTTATTCTTACCTTGGATTTCCAAGCATTTCTTCAATAGCTGGTTTCAAATCTTTATGCATGTTGTAGCCCAGCTTAATCTTCTTACCGTAGCCCTTCAGTTCAGCTCTCCTGGCGTTTTGGAACTGGTCTGCGAATACTGGTATGCTGATGATTGGTACTCCGTAGTGGACAGTCTCCGTAAGAGATAGGAGACCACCGTGTGTGATGAAGAGCACCAGGTTTGGATGAGCTGGAACCGGGAGAAAGAATAAATAATAAATAAATAAATGCGGACAATATCACATACATTGCTCTGAACCCAAAGTAAGTAGCTATTAAGCACTTGTGTTTTGGAATTTAGAAACAAAGAAGATACCACAAACACCCATGAAGAAGCATTTAAGTTTATTGGCATGATTCACCTTTATTGGCCAGGTAATGCTATATTACTCTATTAATTTTGATGTTGTTTTTTTAGTTTGTTTTTTTTTTACCCTCGTCCTAAAAGAATTCCTCTATGTGAAAGTGTTACAATAATGTTAGTTTTTAGCCGACTTCTAAAAAGGAGGAATTTCTCTAGAATGTTTGTATTTTTTTTTCAAATAAATGTTTGTCTTTTGTTTTCTCTATAAGATAATTCTGTAAGCATGTTTATTAATACACAATTAAATAATAAGAGAATTTGTAATTACTTTGAGAAATAAATATGTTTATTAACCGTATAATAATTGAAGACCACAAAAAATATGCTTGAGCAGGTATTTACCAAAGACCGAATCAAAGTTATTACATTGCAAAAAGTTTTTTTTTTCTGCGTTGTGTTTTGATGCTGAAGTATGTACATTTTATTTTCCCATCAGTACCGATATTGTATTTTTTAAAACATTTATGGTGAAGTCATGGTAGCGCCAAGGTTAAAGTCATTAAACTACATAGCACAGCAGTTTTGTATATGAAGCTCTTTTGTAAGCATAATTACATAACGAGACCGCTCGTCTATTTGCTCCGTTTGCAATTATGGATACAGATACACTATATTTACTACATGCTAACTAATAACTGAGTGTTAGAGCTATGTTTATACCATCGACGTATGATATGCATAGACTGCTACTATCGCTAGGTTCCCCTTGTGCCAAGCGAGAGCAGTTTTTAGTCTGATCCTAGTACATTTCGTTTTTCATTTAAGTTAATTTTCGCGCAACGAGAAACTTATATAAGAAAATATCGATGGTTCTGACATTGTTAGGATAATATTAGTGTTTTAGATAGATTTTATAAAACGGCAAGCTCCATCTTCATATATAATTCACGACAACACTTGTTCACACCAGTGCTTACGGTTTAAACTCTGATAGGCTCACTCTATAGTTTCAAATGCAACCTCGTTGGTTTATACTATTCATTATGATAGGCAATACAAATATGAGAATACTTCCGTCAACGTTACGTAAATAGAATATAGAAAATACTGGGTGTTAAAAAAACCCTGTCCGATCTGTGGATGTGTTTTTAGGCATCTGATTACAAAAAGTAAAAAAAATATAAGAAAATATAACTTAAAATTTATTTTTTTCATTTGGGCATGTGTTTGGGAAGCCTATATTATCCTGTCAGTAATATAGGCTTCCCAGTAATAGCCCAGTCTGCCCGTGACCATGATACCTGCAAAGGTGTCGAAACGTCGGGACCTAAATCTAAAATTACTCGTCTATATTATCCTTTCAGATCGGACAGGGTTTTCTTAACACCCTGTATAGGTACTTATTTTCTAACAACTTTCAATAATATTATATTTTTTCTCTCTTTTACGTCAGTCTTTCATTCATCTTTTAAAGCAAAGTCCTCTGATGCGTCTGTCTGTCTGAACGCGATAAATTAAAAACTACCTAATGGATTTTCATATGATTTTCACCATTGGTTTGAATATATAATTCATTAAGGTCGTGTGTACCCGTGCGGAATCGGGGCGGGTCGGTAGTTTCAATAATTTAATCCAGCACTTTGGCGGGAAAGGTCGCAACTATAATAATCCTTACTTCCTTATTTACTAATATTATAAATGCGAAAGTTTATTTCGATGTTTGTTGCTCTTACACGCATAAAATTCTGAATGGATTTTAATGAAATCTAACAATAATATAGCTTATGCATCAGAAAAATACATCGGCTATAATTTTGTATAGATAGAGTCTTAATTTTAACCTAGGTATTCACGCGGGCGAAACCGCAGGGCACCAATAGTATAATCATAAAACCTCTACAATTAGTTCAGGCATACCAGTTGTTGCTAAGAATATCTTAAAGAATTTAAAGTCATTTACCTAATATACTAGGCTGTGGTGCCCATTGCACTATATGCACATTCTTGGGTACATTTGGCAGAACTTCCTCAAATTTCCAAATAACTGTTTGCTTGAGTCCTCTGAAAACGTCTAGAAGTCCTTGTTTGAGCTCTGATGGTAAGTCTTTACTTTTTATATTTGATCCCAAGCTAAAGTAAATGATACCATTTTTGTTACTGTCCATTATTTTCTGCAAATCCTGAAAATATATAAAAAAAATATTACTGTAGAATTATATTGTAAGTTTTCAATCTAAAGCCACACATGTATGATATGGTTGTGTGAAATCGAATACATCGTGGTTATTAATAAAATTTACATATAAATCCAATTAGTAACAATAAGGTCAATGAGAGTTCGACACCGTTAATCACTTTTCCAATTAGTTTTATGTACCTATACTTCAAAATAATAGATAAAGAGTTAAGTAAATAAGTCTAAGATACAATAAGGAAAATATAGAGCAAGATGTTGCAACTGAGCACCAGCTAAAAAAGTCTACAAGGGGTCAAATGCACCAACATGTTGAGCAACATATCTATCTGAGATATTGTCAATCGTCGTGCAATTTCTGCTCACGTACGGAGCGGGAACTAGCAACATTTCGCCACTGGGCAAGACGAGCATTTAAGAATTGCGCGACAAGTTGTGGAACATTTATCCTCTAGTTTATCTTTGGCTTGAGGGAGTAAGTTATCAAAGAATCGGCACATATTTACCAGTAAAGTTGTAAGCGATGAATATTAAGAAAAAAACGGAAAAATTCGGAAAAAATAAAAATAAAGAAAATTCTTCGATTGAATACTAGGTAAAGAGTTTACCAACAAGATTTTTCGAGATGATTTTCTATAGTAGTGATGATTAATAAATGCTTAAGTAATTATGGAAGCAGTATTTACCTTCGGCAAAGGTTTGACATCCTCAGCAATATGGTATCCTCCAATATGCTTATAGTTCTGTGGCAATGGCACTTTGTCTCCGATAGCAGAGTTACTGTTGCCCAACACAAGGGAACCATTGTATCGGACCTCGTCGTAATCAGGCACTGGTATTCCTTTCTCTTTTAATACTGGAACTACTGCCTTTTGGTAGACACTTTCTACTTTGTAGTAATATGAGCTGGAAAAAAGGAGACACGAAATACTTGAAATTTTAACGGCAGATATCTGCAAGGACAAAGATATAAACGTGGTTATAAGGGGTTTCACTAATTTTCTATATGAGAAGTCCAGATTACCCAGCAGTAGGAAGGTTATAGGCTGGTATTATTTTTATATAATTTGGCATACACGGCGATGGTATAATATAATGGAGGATATAAGCAACAATTTGGTATCTTAAAGTTTTAAAAGTCGTAAAAGTTAAATGCAAAATACTCACCGACTGTTTTTGATGAGTGCTACCGTAAGATCCCAGAGCTCTGTGACTCGTTCATAAAACGTGAACGGCGACACGCGGTCAGTGATATAGTCACTACTGTGCGCAGGATTCAGAGGACCGTCGATCAGGTTCAGGATCATCCAGTGAGGCTCTATGGTTGAGAACCAGATGAGAGGGCACTGGAATACTGTGGCAAATCTGGAAGGAGAATTGTTAAAAGAATTTTATGCTATTTATGAATGAGAATGGTTTTGTAACTCGTATTTACCTCTTTATTAAAACAATTGCACTGAACATAGTTTTGCCATGCAAAACCGTATAGTCGAAAGTAAGTTTCAGTTTCAAAGAATTCGTAGGTGTATAAAATGAGGCACTAAATGTGATATAAATAAGAAAGTAAGTCATAAATTTTTATTTTTAAAATTATTGTTGGTCAGTAAAAATCACTTTCTTTAGCATAGTTGCCGCAATTTTGTATCTTTACTTTACGTATTGCATCATTCGGGTGAATCAATGTTGGAAATTGATGTACCACAAATATAGATTGTAAGTAACTATTACAATTTTTAAAGTGCTATTACATAAAATAACATATCTTCACGCCTGTTTTCCGGAAGGGTTAGGCAGAGAGAGGTGTACCAATGTACACCCACAGTTCGCCGATATGTTTAGGTCCCATGTAATAGGGGGCGAGCCTATTATTTCTTATTAATAATACGATAAGATTGATAGTTACTTACGAGCTGTAGAGATCGACAAACATGTACTCTGCGATGACAACGTCGAACTTTTGGCTTGTCATCATTGCTTGGACATTAGGATTCTCAACAGTAGCTGCCGTCATCCCAAACATCATATCGTTGAAGGACAGAGTCCCATCCATTATCAGTTTTATGTCCATTGAGGTTTCTAGAAAAAAACATAAAAAAGTTTAAAGATAATACTAGAAAAAAAAGGACATCAAAAGTCTTGGATCCCACTGTCAAAACCAAAATGGGACAACACGGAAAACGTCGAATTCGGTTCTCCCAGTAATAAGTTCTATGCCAAAAATCCGCCTTTTTTGAAGTCGGTTAGAAATAACATCTATTACAGAGTGCGTGTTTCAAGATTACGCTTCAATTACAGGTTTTGTTAATTATAAATGGAATTTCAGAATCCTTGGATAAGGCAATTATTATTGGTTTTAAATAAAATTATGAAAATTAATATTTTGATTTATTTATTTTCGTCTGGTATGATCAAACGGTATGACGCTACAGATTTTGAATAAACAACATACTTTCTCAAATTATTCATTTATGTGGAATAATACTCAAAGTGTTTATGATCCGTATTTCACATTCGTTTTGAAATAGACTATGAAGCCAAGGCCAGCCAAAATGTTTTTGTAGTTTTTATTGCTCTTCGTCATCTCGAAAATAGTCTATTTAAACTATACGTTGTTAATACAGAAATAAGCATCTTATAATAATACAACCGGGACAAATCACACACGGTTATCTGATCCCAAGCTAGGCAGAGCTATGGTAACCAGACAACTGATAAACATACTAGCTAATATATTTCTAAATACATACATATTGTAGACAATTTACTTCCAGACACATAACGAATGATCGTGCTCATCACACAAAGATAAAAATTGTCCTGCGTGGGAATCGACCCCACAACCTCCGGTATAGCAGTCAGGGTCACTAACTACTAGACCAACAGGCCAGTCTGTCTTGATTTAATATAATCTTTGTTCTCTCGTTGTTGTTAAATTATTATTGCTATCATATGCGATTGTGTGAGTGCAGAAATTGTTAAACAATAAATCGCACTACTGAATGATTAGTCTTATCATTACAATAGCTTCCGTATGTTTTCATACTTATATCAAGTAGTGACTGTTGCATTATCAGAAAAGATTTGTGCAATTTTAAATAAATGTTATCTACTTCATTGAATTATTAACTTTTTGTTGCGATGGTCAGTTTAAAATTTTTAAGGCCTGCCACATAAACCGACAGTTTCACCTTCAGTAATTCACATAACTGACATTGCTCTGAACCCAGAGTAAGTACCTTAAGCACTTTTGTTATGGAATTCAGAAACAACGATGGTACCACAAACAAACAGACCTGGGAGAGTGTAGAAAAGTTGGTTTCTACATTGACACGTCCGGGTATCGAACCCGGGACCTCAGAGCTAGCTACACCTTGTAACGGGTGCGTACGCCACTCTACCACGGAGGTCGTCAAAAAATTAGAATTATCTTTACGTTTGTTTGCATTAGGATATCTATTACTCTTTCAAAAACCACTGAATGGATTTTATTGAAACTTTACAATGATGTAGCTTATACATCGGAAAAAACACATAGGCTATAATTTATAAAGATAGTGTAAGAATTGTCAGCTAGTAAATTATGATGTACATGTATATTGCTTATTTACCTTTAGTTATTGGGTTTTCTTATGAACAACACAATGAGTAATACTTATTAAGCGTTTCTTGGTTTTTTAGTAAATGTATTATTTTCCCTATAAATTTACTTTCAGGTATTTCCAGAACTTACCGTTTAAAAGTTTTTTGTTGTCAGAAACGTCGACCTGGTGCAAGTTTGGATGAGTTTTTTCTTTTAAATATGGCGTCACGTATGTCACCTGAAAAAAAAGTATGAAAGTGTTGTTCAATACCTATACAATAATAAAGTCGGCATTTAATGTTTGTTTCCACTCGTCATTCTAAACAGAATAAATATAAGACATCGAAAAAAGTCTCTCAAAATAAAGTCATGGAACGGCGACTGCTTGCGGGTGAGACCACAATATTATGTGCAGATTATAACAGTATTATTATATAGCCTAGCATGGCTTGATCTAGATTTTCTAAGCATACCCGGAAGAAAAACAGTACTATTGTACTGTACTGTGCGACCGACGTAGCTTGGCACGTCTGGAAAGAGCTATAACATATTACCGTCCCTGTCTCACACACCGCGCTTGTATATTGCATCCTGCTTAAACTATCTTTTATCTCGTTTTAGACGCGCCAAGTTAAATTGACCGTACTATTATAGTAGCAGATTGGCGAATCACGATTGGTTGTAGTATGTTTGCTCAATTGAGTTTTGATTGAAGTATTAAAGCATCATGTCATTGCATTCTATATAGAGAAGATACGTGTTATAGCTTAAAGGGTATCGCGACTAATACGATAAACCTTGAACTATTTTAAATTGTTTAGATTTCCTTATTGAGCTGATTACTAGCATTTCCTATAATTCATGCATATACTAAAGTAAATAATTTTTATCTCCACTTAAGAGGTTTTTAATTCGATGATATGTATTTTTATCCGACTGCGGTCAAGTAAAAAAGAAGGGTTATGTTGCATGGTTGGTTATACGATATAATCCGGCAATTGTGGATCGATTTCTAAATTTATTTAATCGATAAGGTATTCCACCTTAGAGTATACATAAGGAACTAGAGTGAGCCTATCAGAGTTTGAACGTAAGCACTAGTTTGAAATGTTTTGTCGTGAATTATGTATAAAGATGGAGCTACCGTTTTAAAAATCTATCTAAAACACTATTTTTATCCTAACAATGTCAAAACCATCGATGTTTTCGTATACAAGTTTCTCGTTGCGCAAAAATTAACTTAAATCAGTAAACGTACAAGGTTCAGACTAAAAACTGCTCTCGCTTGGCACAAGGGGAAACTAGCGATAGTAGCAGTCTATGTATAAAGTACTTCAATGTATTCCACATACTTAGGTGTCTATCTAAATATAATTAAAGAAGATTTATTTTTACATTTACGTACGTCTTGTTATCAATATAGGTTGATTAGTAACTATAGTTGATTAGTAATTATAGTTGATTAGTTATATATAAGGAAAATCGACCTTAGAAATTATTTTGTAAAGGTGATAAAATCACAGTGATACTCTGATTAGTTATTCAAAATTTGTTATGGATTATAATGATAAATCAGTTTAACTAATTTATGCCTCATTTAAATATTCGATAAGTACACACAGGTACGAATAAGAGTATGTATAGATTTAAATAAATCGTTCAGGTGTATTTTCATATTTGTCACGTATATTTAAAAAGGTGTTTACTTAGGCGTACTCGTATACAAAAAATATATCAATATTCAGAATCTTTGATTAACACAGGAAGGAATTAATTAATAACGTTGAAGACCTTAAAACAGGTATCTATGCATGAAAGCATTTATTCCCGTGAATTATATTACTGTAACCATGCAGTGCGACAGTTCAAAAGTTGTTTTTGAAGATCTCAGTTTGTTACTAGCCTAGGATCGAACCTGCAACCTTGTTCATAAGAATCCGGTCATTGAACCGCTAGGTTACCGCGGAACATAGTCAGTCAACTCTTAACTAACTCAATATATTTCGACCATAATAATGTATTAACTACATCTTAGTAATGTCAAAAATGGTGTGTAAATACCACTTGCTGTATGAAAATCAGTCTTAAGGTTATTGATACAGAGGTGTTTTTTTATTGTCATTTTGGATATTATAAAAACAATCACGTCTCGTGATATGTTAAGGAATCTATAGCGTAGTGATGTAATATGTTTTTATGTAGGTACGAGAATGTTCAATTTTGTTACCCACCCACTAATTATTTTTATATGAAGGTATTTTTAAACTATTTGTGTTTTACGGCTTGGCAGTGGCTTAATTTGTTTTTGTGATTTGACCCCCTAGTATAAGTATTACATGATAAATTGCGTAATTTAATATTTTATCGTTTGCTAAAAATTAAGGCAGAAAGAAAAAACTTATATTTTTCTTCCTGCTATAAACCTGAGCGGATACATCGGCCAAAAACATCGCGGAAAAACAGCAACAAAATAACAAACTAAATAACTAACTAAATAAAAAATATTTTTGTGTTTGTCTTATATATATTAAGACAAACACAAAATATTTGCACCATGCTCTCTACAAACCCTCTCCGCGCTGGAGAGCAAACACCCTGTGCCTAAAGATAAGCTTTCTTTTCCTGATCCACCAGACCCAAATTTACACTCTTTTCAAATTTCAGTAAAACAGTTGGTCGAAGCCATAGGTTCTTTCCGGAGCGGCTCCGCTGGCGGTTTGGATGGCTTGACCCCACAGCACCTAAAAGACCTCACAGGCCCCACTGCCGGTGAAGCTGGCGAGTCGCTTCTGAAGGAACTTACAGCTTTAATAAATTTAATGCTTGCAGGTGGGGTCCATGAGGGGGTCATTGACACCCTTTATGGAGCCAACCTCTGTGCCCTTAGCAAAAAGGATGGTGGTATTCGCCCTATTGCTGTTGGCACCACCTACAGACGCACGGCAGCCAAAATTTGCTGTAAGTTGTACAGCAACGTTTTGACTGATAAATTTCAACCGCTTCAGTTAGGTTTTGGCTCAAAGGGGGGTTGTGAAGCTGCCGTACATGCGCTGTCCACATTTTTGGCCCACAGGAAAAGTGAGGTTATTCTTAAAGTTGACATAAAAAATGCGTTCAACTCAGTTAACAGAGACACCTTGTTGGCAGAAGTCAAAAGTGAAACCCCCAAAATTTACAGTTTCCTTTGGCAATGCTACCGAAACCCTTCAAAATTAGTTTATAAAGACAATGTTTTAAATTCGGCTGTTGGTTGCCAACAAGGAGATCCGCTCGGGCCGGTCATATTCAGTTTAGCCATCCATCCCATTATCAAAGAATTGAAATCAAAATTTAACATTTGGTATCTGGATGACGGAACTCTAGGAGGCGATGTCGACACTATAGCAGATGATTATATATCCCTTAAAACAAATTTACACAAAATTGGTCTTGATTTAAACACAAGTAAGTGTGAAATATATATTCCAGATACACATCTTGATAAAAATTTGGCTTTACAAAAAATCCAAACTATAGTGCCTGAAATTAACATAGTTAATAACTCCTCTCTTCGCCTTCTAGGGTCCCCAATTTTAGAAGAATCATATGAAAATTTTATAGATGATAAAATTGAAAATTTTCAATCAATTTCGAATAGACTTTTCAAAATCTCTTTACATTCTGCTATTACTTTAATTCGTTTTTGTTGCTTTGGTCCAAAATTTACATATTTTCTTCGTTCTTCACGATTATGGAAACATTTACCGCTTTTGGAAAAAGTTGATAAAATTATTCGGTCCACGTTAACGTCCATTTTCAACGTAACGTTGGATGACCGAGCCTGGACCCAAGCCACGCTGCCGATCCGATTTGGTGGGCTAGGTGTACGTAAAGTTTCCAATTTAGGCTTACCAGCATTTTTGTCATCTGTCCACAGCACTGAAAAGTTGACCAGGCAAATCTTAGGGTCTTCTCTGGTTGATTTTCAGATTCTGTGCATGACTGAGGCAGTAAATAGTTGGGAAATGTCCTGCCCGGGCACAGATCTACCCGAGCAACGTTCTTCTCAGAGGCAGTGGGACGAGCCGCTTTGCAGTTTGATACGGAAAGAATTGATCAATACGTCAATCAACACTGCAGAGCGTGCGCGTATCCTGGCTGTGGGAGAATGGGAATCGGGCCTCTGGTTACAGGCACTTCCATCATCCACTCTTGGCACCATATTGGATAATAATACTTTTCGGCTCGCCATGAGTTTACGTTTAGGTATACCCTGTGTCGCATGTCATCGTTGTCAATGCGGTGAGACAGTCGACAACCTCGGTCACCATGGCCTGTCCTGCAGCAAGAGCGCAGGGCGTATATCTCGCCACTCAAATTTGAATGACATAATTCGTCGTGCTCTTGTCACCGCCGGAGTACCAGCTGTTTTGGAACCCAATGGTTTGGTGCGCGGCGACGGCAAGAGACCTGACGGTATGTCTTTGCTACCTTGGAAATTGGGTCGGCCTTTGGTGTGGGACGCAACGTGCGTCGACACCCTTGCGCCGTCCCACGTTCTAAGTTCAGCAGCCTCTCCTGGCGCTGCTGCTGGAGCTGCGGAGACCCTTAAGCGGCGGAAGTATAATAACATTGTGGGTGATTATATTTTCGAGCCGTTTGGGGTTGAAACGCTCGGGTCATGGGGTCCGAGCGCACGAAATCTTTTCAAAGAACTTTCCAAACGTTTGGTAGAATCTACTCGTGATCAGAGGGCTGGTTTGTTCCTTGCACAGAGAATCGGCATAGCCATTCAACGTGGCAATGCAGCCAGCCTTCTGGGCACGTTCCCCGCCATTGACAAGGATGACGATGAGTTCTTTGACGCCATTTAGTTTTTATTTATGTAAGTTTTAATTTTAGTATAGTTAGAGTTTGTTCTTATATTAGATTTAATTGTGTATTAATAAATATAAATCAAATATTTGTAACTCACCTCATGTCCAGCATCCAGAAGGTGTTTGATCATGTTATCTCCGAGTATTCCATGACTCTTGCTCGGTAAAGGAAAAATAGCCAAAATCTTGTAAGCCTCACTTCCATAAAAACATAACAGAAAACTAAACAAAATTAACTTATTCATTTTCTGAAAGGGAAAACACGAACTTTATTTAAAATTAAGCATATTTATTTTTATGAAAAAAAAATGATCTAAATACAATTAAAGTTTAGTGTTTAGATATCAATAATTTCTATCAAAATATTTTGAACTTAGAATCAGCATCGATTAATGACAAAATAAATCAATACCCAATTTAATAATTATAAATAAAAATATTTTCTAATTTACATTAATAAACAAAACTCACTATTTATTTATTATTCTCTATCTATAAATACATTTATCACAAAATTTCACTAATTTATTGCGGAAATATTATTTTATTCGCGTTTATTTTACACTCGTGCGCGTCTATTTAGGCGACAGCGTCCATCACCGCATGGACGCAACTGTTCCTATATTATGTGTTGGTGTGTGATAACATGGTTTTAAATTTAGAATCATGATCGGAGTTTGAACTTGTTCTGTTGTCCGTTTAAAAAATAATGGTGCGTAAGAATGATACGTTTAAAGGACAATGGCAGGTCTCCATACTAAGAATTGTCTGGGATCAAATTGAAGCGTCCCTTAATGAAAAATATGTTAAAAGATTTGGCGTTAGTTCAAGAATCTATAAATGAGACTATTTTCATTTGGGAAAGCCGGAAAAAAAAGATTTCGGTGTTAGAATTTTATTATTTAGGTTATGAATTAACGTCAATGTCAATTAGCTATATCTATAAAACATAACGCAGATCGAAATTATGTCCTTAAGAAATGATAATGTGGTGTGGTCTAAGTGAGAATAAGAGTATTTACGGATAAATGGGAAAAACCTAAATAAATTCTAACACTCGATGTAGAGTAGTACTCAATTTAAACTTTTAAACTATCGCGCTGCATATTATAGAACGAAACGTCAAGCCCTTAAGGTATTTACGCATGTACGCGCTAATCCCCGTTCTATAATATTACTATAGTACTCAATTATTGAATGTTTAAGAAAGCTGAGCGCGTATTAAAAAAATGCACTTGCCGCGTAAACAATAGAACTATGTTAAGGGCAAATAAAAAACATATTTTGTTTAAAATAATTATTTATTTCATTCTTCATCTCATTATCATCATTACACATAAAATGCGCGTGCGACGATGATCTCTATCGTAATCTTCCATAGTTATTGTTATGGGTTTACAACAAAAATCCAATTCACTATATAGGCACAATCGAAGCAAAGTAAGATTAGCTTATGCTCACGCAAAAGCAATATCGTAGTCCTAAGGGCACGCACTAGTCACACAAGGCAGTATCAATCAGTCCATAAACAGTCCAGGTAGGGCAAAAATAAATAGAAAGCCAAATATAATCATAAAACACAACCGACATAGTAAACACGGAAGGATTTTGTAGCATAGAAAAATATAATGGAGGGTAGTTCTGTAGCGTCTTCACTTGACAGACAACCACAGATAACATTCACTGTCCAAAACAAAAGTAGTGCTGCACTTTTGGATTCGTTTTTCTTGAGAATCGATACGACACTGAAACGATCCTCTGATATTTTGATCCATTATTAATTGGATTTAAAAGTAGGAGCATTTCTTCAAACATATCATTGATTAAAGACGAAAGAATAGATAATTCTAATATTATGTTAAAAACAAAACGAACTCTACACGGGTCGATCGATCGGTCGATTATATCGATCATTCGTTTGATTATACAGCGTCACACCACTATTTTAATGGTAAAATGTCGAATGTAGGTAACCTAATTCGAACATCATTTTATGAGCTTTTAAAAACATAAAAATAACTCCGGCTTTTACAAGAAGAAGTGAATAATTGAAAAATCGTAGAAAATTAATTAAATTTGATTGATATTTATGAAATCTATGGACGCCAAAAAAAGTCCAGACCAAATTCTGCCATTGTTCTTTAATGACAAGATAATTATTTTAAGCCGTCGTTTAATGATTTAGCAATATTATTTAATAATAATATTTACTTATTTAATGACCTTTGCCCTGCAGTGGGAGAATACGGATTTATTAGATTTGATGAGATTGCAATAAATGGTACAGACATACAGACTAATACAGAACCTGCTTATTTTTTTAATTAGTTTTAAATTAAAAATTTTGGATTGTGACTTAGTATTATTTTGTGGTTACTCTGGCGATGAGTAAACACCGCTGTCCTTAAACTATGCCATTATCCAAGGCCATGGCCTTTAGTTTCAGACTTTTTGGAATGAGTTTAAGTAAGGCAATTAATTAAAATTCTGTGGTATGCACTGTCTGGCCTTATACAATAAGCAGCGGTAGACCAGACTGGTATTTTACAGCTCGGCTGCAACTATTTTTCTTGACCGAAATGTGTTTTTTTTTTTTTCATTTTTATTAATATTTCAGACCATCTGTAATAGTAAAAAATGCCATTCCTGTTTTATAATAAAGACCCACCGTATGGGCCAAAATTGCTGCCAAGTTTGTGGGATAAATAAAAGAAGACAAAAGACGATGAGATTTATGTGTTTCTTTAGACATTTTCTGGCTACATCATCAAACTTGTAATAAGTTAAAAAAAATATATAAAAACTGCCGAGAAAAAATAACGATGGAATAGCCATATATAACCATAAAAAAGATATATGTGTTCACATCAAGCGGCTCTCATCGATGCTAAACAGAGTACGGGGGAGAAGCAGCAGCATCCTAAAAGTCATTGCGGACAGGGCTCAAATATCCTGAAAAGTTTTATTCGTGTACAAATTGTGTTATTTATGGACTCAAAACTGAAATCAAGACGATTATTATTAGCCCTTTTATTATTAGTACCTTTATAATCATGATGTTTTTTTTATTATATCTGTGAAAAAAAACCGCTTCTCATATTGTTTCTAGATTAGTTTCCATAAACATAAATATGGTCATTTTGAGTTTTTTTATCTTCTTCGGAACGGAAATATACGCATTCACATGTTAACAAAACAGATGTTATTTGTTTAACCTTCAGTTAAACTTGTAGGTTACTTAACTCTTGTTTGCATATGACATATGCTCATACCTATACAACTAATTGAGTATTTGCTTACAACGTTATTATTTTAACTCCTTGTAATGGATGACATATATAAATAATTTTCTGAATAAATTTCTATCACGTAAAGAACTCGTGACATTGGTACCATGAGCTCTTAAAGCAGGACTATTGCGATTGGGTGAGCGGGACAGCGCTATGCGCAGTGTAGTGCGCCGTCTCGCTTCCACAACCGCAACAGTACTGCTTTAAGAGATCATAGTACCTTGGCAATAGTGCATGAAAATGGTTACGCACTATCCTTGATAAGGGGGCTCGACCTTGATCGATGAACGCACTTCTAATGTTGTATACTACTGCAATCAAAGATACACATCTAAATGGATAGCAATTAGATAACGCTGCTCCATTGATTTGTATTAAAGTGATGTCAGTTGTAATGCACGTGATGATGATATTAATTTTCCGTTGAATATCGATAAAATACAGATGATAGTTGAATAAGTCTCAGTTAACCGCCATCGCTAACACACAGAGCATGTGCAAGTGAGCCTGCGGCTCTGGCAAAAGGAAGGACGAGATCCGGGGGCTATGTGACAATATTTTGTCGGCTTTCAGGTCAGATATTCCAACTATAATAACCCAGCCTATGAACGTCCCACAGCTGGGCACAGGCCTCTTCCCATATAGAGAAGGCACGCGCATTGATCACCACGCATGCTCCCTGCGGGTTGGCGAGCCCAGATCCCAAATTTTGGAATTCCAAACTATACTACTGTCCAATTGCCCGTTTGGGTTAAAGACAACGTGTGACACCACAAGAAAAATATAGAAGTGCCAGAGGTAGTGCGGTACATTAGAAAGCTATTCTCTTCCTGATGTGTATCCTTGACCTACAAGATTATACTTGAACTACATGATATACAAAAAATAATTCCAAAAAATCAGAATTATCAAGATACTTCAAAAAGTATAATAATTTATATAAATAGCTATATATAATTCGTATGATAACAGTAATTCAAACAGATACGGAAAAGTTATGAATAAACGTTCATTAATAGTTATGCATGTTCATTTAATGATAACATTATATTGTTTTCTTATCTGTTTTCGAAAACAGACTGTGTCTATAAGTCCCTATTGTTTTCAGTCGGAAAGCTATAAAACTACTTATTTGATAAAACTTTCGTTCATTGATGGAATTTTACAACGACACATTATCATCGAGGTAAGTTGCTGCTTGTTGAAATCAAAATCAAATCAAATCAATATGTATATATATGGGAGGGGATATATATAATATATATATGGGATCAGTTGGAAAAGTAATAGATAAATAAATGATTGAGAAAAACAAAGCAGTGTTTAGACTTAGTGTCGCTCTCATTAAACATGAATCTAACGATATCACTCAAGCTAAAATCAATCTTGTATTTTAGGCTACAGAGCGCGCAGAAGAAGTATACTTACATAGATAAAAACACTCAAAAAACATAACCATCCTCCTAGCGCAGTCGGGTAAAACCTAATGCTCCTTCGTCTCTTCTTTTTTTCTACTCCCTATTAAGAAGTATAACTATGTAGACCATGAAATAGAAAGTGTAAACCTTTGCATGAAAGTCTCCAATAGAGGTCCTCCTACCCCGATGATAAAACAACGCTTCTCCAAGAAGCATTCGATTTAGCTAGCAGTAGCAATACAAAACACAACCGCCGTATATTACGTCCTCGCCGGCGAGGCCCGTCGCGTATTATAAATAATAATAACGTAAATGTTATCCTCCCGTCCCTAGATCAAGCTGGCCCGAGCCGGCCAAACTAGCAATAAAAATATGTCCCTAAAAAATAAAAAATTTGATCCAGCCATCCCTTGCTGTTTTGCTTTATTAAGATTGTTAGCAACGCACTAAGTCGAGGTCCGAACCCCGCAGGGGGTGCCCTTAGTAGACGTTGCTAACGTAGTTAGTTTTTCCTATTGCTCTGGCTGGAGGCCTTAAGGTCCTCGCCAAAAGTCCGGTGAAGCAGTCAAAGCCTGCGCTCAGGCTAACTGCAAAGATCTCTACCAAAAAAAAAAAAAAAATCCAATAGAGGTCTTTGGCAGGCTTAAATTCAAAGACTATCTTAAATTACATTTGAGTAATTTATAGACAATTAAGGGGATGTCTACAGACACTCGAAATTTCATATGAGTAGATAAAATATGTTTTGAGTTATAGGGTGGTCGAAATTGGCCCGAAATGGTTCGTGTAATATAACCCACGGCCGTGTGTCGCTTTTTTGCTTGAACTTGGCGGACACACTGCCGTGTGTCTAGATTCTTTTTGTTAGTCTTCATTTCCAAAAAAAACAACATAAATTTATATAGTAGACGATCATTTGTTTTTAACATTTGAATGACGAAAGGCCCTTACCCTAGAACCGCAGCAAAATATGTAAATTTTCAAAATTATTTAATTTGTCATTGGATCGTTGCCAAACTCTCAGTGGGTTGCAACTGGCGTATTTTTTTTTCAGTTACAAAAAACAATGCATTTCTTTAATCATAACACCGTATTTATTAAATCTGATCAGTCGCTATTATATTCTTAGAACCTGAAACACTACAGTATTACCTTCATGGAAAAGTACGGTGAAATGGCACTTCAATTAATATGGCACTGCGGAAAGTTTAGCAAACTGTGGAAAGTATTAGATAAAAACTAATATAACAACGTGTAGGTATTTCTTTTCAGATAACAATAAATCAAGAACTCTTACAAAACAACACATCAATATTTATGTTTACATTTATTTACCACTTAAACACAAATCAGAGTCAAGATTCCTAAATTCATTCATACTTAATTCTTCTTCTTCTTATCACTTTTTTTAGGGGTTTTCCTAAACATATTTTTGATGGCTTTATTAATAATGTAGATAATAGCTAGTATAAACGCTAGGAGGTCCAAAAACAGGCGCTGGTAGAGTGGGACGTGCAGGGCTGGTGAGCGAAGATGTGGGGCACCACGGGTTCTCACCACGTGTTCCACCCAGTGTACCATCTCCTTGCCAGGGGGGACGAGGCGGTCGTGGTATATGGAGGATAGCTCGGCTACTCTCTTTCTGTATCTGTAAATGTCGGAGAATTTCTGGTGAGTTACAGTAAGTTTCGACACGGTTTAGAGGTGATGCTAGTGTGCCGTTCCATTCAGAACTTCTTGCCTAATAAACTGGTTTAGAATTTGAGCATGTGCATTAGATTTTTATTTGGAAAGACACTGACTATGGCAAATAACATACTGTTAAAGACCATATTTTTTTATAGGCCAGAAATTGATGGTATGGGAAATAGGTTAGCGTTTTGAACAGTATGGTCTTGCGGAACAATTATTCGAATTAATTTTAGAAATAAAACGTATTTGAATAGTAGAAATAAAGCATCCAGATTTATATACTTACGTATCATCACTCAGCATGACTTTAATAGCAGACTTCAAATCCTCAGGTAAGTTGTAACTGAGGGGTACTCTGATAGCATATCCATTCTCCACAGCCTTCCTAACATTAGTGAACTGATCGAAGTAAACTGGGATTGCCACGACCGGTACAGCGAAATGAATAGCTTCAATTGAAGATAGCAGACCACCGTGGGTTATAAAGAACTTAAGGTTTTTGTGAGCTGAAAAATAAAAATAACCAATTAGCATGAGGGATATAGAGGCCTTTGCCCTGCAGTGGGACAAGAATGGAGTAGAATAAAACAGCTTTATTAGGCAGACCAGCAGTTCTGTAACATTTTGGCCTGTTTGCAAAGTGTAATTGGCTTGGTAATTGGACCATTAGACGGTTAGAGGTTGTCAAAACTATTTGAGCTTATTAGTGTTAAGTAACAGTGGCTTTAAATAAAATATAAATAGTGCTTCGTGCTAGTTTCCTGTATAGATTTCACTCACCTAAAATGCTAGATTGAGGAGCCCATTGTAAGATGTGAAGGTTACTTGGTAGGTCAGGTAAATCTTCTTCAAATTTCCATATAACAGTCTCTTTGAGTTCTCCGAAAGTTTTCACAAGGCTCCTAACCAGACTTTTCGGTAAATTCTTGCTTTTGAAGAATGATCCCATGCTGAAGTAAATGACGCCATGCTTAGCGTTGTCCATGAGGTCTTGTATTTTCTGGAATAACACAAAAATGTGTAATACTATCAAAATTTAGAGACCCGGATTGCGCATATTTGACCAAATGGAAAGAAAAAAGGAAAAGCAGGATCAAATATACTATACTCATATATGATGTTAGTACAAAATAGTTGAAGATGAGTATCATTTAGCTTCGTGCGTCAAAAGCTGAGACATTATCAGTGTTTAATCATCCATGTTGTAATCCAATTATCTACCATCGAGAAGCATTCCAAATAACCCGACAGAATGAAAATCCAACGAAGGAACTGGCTACTATTCTATTAGTCCATAACAATTCAGCCCTTACAATAACAAATAATCAAGTTCTGTATGAAATATAGGCTCAGTATCTTTCTGCTTGTCAAAAGTCTTCTTTTTTTCCCTATTATTTAAGCATTTATATAATTTACCTTAGGTAGTGGCGTCACAGGGTCCGGTATATGCATACCGCCGATGTACTTAAAGTTCTGAGGAGTGCTCGGCCGCAGTTTCACAGCATTGTGCTCGTTTCCGAAGATTATGGATGCATTGTAGATGACATCGTCGTAGTCTGGCAGAGTTCTACCACGCTGGGCAAGCAATGGCGTGAAGACTTCCTCATACATTTTCTTTTCTTCAGGGTAAGTTATGAACCTGGAATAGAATTTTAGAAGACATGTAAGCCAATTGTTAGTAATGCCTTGTTTAATTCAGGTTGAGTAGAATTTGGGAAAACTGTTTCTAGTTGCCAACTCTGGTTCTAATTGTGCCTTTCATCCTGATGATGTTTATGTTTGCCATTTAGAATGTTCTTTCTTCCGTCCTTGGATGCATTGTATTTATATGGTCTGGTGAAAATCAAAGCTGTCTGGATAATCGTATATCACGATAACAAACTAAGCCTATATAATAGGAATACGGCAGATAACTGAAAAGCTAAAATATATTACGTGCGTCATTTAGATAAAATGCACAAACAAATATTTTTAACCAATACATACGTTTTCAGAGCTGTGTACTTGATTCTGGCCCAAAGCTGTTCCACTCTTTCGAAGAATGAGAACGGAACTATAGTTGTAGTCAGATAATCAGGGTCGTAAGCAGGATTCCTTCCTTCATCAATCAGTCTTAAGACGTTCCAATGGGCACCCATGGAGTAGAACCATACGAAAGGACAGTTGTACACGACTGACAAACTGGAACAAAATTACATATTTCATTAAAAATAAAAAAATACTATGGGTTACTGAAATTACAGTAACATGGGTTAGATAGGTGGTATTTTCCAATAAAATACGGTAATTAGCAGAACCAGCTTTACTAGAAGTCGACCACAACATAATTTGGGAAAGGCTAGGCCGAAAAAGATTATTTCTTTAAAAATTGTCTTAATAATGCTAATTCATGTATATCCCATCATGTTTTGAAATAATCACGTTAACCCTTAAGAAGGTACAAATGATGGCAAATTGCAATGAGATGCCTTTTGAGGATTATCTATTAAGGCATTTTGAACTTACCCCGCACACACTTCAGATTCAAACAAATCAGAGAAGACAATATCGAAGCGTTGACTGGTGTCTTGTAAGAATTTCGTGAAGTTTGCATTCGTGAAGGTTTGTTTCGAGTTTTCCATCGCAAACTCCTGGATGTGAAGAACGTCATTATCTTGAATATTATTTTCTAACATATGGGATATGGATAGACTGTCGTCCTCTGAAAGAATGAGGATTAAGAAATTAGTCACTCTTGTATATCACTATATCTAGTTATTTAGATGCATTTATTGCTTGTTCGTCAATACTCTTTTCATTACTTCTTTCTTTTTCATAACTTATTAAATTGTTAGTTGTTTATATCATTTCCTCATAATATGGTGTTACATTTTTATTATTTTCATTTTTGAATACTTACTTGCTAACATCTCTTCATTGCCGCTAATATCAATTTGTTTCAGGGTAGGTGGCATGTTTTTCAATGGATACACAGTAACGTACGTTACCTGAAATAGAAAACATAACAGCATTACTAAATATTCAAAAAGGAATAATGCTTGCGTTACGTGTACTATGAAATCTAAAAGCAGGGCTGATGGAATTGCGGAAGTGAGACGGCGCACTACACTCTACATAACATCGTCTTGCTTCCACAACGTAGTCTAACTTTTAGAGTTCGTGGTACAGGTACCCCACTTTTCATCTCTCAAATTGTATCTACCTATAAATAGAAAAAGGGGAGGATGTCCTTTAAAATAAAAAGGTGACCAATTGCCTGCAATCTTGGTCTGTATGGGAATGAAGTCACTGCGCGAATCGGGGTTAAACGTCTAGTAACACCAATTTGTTTAACTATGTCAGTTGCCACTGCACGTATGGTCAATTGCAAATCAGTTGTTATTTAACAATAAACTCTATTGGATGGTGATAAGGTTGGATTTGGTATGATCACGCCACAGTATTTATTTGTTATGGTTGTTTAGCCTTGAATTAAGTCAAGGTAATGCTATTATGGAAAACAGTCGTCATTATCTACGATGCAAGTTTAAGGTCACTTGCTAGGTAAAACTAACATAGGACCCTGGGTGTCTTTTATCATGTTTAAAAACAATTTTTAGACTGACACATCTAGATTGTAAATATTTTATTTAAAACATTGAGAAAGGACTGTTTGGATTTATTTGTAATTAAATTTTAGAGTAGCGAAAATTATACTAGGTATAAACAAAATTACATAAATTTTTATACCTACTAGTAATTTAGGAGATTATGTAAGAAGCGACAATTTATACTATGTCATACAATATTTGATATGACTGCAGTGCAATTAGGCGTGCAAACATAATGTTTGATCTGTGTAGGATGTTCTTTATTATAGTTTGTCCTTGAAGCGTTGTTACGTACATATTTTTATACATGACATAACATATCATCACGCCTGTATCCCCGAAGGGGTAGGCAGAGGCGTACCAATGTACACCCACAGTTCGCCGATATGTTTAGGTCCCATGTAATAGGGGGCGAGCCTATTGCCACTAACCGGGCACAAATCCAAACTCCGACCTGCTACTGTGAATTTCATAGAAAAACCCAATAACACCTTGGTCGACCCGGGAATCGAACCCAAGACCTCTAGCGTAGCAGGCGCGCTTAGCACCGCTAAGCCAACGAGGCAGTTAGCAATTTTTATACATAGGTATTTCAATAAGCTAGCTCCTGGAACTATATACTTATACTAGATACACCTGGGACTAATGTTATATAAATAAAATAAAATGAGGCTTTGAAAAACTCAACTGGTGTATCTAACCAGTAGTCGCGGTTTCAAGTCCTGTCTGACCTTTAAAGTTTGAATTTCTACAATTTGTATTTAATATATTAATCCAATATATTAATAAGAATACAGAATTTATGCTACACGGCATAAATTCTGTCACACGTCGTATCAATATAGGCAAACGCCTATATTGATATAAATTACAATGGCAGCATTATATCAAACAATTGAATGCTCTTACCATTCACCCAGTGAAATTCTTTGAAATTCAAAAATAATTTGTTAGGGTGGGGGATAGAATGAGCATTCGTTCCTTTTATCTAAAGGCCAATTTACATCAAACGGCGTACATAAAGTTAATGACTTGTTACTACACTATACTGGATCTGTTGTCATGCTAGTCTAGTACATAGTATATGTTAATGCACAATGTGTATGCTAAACGCATAGGTCCCATGTTTATTTAAGTATTTATATCTACTTCTATCTGGTTAGGAAATCAATTTACATATACTTCGCACCTAGTGGTGCAGGATTATATCGTAGATACTGATTATGTGTATATTGTATTAAATAATACGCTATTAAATTCTTCTACAACGCTTTTATCCTATAAAATAATTATTTTATATTAAATATATTATTGGCCTTGATAATTATGAAAATTGAGAAAGAACAGACTTCATTCTTAAATTATTAAACCAATTTCAAAAAAGAAGAATGACCCTTAACTCTCTACACTGTTGTTATCTCAAGTTTTAACTTATTCAAAGTTTTCAAACGAGATCTTTTTAACAACTTGATTGCCAGTTTAGTCAGTAGATTAGATTGTTGAAATGCGTTTTATCTATAAATAACTAAAGCAAAACTACCCGGACAACTAGATAGGTATAGCATTCAAGAAACAAGTTCAGAACGATTTATTGTGGGGGAAGATGATTGGCCTATTTTTGGGGTTCCGTAGCCTAAAGACCAACGTGACTGTTACTAAGCCGTTATAACAAGAACTGTAATAGTCAGACACTTGAAGTTCTCATAAAGTGTGTTTCTGTTACTGTTGTACCAGAAAATTATAAAAATAATAACTTCAAAACTTTTGTTTTTTTTTACTCCATCTTAATAACAGCAACAGGTGGACGTTTGAAATGTACACAGGCTTGTATTGCTGTATTTGTTCAAAAAAATATACCTATGTAGGGTTGCTGGTTGTGAAATTAAAGCCCCGTTGAACTTGATGATAATTTATTGGCAACTTTTAGTAAGTAACAAGTTTACAATAATATCATGTGGCAACCCTAAGTGGAGGGATGAAAGGGACTGCGTGGCTATCGCCCTTCAGACCTCCCCTATCTAACTAGTTTCCTGAAGACCGCTAGGCTATCGAAACAGGAACTAATAGTACAAGGATCAGAGCTGGCTGCGTGGCTACCGCACTCTAAACCTCTAGCTAGTGAATGACAATTTGTTCGAAGTCCGCACTGCTTATAAAGGCGGATAGTTTACATGTGTGCACAATATCTTTACGTAAGCGTCTGCAGTGGTGATGTTATGACTTGCTGGGCGGCGCTGTTCCGGATATTTGTTCATACTGTTCCTAGATGGCGCTAGTTGTCTATAACTTCATCTAGTTTCCTTATTATTCAATATGATCAATGACAATATAATGTAATGTGTTCAAGTAACAACAGATGGCGTTAGGAGGTGTGTTACATTCTCCCCCTCTGGTACTCTAAAGTCGTCCCGACAGAGTACCAGGATCAGTAGGCAACTTTTTGGGTCTTCCTCTCTTCCTCATGGGGTTCATAGGTTTGGGTACTAAATTATCTCTTTGTTCAAATTTACAAATTGCCGAAGTATGATATTTCCCAATTGATTGTTGTGGTGTCTTTGGATTAGCCACTTCGTATGTAGATGCTCCATGTTTCTTTATAACAACATAAGGCCCATCTCGGCGTGGTGCAAATTTTGCTGTAAACTGTTTTTCATTGCTGCTGATTGGATGTGTTTCAACCAATACTAAATCTCCTATTTTGTAGCCGGGATCTGGTCTTCTTTTTTGATTTGCTTGCTGACGGTTGTTGTCTTGCATAATTTCTATATTTTCTTTTGCAATTAACAAGTCTCCAGCTAACTTTTCAAAGTTGGTGTGATTTGTGATACAAAGTTTTCCTGAGTTAAGATTGAACTGAAGTCATGTGTTAAATCATAAGGAGTTCTGAGTTCACGTCCAAAAGTTAAGTAAGAAGGTGAAAATCCTGTAGTTTGACATAAACTAGTATTCATTGCAAATCTAATGGCTGGTAATGTATTAGGCCAGTTTTGGTGCTGATCTTTTACCATGATTGCAATTTGGGTTTTCATATCTCTGTTTTTCCTTTCTACAACATTAGGTTCTGGATGATATACAGGTGTTAGAATATGTTGTATTTCTAGACAATAGGTCAGTTTTTGCATTACAGCTGATATGAACTGTACTCCATTATCACTTATAAGTTTCCTTGGTAAACCATAGCGTAAAAATACTTCATTCAATAGAGTAATTGCACATGTTTCAGCTGTGGCTTCTTTGATGGCAAAGAGCTCAACCCAACGAGAAGCTGTGTCTTCAACAATAAAAATCCATTTTTCTCCAGTTATAGCTTTTGGTAACGGCCCAAACAAATCAATAGAAAGTACTTCAAATCTGTGGTTGTTTGCTGTAGATTGATATAATCCTGTTGGTTTTTTATTTGATGGTTTATACTTTTGACATTCTACACAAGTTTTGACATATTTTATTACATCTTTTCTTAATGCTTTCCAGTAGAATTTATCAGAGATACGTTTAATTGTGCGTTCTACTCCCAAATGACCAGCTGTGGGATCATCATGATATGCTTTTAATATGTTGTGTCTTTCTTGTATTGGTATAAGTAATTTTGCATTGTCATCTTCCTGTTCAGGTGTAAAACGATACAACACCTTTTTATGAAGTAAATAACCTTTCCTAGACCATTCAATATAATTTTCTGTTTCATTTTCTTCTTCAAGAGAGTTAATTATTATTTTTAATTCTTCATCTTTAAGTTGTTCATTGCGTATTTGTTCTTCACTGTATTTAGGTAACTCAACTTCTATATAACAGAAAGCACATGCTTCATCCTTATGTATGCATAGTGGCCTAGACAGGGTGTCTGCCACAACATTGGTGCGTCCTGGAGTATACTGAATTTTAAAATTATAGGGCTGCAGTTGCAGTGCCCAACGAGCCAAGCGTCCAGTTGGTGTTTTTAAATTCATCAACCATTTTAATGGTTGGTGATCAGTGATTGTAATAAATTCTGTACCTTCAATGTAGCCGCGAAATTTTGAAATGGCCCAAACAATGGCTAATGCTTCTTTTTCAGTTACTGAGTAATTACATTCCGCGGGTGTGAGAAGTCTGCTTGCATATTCAACAGGATGCTCATTTTCACCCTCCCCCTGCACTAAAGCCGCACCTATTGCATATTGACTGGCATCAGTTTTGATAATGAAAGGAGTATCGCAATCAGCTTGTTTTAGTACTGGGGCTGTAGTTAATGCTACTTTAAGTTTTTCGAAGGCATCTTGTTGCTCAATATTCCACTGCCAGCTTGTTTTTTTTCTGGTTAAATTAGTTAATGGTCGAGCAATGTCTGCGAAGTTGTTTATAAATCTTCGATACCAAGAAGCAGTTTGTAGAAATGTCATCAATTGTTTTAGGTTTCTTGGTGTTGACAAATTTGAAATAGCTGAGATTTTAGATGGGTCTGTTTTGATTCCTTCGGGAACTATAATGTGTCCCAAATATTTTACTTCAGAACATATGAAGTTACATTATTTCCTGTTTGCTTTTAGGTTAAATTTTCTAAGTTTTACGAATATTTCATCCAAATCTTCTATGTGTTGTGAAAAAGTGACAGATCTCAATATAATGTCATCCAAATAACATAGTACATGTTTCGTTCGTAAACTTTGAATGAACTTATCCATGAGTCTTTGAAAAGTTGCAGGCGCGTTCCGTAACCCAAATGGCATGCGTTTGAAACGATACGTTCCAAATTGTGAAACAAAACTTGTTTTGTCTTGGTCATCAGGATGTAATAAAATTTGAAAATAGCCTGACTGAAGATCAATTGTAGACATATATGGCATTGCTTTAGCCTGATGTAATAAGTCATCAATTCGTGGTAATGGATATCTGTCTGGTTTTGTTATTTCATTTAGTCGTCGGTAATCTATACAGACTCGAATATCATCTGTGCCTTTCGGAACCATAATGACAGGAGCCGACCAGGGTGACTCACACTCTTCTATTATATCATTACTCAACATCTCGTCAAGTTTTTGTCTTAACTGTTGTTGTCTGCTAGGCGACAATCTGTATGGTTTTAGAGCTATAGGTAAATGGTTACCAGTATCTATTCTATGTAAAATATAGGGTGTAGGTTGTGTATTTTTGCCAAAAACATCGCTATATTTACTTAACAGATCATTGAATTTTGATCTTTCACCTTCAGATAAAATAAGACCTTCATTTGGACGTAATAAAATATCAAAAGAATAGAATGACATTTGATTTATTGTCACATAATCAATGCGAGGATCTTTTTGAGATTCTTCATCCGCTGGTTCACGAGGACGGATAGGACGAGGGGGTGTGTCCATCTTTTGAAGTGACCATCTTGGAATTTTCGTAGGCGGTGGACTGTCTTGACAATTTTTCAACGGCGACGGTGTTTGTGGAAGTGGAGAAATCATGTACAGTTCTTTTGCCCACTGTATAAAGTTTGATAGCGATTCCGGTGGTGACTGGCTTGAATTAAATGTTAGACATTCGGCTGCCTTCAAGGAAATCTTCTCATTTTTTAATTGTAAAAAGCCATGTAATTCATTAGGTTTATCTATAAAGTGCCAAACTCGTTGTGGTAAATTGAGCACAATACCTGCTGATTCTAAGAAATCAATGCCTAGTAACGTACGATTATCGGTGGCGTCAGGTATCACTGTGAAAGTAATAGGTAGGGAACGCCCACCGATTGTTATGTTCACGGATGTCGTTAACAGTTTTCGAGCCTTAATTGCCCCATCAGCTAGGATTGTGTCAGCTGTTTTCTCGTTGAACGTCGCACCTCTTCTAATAAACAACTTGTACAACTGCATACTGGCCATACTTGTCCTCGCAGCTGTGTCTATGTAAGCATAACCTCTTTCATTCTTGCAGATGATTTCTATTGTAGGTATCTTAACATGGTCCTGTTTTATCTCTGTGGTGTCCACTGTGTAAAATGCAACCGGCTTTGGTGGAGTTTCCTTATTCTGACATTTCTTACAGTTACTTCTGAATACTCCAGCCTCACCGCACCCATAACATGATACCTTTGTAGTCTCACCTGTAGATGTCGCTGCTGGTAGTTTTTTAACTTCCGCCAATCGTTTACGACATTCTTCATTCTTCGGTTGTGTGACCTTTCTTGCCACAAAATACGCAACGCTTTGTTTTTTTCACATAACGATCTTCCGTCGCAATTTGCGATTCTTTCTCCAAACTTTCTAAATGTCGAACTTTTTCGAGTAGCTCCGTAAACGTCTTAAACTCAGATCTGGCGACTTCCTTTTTGATGCTCATCTTTAACAATCCATATATGAAGTCAAGATGTTCTTCTTCTCTGTTGCGTTTACTTGGCAGCTGAGAAAGTAGCGCGCGTTTTGTACAAACAAACTCGTCGATTGTCTCAGTAGTTTGTTTCTTGCCAAAGAATTCTAAGTAAATCTCATGTGGCTGCTTCTTTGGAGCAAACGCTGACCGTATTGCTTCCAATGCGTTATTCCATTTTTTAATGTCCGCTTTCACACCGTGCCACCATGTTGCTGCCGTGTCGCTTAACAATAACGGTAAACCTTCTAACGCATCTTCATCGGAGATGTGCTCCACTTTTTTGTATACTGAGATACTATTTATAAACTCTTCCACCTTATTATAGTCTCTTTCACCATTGTATTTTCTGGTACAACTTGCAAAACTTTTCCCAGACATGGTACTTTGCGTTGAAGTGATCGTGTTCATTAATGCAGTGAACTGTTCCTGCGTCATAGTGATTGACATTTTCCATTATTTCCAAATGTGGGTATACCGTGTAATTATGTGGGTATCCGTGAATTATTTACGTTGGGCGCCAATGTAGGGTTGCTGGTTGTGAAATTAAAGCCCCGTTGAACTTGATGATAATTTATTGGCAACTTTTAGTAAGTAACAAGTTTACAATAATATCATGTGGCAACCCTAAGTGGAGGGATGAAAGGGACTGCGTGGCTATCGCCCTTCAGACCTCCCCTATCTAACTAGTTTCCTGAAGACCGCTAGGCTATCGAAACAGGAACTAATAGTACAAGGATCAGAGCTGGCTGCGTGGCTACCGCACTCTAAACCTCTAGCTAGTGAATGACAATTTGTTCGAAGTCCGCACTGCTTATAAAGGCGGATAGTTTACATGTGTGCACAATATCTTTACGTAAGCGTCTGCAGTGGTGATGTTATGACTTGCTGGGCGGCGCTGTTCCGGATATTTGTTCATACTGTTCCTAGATGGCGCTAGTTGTCTATAACTTCATCTAGTTTCCTTATTATTCAATATGATCAATGACAATATAATGTAATGTGTTCAAGTAACAACAGATGGCGTTAGGAGGTGTGTTACACCTATACATAAAGGAAAAAATATATTTCTTTGCTTTTTTTATAACACCTTAAACTACCATACTACAGCTAAGAACTTAAACTAACCCTAAAACAAACATTAAAAGTACAGTAGAGCTTACGACCACGGCCGGTGTAACCCGGTCGAAACGTCAAGCCCTAAAGGTATTTATGCATGTACGCGCTAATCCCCGTTCTATAATATTACTATTAAAAGTACAGTTTTAAATCCGGTACGGTTGCCAGGTGCAATAAGGCCGCCTTTTGCACATGTTTTTTTATAATTTTTATTATATTGTTTAATTTGCTATGTATAAAAGAAATAAAATAAATAATAAATAAATATGTTACCGAACTTTTCATGCACAAGTCCAACCCAGTTTTATCTCAAATCACGTTATTGTCCAATCGCAGCTCTTTCTCATTTTTGGGTATCAAAATGACTGGTTTTAGATAGCAGTGTTATGAAAAAGGTTTATGAATATGAACTTTGTTATCAGTGATCATTATGAGAAACATTAATAAGTTTTTGAATGCGATAATTTGGTATTCGAAGGTCAGTTTTTGTGTTACTTCAATACGATATTAAAAAATGTGTTAGTACTAATATTATATAAGAGACAGCATTTTAAACACGCCATTAAAATTTTTGTATGTACTTGGATAAAAAAAAAATATATACGAACCATCTAAAACAGTTAAAAATCTATAATTTAATCATTGGCACAGTATACATGTCGCAGACAAATAGTATAATTTGGCATTTTACATACGGCATTGTCGGTTTAAAAACGTCCGCGGTTATGTAATATGCCGAAGGCAAAATGTAGATTGCCGTGTCACTTTATAATATGCCTCAACATTTCATCGAAAATTTAAACACCATATACATAATGCCGATGCAAATTGAAGTATTTAGTTTTTGAGGTTATCCAGCACGTCAAAAATGCTAAGGTATCCATAGACCCTGGGTCGTGAAGAACTCCTGCAGAGTATTTTTGGTCAAAAATACCATGTATTTTGATCGAATATTCATATATTCATAGGCTCAGAAATTCATTGCTTGATTAGGTTCGACTTTGTGACAGAGATCAATAGGTTAGGTTAGGTTAGATACTTATTGTGACCTTGCAACAGAGCGAGCGAAGCGAGCGACGACGTATGTAATTCAAAGTTTTTCTCGAGATTTTAATGAGCATAGTCACCCTAAAATAACACTAACGTCGCATTATAACGATTGAATGATTTGAAATTTTGCCTTCGGCATATTATACTATTTTTCTGCGACATACATAAAATAGACCAGTTTGTTTTTACAATGCATAAACAAGTTTCTTAGTTTATGTCGACTTATAAATACAACGATTATCTAATCTACGCTGTAAGTGTTTCAATTAATTTAATTATGGTCCTAGTTCCTACATTGTCATGTGCATCATTAAATCTGTTGTACAGAAAATATAGAAGAATAAGAATAATAATCCAGCCTATAAACGTCCCACTGCTGGGCACAGGCCTCTTCCCATATAGAGAAGGCATGAACTTTGATCACCACGCTTGCTCTCTGCGGGTTGGTGATTTCAGATCCCAAATTTTGGAATCCAGGTTTCCTCACGATGTTTCCTTCACTTGTTGTCCTTCACCGTTTGTCAGAAGTGTCTAAGAATAATTAAGAAAGTACATATAACTTTGAAAAAGCCACATTGGTACTTGCCTGGGTTCGAACCTGCAACCTTGTGCATACAAAAAATCTGTTCATTGAACCGCTAGGCCACCACGACATTTAGAATAAGAATGAGTTTCGCTATTCAAGTTTATATTACTTGTTTGTAAGGATCTTAAATTGCAAAAAAGTGTTCTTTTTTCTGACTAAACCAGTGATATTTTAATCCAAATGTTTTTTAAATCAAACGCAGCTCGCTCTCGGAATTAGTCGCAAAATTCAAAATTCAAAATTCAAAACAACAGAAACAAAACAAAAATTCAGAACAATTTTGTATAGCGGATACTTTTATAATCATTCCCATTATACACAAAAATATCCAGAATTGGACGTAATTTTTGGATTCAACAAAATGTTTATCCCATGCGGGAATCGAACCCGCGACACGTCATTAGTGTGCCGCGTGGGGCTTTGCTTGGTTATACATGTGTACTATAAGACTAGCATGTTGCTATGCAGATGTTTGCATAAGTTTTAATATTATCTGTAGAGAATATAAACTAAATTAAATAAAGTGAAAAATATTTACTTAATAAGATTCTGTGTTACCTAGCGGCGATGATTGTTATACGTTTACGTGTCAAACAAGTAGATGCGAAAAATTGGATATCAATAATTAAATTAATTCATTTCGAGCTGAAATTCTGTAAACTGACTCTATACCAGATGTACTCTTCACCCCTTTTGGATAGATATACAATATCAGTAACTCGTACATGTTTTTTTTACCTTAAGAAATATAGATCTTCTTGATACTCAATTAAGTTGTATATCGCTTGTTAAACTAGGATTTCCACAGTTCAATATATTTACTAACTCGTGACCTTCAAATCTAGGTGCATGATTAACGCAATGTATAAACTTATAAATAGATGCAGCTGCAGTAAAATAAAGAAAAGAACAACTTAAGGTAATATTTTTTTAATTGCAATTAATAAAAAAAAGCCGAATTAAAATTAATTGGGAACATCAAAAAAACAAATTATAACACGAAGTATTATTTTTCTGCCCGATTTTTTTTTGCATTTATAAAATTGCATTTTGTAATTCACTGACACAGTCTTGTAAAATATACTCTAAAGTACCTATTTCACATTTGATGCTGTCTTTATTAGTCCTTTAAGACCAATAGCTATTTTAGTTAAAACAATAATAATAATATTTACCTCATGTCCTGCGTCTAACAAATGTCTTACAACACCTTGCCCCAGCATGCTGACACTCCTAACCGGCAAAGGATAATAGACCAACACCTTTAAACAGTCCACCCCACAGAGGAGTATTAAACTAAAAAGTATTAATAACTTCATTTTGCTTTTTTTACGAATGCATGGAGATACAAGCGTTCATCTAACGCTTTGGAATGAGATTGATAGACGCATGCGCAGTGCGGTGATACTTGTTTGTATGTGTGGGTGTCGGGTTGTATATTATCTAGATTTTTATTGCACTTGTGTGAGTGTATATTCTTAGTTACTTTGTAGTATCCGAATTTTGTAGAGTTATTTTTATTTTATTTTTCGTTATAGTTTTCACAGCGATGATGCATTGATTTGACATATCATATGAGTTCCTAATTTTGTACATTTTGTACCTTTGATAAGACATATTTACTTAGATTTTTTAGTATCAAAAATACATATCTAAAAGCTTCTAATAGTATCTAGCTGACAATTCTGGACATTGTTCTTATTTTTCCGTACCTCTTTATTCAGTCAAACAAACGTTTGCATAGCGTCATTTCTAAAGGTTATTTGCGATCATTCAGAGCAGGTTTTGTCTTGGCCATGTCCATATTATAATTTGTTAAGATAGGTAGGAAACATTTTTACCATGTTAACATTTGACTTTGAGCTCAAGTGCTTCTCTTTTTTAGCTGACTTCAAACAAGAAGGAGGTTCGCAAATCTTTGGATTTTTTATTAATTCATGTTATTTAACTTTCCAGCTAGGACATTTTATGCTTTAAGGTTTAAAAAAGCATTTACTGAGATATTGGTCAATTTCCATTTAGGCCCTTCTGCTAGGCCCCTAAGGTGGTTCAAAAGTTTACTAGAAATTCTAGAACAAAACAAGGTAAAATAATTCAGCTTTTTAAGTTTGTAATATATAGATACCTACAGTTTATTCTCCAAATATAAAATGTTCATCTCATAATGTAAAAATTTGGTCACGTGTATTTTTGTAACTTGTAAATCTTTTCAAAATTCCTGTTATCTCTAATGACATTTTATTATAATTGGTGTCAAGATGGATGTTATGTAAATGATACGGTTTAATTACTCACTTTATCTTAAGGTGATAATACTGTAACTCAAAAAAAACTACGATCGAAAACTGTTTTGAAATATGTGAAAAAAGTGAAAAGTGAAACTAACACTCTGCGGCGAGTTGTGTTCAAGAAGTTGTGAGTGTGTTCAGGAAAAGATGGAAATATCCAACAATTAATGTAAGGTAAAATTTAGTTGAAACACGCCCGTCTAATGTGAAGTTGTAGAGCAACGAGACTAATTATAAAGAACCTACGTTTTGCTTTAGACTGCTAGTCCAAAGCCTAGTTAAGTGTGATGGGAAATTCGGAATAAATTAAATCACATCCTGTGTCGAGTATGTATGTATCACTTAATAATGTAGTGGTATCTTTTAACATCCATCGTAAAAGTCATTGATTAACAAATGCCTAAAGTTTGCCTAAAGCGCTCGCGTAAGTACCAAAATACTAGTCTCGGATATTATTTTATCGAAACATACTCAATACTAATTCTTTATTGCATTCGTTATCTATTACATAACAAGGTAAAAGTTCAATACCAATCCTGTCAGGCAGAGCAACTTTAGGAGAGAGGAAGAAGGCTCCGTAACAATTTAATGATATTATTTAATACGTACGGGTGCGGGGCCTCGCCGCTAACAGCTGATCGGGCGATGGCGCGCGCGCGAAGTTTGAACTTTGCACGCGCGCCAGCAATTTTGTTTTACCGATAAAAAGAAAACTAATGAGTATACAAAAAAAGTTTCTTCGGGAAAGTTGTTTGTAATCATGAGTACAATCGAGTGTATAAGTATCGGTTATTAATTACCAGTCACCCTATATTCTTAGAACCTGAAGCACTACAGTATTACCTTCATGGAAAAGTACTTAAATACGTTTATTTTTTAATATCAATTAATTTGCCTCTACGAAAAGTTTATCAAGCTGTGCAAAGTATTAGATTAAAGGCAAACAAAACAAGATTTAGGTATTTATTTTAAGATAAAATTAAATCAAGAACTCTTACAAAAAAACTCATTTTTATTTATTTACCACTTAAACACAAAGCAGAGTCATGATTCCTAAATTCAATCACACTTAATTCTTCTTCTTCTTGTCACTTTTTTTAGGGGTTTTCCTAAACATATTTTTGATAGCCTTATTAATAATGTAGATGATTACTAGAATGAAGGCTAGGAGGTCCAAAAATAGGCGCTGGTATAGTGGCACGTTCAGGGCTGGTGAGCGAAGGTGTGGGGCACCACGGGTCCTCGCCACGTGTTCCACCCAGTGTACCATCTCCTTGCCTGGTGGGACCAGACGGTCGTGGTATATGGAGGATAGCTCGACTACCCTTTTTTTATAGCTGGAAATAAAAAAATAATAATAATGGTACTATGTTTGGACATGGTATACAAAGATAGTGTTGGTGTGCCGTTTTATTCAGAATTTCTTGCCTTACATCAGAGGTATCTAACTGGGTTTTAATTTGAGCATGTGCATTAAATATTTATTTCGAAAAATACTGTCTATGGCAAATAATATACTGTTAGAAGACGTATGATTTTTTATGGGCCAGAAATCGTTGATTTATGTTAGCGCTTTGAACAGTAATGTCTTGTCGTCATGCGGAACAATTTTTCGACCTAATTATAGAAATAAAACATATTTAAACGGTGGAAATAGAGCACCAAGACATGACTAATATACTTACGTGTCATCACTCAGCATAACTTTAATAGCAGACTTCAAATCCTCAGGTAAGTTGTAACTAAGGGGTACTCTGATAGCATATCCATTCTCCACAGCTTTCCTTACATTAGTGAACTGATCGAAGTATACCGGGACCGCCACGACAGGTACAGCGAAATGAATAGCTTCAATTGAGGATAGCAGACCACCGTGGGTGATGAAGAATTTGAGGTTTTTGTGAGCTGAAAAATAAAAATAACCAATTAATATGAGTGAGGTTTTTGCCCTGCAGTGGGACAAGACGGGCTCAATAGAATATACATATAAAATAAAATGGAATAGAATAAATAATATGTAATGGAGTAGAATAGAATAGCATGTATTGGTAAGGCGGACGACACAATTTTTTGTGAATTCTATTACATTTTGGTCTATGTTTCCGAAGTGTAATTGGCTTAGTAAATGGACTACATTTTGGTTAAAGGTCGACAAAACTATTTGAGCTTATTAGCGGTCAGTTACAGTGCCTTCAACTGAAATGTAAACAAATTAACTTACAGACTTATTTGCTTTACACAGAGTGAAGTTTATTTTAGTTTTCTATATACATTTCACTCACCTAAAATACTAGATTGCGGCGCCCATTGTAAGATGTGAAGGTTACTGGGTAGATCAGGCAAATCTTCTTCAAATTTCCATATTACTGTTTCCTTGAGTTCTCCGAAAGTTTTCACAAGGCCCCTAACCAAACTTTTTGGTAGCTGCTTGCTTTTGAAGAATGTTCCCATACTGAAGTAAATGACGCCGTGCTTAGCGTTGTCCATGAGGTCTTGTAGTTTCTGGAATAATACAAAAAAGCAAATTAATATTAGATTGACCAAATTTTAAGAACCAGGATTGGATATATGAGCAGATTGCAAAAGCAGTTTCAAATTTCCATTGTAGTAGAGTATCATGTAGCTTCGCGCAGTCATATAACAGCCATCTCACATCCAGGTCGTAACTTATTATCTACCATCGAGAAGCATTTCAAATAACCGGAAATAATGAAAATCCGAAGAAGGAATTGGCTACTATTCTACTAGTCCCAATTTAGCCGACATACATACTCAGTATCAAAGGTATTCCCTATTTTTTTTTATTTATCTATCCTTTCTGTGTTTATGTACCTTAGGTAGTGGCGCCACAGGTTCCTGTATATGAATACCGCCGATGTACTTAAAGTTCTGAGGAGTGCTCGGCCGCAGTTTCACTGCATTGTGTTCGTTTCCGAAGATTATGGATGCATTGTGGATGACATCGTCGTAGTCTGGCAGACTTCTACCACGCTGGGCAAGTAATGGCGTGAAGGCTTCCTCATAAATTTTCTTCTCTTCAGGGTAAGTTATATATCTGGAATTGAATTTTGGACGACATGTTACCCAATTGTAAATACCGCTTTGTTTTTAGTTAGGTTAAGTAGAACTTGGGAGAACTGTTTTCGTAAACAAAAGATAATATGATATCTGGTTCTGGTTATGTCACCCACTCCGACGTCGTCTCTTTCTTCCGTCCTTTTGTGTATTGATGTTTTTTGCTCATTTGGTCAGCTAAAGATCAAAAAGGCTCTCTTGATAATCGCATTTCATGATAACTAAACTAAGCCTATTAAATAGAAATATGGAAGATAAGAATATAAATATTTTCAACCAATACATACGTTTTCAGAGTCATATACTTGATTCTGGCCCACAACTGTTCCGCTCTTTCGAAGAATGAGAACGGAACTATACTTGAGGTTAAGTAATGAGGGTCGTAAGCAGGATTCCTTCCTTCATCAATCAGCCTTAAGACGTTCCAATGGGCACCCATGGAGTAGAACCATACTAAAGGACAGTTGTACACGACAGACAAACTGGAAAAAAGAAGATTACAAGGATTTCTCAATATTGATTTAAAAAATAATGTTACTGAAATGACAGTCAAATGGGTTGGATAGGTGGTCTTTTCATGTGAAAAACGGTCTGCAGCTGAATCTGTACTAGAAATGGTACACCGCTTAGCTTGGGTTCTCCCATACGTAAATTGTCTTCTTCTAGTTCAGAAAAAGACAGTCAAGTTATTCAAAATAGTGTTTTGTTTGTACTTAAGATATAACATATCATCACGCCTGTATCCCCGAAGGGGTAGGCAGAGGTGTACCAATGTACACCCACGGTTCGCCGATATGTTTAGGTCCCATGTAATAGGGGGCGAGCCTATTGCCACTACTGTGCCACCGGGCACAAATCCAACCTGCTACTGAGAATTTCATAGAAAAACCCAATAACACCTTGGTCGACTCGGAAATCGAACCCAAGACCTCTAGCGTAGCAGTCGCGCTTAGCACCACTAGGCCAACGAGGCAGTCTGTACTTAAGATAGCTAATTAATACATTAAATATATGTTCTGAAACCACCTCTTTAACCCCTTAGAAAATTTAAGTAGTTGGGAAGGCAAAATGCCTTAAGATAGCTTATATGATACCTGTAGAGTAATGCATTTTGAACTCACCCCGCACACACTTCGGATTCAAGCAAGTCAGAGAAGACAATATCGAAGTGTTGACTGGTGTCTTGTAGGAATTTGGTGAAGTTTGCATTCGTGAAGGTTTGTCTCGAGATTTCTTTGGCAAAGTCTTGGATGTGAAGAGTGCCGTGGTCTTGAATGTTATTTTCTATCAAATAGGACATGGATAGGCTGTCGTCGTCTGAAACAATGTGTATGAAGAAATTCGTCAATTTTGTATGTTAAGGGTAGTCCAGTAGTGCTATTCTGTAACAATATTTTCGTATCTCGACAGCGGAATCCGCGGTGAGATGTCAAAAACGTATTCTTAAATTTGAATTCTAAATCAAGGCCAATTGGGTTCACTTTTGAAATGAGCTTTATTATCACTCAGGTTAAGCTCGATATCGAAATTGTTTATAGAATAGACATACAGATCTGACGAACGAGGGTTACAAATAAGTAAATAAATATCATATTTTAAATGCATTTTATGCTACTTTGAAATTACTCTTTCCATTTTAATTATTTATGATGTTTCAGGGTATTCAATTATTCTAAATGTGGTGTTATAATGTTATTATTATACATTTTTGAATACTTACTTGCAAATATATCTTCATTGCCGCTAATATCAATTTGCTTTAGGTTAGGTGGCAAGTTTTTTAACGGATACACAGTTACGAACGTCACCTGCAAAAACAACACAATAACCTTACAAAATATTCAAAAAGGGTATAGTGCTTGCATTACCTGTACTATGAAATCTAAAAGCAGGGCTGATGGAATTGCGGAAGTGAGAAGGCGCACTACACTGTACGTAGCTTGGTCTTGCTTTCACAACGGCATTAGCTGTGCTTTAGAGTTCGTGGTACAGGTACCCCTCTTTTCATCTCTCAAATTGTAAGTAACTATAAATAGAAAAGGGGAGGATGTCCTCTAAAAAAGTGATCGTGATTTGCGAACAATTGCCTGCAATCTTGATCTGTATGGCAATGAAGTCACTGCGCGTATCGGGGTCAATATTAAATCCTGTACTGTGCTACGGAATTTTTTATGCACGTGTCCGACTCGCGCTTGACCAGTGTTATCTCAAAGCACGTGACTGTCCAATCGCAGCCCCGTCTTTCTAATTTTTGCATATCATGATTATATTGACTTATTTTAGATAGCAGTGTATCGAAAAAGGTTCATTAATGTGAACTTTGTTATCAGTTATCAATATGAGAAACACTATTTTTTTTAATGGAATAATTTGTTATTTGAAGATATGTATTATGTATATTACATATTACTTCAAGACAATAAAATATGTGTGAATACTAATTATACAAGAGATAGCAGATTAGAACATAAAAAAAATACCTGGTGGTAAAATGTACCTGGTTATGAAATATATATAATAATATAATATGTGTATATGTTATATATATCTTTATATATGTAATTCTTCTGTGAGTGTGTATGTCACTGAACTTCTCTCAAACGACTGGACCGATTTTGATGAAATTTTTTGTGTGTGTTTATGGGGATCTGGGAATGGTTTAGATTCACAATTTTGTCCGCAATGTTTTTTTTTAATTAATTTTTAAATTATTAGTCGTTGTTGATTTTGGAATGTTTTACATTGGATCCGAGAGACGGCGCTACCATGGCAGTGTCAAATTTTAAATAATATTCGAATTTTAATTTTAGTCTGTCCCGACAGTTATCGCTGCGATCAAATAAAAAAAAAGTTTTGTTTTCATTGTGTTATTGTAGATCATATAGACAGGACAACGTCTGTCGGGTCCGCTAGTATTTATATAATATACAAAACGTCTATAATAGTTAAAAATGTATTATTTAATCATTGGCTCAGTCTTCAATATTGAGATAAGTTATTAGTGCTTAAAATAGACCAGCTTGTTCTAATCGTGCACAAACGAGTGTCTCAGTTTATGTAGATTTATAAAAATACTACTATATCTAATCTACGCTATAAGTGTTCAATTAATTTAATTATGATCCTAGTTTCTACATTGTCATTAATTCATTGTATCATTTAATCGGTTGGTTAGAAAACTTAAATGAGTAACAAAATAGATTTTTCTAGTCAATTTTACAATTATCTATTTACTAGCTGTGCCCCGCGGTTTCACCCGCGTTAATACCTAAATCGTATGGATCCCTAACTTTTTTGATAATTTAATATAGCCTTTGTTAACCGCAGATAGTGTAGCTTCCCAACAGTGGAAGAATTTTTTAAATCGGTCAAGTAGTTTCGGATCCTATTCAATTCAAACAAACAATCAAATCTTTCCTCTTTATAATATTAGTATAGACAAGGAACTTAAATTTTAAAACACATTGTTTTTGTTAATAACTGAGCTATATTTTAAGCTAAATGTTTTTTAAGCAAATGAATCTCGCTTTTGGAATTAATCGCAGAATATAGATTTTTCTTCTTTCTTTCAGAAATCATTTTGTATCGCCGATAGTTTCATAATCATTACCATAACATACACAAAATACTCAGACTAGGATGTAATTTTTTAGATCAAACAAAATTAAATGTTTGTCCCATGTGTGATGTAGGAATCGAACCCGCGACACGTCGGGGGTGCGCCGCGTGGGGGTTTACTTGGTTATACATAGCCATAGGTACAATAAAGGCGTAAACATACTTACGTGTAGTGGCGTGTTGTGACACCTTAGAAGTATAACAGTATAACGGTTTCATACAATAAATATGGTTAGGAACATACTTACGTGGCGTGTCGTGTCGACATGTAAATATGTCTCTAACCATATTAAATGTATGAAACCGATATGCTTCTGGCGTGCTTCTGGCGCGTCACGACACGCCACGACACGTATGTTTCAGCATAATTTTAAATGATTAACGAAAAGTTTATGTAACGATTTACTTCATAGACGATGCTTACTTTTAAATATAAAAAGAAAGTTTGTTACCATTATCCAATTAAATAAAAATTGCATTTATTTTATGTCAACGCTTAGACACAGTTTCATATAAAAGATCTCAAGTTTTCATTCAAATTACAGACAGTCTCTTATACAGGGTGTTAAGAAACACCTGTCCGATCCGTTAAGGGGTTGTAAGGTATCGATATCTGATTACATTAATGTAAAAGAAAAATCGAAAAAGTAAAAAAAAACAGAGTAACTTAAAAAAAATATCTCTAAATTGCGAGTGAGAGTGACGGCATCGTCACAGGTTCTGCCAAATTATCATACAAAAGGCCGCCATTAACACCGACGGTTGACCAACCATAATGCTCCCTTAGACTCCTAGGTGATAGATCCTCCCCTTAGATACCTAGGAGTCTAAGGGAGCTTCCGTTTAAATATTTTAAAATAAGTGTTTTTATACGATACAAGAGTTCATGCAATATAAAACTAATGAAATTGATTATATATAAAATTAATAATATATCCACTTAATGTAATTTAATAAAAATATTATTGTATAATCTAATAGTAAATATGTCAAAATAATAATAGCTTGACATTTTAATTTGTAAAGGAATAGTATGTTATTTCTTTTATTTTAAAGAAAATATTTGCATGCCTAACACAGGCAGAATAGGGCTCGAACTGTGCATCATTGTTAAACCTGGTACTACCTATCTTCTGTGCAAATAAATGTTTCTTTCTTTCTTTCTTTCATGAATATTCCAAATTTAATATTTTATTTGGGCATGTGATTGTGAACCCGTTTTCACCCTTTCGGGTCGGGCTGGGGTTTCTTAACACCTTGTATGACCTTATTGGTAATTTAACTAAATATTAGATATACAATAATAATAATATTTACCTCATGCCCAGCCTCTAATAGATTCCTGACAACACCTTGCCCCAGCATGCTGACACTCTTAACCGGCAAAGGATAATAGACCAACACCTTTAAACAGTCCACCCCACAAAGGAGTATTAAACTAAAAAGTATTAATAACTTCATTTTGTTTTTTTTTACGAGTGCATGGAGATACAAGCGTTCATCTAACGCTTTGGAATGATATTGATAGACGCATGCGCAGTGCGGTGATACTTGTTTGTCTGTGTGGGTGTCGGGTTGTATATTATCTACAATTTTATTGCACTTGTGTGAGTGTGTAACTACTTGGTACAGTACGGTGCAAACTTGATGGCGCCTCTGAACACGAGGCGAGTCACTGCGCAGTAACAAACTTATGCGCCAGCGGGGGTGCGGGGCGAGGTACTGCGCAGCGTGTAGCTAACTTCACAGCCGCCATTGGGACCTATCCAACTTAGAGCGAGGAGCGAGTAGCGAGTAGAACGATGAACTACAAAACGAGTCGGCGAGCAGCGATTAGCGAGTCTGTAGTTTTGATAGTTTTGTCGCCGAGCGATGAGCGAGTGAACGAGAACGATAGGCGATACTCGCTCGACTCGCTAGGGTCATTCTAAACTACTATAAAGGAAAGGAGGGCAAAATAGAAGATGTCTTTAAAACCCGGATCACATGACATGCGCGCGATTTAAAATGCACACAGTAACAGGCGGTTTTGCTAGTAGTAGTCTTGTTGTTATGTCCATTTTACGGTAGTATTTTTAAGAATAGATTTATTGTAATGATATTTTAACATGGAAAATTGTTAATGGTTTTTCGAAACTTCAACATAAGATTAACAGCGAGCTTTTGGCAAGATATAGTTTTGTAGTCAAGGGCAAGTTCTCTTGTAAAACCATAAATGCCGTTAATTAAATAACAAGAATAAAACTTTAATTACCCAACAGTAATACCATAAGTACAAGAAAAGTCATAGTAAAATAAAATAACTTTCACGACAGTCTAAAATAATTCAATGATTTTGTTTTATTATATCGTGAAATTAAGTTTTCCATCTTGCCCGGGAGGGACAATTTTTAGTAGGGGAAGGGATTCCCCTACTAAAAATTGTTCTCTATTCAAATCTGCACTTTTATGCAGAATGACACTAGTTGGTCTTCGGCGAGTGTTTTGATCGCCGAGCGAGTATCGCTCAGCGAGTATATTATATAGCCTTTGCAAAAAACAAATGCTGAGAGAGTTCTCGCCGGTAATGTGAACAGTCGGCGAGTAACTATTTGCTGTACTGCATTTCTGCTGTACGTTTCTTAACCGATTTTATAGTCGATAGTTACTCGCTTTTCGCCCGTATGTCGTTCACTCAGACCTAGCACTCACCAAATATAAACAAATTACTCAACGCAGTACACGGAGAGCTAGCTTGCTAGTCTTACCCAATATAAGAACCAACTATGGCAAAAAAATGATAACTTTTGAAGGAGCACAACTCTTTAATAAATTACCGTCTTGTATTAGACTTATTAATCTTAGCTCTTTCAATGCATTCAAAACTCAACTTAGCCAGCATATATTTGCGGATCATTCAGTTGTAGAGAAATTAATGCATTGGATGGGGTATTTACTAGTATTCATCATATCAGCCTGTTGCAGTCCACTGCTGGACATAGGCCTCCCCCAAGGAACGCCACAGCTCACGATCTCCCGCCCTTTGCATCCAGTCGCTGCCAGCTGCCTTCTTCAGGTCATCGGTCCATCTAGCCGGGGGGCGTCCTACACTAAGTTTGCCTAAGCGTGGTCTCCATTCGAGAACCTTCCTGCTCCACCTCTCGTCGGTTCTGCGACAGACATGGCCAGCCCACTGCCACTTCAGCTTGCTACATTTTTAGACAATATCTGTCACCTTGGTCTTATGTCGTATGATCTCGTTCCGGATCTTATCCCTTAATGAGATCCCCAACATAGACCTTTCCATAGCACGCTGAGTGACGTGCAGTCGGTGGGCCAACTTGACTGTCATGGTCCACGTTTCGGCTCCGTAGGTTAAAACTGGTAGGACGCATTGGTGAAACACCCGGGTTTTCAGGCACTGCGGCAGTGTCGACGTGAAGATATGACGCAATTTCCCAAATGCTGCCCAGCCAAGCTGCACTCTTCTGGCGATTTCCCGCTCGAAGTTGTCTCTACCAAGTTGTAGTACTTGCCCAAGGTAGACGTACTCTTGGACAACCTCAAGCGTAGTGCCCTCGACGCTAATTGGTTCCGGGATAACATGTCTGTTAAACATTATCTTGGTCTTGTCCAAATTCATCCCGAGCCCCACACGTCTCGAGGCAGCGTTAAGACTGTGCAGCATTTTTTGCAGATCCTGCAGCGATTCTGCCATAATAACTATGTCATCGGCAAAGCGACACTTTGCCGATGTTGAATGTTGAATGTTGTTGTTGTTGAATTTTTTTTACTAGTATTACTGATGACGAACTTTTTGTAAACTTTTTATGTTTTTAATATTGTTCTCGAGTAAGTGACTCATGTCTTAATTGAGAATAAAGTTTCTTTAAACCGAAGTCGGACAACTGCCTATCTTTGAATCCAACTATAGTGTTCAAATTTAGTAGAGTTTTTTTTTTATTTTTTTTCTTTATAGTTTTCACAACGATGACGCATCGATTTGACATATCATATGACTGCATGATTTTGTACATTTTGTCTTTTTGACTCCAGTCCTGACCTTTGATAAGCCATATCTACTTAGATTATTTAGTATCAAAAATACATATCTAAAGCTTCTAATAGTATCTAGGTGACAATTCTGGATATTATTTATAGTTTTCCATGCCCAGTTATTTATTACTAGCTGTGTCCTATCTTCATACACTATCTTTATAAATTATAGCCTATGTGTTATTCCGATGTATAAGCTACATTATTGTAAAGTTTCATTAAAATACATTCAGTAGTTTTTGCGTGAAAGAGTAACAAACATCCACACATCCATTCTCACTTTCTCACTTTTACATTTATAATATTAGTAAGGATATTACAAACATTTGCTTTTCGTCATTCCTAAAGGTTATTAGCGGTCATCGGTCAAAACGAGATACGAACGAGTTAAAATAAATCATTTTTCTATGATTGTAATATTTCTATAGATATCTACAGTTTATTCTCCAAATATAAAATATTTATCTCATAATGTTAAAGAAGAAGTCGTGGTGGCCTAGCGTTTCAATGGACGGATTTGTATGCACGAGGTTGCAGGTTCGAACCCGGGCAAGTACCAATGTAACTTTTCAAAAGTTATATGTACTTTCTTAATTATTCTAAGACACTTCCGACAAACGGTGAAGGAAAATATCGTGAGGAAACCTGGATTCCTAAAATTTGGGATCTGAAATCGCCAACCCGCTGAGAGCAAGCGTGGTGATCAATGCTCATGCCTTCTCTATAAGAGAAGAGGCCTGTGCCCAGGGGTGGGATGTTTATAGGCTGGATTATTATTATTATTTATTATAATGTTAAAATTTGATCACGTGTGTTTTATAACTTGTAAATCTTTCCAAATTCCTGTTATCTTCAATGATATTTTATTACAATTGGTGTCAAGATGTTTTGTAAATGATACGAGTTAATTACTTACTTTATCATAAGGTGATAATAATATTCAACTTTGTGTTATATTTTTATCTTACGGAATATCATTATCAAGGTAATTTAATGTTTCGTGATTTAGTTTATCTTTATGTGACTATTTTGAGAATGTTATTTTAATGTAATTTGTGGATAACACTTTTTTAAATTGAGGTAGGCTTAACGTAGACAACGGCGTATTATGTTTTTTACTTTTTATTAGAATAAAATGCTGCTCGTAATTCCAGTTATAGATACTGCTGATATATTATAAACAAAACACCAAAAAAAACAAGGTTTTTATTTAATATTAATATGGTCAATACCACTTTATAATATAATTTCAGAATAGTTCTAGGACAGCTGCTGTAGTAATATTGAAATGAAAACAAAAATTATAACTTAATTAAAATTTTATTACTTAACCAAATAATTTCTTTCATCACTCAATTCGTCTTCTTCTTAGGTTTCGATTTCGATCTCAAACTTAGAAGATATTTCACTGCAATTCTCAGTAGAACAACCAGAACAGCTAGACATGCTGCCAGGTCTAGGAAGAATCGCTGGTATAGGGGTACGTCTCGTGCTGGGGATTGCAAGTGCGGGGCCCCTCGGGTCTGGACCACGTGCTCCACCCAGTAGGCCAGCTCCACGCCGGGGGCCATCGGACGGTCGTGGTATATCCTGGATAGTTCCTTAGCTTTGTTTCTGTACCTGAAAACGTTTGAAATTTATTGAGTGCTTATCAGTCTTCGTTTCCTATTTTTGAGGATTAACTACCAATAGACATAACTGTTGAAAGGACTAGACAAGTCCAAAATATATTTTTTTAATGCCTGCCCCATCCTTCACCTACTTTGGTGGTTGGTTGGCATCCAGTTACCTTGTTGGATCCAGTTGAATAGTATTGATCAAGTAACTGCCTGTTTGACATCCACAACATTTTAGTAACTTTCAGTCATAATAATATTATATTTGCACGAGTCTTAATAAAGTTACAAGCCATCATAGTTGTTTTTTTTTTGTGTGTAATAAATAAATCGAATGTTGTCGACTAGGCAAATAAGTCCTATGGTAACTTTCTTCTAACAACAAGCTCCAAAGCCGCAAAATCGAATTCTTTCACTTCGAATAAGATTATTAGACCATAAACTGAAATATCAACTTACGTGCTATCTGTCACAATTTTCTTAATAGCAGCATCTAACTCCGGTATCATATCCTCAGCCAGAGTGACGTAGATACCGAATCCCTTGCTCTCTACCGACTTCATGTTGAGATGCTGGTCGGCCATGACAGGGATGCCGACGAGAGGGACACCGTAGTGGAGAGCCTCTGTGGTTGAGAGCTGCCCACCGTGCGTGATGAAGAGCTTTAGGTTAGGGTGATCTGAAAATGTGAGCAGAAAAAGATTTCTGTAGTAAGGTGTGGTGAGAAATATTGAGCATCTTCCGGCATGACAAAATCCTATGTTCCAAAAATGTACAGTTCAGAAAAAAACCAATCATTTTTTTTATGAGAATTTCTAATTCATTAGCAATACTACTGGGTAAGAAGTTTATTATCCAAAAGACGATTTAATTAATTAGATTTATTAACGACTATATAGTTTTTTTCAGTAAAATTGTTTGTTTCAGACCGTCCACCATCCATCCACTAGTGACACAGAATTCAAAAACTAGGGTACGAAAAATTACTTACTTAAGATGCTCGGTTGAGGTGCCCAAGTAACTAAATGCACATTAGCTGGTATATTCGTCATGTTACTCTCGAACTTCCAGATGACTTCCTGCTTGTATTTACTGAACATGTCCAGTAAGGACCTCTTCATTTCTTCAGACATGCCATCGCTTTTCACGTTTGAACCCATACTGAAGTATATGACGCCATGTTTCGCTCCATCCATTAGCTTTTGGAGGTCCTGCAATAAATATATCGCTTATAAAGTTTTGTACAAAAATGTATAACGAAGTCCCGTAGATTTTTCTTCAACGGATATCAAATATTTATTAACAAAGTGAAAATTTCCATTAGTTTCAACATGATTTTTAATAGAACATTTTTTTTCTGTTCGCTTTTTTTCTAGTTAATTAGGTCTCGCCATTTAGGTCTGCAGCGAACGACTGCATCTAGAAAATTCCCTTAGGGATCCGCTGGAAGCTTTTAGCTCTTAATTCCCTATTGTTGCACTAAATCCCTTGAGAAAGATTTGAGAGTTAATTCTGTGGGTATTGCTTTCAGCTTAGCTCAGGCGTTCACATTTTAGTTCACTCCAGGGAATTGTCGTGATTACGAGGTGAGGTGAGGTCGCCTGTGTTAGTTAATTTATATGGTCGTGTTTAATAAAGGTACGATTCTGATAAAACGGGTTACAGATTAAGGTGAAGTTGTAGGTACTTAGTTTCTATTTAAAGATTATCTCGTTAATTATTAAAATTAATTTCACATCTACTCTCTATCTTCATCAAATGCAAATTAAATATTATTTTTGCCCCTACTTCAAAAGTTTTAGCAGCAAGCTGTAAATACTCGTAAGTAAGAACGATTTTTTTGTATACATTAAAGGTTTACCTTAGGCAAAGGCTTGACATCAGTATCAATATGATAACCACCAATATTTTTGACGTTCTGCGGAAGTTTTATGGACCCTCCAATCGACGGATGGGAGTTGACGAGCATAAGAGATGCGTTGTACACAGCATCACTGTATGAAGGCAGTGTCACTCCTCGTTTAGCTGCTATTTCAGGGTACACGCTGTAGTACACCCTTTTCTCGAAGAAGGTTACAAGTGTACTGAAAATAAAAAAGAAGTATAATTAGTTACATATAATGTAGAAAATTTACCTTCTTCAATGGAATAGGACCTCTGAGATATACCCGACTCTATTCCTTAAAATTAGAACTATCAGTATGATCAAATTCCGTTGCTTTTTCTCGACTTTCGATTTTATTCAGCAGTGGCTTAGTTTTAAGCTATTCTTTTCATACAGAATATTCATGTATTTATATCGCAGTTAGGATTCGATAAATCACTCGTTTATGATCATATATTAATTCAAGTAGGTATTGCATTATCATTATCAATGGTAATCATACACTTATCAGTTCCCTTACTATGTAGAGTATGTAGTGTCATTTCCTCATATTTATTACAAGTACAGTAAACAAACCACTTACTCGATAAGGATGACATGCTTCAGTATCTTGTAGAGACCGCTGGTTCTCTGCCAGAAGGTGAGGGGTGGTCTGGTGGAGGAGAACAGGTCGACGGTGTACGCTGGGTTGGGAACCTCGTCCATCAACCTTAAGGCCTGCCAGTGGGACTCGGTGGAGCAGACCCAGATTAATGGGCACTCGAAGAGAGGAGGAATCCTGGAAATTTAAATTTTATGGTTAATTTTTGGATGTCAATACTGGCTGGAAAATAAAAAAAATTACTTTATGAAAAATTGTACAAATACGAAAAGGAAATGTGAAAAAAAACATTATATTACTATATATTTTTATTATATTACTATATATATATATATATATATATATATTACTATGATTTTATGAGTGCTCAGAAGAATGTTTATGCATGTTATCAATATTTTTAAATGAGTTATACATTCCTAACAGCTGATTTCAAAATAAGTGACTAGTCCCTCAATTGATAAGAAATTTATATCACTTTTTCCTAAAATTCTTATTACTCGACAAACAAACATGCTATAAGACGAGTCAACTTTCCTCAAATCAATGTGTAATCCAAGATACAGTCATACAACTATTTAGTATTGACTTACCCAACATTAATTTCAGAGAAGAACCATTCTTGCACAACAGCGTCGAACTTCTCATTTGGATCACTTAAGAATTTCAGTACATTTGGTTCTTCCAAAACCTTCTTGTGTAAGATGTAGGTAAAGTAGGCGAAGAAGAATGTATCCCCAATGTTCGCCGCACCGATCATATTCTTCAGTTTAAAATCCTCATCTGGAAATCGGATTATTTGGAATTGTACATTAAATGTATGTTATAGAACACTGCCGACACTGCCGTTTAGCAGTTTTGCAGACAATTTCTGTTTTATAATTATGTTATTTGTTAATTGAATAAACAACAATAAAAAAATGAATTTATTTTATCTAAAATCTAGGACTGCATTACAAAAATAATTTGATTCTAGTGGTCTAATTCTATTTATTTATACCTTAGTCAGACCATATTTTGAAAACTGCTATATGTATAGATTCTGATGAAAGTTAACGAAAATCCTTCAGTTTGAATTATACTTATATATATAACCAAATTTTAGTTATCTACTCTTGAGTGTATTACAAGAAATAACACAAACAAGTACAACATAACTGTATAGTAAAATAATTTATGTTATAATTACTTTCTTCCGTCAAATTTTTAAATTCTACTCCTATTGCAGAAACGTCTATTTCTGTTAGTTTAGGCGTTGGCTTTTTCCTAGGAAACGATGTGATGTGGACCACCTGTAATGTAAAAAATATAAGTACAGTTACCTAGGAAACTAATTATGATGATTAATATTTAGAAGGAGGGTGGAGTGATTTATTAGGAAACTACAATTTGGTACACGACGAAAGATACGCCGACACAAAAATCCAATTTCATCGTAAAATAGCAGACAACCTTGTTTTATTAATTTTTATCTGAATATTTCTTAGCCAAATTGGAAGATTCTATCATAATAACGAAAATAATATAGTCACATAGGATAAATGTAGGGATTGATCATAATTAATTCTGTTTAAGAAAAAAAAAAGTGTTCATAATTTTTTCAACAGTTAATAGCAGTATGTACTTCGAACATAATAATTTTAAAGTTAATTTAAAAGATATACAGAAATTATTGGTCGGAATTCAAGGTGCCGTTTATGTCCAAAATATATTCAACATTTTATTAAAAAAGTTACTAACCTCATGACCAGCCTCCAATAACCTATTAACTACACCATGACCCAATATGCTGTGGCTCCTAGATATCATGGGAAAGGTTACAAGCAGCCTCAAAGCCTCATTGGTCGAGACCAGGCTTAGTAATACTAAGCCCAATACTGTTCTGTACTGCATCTGAAATTAGATTAATAAAATAGGGTATAATTCACTCACTATTTAGTCCTTTTTACGCTCCAAAACACAAATCGCAGATGTGGGAGTTCAACCAGCTAAATTGAAGTGGAGCTGGGCTGGACACGTTTGCCGTTTGGCTCCGGACAGATGGGCGAAAATCGCTACAGAGTGGGTCCCTAATACCGGAATTCGCAGACGAGGCAGGCCGAGGAGACGGTGGTGGGGTGACATCGATCGCTTTTTAAGTGATTGGTGTCCTGTGGCTCGAGACCGAAAAGTCTGGAGACCTTTGCCCAGCAGTGGGAAACTAAAGAGGTTACATAAAAAAAAAACAGTCTTACTATGGGATTCCGTGTTACCCAGTAAAATGGGTTGGTGGATTGGAGGTCGCTGGTTTCATGTAAAATACGGTATTCAACTGAATCTGGTGAGAATAGAAGCCGACCCCAAAATAGTTGGGAAAGGGCTAGGAAGATGAAGATGATGAATTTCTTGAATATAAACCACTCATTAGTTGATATACTATTGAATAATTTTTAATAAGAATTTACTATATGGAATCTGAGAAATCAGAACCGAATGCCAAAAGACATTACAGAAAATAAGTTTTCGCAGCTAAGGAACTTTTCAAACATTAAAATCCTAAGGGTGCTTCCAGATCTGACAAACGAGCATTACTAACACGAACAGCTCGCGAGCTGTTCGTGTAATGTTCGTCACCCTTAGAAGTTCTCAAACGTGCGGTATATTCCACTTTGTTCACCTGGGCGATATGACAAAGGTAAGCAAAGTGGAATATACCAAACGTGCAACGTTATTTAACGAATACAACTTATTTTCTCACTCATAAGTATAGAGCAGTATTAAAATCTTATTTGTTGTGTGTATACTGCAATTAATAAATACCCTTTTATCTTAATCCTATATAAGTGTTTTTTCCTCAATGTAATTACTTCAATAACGTATTTTAATCTAAGTTATTTGTAAATTAGCTAATAAACAACCTTTGTAATTAGATTTTAGTAGATAGCATATCCATTTGATTCTAGGTACTATTTTTAGGGATGGTATAATAATTACGCCAATCGTATCACCTTATCATAATAACAAACTTTTTTCCTTATGATTAAAGAAGCGCTGACTAGACAACGCGATAATAATAAATAAATGCGGACAACATCATATACATGTTCTGAACCCAAAAGTAAGTTGCTAAAGCACTTGTTATAGAATTCAGACACAACGGAGGTACCACAAACACCCAGACCCGAGACAATGTAGAAATGTGATTTTCTACATTGACCCGTCCGGGGATCGAACCCGGGACCTCAGAGCTAGCGACACCTTGAAACCGGTGCGTATGCCACTCGACCACGAAGGTTGTCAAAAAGTTGTTGTAATTTTTAGCTAATGAACCCCAATACAACATCTTATCTATAGAAAATAGGTAGACAAACAAGACATTCCCAGCTTGAGGAAATCTAATTTATATATTTTGATTTGTAATTTATTTTATCTAAATACGCTGCAGTTCCAGTGTTTTATTGATAACCTCATTTTTATGGAGTCGGCCAAAAATAATACTTGTACAGTTTAATATGTTAGTCATAGTCTTGCGTAATAATGTGTGACAAATATAGTACGTCGTTGTATTGTTATGACCGTCAATTAGAATATTTAGTATGCGAATACATATATAGATTTTGTTAGAGTAATATAGGTACTATACTCATTTTATTTAAGTTGTATATGGGTTAGGAAAACCCTGCCTGAACCGTTAAGGTATTGTTAGGTATATATATCATATTACATTTATGTAAAAAATATTTACCAAAAAAAAACACAATAAGCTAAAAACAAAAAAAAAATGATTGACGAAAATTGATTGAATATTCCAAATGTATATTTGATTTGGGCATGTGATTGTAAACCCTAAATCACCTTTTCTGGTCTTAAAGGCTTTTCTTAACACCCTGTATAACATACAAGTAATTTATTTTTGGTTTTAATCACAGACAATTGCAGTTTTGTGGTTTTATAAAACGAAATACGTTAAAGTTTTTTTTTTTTATTTAGATAACTAAATAATAATGGCTAAGTTAAATTTAATAGATTATCTTTTTAAATTTCTAATATTATCTATTATCAATCTGATTTAGTGTTTTTATGAATTAATGATTAGATCAGCTTATCTACAAAAAATGGTTTTGTCAATTCATAAAATTATATTAGATAATGATGTTTTCCTCAAATATTGTTTTAACTATCTATTAATTATGAAGGTCTGTTATCATTAATATTATACATAAACATACACTTATGTAATAAAACGATAAACAATACTCTTCAGACAAAATTATTTAAATTTTTAAGTGGTAAGTAATCGTCACTATCATAAAATTATTTGTTTTGATTTACCACGTGTCAGTGCACTTACCATAAACACTTCTGTTAAAGTTTTCCGCCGTGAAAGCGAGACAGCGCACTAAACGTTATACTGCCATCTCGCTTCCACAACGGCAATAGTACTGCTTTAGGAGTTCATTTATCATTACATTATAAGTAAGGTTTATTATTGTAATTAGTTTTTACCATACATCTGATATTTACCTTTTAATCTATGCAACACAATTAAAAAAGAGGACTATTGCAAACTATCGTGATCTAATGAAAAAAAAAACAAATCCCCAAAAGGATTTGGATTTTTATAAGCCTAGCTGTTCGTTGTGTTTCCATTATTTTTTTCAGCAGACAAAGTCGCCGGCAAACCTGAAGTTGTTTATATCGTAAACAGTCATGATGGACGTATATTGTATTTATGACGTTAAATTAGCCAATAAATTAATTACTTGTATTATATTATAGCCGTCATAAAATTTTATTTACTGTAGGTACAGATGAGTAATTCCAAGAATTGGAACAATATTGTGAATCGTATTTCATTCAGGTAAAAAATAATTAAACTACAAAATAACTTTCTGGTCCTGTTGCAGATTATGGAGAACTGATTTACAACATGAAGGGCAAAAAATTATGGAAACTGGTTTAACTGGGTTTTGTGTAACTTAAGGTTACCTAAGGTTATATGAGATAAAAACTTATTTCAACAAAACTCCATAAACTACACTAAGAAGTGTAATTATTATCTCATTATGATGTAGTGAAGATTTTTTGTTCATATAAATAATTTGTGTTTTGCAGTGTTTATTGTGTTAGGAATTTTTGTATCTGTATTAAATAACTATTATTATTTTTTTAACAAAACGGGCAAAGGTCTAAATTAATATGTACTTCAGACCCTTTCTAGTATTTACGACACGAAAAAATATATAACAGACAAGGTCATTTATCTTCAAATCAATTGTAATTAGAAAATAAATATTATAATTCGAAAACTGAAATCTAAAACTCGACACCTAATCTATTGACAACAGTAGCTCTCAATAACCGCCAAGGCCAAATAACTAACGACAATATTAAAAAAAAACAACACAAAATCAACAAAAGACTTACGATAGAACAGTTTTTGAATCACATGAACCACAAATTAATTGATTTAAATTATCACATAAAATAAAGATTTAAATATTGTTTTTAAATATATTTTTTTTTAATTATAATTCACACTGCATGATGTATCACTGGTGAAGGCTGACAGCCAACTGATGCTCGTAATTACTACAGCAATGTGTTTCATATGCGTTGTTTATGTTTAGGAACTAATCTTGGATTTTAACCGACTGCACTAAAAGGAGGGATATGATTTTTTCAAAAACTGATATGATTCAAAAACTGTCTACATTGACTTCATTAAGAAACATTCTATTTTTATATAAACGATGAAATATGCAATACTATTTAGTAATTTTATGGGTTCCACCATAAGACCTGTGTTTTAGTTTTAGTTTGCACCTACCTAAGAATTTACTTTATGCTTAATTTTCACTGAAAAAGTACAAATTATAAAAAATTTTAATCATCATTTTTAGATTGTCAGTTTAAACATTAAATAGACAATCTAGAAAAATTATAATGACACACATAATAATATATTAGTCATTTCGGCTTGCATTTCCAAAAATCGGTTAATACTTATTTTGACAAAAGTAATCTATTGTTGTTTCGTGTCTGTGTTGAGTCAGTCACCTTTCCTCGGTATAAAGCATGGATAATATAGATTATTTTAAATCCCAATAAACCGGGTTGAAATCAAGTCATCAAAACATATACCGTAATTTCTTTTCATGTATAGATTTGTCATGAAGTAATAAAAATATGAGGTGATGAAGATAAGATTTTAAACTATATCCTAAATACTTAATCATCATCTAGTCATGGCCATTCCACATCCACAGCCCTTGCCCTCCCACTGCTAGGGAATAGACCTCCCCTTTTTCGTACCATTTTCTACGGTCCTGTGCCAGCCTCACCAGACTCGCCCCAAGACTTTAACTATGTCGTCGACCCATCTTGCTCACAGTTGTCATGAGCATGTGTCTCTGTTTCTAGTTGTCATTGTTTTCAGTCCTGTGCCAATCTCATCTGATCCGAAATGCATCCTAACATAGTTAATAGATGTACAAATTGTTATGAAGAGTACACGAATCAATTTATCGTCGAGACAGCAAGATACAATAATAATGATGTTGTAATTAGATACGATTAAAGTCACTGACCTGATGGGAGTGAATTGAAGAACAAATTCTGTCATGATATTAAGTGCGGCAGTTATTTGATGCAAGCTTTAATAGTCATATTTTTTATCTATCAATATAAAATTTACTACAAGAAACTGTACACAGAATGTAAACAAAGTTATAAACACGCTTATATTATTTCTAATACACGTAACTGTATGGACAATAGAATAATAAATATTTAGTTATCTAACGAAAGATAATTTGTGTACCTATCTCAAGCTCTGTTAAATAACAAATAAATTAAATTATAATATTATGTTTTAAAAATAAATGAAAATCCTTTATTTTCGATTTGAATAAGTTTGGGGATCTATCTAAAGCTTATGATATCATTAATCACGGTAAAAACATTATGTAGATTTTATTTTGAAGCGCTTTTTTCTAAAAATATAGACCAAAAGGAAACAAAAAATTGGTTTATATGATTAGGCAGACTACCGTGCCAGTATCAAGAGGTATACCTCAAGGTCCAAATAATTGACGACGTCCAAAACTAGTTGCGTTTGATGAAGAACGCCTGAACAACGAAACAAGTGAAGACCTCATTAAAGGCAATTGTCTGTAGCTTGTGTATCTTGGGTCATTCATCTTGCGATTCTAAAAAAGGAGGAGGTTCTCAATTCTGCTGTTTTTAATTTGTTAGTTTTGGATTCTATTGTAAAGTTATTTTCTAAGATACGATAAAGGTGGCTCAAAACAATATTTAAAAAGTATTTATGCTTTGGCAGTTATATTCCAATTATTTAGACCAAATATTTAAAACTATTTTTCTAAGTAAAGCAGTTATAGACCAATTATTATTAAGACCTTTAAAAAATTGTTTAAATTGTTACTCCCACGCGAGCTATTTTAAGGATGCCCTTTTTCTTTTAAATTTCTCTAGTAAACGAGACGTCTACTAAGAGTTCAAAATAAAGTTATTGGCTCGTTTCTGAATGTTAATATTGGTATTTGTCAGGCATTATGCCTGACAAATACCAAATATTAACATAATGTAAAATGATTAAATAAACATATCATAAATGTTTTGATAGGACTATTTAATAAGAAGTTGAAATTCCGTATGGGAAAAAAGGATGGCAATAGGTACCAAAAATTAAGTTGAAATCTAACTTGCAATGTCGACGTAAAAAATCTATGATTATATACTCGTATGTAGCAGGTTGTTTTTTAGGACTATTGAAAGAAATAGATCAAATGAAACACATTTTATTTGTAATTACCAATTAGTACTTATTTATTACCAAGTCGTTTCAGCTGCCTTCCTGCAGAAATGCTTAACAAGAATAACTGATGCTTCTTTAAAGTGTCGTAAACATGTCATAAGCATCAGAAATCCTCATTACATGATATGAACTTTGTAACATACCATTATTTTCCTTGTTTAAAATAATAATTTGTAGATTTTCCTCAAACACCGTAAGGTACAGTACCTGAGTAATTAATAATTTAATTTTAATTAATCATTTATGTAGAAGGGACTGCCCTGTTGACAGCAATTACGAATATTACAATGGGGCACTGTGACGTCATTCCGCTGTAGTCAATTGTGTGCAATATTGATGCAGTTTTCCTTATTCAATTATTGCGTGCCAAAAGTGCAGTTTATACCTGTATGACGTACTACATATTGGAGTATTTTTGATGAAGATTGTAACATATTATTATGATTACCGTTCAGGTTCAGGGTCAGCACCTACCAATGCTTCAATGCAATGCTAATGTGATGTATAATGTCAAGATGAATGGTCTGGCTAATGCAATAAGGTGTATTCCTGACAGAAAATTCCAGTAATAGATAATTATGTACAATAATATGGTATGCACACCAAGTACAGTCAACTACGAAAGACTCTAAAGATTGCTCTAAGCGTAACTATGTTATAATACTAAAACTTAACATCGGGTAAAGGATGTTAAAATTTCTATTAACTGCTTTCATAATAATATAAATTAAAATATACCAATTAGGCAGTGATGAAGAATTTTACCGTTGACCGTCCCAAAATGTTTATTTAATTTATTATTCGGACACTTTAAGCTCGCCCGTCACAGTAATGCTTAATTTAATTAAAATAGCTTTAGGAATCTTCATTTTGATCAAAATAGTCTCAAAGGCTTAGTACAGATAGTTATTTGCATGTACCATTACAGTAGAAAGCAATTTGAAGCGCCTGGCACGCCGTTCATAGCAATCTGCGAGCGGACGCCGCTGTTTCATGCTGCCTTAGTTTGTTAAGGCGCTATAACTGTTCTGGATGTACTCGTAAATTGTTTATTTAAAATCAATATAAAAAAAATTACTAGGTTTTCTTCTCTTTTCCTTTCTTGCTCTTTGGAGTAGCGTATTTTCAAAAGTTTCTTTTAATTTTAATCATGCTTTTTTTTAGATCTTTGCTATTTATTGAGTTTCAGTTTTGCTACTATACTGCCAGTCACGTATTTACATACATACATATAATCGCACCTCCCCGTATTTACGTTGTGTGTATAATTACGTATAAACGCAAAGTGTTTGGCTTTCAGAGACTGCCGTTGTGGACAACGCATTTTACGATGCAGACGAAAAAGTCAATTGAATTAGATCGGAAATAGAAGAATTAACAGTCGCTTCAAATCTCAGCCACCATTTTATAACCATTTTATGGACACTTGTCTTCAGTTTACGGTACTTTTCTGTGGTTTAGTGCCAGAAGGTGCCCGAAGATCAAGTACCAATAGTGCTTGTAGTTTTGTGACCCGTAAAGTATTTTATTTCAGAAAATAAAAATAATATTGTTCATTTATTTGTGATCGGGTGTGTATTACCTATTAACCTCGCATTTATTGCTGTTCATAAATATTTATGTCAGATGTTATGGTACTGAAAATGTCATTTGTACATGAATATTATTTTGACATGTTTCTGGGTGTATGTTTTTAAATAACATCAATGCGACCCAGTAGTGATGTGACTGGATGTTTGAACTGTTTCGAGGGAGAGAGACTAGGAGGCTTATATAAAAAACAACTTAAGAGGAAGCCAATTGGACAGCAAAAGAAAATATAAAAGCAAACAATTCCTTCATTCCTTCCGTTAGCGTTGGTAAATGCAACATGCACCTATATGTAAGTATTTTGGACTAAATTGTACGACAGTGTTTACAAAATTTGGGTGAGGCTATTTACTTGCGTAGTTTTCCCTGCATTCGTAACTTTTGTGATCAAAATATCTGAGAAATATACTATTTATTTATATTATTTTACCTACCTTATGATTCTAAGAATCGTAGATATTGAATGAACTTCTGAAAGTTGTTTCGAAGATCAACTCCTACACACAAAATTAAAAACTTTGTCTCTTTATCTACACCAATAATATATTGAGGTAGATATTTGTCATTGTGTTTAAGGCTATTTTGGTCCCTGTTAAGGGTTCTATATGAATTATTGAAAGTTACTTAAGGTTTCGAAGTAACTTAACAGTTATGAAGTTTGTCTCATCTTGTTCTTAACCTTGTTCATCAATTACGATTGATGTTTATGCTCTACTATAAGATCAACTTGAAATAAATTTTGAAGCATCTGAAGTTGAACTAAATGTGTTGAAAATTAAGTCAGCTCATGCATAACTTTAAGAACTACATAACAAGGGTTAAAAAAGCTACCAGTAAAACTAGGGAAATAAGTGATTTTCAGAATTAAATATTTTATAAATATAGGGTACCCGTGTGGTGATGGGTCAGAATGCGGTGTGTCACCACCTCATAATAATATAATCCCATGGGTGTCGTATAAGGGGACTAAGGGAAACTTTAGGTTACTCGGTAATGGCAATAGGCTTACCCCCTATTACATGGAGACCAAAGCCTGACCTGTTAAAATGAGGATTTCATCATCATGGTCATAAATGTCATCCTAGGATGCGTAATTGTCCTTGTGATGATGCAGTATCTGCCTACCCCTTATGGGATATACAGTCTTGATGATATTAGGATTAGGTACAGGGCTATTAAATAAACATTTTATTGATTTACATTATTTATTATAGTTACATTAAATAAAATACAAAGGTGTGCTTCTAGTGACTATATTTAACGTTCCTGGTGCATCTATTCGAAGCGGTAAATGTTAAAGGATCAGGACGGCCAGGTTTCTGAGAGAATACTTCGCTCTTATTGTGACCTGTCCAATCCAATAAAGGTAATAGTTTCATTTCATTAAATGTAAAGATGAATTCTTTTTTGAATTGTCAATCGAAACAGCAAGACTTTTAGTATTAACTATGTTGGTATGAAGACGTCGTGGTGGCCTAGCGGTTCAATGAACGGATTTGTATGCACAAGGTTGCAGGTTCGAACCCAGGCAAGTACCAATGTAACTTTTCAAAGTTATATGTACTTTCTTAATTATTTTAAGACACTTCTGACAAACGGTGAAGGAAAACATCGTGAGGAAACCTGGATTCTAAAATTTGGGATCTGAAATCGCCAATCCGCAGTGAGCAAGCGTGGTGATCAATGCTCGTGCCCAGCAGTGGGACGTTTATAGGCTGGATTATTTTATGTTGGCATTTTTTTTATTTGAACCTGTTGTTTTCACGTATCACGTTCTCACGTTGTACGAGAAGTTGTAGTCTTTATTCTAGTTAGAATATTAAAAAGACAAATTATGTGATAGTATCTTTCATACTCAAATTGATTAGGATATTATTATACTACTTCACATATGTAGTAATAGAACCTAAAGCACGACATACTCGTATAATATAATATGTGCATAAATTACACAGTGATTTTTTCAATTTGGTAAAAGTAGGTACTGTATCCACCACCACCACCAATAAAAGCACAAAAAAATACATAATAAATAGTGCATGAATTTTCGCTACTTAAAATATATAAAACAACTAAAGAAATTGCATTTAGAAACGTAAAACCAAAACTATTAATACAAACCAACTAAACGTTCAAAGGCCAAAACTGAATAGCACGGACTATTCACGGCTGTCGACTTAGTATAAATAGCTTGAAAATAGGCTAGATGCCCAGACTGAGGCAGAAACTAGGCAAATACGGCCGTCCAAGTCACTGCGCTCTCAGCCTGAAAACTGACGGTAGTTCATCGGCTTGTATTATTGAGTTTGTGTGTTATACGGACGCGTAGAATGGCCAACCGCACACATAAAATATGGTATGACACATGCAATAGTGTACCTACATGAAAAATTCTTATAAATACTAAAGCCAAGGTTATATTAAATATTGGAGCATGTAGTGTCGCGGCACAAGAACATCGAACATAATGAAATTCTAGTCGTGTTAAATGTTCAATTGGTACACTTCTGTGGCGACATGACACACACCATCGCGATAACAAAATTCCAGACTTAATTATTTAACTAGTGTCAAAACACACCTTTTTGATCTCATATAAATCGGCTGTGCAACATGCCTGTTGACAGCTGTATCGTATTATTCGTCCTTGTGCTATTTATTTACCGTTGTACCTTATGTACCTAAACTTTTTACCCTACCTTTCATGAATCTAACCTTTGCCTTTCATGTATCTGATCTTGCCTTTGCCCTTTGCGTGTAACACGATTTACAAGAAGCCAGTCGATTAACAACTATGTTATGAATATTTCATAGAAGAGTCTGCAGCAAATTAGGCGGGACCCTGCACACACTGTTATTGTCACCTATAACCACAAGAAACGACAGTAAGATTTAATTGGTCCAGTGCATGTAATAAAATTTGCTTTCAATGTTCACTAACTGTATGTCGCTCAAGTGTAACAGACATTTGTATTGATGAGCGAGCACGCCGCTGACGCCGCGAAATCCAATGTTTTCATATCAGCCCATTCAATAACCTGAGTAACATCGAACCACACTTTATTTATACGATACTTTTCTACCAACTTTTCGTTTTCGATTTTCTCTGAAATGAAATAGGTATAAAGAAATACTGTTGTTCTTGAATAGTTTCTCTAGAGTCTAGACACAGGTTTAATATCGAATTGAGGTAAATATTTGTGGACGGAATAGTTTGTTTGTGAAAGAATATTGTCTGATAGTAGTGCTAGATAAAGAACTAAGAATGAGAGTGATGGAATTTTTAATCCCAAAATAGCTTCTCTTCACGGCAATTTTGTCAGTGAAATGAATTTGGTTTATTCGTATTTTGATGTTTTTTTTTAAGTTGACAAATTTAATAAAAATAAATAGTAGCCATTATGTATTCATTTTATGAGAATTAGCAAAGATTCAAAAGACAATCAGATTTTCGACTGCAAAAATATATTTTGGAGAAACATGAACCCTTAATTACATAACAAGACCGACTGATATAATATTCCCTCAGAAAAGGCGAGTTTGAAGCTACAAGCCAATTGGGGATGGCCGCAAACGACCAATCTCTGGCAGCGCCGTTTAAATTAAAACGGTGGCCGATTGAAACGGTGCCGACGTTAAGAGTGCATCCAAATTGGAGTATTTAGATATGATATTTGTACTGATATCGAATATCTGTTATTTTGTATCGGTAGTGGTGTGAATTTCTCGGATTAACCTTGACAATCTTTCATTAAATAATTTGTTTGAGGTAAAATGTAGTTAATACATACAGTGGATGGATTGGTTTTTGGCTACTGGTCTAACCTAGGTACATAACATTAAATGCAACCAATTTACTTAGAATAGGCCAGTTCACAACTTACAAACTTGACCTGGTAAAATAACTGGTAGATAAACGTACTTAAATATTTTTTTATGTTATATCTAACCAAAATATATAGCAAATGCGTGTTTTACATAATACGCACTATTGCCGTCTCATACTGACTAGACAGACTTCTTATACTGCTATTTATCCTTCTTTTCCAACAGCAACTGGTTTGCATCCTCACCAGAAAAAAGATCTGACCACCACCTTTTTCTTAAAAACACTACCTACCGATCTAGGTAATACGATTTGTGAACTTTAAAGTCACGATAAATCGAATGCCATCTAACCAGTGTGAACCAGACCTTACAACAGTAGGTACATGCGACCCTTTGCATTTCAAATAAGGAGTTTGTGTGGCTAGTTGTTTTAGTATGGCCTGTTCACGACTGTCTCGGTCATCCGTATTGTTCGACATGTTCCTGATTGAGGTATTTCGGGTATATTTGTTTGTTTAGTGGTACATATTTGATGAAGTATGAGATTTGGCTCAGTTGGTGAGGAATCCCTTAAGTAAACGTAAGTGTATCTGAGTAAGGCAGTTATAAACTTTGATAATTGATTGATAATCGAATTAAGGAAGCCAATTCGGCAATCCGACAGTAATTGGATTACTTCCTAAAGAATTACTTAAAACTCATGAACTAACTAGAAAAGCGTTATCATGTAATAAACTGGCATATAAACGTCCCACTGCTCGGCACAAAGATTTTTTCCAATTACATGGATCCTTGTAGAGAGAAGGAACGAGCATTTCGTTCCTTCTCTCTACAAGGAACGAGCATCAACCGCCACGCTTGCTTATTGCGGAATCTAAACTTCAATAAATCCCAAAAATAATTTAACTCAAATTATCATTATCTCGTGCTTCAGTCTCAAATATTAGACGAGCCCATTAAACACTATCCCTACTACAAGTACATACAAGGTTTAGGTATACCGAAGTTTACCGAAGCGATAAATAGTGAACAAGACAAACCCAGTGTGTCGCCAGCTCGTCCACTTCCCGATTCTGTTACCTCAAGCGGTTACCGGCAAGACGTTGTTTGTCTCCGTACTCTAACTTAATGGTAGGTTCATACTATACAGTCATCAGTCAATAGATTTTGGTTTATCTGTCAAGCCAGTACGAACAAGTGTGGTAGTTCAGAAAAGTTTGAATGTAGTTGTATTCGAAAGGAGATAATTAACAATTTAATACACTATTATTATTATTTTTTGTACAAACATTATTTCAAAGATATCTGAGTAAATATTTTTACGCTGACATAATAGTCTGTAAAAGTGTAGTTTGGTATCCTCTTTCAAAATATGTGATCAGCATAATGTATCTATAGGTTTCCTTCTTCCATTCTCTACTTCTTGTCCTATCTCTCGTAAATCTCTCTCTCATCATCTAATAATATCATCTGTCACATGATAAATTTATCTTTTTTTCAATTGGCCTCATGACTGCAAAGAGTGAGTCTCTATTACAGATACATATCACCAAAATTCCGTATCGTGTGAACCCACCATAATACAAACCACTCCGCCCGACAACAGTCTTCATCGGAACGCCTTTATCTAAATCCAATTTGAATTTAGTATGTATTCATTTTGAATTTAGTCTCTGTTTAGTTTCGTGTTGATTCCTTAATTGGATGATACTAAATTTAAATTAATTTGAATAGGGCAAGGTTAATTAATTAATGTTAATGTATTCATTACTTTATTAACTATTTCTATTTGATGACTGAGACGTTATTTGAGTATGCTATTTTAGAGATTAATATTTTTCTCTTGATAAACTCAAAACCTACCTAATATTGAAATAACAAGTAACAAACCAACAAAAGTATATACAAAAACAATTTACTAAAACAAAGTCAATCTCAATTTCAATTTACTCTACCTAAAAATTCCAACAACAAAACAATGCAACACTTTTTAAAATACTAACGCTAACGTCGCTAACTAGCTCAGTTCAAAAGTAAAAAAATGTCGACAAAATCCAAAAACATTGCGCGTTGTTAAGTAACTACCGTTCAAACTGTTCTGTGTCAAGAGCGAACTAATTAAATCGCTCCCCGACTATGATAGCTGTCGGCAATAGTACATAGGCCGGGAGCTAGAGTACATAATGTATTCGCCATCTATTTCATCAAGGGTTCATGTGTTTCATATTAATTAGCTGGAAGCGAACACTTCTTAAATGTTTGTCTCATGTATTCTGCAGAAATTGAATATGTTTGTTTTTTAGTGTAAGATCTTGAGTACCTATATTATTAGTAGGCAAAAACATTCAGGTAGATCACGTGAAAAATTAGTCAATTTGAAAGTAGTAATAGAGTAAAATTCTGTCATGTAGTTTTAAAGTCATTAAGCACACCAGTTCAAACCAAACATTTTCTTTAATGAAGATTCCTACTTTTCTTACAATTATTCGAACAAACTTGCCTTAAACATTGTCCCTCAAACATGTTATTAGTCCATTTCTTAAACATTTTATTGTTATAATTTAGCTTATGTTATCCAACTGCTAGGCAAAAAACAGAAATGTCTCCCATTCTTTTTGTAAGTAGCATCTGGTGGTCCTTCATATAATTTCTTACGAAAGAAAGCATAAGTAAACGATATTAAAATGGCTAGTTATTAAGTTACTATGATCGTCTCGAACTCTGTGTCAAGACTGGACTAATTAAATAGCTTTGTGACTATGACAGCTGTCGGCGACAGTACCCAATAGACCGAGAGCTCGTTCCAATAAAATATAATCATCTGCTAAGTCATCGATGAAAAACAATTTAAATTACGTCTCCATTTTCCTTGAAGTATGAAAAAAATTGAAGAAAATACTTTTAAATTAAATTTTATCTTCTTAAAAGAACCTAGAGAGATTTCAATGAAAACCGTTTAATAAATATTATAATAGTTTCATCCCTCATTTTATTACCAACGCAATTATTTTAGTTTCATGACGGGGAAACCCATTAAGAGTCAATTGAAATGCAATTAAAATTGCTATTCACGGCATCAATTCAATTGATTATTCATTCGTCGATTGCGACGGGTTTTATACGATTATGGGCCAATCGTTTACGGATTACTGAAAAATACGGGTCCATTGTTTTGATAATGTCCATTGCGATAATAATACATTATCTGTGATTAACATGTATTAATGCTGTTTACCTGATTTAAAAATAATGTCGGACACATTTTTGTTGGTAGGAAACAATTTTACTCGATAATTTTTTTTTGACATATTTTGTCTAATCTTTTTAACTTAACGTATCTACATACTTTGTATTGAAAAGATACTGTGCTTTTATATATTTTGTGTCAAAACATTACACAAATACCACCTCTCAAGTTCTGTTCATAGGTGATCTATCTCTTGCTTAATCAGCATTACCGAAAGTATAAGGCTAAGACTATTGAGAGCAGTAAGCATGGCAATAAGCACTTCATGTTTTTTCGGAAATACAACTATGTGCATTGTTAATTTAATATAATTTTACTCATTATATAATTTTTTTAATCTGCGTCAATGATGGTAAATAATATCTAGCCTAGCTCTTGGGCTACTACTTGAATGGCTATGACTAAGTTCCAGTCAAGGAAATGCGCTCCACAGAACACCTTTCATTTCGCGCCAACTTTTACCTTTTTCTACAACGCGGCCAACAAACTTTAAGGAGGTATTACCTAATGATTTTATTTATGAATCAGTTAATTAATTCGAAAAAATCCAAGTAATGCTTATTGTCATAAGAGCAGTTGTTGAAATGAGACGGCACGACACTACACGTAGCTGCGTCTCGCTTACACAACTTGCTCATTGTAGCGCACTGCAAGGATTATGTGGTACCGACTCGGATAGCATCATCATCATCTGCATTTTGGCTTAAAGTACCCTTTTACATATTGTTGTCTTAGGTTTACGCGAATGTCGCGGTTTTCTCGCGGCGATCTTGACTGCATCTTAACCTGGACATGGTAATTTATATCTACACACATATCTTATACTAGGTAGGTTCTGTTGCCTAGCAACCAGCACCAGTATTTAGCTGACAAGATTAGTGGTTATCTTGCAGTCAGACAATATTCAGAGCTTTGTCTGTTGGTCGCAATAATTGTGGTTACTAGAAGACGGAAACGGAACGTTCTCGATGGAACTTAGGTGTTCACAATTGTATTAGTGATTTGTGTCAATTTGGCTTTACTTCTACCAATCTATAAGTAAAATTAATTACTGAGGTGGATGTATCCAGGCTTCTAGCTACTATAGTATGCACATAAAACCAATAGTATCACATGAAAAATGGGGAAGACATGAAAATTTCATCTGCATTCTGAGGAGTGGAAAACGTATCATTTAAGACTTTGACAAATTATAGCTATCCCCTTTAACTACCTGTTTGTCATGTCTTTTATACAAGTTATTAGTGCCCATGTCAGTACTTTGTCAAATAAAATGTTGAGAGCAGATTAAAAAAAAAATGCCATATTTTATGTCAGTACTTTGTGAAAATTATATACCGCGAGCAGATTTTAAAATATTTTATTAGCCATAATTACTCTGACAATATTTACCTCTTATGTTACGTTACCAAACGATTACTAAGAATTACCAAAAGGCAAAAGATTAAAGCTTTTATTTACCTATAAACTAGCTTGACTTCTCAGAAACATTTCTAGATATATATTTATTTAAATAAAAGCTTCTAGATTTTAATGTAGACCAAATTATTCTCGACAAATATATGGCCTATAAGATAAGACAAGATCGTGTGTTATATATTATTTACTTAGGACATATTCTAAGATTGTGTTGATATGCGCAGAATTAATGTTATTTCAAGTGCTTGCTAAGATGTAAGATATATGAAATCAGGGTTTGAATATTAACATGGCTATGTAGGTGGATGTTAATGAAAATCTGTTCTTAGTAATAAAAGTTTTGCTTATTTTAACCTACTTCAAAACTTCTTCTAAATATGACTTGTGATTTCAATTCAAATTGAAAATCGATTTAATAAATTGTGTTGGATAATTTACACGTCAGAGTGAGTCCCACATAAATTACAATTTTGTTTTTTTTTTCAAATAGGTATAGTAAGTCCATTATGAACGCAAAATATGGAAGCCGCAATACACATAATATGAATTCATGACATAAAAAGCTGTTTCATGCACGCACAGAGTAAACGGTAAAAAAAGTATTTTCAAATCAAGACAAACGAACCGATCTTTGAAGCTAAACGACATTTCCTACAAAAATAAAAAACACAACCTGTACCCATCAAAATCTACACTTGTTTGTAGTTTCAAAGAAATCTGTAGCATCAGTACACCACAAATATCCACCGACGTTTTATATTTCCCAACAGAGCGCCGTACCATGTTTTTAAACCAGTACTGTTGTGGGAGCGAGACGGCGCACTACACTGCGCATATCGCTGTCCCGCTTACTCAGCCGCAACAGTCTTGCTTTAAGCTCATGGTACGGCCCCAGAGCGTGGCATAATATTTGCGTAACTCTACTGTATAAAGTCGATATTTCACCCCCTAGGGGCAGGAAACAATTTTCTCTGAGAATCTTAGGATGCTTCTTTAACTGTAAAGCATAATGGGAAAAAAATATGAATAAAACACTACCTATTCTGAGTATGGAAATACGCAATTATAAGGTAGGTTTTGTAGGCCTGAAATACTGTTGTGGTTACCGCCTTTTCTTACATAAATTACTTTGTATTTTCTTAGATATTAGACAGACTATATTGCCTTGTATCTTGTATTATATCTACATGGATTCATAATGGATATTGAGATACATAAAATCTGATGTTATTGTTTTACATTATTTCAGTTTTATGACACGGATTACTTACCACTTTATGTAAAAACAAAAGGCAATATCTTGCTTAAATCTTTATTAATAACATAACATAACATAATAATATCATCACGCCTTTATCTCCGAAGGGTTAAGCAGAGGTGTACCAATTGTACACCCACAGTTTGCCGATATGTTAAGGTCCCATGTAATAGGGGGCTTGCCTATTGCCACTTACCGGGCTCAAATCCAAACTCCGACCTGCTACTGAGAGTTTCATAGAAAAACCCAATAACACCTTGGTTGACTTGGGAATCGAACCCAAGACTTCTTGCGTAGCAGTCGCGCTTAGCACTACTAGGCCAACGAGGCAGTCTATTAATAAGAAGAGTGGTCGGTTTTAAAATTAGTTGTGAATTTCCGTAGCCATACCTTCTATCATGCAAAAACTTAATTGCGTAGAAATATTTAACCCCGAGGAAAGTGATCAAGCAACCATTAACAGAATTTTAATAAGTATCTAATTTTAGTACATTGATTGACTTCGACTTTTGCTTATAGATTTATAGCAAAAATAAACTTGGCTTACCGTGATTTCATCCCTGATTCGACGAAAATAGACTTCGGTAAAACAGAAACAATGTTTTAGCTACTTATAAATTCTGTGCTTGAAATAGAAAATCGTTTTCACAAAACCTTAATGTCAAAGTTAAGGCAAACTATTGAAAAACATTTGGGTTAATAAGTAACAGGCATTAATTTAGACTGCCTCGTTGGCCTAGTGGTGCCAATCGCGACTGCTACGCTAGAGGTCTTGGGTTCGATTCCCGAGTCTACCAAAGTGTTATTGGGTTTTTCTAGTTCTCAGTAGCAGGTCGAAGTTTGGATTTGTGCCCGTTAAATGGCAATAGGCTCGCCTCCTATTACATGGGACCTAAAAACATATCGGCGAACTGTGGGTGTACATTGGTACACCTCTGCCTACCCCTTCGGGGATACAGGCGTGATGATATGGCATTAATTTAAAGCACCTTTAGTAAAAATCAAATTTAAGCAAACTGAAAATTTTTGCAGCATATTTCATTTTACAACTGTTTAACTATTGTACGATTAATTACTTAATGAAAACTTCTTCTTCATATAAGTTTTATACCAAAACTGCTTCATAACATAATGCAATGAGCATTCCGGTATAGTTGTTCCCTTAGAGTATACGTAAGCAACTAGAGTGAGCCTATCAGAGTTTGAACGTAAGCACTAGTGAGAACTAGTTTTGTCGTGAATTATATATGAAGATGGAGCTTGCCGTTTTAAAAAATCTTTTTACAACACTAATATTATCCTAACAATGTCCAAACCAGCGATATTTTCGTATATAAGTTTGTCGTTGCTCGAAAGTTAACTTAAATCAGTAAACGAATGTACTGGTTCAGACTAAAAACTGCTCTCGTTTGGCACAAGGGGAATATAGCGATAGTAGCAGTCTATGTATATTTTTAGTCGTTCCATTGAATATGTCACCTTTCCCTACTGACCTCACGTCCTTAATCAGGTCACATACATCAAAGTCGAACCTTAACCTGTCAAAATATCAAGATTGCAAATCGCTCAAACCCAAGTTAACAACTTGTCAATATACCGAACAAAATCGATAAAACCCAGAGGATAGATAAGAAACTACAGAGTGCTCCTATCAGAGTATGAATCGTGAGCACTAGTATGGACCTATGTGAAGAAGATAGTATGAAAACGGATCAGTAAGAATATGATAGTTAGTAGTATGTTTATTTAGTTGCCATTTAATGTTGTTTGTTACTGTTTTTCTTATTTTTATGTCTGATTTAATTTTATTTTTATTATCTTTATTTTTGTTTTGTCAATTTTGTAAGTTTTGTGTATGGACCTTGTGTCTGCAATAAAGATTTTTATTATTATTATTCTCTTTATTCAACAATTAACATATAAAATACATTTTTAAATATATACAAAAACAATCTATATTATTATTATTATTTAATACAATTATCTGAAAACTAATATTACCCTTATTAGAAAAACAACTCATTATGTATACCTATGGGATATATAATTCACATTTATATAGCCGACCCCAACAAAGCTTGGGAAAAGGCTAAGCAGATGATGATGAATTCGCATTATGGGAAATAAAGCTATTCTTAACCTAAATAATATCTCGGCAACATCCTATGTTTTTGTATGGAAAATAACTGATATCAGTAAACGTATGTACTACACACAGCCAGGAATTTGCCAACGCTCGGCACAATGGGCTTTTAGCGATACTCACACTCTATAGCTATAACTTTTTTAAACTCTTTGGTTACAACAAACTGATGTCTTCCAAAGTGGATGAGGTTAGCTTTCATTTAATTAATCTTGATTAATCTGTTTAGTTGTGCTAACTAATGTTAACGGACCATTAGTTTCGCTGACAGCCGTTTGACTCGCCACATTAATTTGAATGTTATTTATACCAATAGATTCTTGTTAGGCGATTGATAGGAAACAACAAGAAGGTAATAAATTGTTTTAAGACTAATAAATATTTTATAGACAACTAGCTTTTCTTTCATTTTTCTTAAATAGCCTACACCCTTGCAGTTCAATATGACTCTCATCAAACACTAATATTACAATCGATGGTGTGAAAGCGTAATTTTCGCCAGAGTTGCTTTCGCATTTATAATATAATTATGGATAAAATGATTATTTTCTAAAATTACAGATTTAGTCTGCTGGATTACAAGAACAGTACAATAAATAAATGGAGGGTATGTAGAATCTAAGAGCAATTTAATTTAATTTCAAAATATTCTTTACAAGACAAGGCTGCAGAAAAACTTCAATATGCTACCGAGAAAACTCTGCATTTTAGTAATTGTAGCTCCTAACTAGTCCTAACACTCCCATTTCTTCTCAAGCCCAAGGTTTTACATCACCTACTGGTTACCTAGAACACACCACAATTACGGCGTCAAAGAGGACATCTCACGAGCCACGAGCCAATATCAATTAATAATGCATGTAAACGACAGTTGGTTGAGACGCGCCGCCAGAATATTGGCAATTACACCGCAATTGAGCGCCGGTGCGGACCTAACGCGGTTATATTAACCTCTAGTGTTCGATAAATGGCTGGTAAATAGCTCATAATATCTTTGTCTAAAAAGTTCCTACTAGATCTACTGCATCCCAGTTGATCCAGCTAGGAATTAAAGGAAAGCCAATCTTTATCTTATCTCTTATCAAACGAGGCCTATCCTGATTGACTACTACTACGTGGGTGCAAATATTAGTCAAAACTTTAATTCGTATCTGCAAGGCATTTAGTGTGCTGTCAAACTTCAATACGTAAAAAATACGTAATTATTAACCGGCTTTAAAAAAAGAGGAAGTTCTTTGTTCCACTGCCCTCATCATCATCATCAGCCGGAAGACGTCCACTGCTGAACAAAGGCCTTCACCCTAGAACGCCACAATGAACGACAACTCGCCAATTGCATCCACCGTTGTTCCACTGTATACATTTTATATTAAGGAATTCTTTGTAAATGGCTCTTCAAAATTTGTGAAATGCTATGATAATTATTTATTATGGTATACAGTTATAAACTACGCATTACTTGAAAGTTGTTTGCAAAATGTTGTGCACTTTAGTCTAAAGTTTCTTAACGAAAAAGACAATAGCGTCATTTTTCTATACGCCAACGCAATTTGTAATATTATTTCTTACAAAATAGGTTATAATAAAAGTATGAAAGCAAAAGTATGGAAGAGAGAAATAGCTTCCATTCAGCGTATTTCCTCTTCTTACAATTAGTTAAGAAGCTTAGTTTCCCACATACTTTCTCGAGTCGCCCACTTATAAATATTATGAACGACAACAATATTCTGTTTAAGAGAATTAAACTTCTCGATTGTAACTTTAAAACTTTTCTTTTCGCATTTTTAAATGTAATTGTGAATAAAATAAGGTTATTGCTTAGGATATAAATAGTTTCTGTTCTTGAGTCTTTTTCTGAAAGCTTTTGTTGTAGTATACTGTATGTTTCTTTGAGTTAAATCTTGCAAGTTGAATTATAATCAGTTTTAACTAATTAAATGTATTTTTTTCAACTTAAATAGCATAATGGGTATCATGAACTCTGTAATGAGATGTAAGGACCCAATCAAAGCGTGATTAGGATTGTTACATCTGTTTTGAGGAGTACTGTGAGACTAGGTAATATACAAGCTTGAATAGAAACACATTTTTATCAAAATGCATATGTATATAAATATTTGATAATATGAAACACTTATACATTTGAAGATTATTTCGCAGACTGAAGCGTTGAGAAATGAGAAATAATAACTAAATTAATTAGTTTTCTAGAAACGAGAGAAACGCCCAAAAAACAGGCCAATTTACATAACCTTCACACACAATCATGAAAAAATAAGGTCAGTTATAAAATCGGTTGTTTTGATTAAAAGCGAAGTTTATTCATACCGTAACGGTATAGTCGGTAATATAAAAAGCTATTCATTTTCATCGCGAGGCCATCCGCCGTAAGGCGCAGGCCAGACAGAAGAGACGTAAGGCGCAGGCCAGACAGAAGAGACGTAAGACGCAGACGGGGCGCGGACATTTGTCTCTACCGCGTCCCTTTATACAAAATGTATAGAAGCGTCGCGCCCGCGCCCCGTCTGCGTCTTACGTCTCTTCTGTCTGGCCTGCGCCTTAGACTGAAATCGTAAAATAAACTGAGCGTTTTATTGCGGTTGTGGTTAAACCTTAATCGATTGGTGTATGTTTATTTTTAACTGCCGATAGTTTGAGGTGGACTCATGTTTTTATTTAGATTTGAATAGACCTTGAATTTTTCTCCAAAATGCTTTTGAGCAAAAACTGAGTAGTGTTTTGAAAGGTGTATACCACAAAGGCGTAGGCGATAATCCATTGGTTGAAACTTAATAAGAGGGTTCGTAATGATTAAAAAAGATGACCAAGCTGAACGTGCTGATCGTTACTTCTCTACATGAGAAGAGGCCTGTGCCCAATAGTGGGACTTTTCTGGGCTGGTATTATTTAACAGTACCAGAAGCCTTGGCTTTCCTGCCAAAGGCAAGTCCATCAATAGTGATTCCCGTAATTTATTTATTCATAAACTTGCTGTTATAATCCGTTGAGTGCATTTTTTTCTTTTTTTTTTTGGTAGATATCTTTGCATTTAGCCCGAGCGCAGGTTTTGACTGCCTCACCGGACTATAAGCCGATTGAGGACAAGAGATCTTTCTGTCTACATAACTTAATTCCCATATCTGTCAATGAAACTAACAAGGTTTTAAGGTCTCACTGACTAAACAACGTTCATGCTATACGATTAAATGTAATGTATTAATAATTAATACTTTCAAAAATAATGTGTAACAGTAAAATAAATACTTAAAACATACCATGCAATCTAGGTATCTTGTGTTGCGTGAACATAAAGGGTTGTTCCGTCTTGTATACGGCGGTGTAAATCGCAAGGGCGGTTAGTTAACGCCTATTGCGATTGGCTATAGGCTCGGCTTTATTGATTGTTACCTACCGAAATAGGCTCGTATTATGTCAGAATAGGAGGCATATACTTGTACCAATTTGCTTTCATAGGTAGATTTTGAATTGAAAAAGTTTTGTGGTGAAATTAAAAAAAGAGAATTAAAAAGACAAAGTTTTCTGTGACGCAACATATTCAAATAAATAACATCAAAATAGTTTTTGTGTGTACGTCAATTGTAATATGAATAAATAAAAGACAGCTTTCTCTAACCAAAAAGTATGCAGCATAAAAAACTGATTCCTCCAAAATTACTTCACAAATGAGGAAAAAAACACTAAATTTATAACGACTACGTGCACTTTTCATTATAATTATTTATGGTACAGCTGACCTCACGTATTTGGTAACAATGTCTTATTGTCAGCGCCTTTATTTCAATGAGGGAGGGTCGATTTTCGTACATTTTTGTTACCATAAGCGTGATGTCAACTGTACGAAAAAGAGTGCATATTAATATTTTCAGAAATTTGATGTGCTCTGTCACTTGTTTTACTCAAAAACGAAACCAGGAAAATGTGGTTTGTCTGTATACTGATGAAAAGACCACAGTTTTCAGAAAAACGTAATTTTAGGAAAATGTATCCTGATTTTATTTTAGAATAAATAATGCAGCTGGTTTTATTTTTTTTGTCATATTCTACGCTCGCTAGGTATTCTTAGATGGAATTATGTTTGAGAAAATAAAGTGTAAAATATTATTAAATTAAATATTTTAAAACATTTTTTCGTTTTTAATTGTTAGTATCTACCTGTAGTTCAGTTTTTTACCTTTAAATCGATATAATGTGAAAAAAATAGAACACAATAGTTTGAATAAATTCGTTGGAAAAGTTCTTTTTCTTGTATAGAACTAGGTAAAATGTCTAACTTTAAAATTTTATCCACAACTAAAAATTCACCTCCAATCCAAAATTTCAATCAATCAACCCTAAAATGCGAGCCACAATACAAACTACAAGATTGTGTAATAAAGTTACCTAACCCGTCCGATGCAATTAGTGGGGGGTTGTAATTACTTTATTGGTGACCGGAGAGATGCTGGTCACGCATCCAGGGGAGCATAGAATTATGCTGATTGTCGGCTCAATATGACCATTTGCTCCATATTAAGCGAGGTTGTGAAGCTTTGTTTAGTTTGGATTGAAAATTGATTGATTGTGTATAGGATACTGGTTTGGTTTCGAATAGGTAAACATTTAGGGAAAGGGAAAAGAAAACAAAATTTGATTTAATTGTATGGTATAACAGAAATCGATTTATATCTCAATTGAAATCGTGACTCATTTAAAAGAACCAATAATGCTATTGCGTTTTTAGAGACTTATGTTTTGAGTAATGCAAATCCATACTTCGAATCTAACACCTTTTGTCTTTCTGTCGGTCGGTTTCTTTTTTACAGCTGAAACGCTAAATTTTGTCAAAACTTGTTATGAAGATCGCTAAACTCATAAAAAAATACAAACCCTACTTCTTGCCGCTATAACCGTCATCCACGCAGTCAAAGATGGCAAAAGCTAGTAAATATAAAGTCGCGACATATTTACCTACTTGTTAATAATGCCGTATCGTCCCCTTCTTTTATCTTTGCACGTCGGAATGGCTGGCATGCCTCCCCGTACCTACGCTTAATAAGGGACCAATGCGGCTTCATTTTACAGATATTCAATATCTTGTGGAAGTCGTGTTCGCTCCATTGTTTATCACTGTATTCTTCACGACAATGGGAATGGAGTTTGTTTTAGTGGAGGTAGATTTTTTATTTATTTGGAAGTCTGGAAGGATTCGGAATTTTTAGTTCTGAAATAAAACGGAAGAAGAGGAATTGAAGGAATTAATTTAATTTTTGAGTGAGTTTTTTATGAACATTCTCTTGTTAAAACTATCTTAATATTTGTTTGTATAAAACTATCTCAGCAAATTCTTTCTCACGTATTCATTATTTTTAGCCATTATCGTCTCTATTTATCTATTCCAATTCTACAGTCATTTTTATTCAAAATCTCGTCAAAAGACCAAGAAAACCGTGACTTTATAATACCCCATTCAGAACCCAAATGCAAAGCTCGCCAAACACTAAAGGAAGATGCACAATTCTACGTTAAAATCTCCTTGAAAACACAAGAATTTTTCGCACCAGAACGCCAGTCGACAATTCTGTAATCTAGCGCAAACACGGTAAAACATTAGTTACGAGTGCCGACACGTGGTACGATTTATAACCACTTACTATCTCACTGTTGAAGGAGATTAGTTTTCTTTCTTCTTAATTACCTAAATACACGCCTATTTAAGGCAATTACTTAAAATAATTGTGCTAAGTTGAGTGAAAAGATTTAAGTGCAAGCTTTGTTTTGCATTTGTTTTTGGGACTAGTTCTTTTTCATCTCTAAAGAAAAAATATAGGTCTAATTGGTGCCTAATTTGATGGCAACGAGATAATTCCTAAAAAAGGGAGTCTACAACTTTATCCATTTGACTATTGTCAAACAGAAGAACAGCTATGGTTTTTAAAAGGAATCATTAAATTTTTCGCTAACCGGCGCCGTTTCTCGGTAGTAGTGTGATATTAAAAAAAAAAACCATACATTTTATTTTCATTTAATTTTCTAAGAATCTTTTTCTTACTAGGAATATAAAAAGAGCTATTTGATTTGGTGTAGTCGTTCGGATGTAATGGCGCCACCAAGGAATATTAGGAATCATGTTCATAGCTACAGAACAATACATTTAATTTAAGATTATTTTTAAGTCTTATCGAGAATCGAGTCTTCAGTAGATGTCTTACTAACAAACTTCAGACAAAACGCAAATAACATCTGAAACCACAAAAGCTTTCTAAATATAGGCAGAATTCAGTAGAATTTCCAAGTAAAACTACTTAGCTAATTGTACAAGTAACATCTTGATTAAACATTAACTTGAGTAGAGATCGTTAAATTCATGTGTGACTCTTAAATAGTTAACGTACTTATTTTGATCCGTATTGTTCGTATATATTCAGCCATGAATGATGAAATCAAAATCAAAAATGAATCTGAATAGTACTAGGCATATGAAGATATTTTTAACTCTCAATGCAGAAGAGGGTTCATAGTCAGTCTTTGAAATATTAACTTAAAAATTTATGAAACGATGTTCCTTATTTAACCGACGTCAAAAAACGAGGAGGTGCTCAGTTCGACTGTACTTCTTTGACCTTATAACTCGAAAGTTAGTTACTGAGCTGGTTCTTCAAGTGTGGTCCATTTCAATTTGGTCTACTTCTGACAGGATCCGTTAGATTTTCTGGTGGGATTTTAGGCATAATTTAAGATACAATATTTACATTCAGTCATTTAAACGTGATTACCTCCTTTATTTTAAACTAGCTGTGCCCCGTGGTTACACCCGCGTGAATTACAGTTCATAAATTATAGCCTGTGTTATTCCGATGTATCAGCTACATTATTGTAAAGTTTCAATAAAATCCATTCAGTAGTATTTGCGTGAAAGAGTAACAAACAGCCACACATCCATTCTCACAAACTTTCACATTTATAATATTAGTAGGATTAAGGCGGTGTAACTCTTATATTAATACTATTTCCAACGTGTCCTACGATCATACAACTATTTCCATAAGTAATAATAAACTTACTCGTTATATTCGGGGATTTTCCCATACACATGTAATATTAGACAATTTTCCTGTAGGGAATTCATTATAACCCTTCGATGAAAGAAAAGTACAGGAAGATAGCAATTTATGTATTTTTCCTCCTCCCTTTACACGTTAACCAATCAATGGAGATTTTTCTGCCTTATTTTGAGCAAAATGTCGAAAAAGTAATGAAAACAGATATTAAGAGTCTGTTTTTAAGTATTAGTGTATGGCAGTATTCCAATAGGCTCGCCCCCTACTGCATGGGACCTAAACATACCGGCGATCTGTGGGTTTACATTGGTACACTTCTGCCTTACCCTTCGGGGATACAGGCGTGATGATATGCTATGCTTTAAGTATTAATAGTTGAAAAACTTACAGCAGTACTCAGAGTTTTAAAAGCTTTCTTAAGGGATTTTTGTTTTTGTTATCATAAAATATACCATTTAAGTGAGTCAACTGTGTGAGAATAAGCTTACCTAAATGGAAACTAAAACATACTTATTTTATTATAAAAGTAGTAAAAACATTAGAAGGTGACCAAACAACAAAAGGTATTTAATTTTTTCTTCTTGTAAAAAAAGCACAACCTTAATTCATCATCATTTAAACTTTCTAGGTGACCTGAAAAAGGGAGACTGCCTTTTGAAGTTCATCAACCTCTTTGTTTGTTAGCAGACAACAAATTAGGGGCAACAATGTAATAAAAGCAACAACGGTTGAAAACAACATTATTTCAGCAAAAAATATTTCACTCCTTCATAATTATGGAGCCTGGGGTTCACTGACCGGAAAAAGGATCTAGGAATTTGGCAGATTATTTAGGCTTTATAAATAATTTTCGATCTTATTACTATAAACATAAGGTCTAATATATTGAAGCAATGTAATTTATATGGAGTAGGGGTTTCATTTCAGATTCGAAATATATTATAATGTGGGTGTTGAAGTTAATATTGAAACAACATTATTAATTAATTCTTCGTTTATTTGTTAGAGCTTATAATTAGTTTGACCATTAAATACATGTTATTTGAAAACATAATACCTAATTATATTTCTTTAATTAATCTGTATGTAATAGTATAAGGTGTTACTTATTATTATTAATATAAGTTTTAATTTTACTATAGTTGTAAGTGTCTGTTGTTAAATTAGATTTAACTATTGAATTGTAAATAAAAAAAGAAATATTTTAATTTAAATAATAACTTATGGTCGATGTTTTATTATCAAGATTGATGTTCTATAGGATCTAATACAAGAACAAAAACTTACAACTTTCCTAAAATTAAACTAAACTAACACGCGTCAAAAAACTCATTGTCATCCTTGTCCAATGGCGGGAAACGCAGGTTTTGCAGGCCGTAAGTTTATTCACCACGCATACCATAACATAATAAAAATTAAGAAAACCTAGATTGATGTTAAAATTACAGTCAATTGTTTTAGACTGTAATAGTTAAATTAAATCTATTTCCCCATATAACTTGCATTCGAGGTAGAAATCACCGGTGCAGCAGGTGACGGAATTTAATAGCTTTTGGTTTTAGCGTCTGGCAGAGCGATTTATGGAGATCTTACTAAAGTACACCTACGACAATGTTGCTGGTGCAGTGGTATAATTTTAGATAAAATATGTATTGGTCGATGATAACGTTCCATGCAAAGTCTATGGCTGATGTGCTAGTGTAAAATCACATCAATTTACAAACAGAATCTAGTAATGGCACGGAGTTTAATCTTTGATAAGACATTAATTAAAATTTTTCGTTTTCATCGCTACAATATATGCAATTAATGGGCAAATAGTAAATATTACTTATGCTCTTGCAGATGAAATAAGCCTAAAAGATAGTGTCTTGATAGAAGTCTTGACTAATTAGTGATAGTCTTGATTAGTTTCAGTATTGATACGGCTTAATATTCAAGACACTACCTTCAGCTTCGGTCTTCTATTCATAAGGCCACATACCTAAGTGGTCTAAATAACTAACTATTGTCTCTTCCAGATAGTTATTCTGTCATTTACACTAAATACAGATAGTTTTAGCTTCTATCTAGGTAAATACAATACGCATCGACTTGAAAAGTAGTACTTTAGTAGTCAGGTAACGAGGAAAACCACTCTTGTCTTAACAACTATGTGCTCTCAACATAGAGTATAAAATAAAACTATAGAGTGCGCCTATCAGGGTATGAACTATGAGTACTAGTATAAAGAAGCGTGGTTGTAGACTAAGTGTCGAATCAATGCTCGCCGGTTAATCACATCTCAAAACCTATTAATACATACATATTATTACATATATATTTATATAAACCGCAAAACAATCCGTAAAAAGTAGTTTTATTTCAATGTCTAACATTCGCGTAAACCTACGAAACCAGTACATATACATATTTATCCACACTGCTTTCGATTTATCGTCTTTTATTCCCTTCATACTAACAAACCTATTATTACCCCAATAAAAACAAAACAATCGATATATTTTCGTAATCGAGTGTGATATTTTCAGCTAAGTATTTGCTTGATATGAACACAACGGGCTACCAGCGATGCGCGCACTCTATGCTATATTGTATATACTCTATGGTATCACCTTTACGTTGGCCGTACAAGCACTTAATACTTTAATGAGCGGTACAGATTATAGTGTCGACTAATGGACCACAAATAGCTTTCAAAGTATTTTCTATTGTCACTTATTCTTTGTTTCTGAAGAAATGTAGTAGACGTTTTGGTGTCAATATGTGATAGCGTATGTTCAACTTACGATCTGCCCACAAGTTCCACAGTGATAGAGAAACATTAATAAATTAAACACACACGTCCTCCTCAATCAATCTTTACATTGGTTAATGCGTATAAAATCCTGACAAGTTGTTTTTGAGTGATCCTGTTCAGACCGACAGACGTTACTTACGTTTACGTTACTTGTTTTACACTGAGTATAGATGTAGGTTTAGTTTTAAACGAAATACATATTTTTAATACTAAAAATTTACATGAAAACAACGAGAATACGTCTAAAATTGAGAAACTGTTATTGTTTTACATACAAGTTAATAATTTATTCAAAAACGCCTACGCTTTGATAATAGTTTCAAAACTTGGTATAGTTATTTGAAGACTTTGTTGACTTACTATTTGTGAAATTCGTAAATCAATATCGGTTTTCAACAAAATATCTAAATACGTTTTTAAGATAAAGTAAAGATACTAAACATTCATTTCTAAAATTAATTAAGGCTATAAATTGCATTTTTTCCTACTTAAGCTAACAAAAGCTTCGAAAATCTTCTAAAAGGCAAACATAAAAGATTTCTTTTTTATTGAGCTGTAAAATGGTGAACCATTAATTTAATAAAATGCTTTTAAAAGGCAAACGAACTTGTATTTCAGCATTATGGCTCAAATTAATGAGTTCCAAAGGAAACAGTTGGTTTTCAATTTGGTTTAATAATTAAATTTTTAAAACGAATCAACTTTGGTTAATTAATCCAATCGGGGAGTTTGGGAGAAGGGTTTAATTGCATGATTTGTTAATTGAAGGCTGTTATCAAGAAAGAAGTTTTAATGTTAGAGGTTTCATTTATTTTGTTTTTGTTAGGTTGTCTTAACATTCTGCAGACTACTAACTAACTGTTTAATTTATTTAAAAACAAAGAGAACCGTTTTCAAAAAGCCGATTCACTGAAAAGTATGGAATAATTTTAAATGATCTAAGCTAATAAAATAACCAAAATATTAGGATAATTAGTATAATTAGTCGGTGTCGGTCCTTATAATAATAGTATTAAAATTTGCTATTAGCTGCTGACATATCAACTTTTACTAAACATACATCAAAGCATTACCTTTTATTTCTTACAACCAAATAAACGTCATGTATAATAAAATAATTCTCTCAAATTCCTACTGACTATACATTTATTTAACGCGGTTAACATAAATAGGAATCAAATGCCTACTTACACGGAAAACCCAGCCATTAACCACATCGCTGTAATGCGAATAAAAACTCATTTAAATTTATGCATTAGATAACGATGCAGCATTATATTTTAGGCAAACAAAAAATAAAAAGTTTTCTTTATGGGTGTTATAAGTGACTGTCACTCACACCGTATAGAGCAAACACGAATAAAATCCTCACTGTGTGTCTCTTATTTAGATTAGATTTATGTGTCAGTATATGTATAGTTTAAGTATCAAATGGATTAAATAAATTATTATTATTATTTAGGAAAATCACAGCTGTTAAAGAAACCAAAATTCTAATCCTGACTCCCTTAGTAATATCATAACAAAAGTAACTCTGTCCATGTGTTAGGCACAACCCGCCCAAACTACAGATCCGATTTAAGTGGAATTTGGTACAGACATAGTTGTGAGCTTGAGAAAGGACACCCACGCGAGCAGATTCGCGGGCAACAGCTAGTAATGAATAAGGCCAAAACTTTTTACACGCATGTATTTGTGTTACTTTAGCCAAGGGTCATTATGAAAAACGCACTATGCAATTTGATTTTCAAATCAAAGAAACTTTACAATTTAAATCTACAAAAAGTGTACGCAGTTGGATGTTAAGATAAAATAACATCAGTTACGGTATACTAACCTATAATGTATCAACAGCAAAATCACATGAACCCAAAAATAATCATATCGAGCCCAATATTACACTACGGTGTAAATGCGCCCAACAGTATAATCTCCCATGTTCATAGCTCATTTAACAAAGACCTTTAACATAAAGAACTTTCGATTTTCTGATTTCCCGCACCAATGGGCACAAAATAAATTCGCATTTCTCATTTTTTTCGCTGACTTTTGGATTCTACTCGTCAAGTACTTTTTTATTATCCGTTTATGGCAACGATTTCAGATTTTGTGGTATTGAAGTCAATGTTGAAATTCCATTGTTAGTTTGTTGAACGAGATGTTGGTTTTATAAACGATGCATGTAAATACCTTATTTTATTTTAGTAAGTTAAGTAATGTATCTAGGTATCATAGTCGTTAAGCATACTATAAGATAGCGTTTTGGATCCTCGTAAATATACATTTAAAAATACCAAAGTCAACTGAAACTATTATAGATTTAAATAATTATTGAACAGCAATCAGCTATGACCAGCCTGTTGAACTTTATCAAGGTACGTAAAACATGGGGTCAAACAGGGATATTATTATAATTATATGTATACAATTAAAGTAATCTAACTATAAACAAGATATTAAGCGTTTAATTGAAAGGAAGAATTTTAAAACGTCTCAGCTGTTACAAACAGAAATAATGTTCTTCTTTTATTATATTAATAAAAGACGTAACGAGTTTAATGTCGGCGACTCCGCGGTTAAAATAAACTTGAGTAACAGTGTTGAGGAGTTTTCAGCAACTGTCACAGAGAGTAGATCGAATTAGCCACACCTCCCCTTCGTGGGGACGAAACAATTTAATTAGTGAAATTTTGACGAACTCCCAGCACTTTTAGTAGCAAGAAATTGTGTGAAAAGTTTCCCCTTTTTCCCCTTTCATTGAAAAATCTAGTTGAGAGTTTTGTTGTGACTTTTGTAATTGTTTAGCTGTTGTCGTCTTGTTTGGTTTTACTACGTGCTGCTGTGAAGATGAAAGATAGGGTTTCCGATTTCGTTTCTGACGTATATTTTCTGTCTTAAGAACAGACATTTATATTTATGTTCTCATGCTTTACACTTAGGCTTCTACGGGAATTTTAAAAGCTTAACAACCACATAGTGACATTATTTGTGACTAACCGTGTTAACGATTTTGCAGGGCATAGTTTCAAGTTTTTTTTGTTACTTGTTTATGTTAAATAAAAATAAATAGTATAGATCCTAAAAATCACTTTTAAAGTTAAGTTCTATTATGCGCTAGTAAATTAATAGATATATCGATAGTTTGCTTACCAGATAATAATAAAACATACTTAGGGCAGATTTAACCAGTAGTGAAATAACAGTGACTAAATAAAAATAAATAATTTCTGGTACATAACTTTACTATCAATTTAATTCCCAATATCTACACATAAAATAAAAATAAAACACATGACATACCCTCACGCCCGTATCCTTGAAGGGCTAGGCAGAGGTGTACCAATGTACACCCATAGTTCGCCGGTATGTTTAGGTCCCATGTAATATAAACGCACATTATCGCCAGATAGACAAATCTTTGTTCAGACTAACCTCAATAATACCTTCTCAACAGCAAAGCTAATACCTAGCTTTGTTCAGCACACAAGGTCTCTGAAACTGTCTGCCCTAAATCTAGACTGGTCTGTCTCATTTATTTTTAGACCTCTTACTTTGAGGTCTGTGTCCAATGCTTTCTTGTCTAGGTCTCTTTGTTTCGAACATTCGACGTATCTATTTATGGCTTTCATAGAGATAATTACTTTTTAAACGGATATGATAGAGATTTATTTGGTGGAAAGTAGCTCTTTATTTGCTTGACTATATTTATTTTTAGGTTCGTATTATTATTTAGAGTAGGTTTTTCTTAACCATTTATTTATTTAATTCAATTATTTTAGTTTTCATGATAATATATGATTTTTTTGCCCTAATTAAAGAATAATTCTTTGCTTACAATTAATTACACAATATACTTTCGATTGTGTAAATAATTCCTTCTATTTAAGTTAATCTAATGTAGTATAAAACAAGTTTTTTACAAAATGAGGTAAATTGAATGTTTTTAGTCTAAAATAAGAAAATCCTACAATATTTTCTTTCTTGAAATCATTTTAAAAATCTGTTATCATTCATCAAGTCTTACTAATTCAGATTTCGGCAAGATCCACACTGAATCGAGGTAGCCTAACCAACAGGATTTGATCACGTTGGCCGGCAACGTCTATTTGGGTCAGTTAGTGCTGTTGGACTGAATACTGTCTTGTACCTGGCTGGAACGTGCTTGGCGTTAATTTGGAAACTGTTTTTCTGTGTTTTGGTAAGTTATTTGGTCGTAGGAAATTTTCGGTATATGGTTGACTTTGCTCAATTTATGATACGATGGATCGAAAGCCTTACAAATACTTAAGTTTTTTATAGCAGCACAAATTGTGATTTTTGTTCATGAAAATTGATATTTTTTTATTGCACTATTTTTTTTATCAAACACTTTTTCCCTAACCTTAACTGTCCCATAGCTGGGCAAAGGCATCTCCTCTCATCTCCTCCCATCTCTTCAACGATTTTGTAGGTGTGACATTTTTTATTGTTTCCGTTTTAGGTTTCAACTTATTGGGCTCTCCTTTGAGTTCTTTTAATTCTCGCTGTCTTTATTCTATACCTGGATTATCTAGATAGAATCTAGTTCAATAACTTATCGGGTTCAGCTGCATCTGCACCGGTCAGGAACATTAATGGCTTCTTTGAAAACTTTTCTTCTATTTCTTTTAAACTTAGCTTGCTTATACAAGAGTTAGATATATACATATTTGCTTATAAAAAATCTAACAGAATAAAATTAGTCATTTTTTTTTTCAAGAATTTTTTTTATCTTGTCCTGTACTGACTTTCAAGCTCCAGGTGAGCGTCTGGTGGTCTTGAATAAATTAAATAAAACTACTACTTGGCAAAAATACTGTATTATATATAGGTACTGGATATAAAGAAGAATCGTTTGTGTGCGCGCGCGTGTTAGAGGGGTCCGCGAGTGAGTGCCGCGGCGCTATCCCACCGCTGTGGTCGTGGCTGGTGGGGCGAGCAAGTTATGTCGCCGCCGCGCTGTGTGGGCCCGATGTGACGTCAGGAACATATTCCCCCGGGTTGAAGGAATACTTCAAGATGATGTTGATGATGATGATGAAGAGACCGGTAGAGGGCATATGTTATTGTATGCACGAGTTATGGTCCCCTTCTTTGTCAGGATGTCGGCGACTCGACAACGTCCGTCAGAACCAGCCTTCACTGCTACCACTCTGCCCAGCAGCCATAGAAGTGGAGGAAGATTGGCGTCTTTTACTAAGACCATGGTGCCAGTTTTCAGGTCTTGCCCAGCTGTCTGCCATTTGGTTTTCTGCTGCAGGAGAGACACATACTCATTAGAGAAGCGTTGCCAAAAATGTTGCCGCAGTTTCTCTACGCGATCGAAACGCTGTAGCCGCTGGATGTTGACGTCAGTGATCTGAGGGCGAGGGAATGACGTGAGTGATCGTCCGATGAGGAATAAGGAAGGAGAAAGATAAGAAAGGTCAGATGGATCAGTGGATAGAGGCGTTATAGGTCTGGAATTTAAAATAGCCTCTATCTGAATCAGACACGTTGAGAGCTCTTCATACGTTAAATGAGTTAGGCCCATGACTCTACGCAATAAATGTTTGGTGGATTTTACTGCACTTTCCCATAGCCCACCGAAGTGTGGGCTGTAAGCGGGTATGAATTTAAATTCTATGCCTTTGTTTGCAAGATCTGACTCAATACTGTTGGATGAAACCTTTAAGAAGCGTGAAAGCTCATTGAAAGCTCCCACGAATGTAGTGCCGTTGTCGGAGTACACGCGTTGAGGCTTGCCCCGACGACTAATAAATCGGCTGAAAGCCGCTAGAAAAGCCTCCTTCGTGAGGTCGGAAACCAGCTCCAGATGAACGGCTCTGACTGCAAAGCACACAAAAACACATATGTAAGACTTTAGCAATTTACATCCTCTACCCCTACGGTCGGCTATCAGCACTGGCCCGGCATAATCAACCCCTGTATTCAAAAAAGGGTACTCAAGATGAGTCCTATCTGTTGGTAGGTTGCCCATGACGACCTGAACAGGCTGAGCCTTGAAGCGACTGCAGCGAACACAGTTACGCACTACGTGCTTGGCTAAGTTCCTGCCTGCCAAAGGCCAATAGGTGAGTCTAATGTGCGCTAAAAGTAATTGAGGCCCTGCATGAAAGAGAGCTTTGTGCTCTTTTTCGAATAAAATTTTGGTTACGTAATGTTTACTACACAATAGGATAGGATGCATAACATCATAACAATAGTTAGAGTTATTAAGACGTCCACCTACGCGTATTAAGTTATCTGAATCAATGAAAGGAGAAAGACTTATTAGTCTGTTCTTTTTATTTAAGGCCTGATTTGTTTTGAGACATGTATATTCCTCAGGGAACATTTCCTGCTGAGAAATCTGTAATATAAGATTCTTTGATGATTTTAATTCTGTTAGTGTTAGGTAAGATATGTTTTTGTTATTCTGTGTTTTACAATTAAATATAAATCTTTGTATATATGCTACAATTCTGATTAGTGATGTAAATGATGATTTTTTGTGAATTAAATTTGAAATTAAATTATTATTATTTTGTTTAAGTATGTCAGTTGTATGTAAACATGTTTCAGGGAAAGACTGATGTTTAGTATTAGGTGCAATAGGAAATTGTATTTGTGTTTGATTGAGAAAATCGGGACCCGACCACCAAAGAGTGGACGAGCTGATACAATCAGCCTTCACCCCCCGAGAAGTGAGATCAGCCGGGTTGCTCTTGGAAGGCACATAGCTCCACGTCTGTCCGGCCGTAGTTTCCTGTATTTCACTCACTCTGTTGCGAACAAATTGTTCAAGTCGACTTGGCAAAGTAGACAGCCATCCTAGTACGATTGTCGAATCACACCAAAAATAACAGTGATTAAACTCTAGAGTGAGTGATTTACGTACCTTTTCAAAAAGCCTAGTGCCCAGTAAAGCACCGCACAACTCCAGCCTTGGTATGGTTGTGGGCTTTATAGGGGCAACCCTATTTTTGGAGGCTAACAGGCGAACGCAAACCGTTCCGTCGACCGAAACTGATCTTACGTAGATGCATGCGCCGTAGGCGCATACAGAAGCGTCTGTGAAAGTGTGCAACTCTACTGATGTAGCATTGTGGCAAGACACCCAACGAGGAATTTGAATTAAATTAAGAGCTGGAAGTGATTCTATAAATTCAGTAAAATTTGATTTTATTTCTGTTGGTACTTCATCATCCCAGTTGCATTTAAGTATCCACAGCTGCTGTAACATAAGCTTGGCCTGAACTACGCATGGCCCGACAAGACCGAGAGGATCAAACACTTGACTTATTAAAGATAAAATATTACGCTTTGTTATTTTTGAGATATTATGTTGCAAATCTATTGAAAAAGATAATCTGTCTGTTTTACAGTCCCAGTACAGCCCAAGAGTTTTGCTAGGAGAATCATTTAAGTTTAGTTTTTTATCAAGAATTTCTGTGTGAATATTGGTTATTGACTCTAATATTTTTGGACTATTTGATTGCCACTTTCTTAGGTGAAACTTAGCTGACTCGAGAGTTTTTCGAACGCCTTGACATAAGTTAATGACTGACTCAATAGTGTCACCCCCGCATAAATAGTCATCCACGTAAAAGTCGCGTCTGATAGACTGACTAACCTCTGGGTCTGAACATTGATCTGCAAGAGACACCAAACATCTTGTAGCCAGATAAGGTGCTGAGGCTGTACCGTAGGTCACTGTATTCAATACATACGTCTTTAGAGTGTCTGAGGAATTGGATCTGAAAACAATTTGTTGTAACGGACGCTGAGATGGCTCAACCAAAATGGCTCTGTACATTTTTTCGATGTCACCCGTTACAACAAACTTGTGTTGTCTGTATCTTAAAAGTATGGATAGTAAGTCCTCCTGTACAGTTGGACCTACCATCTGGATGTCATTAAAGGACTTGCCCGAGGTGCTGGAGGCCGAAGCATCGTAAACTACGCGGAGTTTTGTGGTAGAACTAGACTCGCGAACAACACCGTGATGAGGCAAAAAGTAATTATATTCTGACTGCTTTGTTTTGGAATATTCTGTCATGTGATGAAGGTCAATATATTCTTGCATGAATTTTAAATATCTGTTTTTGAATGTGGAGTCCCGCTCAAATCTGCGTTCTAGGGAGAGGAAACGACGCTTGGCCATCGCATAAGAGTCACCCAAGCACTCTGGCGAGTCCTTCAATGGTATGGTGACAACAAACTGGCCAGACGCATCCCGATATGTGGTCTCTTGAAAGAGCTTTTCACAAGCCTGTTCTTCTGAAGAGTAACAGCTGGCAGACGACACAGTATCAAGTTCCCAGAAGCGAGTCAGCTGATCAGACTCCTGTTGCGAAAGAAAGTGACAAACAGGTAGTTGTTTACGAAGCTGACTGACGCGGCCTGAAATAAGCCAACCTAGTTTGGATGACTGAAATCGAGGCTGATTATTGCCTAAATCAATGGTATCGGAACCTAAGACGTCCCAAAATACCTCAGCTCCTACAAGAATGTCAATAGAAGTAGGTATATTAAATGTAGGATCTGCTAATTGAATACCTGGTGGGATGGTGATGTACCTTTTATCCACGTAGGAACCAGGTAGCGATTGTGTGATTTTCGGTATGACAAAACAGCTTACTTTCACCTGATAACCACCACTATAAGACTGCAAATGAAGACTGCAGATTTCTGAGGTATTAGAAACTTGACCGTTTATACCTGAGACGGTGGAGCTAGTGCTGTGTCTTACCAGACCAAGCTTCCCACAGAGCTCTCGGGTGATGAAGTTGGAGGTACTGCCGTTGTCCAACAGGATTCTGGCTGTATGAAGCTCTCCATTCACATCTGTCACCTTCGCCAAAGCTGTGGATAGCAAAATGTGAACCTGATTATTGTCTGAACAGGGTAAATCGACGTTTGTAGACAACGCAATGTTATCCCCTGTTTGTCTTTCTGAGGTTGGTTCCCTATGTAAGAGGGTATTATGTTTCACCTTGCAATATTTGCAATGAGATAAACTGCAACGCTTAACTGAATGACCAGGTCGAAGGCAGTTAAAACAAACATTGCTTTCTGAAGCTTTTTTAATGCGTGCTTCTACTTCAAGATTTCTGAAATGTTGACAACTAAATAAAAAATGATTCTGAGTACACATAGGACATTTCACATTTTCTGAATTAGTATTTTTAGTTTTAGTAGTTGTAAGATAGTTTTTAGTTTTGATGTTTTCATTATTAGTTTTGTAAGTTGTTATATTTTTATTATTATTTAAGGATTCAAGTAGATCTGCTCTGTTAGATAAAAATTTAATAAAATGTTTTAAGTGTGGAAAGCTATCTAAATTATTTTTGTACCCTTCCCACTCCCTACGAGTAACTTTATCAAGTTTTTCTGACATCATGTGTATTATAAGAGTTTCCCCTAAACCACCATGTTCACTATGCTGTCCTAAGGTTTTCAAAGCACGAAGATTTTTATTTGTGACGTCTATTATGTTGCGTAATGAGGTGCAAGATTCGTGTTGAATGTGTTCAATATTAAATAATGCCTGGATGTGATTATTAATTAAGATTCTGTCGTTATCGTATCTTTCTAACAACATCTCCCAAGCTGAGCTATAATTTTCTGCTTTAAAATCAATATTTTTCACCATCAAAGCCGCGTTGCCGGTTAAGGCTGCTCGTAAATAATGAAATTTATTGACTTCCTGTATGCTGTTATTATTGTGTATAAGGGAAAGATACGTATCTCTGAATTCGAGCCAGTGCTGATAGTTTCCGTCGAAGTGAGGCAAGTCTATCTTGGGCAGCCGAACGTAGTCGTGCTTGCAACCAGAGCCGTGCCGTTGGAGATCATCGACAGACGTGGCAGACACGAGCGCAGGCGAGGGGGCACGCGCGGTAGCCAGGATGGTCCTCGCGCGAGCCACCAGCGCGTGGTACTGCGTCTCGAACTGCTCCCGCTCTGCATACATTTCGTCCGCATCCTCCGACAACAGCTCCAAATCCGTCTGCAAGATATCGAATTCGCTAAATAAATTTTCCATTAATATGAGGCGGCTTTTTAATTCCGCTGCTTGAAAACTATCTAAATCGGTGCTGGGTAATAATCTTATAAAGTTGCTAAAATGCGTAAGCTTAGCTTTAAAACTTCCACGCCTCTTAATGAGTTCTTTAAATTTTGCATCAGACATATTGCGGTGTAGGTAGCAAGTCCTTAAGGCAAGGCAAAATGGCCGCAATGCAAAGAAAGGCAAAGAAACAAACGAGTGAAATAGTAAGCGAGTTATAAATAAAATAATGCGTGAATAACTGAGCAAGCTAGCGGTAAATAGGCAGATATTGTAGATAAGCTCGGTATGCAAACCGGTTCAATGAGTAAATTCTAAGAAACACTAATGATGTTGTTTACGCAATCGCACCTGGGTGCCGAGCGACAAGCAAAAAATGGAATGTATTTAGATAAGAAACAGATGTTACTATCCGAAATGACGATGAATTAACGGTGCAATTTAATATTGCATGAATGGGTTAGTGCTATTATGAAGAGATCAAGTATGCCGATCCGTATAGCACTATTTTAAATTCCTGGAAAAAGACAGTAAAAGACAGGAAATTAGGGATAATGGAATGGACTCACTCAGATCAATGTCCCTCTAGTCTAGGAAGACTGTTCCTGATGTTTCCCAACGGCCTAAGACGTAGTGAGCACGTGGTACACACGGCCAGTCCAAAGTCCACTTGAGGCGCGTGCACAGTAAAGATATAACGGCGATCTTCTTGATTTTAAGGTTCGAAGGACCATGTACTGACTTTCAAGCTCCAGGTGAGCGTCTGGTGGTCTTGAATAAATTAAATAAAACTACTACTTGGCAAAAATACTGTATTATATATAGGTACTGGATATAAAGAAGAATCGTTTGTGTGCGCGCGCGTGTTAGAGGGGTCCGCGAGTGAGTGCCGCGGCGCTATCCCACCGCTGTGGTCGTGGCTGGTGGGGCGAGCAAGTTATGTCGCCGCCGCGCTGTGTGGGCCCGATGTGACGTCAGGAACATGTCCTATTAACATAATTTCAAATTTTTTGTGTACAATTTAATCAATGGAAATTTTAAAAACTGAAAGGTCTTAAGAAAACTAATGTGCAAAAACAACAAACATACATCACTATCATACTTCATTATGAAAAATAAAACACTGACAATACAAAAGCAATTTAAAAAGTTTTTTATACCGTGTCGGGCATGGAGGTGCTGGGATTTGAACCCAGGACTTTCAGCATGCGAAGCAGACACTCTACCACTGAGTTACACCCCCGACGGAAAGAGATCCTCAAAATCACGTGCTAGTATCACGCTGAAAATTTTAAAGTTAGGGAAAATAAGAGGGTAATAATAAATTATCTTTACATTACAAAAGTTCATATGCATATAACTAAGACCTAATGCAATAACTCAATTAAAACTTAAAAAAAAATAGGATTTGTAACTGTTGTTTGTACTGTAGTAAAATTTTCAATACATAATTCATGAAAGTTTCAACAACAAACTACTTAATTCCTATAATATTTAGTATGAAATCTTTGTGAAGAAACCATAAAGGTTTTATTATAATTTGTCAGGCCCTTGTCACCTCAAAATAATAAATAGACGGCGGTTTACAAGTTGTTTCATAAATCATAGCAGAATAGGTTGACTTGACGCCTGATTTCTATTTTATATGGGTTTCTGTCATAGACTAAACAAATACATAGACTACTACTATCGCTAGTTTCCCCTTGTGCCAAGCGAGAGCAGATTTTAGTCTGTATGTAGGACATTCGTTTACTGATTTAAGTTAATTTTCGCGCAACGAAACTGTGAACAAATAAATGGTCTTGTATCTTGTAACGAGAAACTTATATACGAAAATATCGCTGGTTTGGACATTGTTAGGATAATATTAATGTTTTAGATAGATTTTTTAAAACGGCAAGCTCCATCTTCATACATAATTCACGACAAAACTAGTTCACACTAGTGCTTACGTTCAAACTCTGATAGGCTCACTCTAGTTGCTTATGTATACTCTAAGGTTTCCGTGGTAAATATGACAAATGTATAGCACGGTATAATAAATCATGAGATGAGATGAATTTGTATAAATTATTACTTTTTCTAGAGTAGGTGAGGATGATATAAATGGCGAACTATATTGCGTTTGTGTCGGCTGCCACGTTGATATGAGTTACAGCTTTTGTGTACTTTTTTATTAAGGTTTTGTACTATATTATAAAGTAGAAATCTTTTTAAATGTAGTTTTTCCTGTTATTTGGTCATCATTAACTATCAAAAAAGTTAAATTTTGCATAGGTACATTAAATGGCATGAGTTTTATGGTCTTTATTTAGTTAAAATTTGATTGGAGTTATTCTATCTGGTTCTGTAAAGTATTATTACGATTATAAATATTGATACGCTAAAAAGTATTGTGAAAAATGTCTACGGTGATTAGTTGTCAATTATAAATTAGAATCTGTTCGTTCAACTCCATCTATGATGATATTGGACCTTTAACAAAGGTTTTTCTTCAATACTTTCCTTAAACCTTTACTTTACCCTTTATATTGTAACATGTAACGAAATAACACATGCTCATAATTCAGTAATCAGAGCTTCTCCAGCATAAAAAATCACATAACATACACCGTAACATAAGCATATAACGTAACTGCTAATAACAGTGAGGACAAACTGTTTGAGCTCAATAAAAGTGTTAATGAGGTAATAAGTGTGGTACAAGAACCTTCATAGCCTCATAAAGGATAATGAAATTCTTTATTAACAACGCTATATCAAAGGTATGGCTGACAAATGTTGTATTATTTAGGATTGCTTTATTATTGTCACTGTTTGTTGGTTATACAAAAATACTTAAATTAATTGTTTTTGATGACATGAAAATTAAAAAGATATTGACATAGAAATCCTTACTAATATTATAAATGCGAAAGTTTGTTTGGATGTATGGATGTTTGTTACTCTTTCATGCAAAAACAAATGAATGGATTTTAATGAAATTTTACAATAATGTAGATTATACATCGGAATAACACATAGGCTATATTTAATAAGATAGTGTATGAATTGTCATTTGCGTGGGTGAAACCGCGGGACACAGCTGTTAAATTATAAAGGTAAACATGTAATTTAATATTAAAAATACCTTTGCTTAATATTTTTAATGGTTATTTAAGGCCTAGATTGATTAGGTCCGAGTTGAAGTTTTTTCTTTACATTAAAATGCTTTTAGTAATCTTTTAGGTTTCTTACTTGTTATTTTGGAAACTTTTGAAATAATTCCTAAACTTTTCCTCAACAAGTAGGTACTAGAGTTTTTAATCTTATACTTTGCGTTTTATCCGTACAGAATTAATAAGGAAATGGAGAAGTATTTCAATTAACACTTTCATTTGTATTCCAATGAAGTGTTCGCCTGAACGCGCGAACCAATTTCATAAGGTTTTCTATAAATTATGTTTTTAAGAATTCTTTAAAACATTTATGTTGTTATATTTATGTATTTTAGGTCAAAAATGTATAGGAAGTTTTATATTATACAACCATTAGGCAAGTAAGTATTTTAGAAGTATATTATTTTGTTGTATTTGAATTCACATAGACAAACATTTCTTAAGTCCTTCTATATATTTAATCTCTGCCATGGATCGGCTATTTTGTATGTCTTAACAATGGATAAAATAATATTTAATTACATATGCAGTATATACTAATTATTCTAAGAAACTTCTGTCAAGTCGCCATTCCGCAGAGTGCCAGTGTAGTGATCAATGCTCGTGCCTTCTCTATACGGGAAGAGGCCTGTGCCCAGCAGTGGGACGTTTATAGGCTGGTATTATTATTTATCATTATTATTATAATTATGCAACTAAACAAAGTGTACCTAAAATTTTCATTCATTCAAGTACCTACTTGAAAATATACCAACGTTTTAACCAAACATGCGCAGTACCTACGCTCGTAAAAGTACTTATTGTTATTACTTGGTTAAAACCGTTACCACAAGTAGCCTTAGTAATAAGACAGGCGCTGATTCGCCTAAACGCAAACTAAATCTAAATGAGACTATCTTTTTTTTTTTTTTTATTTATTCTTTACAAAGGAACATGGTATTCTTAGGAACTATTAAGTGTCCCACAAAACAGTACAAACTGTTTGACTGTGAGATCAGTTTTAGACAATTTTGAACATATTTTGTTTTACATTTAACTTATTTAATATACTATATTATAAACATTTTTATTTTTTTATAACATTTTATCATAACATTATATTATAACATTTAATTATTTTATTTGAACATTTGTTATACATTTAACATATTTAATATAATATATTATATTATAACCAATGATTATAACATTTTATTAGGCATACTTATATTCATCATGTGAAAAAGAGGGCAATAGACAACAACTAACTTAGACGTGTGAAACTAGTATTATCCTGTAACATTACTGTGCATAAAGATTTTTGGGACAAAATTTGACACACTTATTTTCATCTGTCATGTTCTAATTATGTACAAGTGAAAAAAAAACGATTTCAATATAGTCTTGTATGGTTTTCTTATGGCCACACATTCAAAAATGGCCCAAAATAGTACCACAAGGGAAGAGCCAGCTTCCTAACAAAAAAAAAAAACATCAAAGTCCAGAGGGAACAAACGAAAACAAATACAGTTGTATTAAAAACTCCTCCTTTTTTGAAGTCGGTTGCAAAGATAGCGATAGCGTGAAATAAGTTCAGTGAGTGTTCAACAGAATCGGGGCTGGCATACAAAGCTCCTATGTATGCTAATTTAATTTAACACAGCATCACTTAGCCCTGATTGTTTACTTACATGTTACCTTAACGCTCGTCTCGACCTCTGTATGTCACGATTATCGCCCCAATTAATTAACCGTACGTGTAAGTGGATTGGGGTACACTGATCTTATTAAGAATAGTCTTTCTTGTGTGGCGATTAAATAAGTGGCTATTAGTAACCACCTTAAGTTAAGACTTAATGTAAATGAAAATCTTTATTTAAGATTTCTTAGTATTGGTTGAGACGGGAAAGTTTTTTGCAGTTTAATTACCATTTAAACGTAAATAAGAGTATAAGAAGCCATTCTTAAATACTGCGCTTACCAGGAAAACAGAGGTATCTATATTTGAGGTATCTATATATTTAGCTAACCTTTTTTGTATTCGATACACTTATGTGTTTTGTTTTAAACATATTCCCAAAAAAATTAACATTGGTTTAGGACTTTTAACATTTTGAGTTGCTACTAAAAAATATCCATAGTACTTATTATTATATACTTGTTACTTAATAATTTTACTATTTAAAACCACAAAACGGTTAGCACTTCCAACTAATGAAGGATTAATTTTATCAGATTACCAACCAAGCCAGCTGAGGCTGCAACAGCTTGCGAGCCAGATAATCTAGGTCACGTACTCTGTTATGAGTATAGCTTTAGTGCTCTATGATGTGGGGAAAGGATTCATTACTGAACTGAACAAATATTGAAACAAAGAAGGGTTGGAGTGAGTGAGGAAGGGCGGTAAGTGTTCATGATGTTACGAAGAGGTTTATGTGTTTATGAGACCAGTAAAAAGAAAATAAATAGTATAAAGATTATATTCATTGAAATTTACATTAGTCTGGATATTTAAATAATTATATTTAATACATACATAAAATCACGCCTCATTTCTTTATTGGGGTAGCCAGACACCCCTGCTTTCCAATTGCTCCGATCCTTATACTTACACTTGATTCGCTTCGCCACTTTCATTATTCTCTTAATAAATGCTGTTCGGTTTATGGTACTCTTAACCTGGCCTTTTTTCATGTACACTGACCTTTAAATTGTTTATTTATAGTGTTTCCCAAACGTAGATCGTAAGTTTTTTTCTTTGATGAAAAGTAGAGTATAATCTCTGAAAAAAAAATCTGTAGTTACATGCCAATGTCGGCGTTTAGATAGTAAAACCCCTTAAAGACTTAAATCTACGTACAAAAAATCTTAACAAAAAATTAAAACCTTTTGTAATAGCATAAATCTAGGTAAGAATTATCAACATTCTATTAGGCCATCTTGAAAAAGGCCACGTGACTCACATTAATGTCATGCGTCAAGTGTCAAATGATTTGATTGATATCACGCGTAAGCAGTAAATCACAGCCAACACACTGTCAGGCGTACTCTGAAGTTATTTGCTGAATTTTTATCTTATTTCTAAGGAAAGCTGAAATAGAAAGCGTATTTTATTTAAAGCGACTAGGCTTTTTGGTTTATATAAGTTATTTTTATTATTTATTTCTTGATGCCTTGATTTTTTTTTACGTTTTTTTTTTCCTTTATGCCTCTATTTTCATCATTCGGTACATTATACAACGAAATACAAATATCCGTCAGTTTATGTTGTTACATAAACGACATGCAATAGGGTGTCTACTAACCCAAATCACCCAGTTTCAACTCTTTACAAAAGCCAGCAAAACTCCCAAAATTTCTAACAACCTTCAAAACTTTCACTTACATCCAATTCCTATTAAAAAAAGCCAAGTTAAGTCCATAAAATATTTTACTGCGATACAAGAAACGATCCCAAAAACGACATCCGACGGTTCACAGAATGTGGTCGTCAAAAAGCAATAACATGACAGTCTTTTGTTCTGAAATGTTCCCAAATTAGTTGGCGGGCTTGGAAACAGCCGAGTTGAGGCCATTGGGGCCAATAGCAATGCAAATTAATAGTTTTTCGATATTTCACTGTTGAACTCTTGGCAGAATAATGTACTGTAAGTGTTTGGGTGAATAGTCTCGTTTATGAAGAGATATTGTTTGGATGGGGTATAACGAGTTGAGAAGAATATGCTTCAGAATTTTTTCTTACTTATAAATAAATGCTAGTTTGAGTTACACACTCAGGTTATTTGGGACACAGATTTTTTTATCTAAGGTTAATCTGGTTACTGGATTGTTCTTTATTTATAGTTCAATACTTGATCCAATGCTGGCAGCATTGCCACGTTGAATGGCTATGCCGATTCTCTGTGCAAGGAACAAACCACCCCTCTGATCACGAGCAGAGTCGACCACTGGTTACTTGTTTATTACTTAATTTTTTTACATAAAATACTTCCACGTAGAATAATAAATCAAAGACTTATTTTAGGTAAGCTTATGATTATTACAGAATAAGAAGAACTAAGAATAGTTCTTAAATATTTTACCAATTATAATTTAATCATTTGTAAACAAGTAGCAATTTTCTATTTTTGGGGCAACCTTAAAATTCTCAGATAAAGTTTTCATCAACTTTGTGTTACAATGTAATTTGAAATTATTTTCTTAATTTGTTATTCCTTTTAAGGCACTATTTTGGTTATATTTTCTATTCTAGGAAATGTTGGAATACTCAAACTTCATTTACATCAAAGCTAATTTGAGTTTTTTTTGATATAATTTTCTTTATTTACTATAACTTGTTCCAATAAGTAAATGTTTTAGTTTTCCCTTTTAATCAAAGATCTTCCGTTTCATTAAATATTTTTGGTCTCCTGAATTCTGGGTCCAGAGACCGTAATTATTTAATTGTTGTCTCAAACACACACACACATATGCCTTTGCCATTATTTTTGAAGTTCACTGACCTGACGCCAGTAGCAACACAATTTTCGTACTCCACCAATTTTCCCTTTTGAATAAATTTTATTACGGGTTCAAAGACAGTAAACTCAATTTTCTGGAACACACCGAATGTTAGCTTATTTACAACGTAATGTTTCACATATAGGTATAATATATATTTTACAAGAGTTTTGAAAATTGTATTAGCTATGTGGATCCGTTATTATATCATCATGTGTCATATCTAAAATAGGTGCAAATAAGCCTGGACCCTTCTTGTATTGCATTATTAAGATTGTTAGCAAAGCACTAAGTCGAGGTCCGAACCCCGAAGGGGGTGCCCTTAGTAGACGTTGCTAACGTAGTTAGTTTTGCCTATTGGTCTGGCTGGAAGCCTTAAGGTCCTCGCCAAGTCCGGTGAAGCAGTCAAAGCCTGCGCTCAAACTACCTGTACAGAAACTGTACCTCAAACAAACAAAAAAATATGGTCTTACTGTACACGTGGCAATGAAGATCTCCGATACACGACCACTTTAGTTTTCAACTACGTATGCCTATGTTAAACAAACCTCTATAGTTTGTAGCGGTAGTTGGTTGGAGACATAAAATTGACAGGTAACATGCTTAATGTCCTCTTTTAGCTATTCAGAGAAGAAAAAGGGTTTCTAAATTGTCCAATTATAATTTTTTTGCACGATTGCTTTTCACTTTACAATCAAATTAATATTTTAATTTTGGGATACATTTTTTAATCTCCATTATCACCGATTCCGAAATTAATAAAAGGTAAACAGCTTTAATGACCATTTATGAAAATAATGATCGTACTCAGAGTGTTAATTTGATAAGTTGGAACAAATGGGTGATCGGAACGACTTTTTAATTGGGAAAGGTAACGTCGATCGCTGGTTAAATGATTATTGGAGTTAAAAGGATTTTGGGACGAGGTTTGTTATTACCAGGTAATGAGTCCTTTATTGTGTTATGTATGATAACAAAAAAGTATTTAATTCTAGAATATTAAAAGGGTTGTGTGTCATTATCATGATTCTGATTTTTATGTAAATGAACAACCTAATTTATTAAGAAATTAGTATTTTCCTGTGGCTTACGATGAGTTTATTGTTTGAATATCGTTGCGTATACCTAAGGCATTTCAGGTAAATAAGTATATATCCGAACCATATTTTCTTAAAGTGGTTAGATTGTAATGTTATTGGTTTAATATAAATCCTGTCTTGCTCTGATATTTGAAAACATTCAGGTCCTACTTTTAAATACCAATAGCAACAACAGACAACAATAACAATCTAGAATACAGCTTTAAAAAAATGAATATGAAACCTGAAGGCGTACAAAGATACACAAAACGAGATACGTCTCATAAAAGTAGTTTCATTTCTGGCGGCTGCAATCTCAGGAGCTCATGTTATTACATGTGGCAGTATGTAAAAGGTTCGTTGTTATTTATTTTATTGTTGACTAGTTTCACTTGAGTAGTTCGCGTTTGAACTGAATGAGAAATATATTCTAAGAACTTATTAGTTTATGCCAGGCTTGCAAGTTAAATATTGTCGTTTAATACGAAGAGTAACCAAAGACGAAAAGCAAGATATAATAATATAATAAACATACTTACTGATCTAAGATGAATTGAACAGTTAAATGAAATTAGAGAAAAAAATTATCATAATTATAAAATATATGTATACCCAGTCGAAAATAGAATTCATCCTTCTTGGCAGTCGGTTAATATGAGTTTAAATGTTATTGGCACATGCGTCGACAAATCCATTTATAAGCAAAAACTTTACATATATCCCAATCAACTCCTAACGCAATGCAAAGACAAAATGAAGTCGGCATTAAACGCTAATAAAGAGCTGGTATCTAAGTTTTAATCTCGTTTCCACTGCAGCGTGGTAACATTGTATTCTACGGCCAACGGCTTCTTCCCTTATATAAAAATGCATTGCATATTCCCGGCTTTTATGTAAAACAGTTTCTAAACTTAAGCCTTTTTACCGCGGTAAAGGCAAAAAATGGTTCCCGAAGAAAACTCCTTTATGCTCTTTCGCGGGATTTGTTCGTTTTCTTGATTTCGCCTGTTCAGTGCAATAGTCGTTTTGGCCGAGAATACTTGGCGAGGGCGGTTGCAGCTACGTATAATAGCGCCGGTTGAATTTCAAACAGTTCTCCGTTAGTTTCTTGGCTGTATGTTCCCTAGCCTTGTGTGCTTTCCGTTAAATGTTATGGCCATGTAGAGAATTCGTCGCTGCACAAAATTGTATTGTATTTTTATTTTGGTTTTGATAACTGTGCGCGACTTGCCAGCAAAACTTTCAATAAAAAAATCTTAAGTTTCTAAGCAGAAATTAAAAAAAAACTGGGAGCATAAATGCTTCCAATTTTAGTCAAGCCAAGAATTCTAACGTTGATTAAGACAGTAGTGAACCAATGAGAAACAAAAAGATATCTGAATTAACTCACACAATACGTTCGTACTACGTAGTTTCCTTATAAATATTTATATAGCTATGTTACTCAATATAAAGACTAATTACACCAAAAATAACAACAACAAAGTGCAACATTTAACGTATTCCCAAACACTAGACCCAGTACCTACACAGGGGACGCAGGAGTTTAGTGCAGTATAGTGCAGCGCTAATGATGTTTGTCTGCCACTAATTAGCTCGGGACTGCACTGACCCCAACGAGTACTCGACAATCAGGTGTTCGGTACAAACTAATTCCAGTGTTTTAGGGTGACCAAGAATTTTGTAATAAAAGATTCTTCACAGGATTTCTGTATATATTTTTTTATTCTATTTATAAAAAAATACCATACCTTAGGTTATCTCTACTTGTTGAATATAGGATGTTAAAATTCACTTTCATTATTCAGGTGTAAGATATTATTAAATTCATAATCTTTAAGTGTTGTTTTTTATCATTTTGTTTTGGGGTCTAAGAATTCTTATTTTTGTCACCTTGTTGAACAGCCTGGAATACTAACAACATACAAAATTTACATTTAACATTATTTAGACAAATTGGTTATTTATATTTGAGATATAACTTTAATTTAAAATTATGTAAAAATAGGACGTGTCTCACAAAAAACATATTTACTGTCACACTATTACAGCAAGCTTCAGGTCACAGTTTTAGTTAGTTTTGCAAAACATCAAATAACTTTAACAAAGTTGAAATACAATACTATTTTAGAACTGTGTTAATTAAGTGTCAAACATGTTTTGTTTTTTTATTATTAACCCTGTGTGTGTGAGTGACGAGAATGGATAAGATTAGGAATGAGTATATGAGAGAAAGTTTGAAAGTTGCACCGGTAAATGAAAAAGTGAAAGGGAATCGCCTAGCCTGGTATGGGCATGTAATGAGGATCCCTCCTCATTACATGCCTGCCATGAAAGGCATGTGAATAAGAGAGGATGCATTTGGATGTGGATGGCTGGAGAAGAAGAGGAAGGCTGAAAAAAAGGTGACTTGACTGTGTGAGAGATGATATGAATGAAAAAGCAGTGAATGAGAGTATGACAGCTAATAGAATGGAATGGAAGGAAAAAACATGGTGCGCTGACCCCAATTAATTTGGGGAAGATGGCAGGAAGAAGAAGAACCCTATCGTGATAGTATTTAAAGAATCACTTGGCACCCACTATGGAATACTCTGTTACCCAGTAAAATGGGTTGTGGAAGTCAGATAGGCAGTCGCTCCATGTAAAATACGGTATTGAGCTGAAACCGGTAAGACTGGTAGCCGACCCCAACATAGGTTGGGAAAAGGCTCGGGAGATGACTTGGCACCTAATAATACGGGTTAATTTAAATAAGCAGTCAATAAGGGTTTCTAGAATTATTGAAATTTTCTACACAAATAAGTTAGTTTTGACAAGGCTGTTGGTAATTAATCTTATATTGGCTAAGTTTAATAGCTAAACTAAACTTTAGTGACATTAGTCTGAAGCTAGTTTCTCAGAAATGACATTCAGAATTGAGAAAGTGAAACTTCGGTCTTTCGGTCGCTCTTTATATTAAAATAAACTTTGTTTAGTTAATACCTTCCAAAAGTCTAGTAACAAGTAGAATGTTTTAATAGTTTGTAAAATTATATTTTAATTAAACAAGAATTTATATTTACCTAATTCTTAACGTAAACACTCCTTTATTTTATGTTTAAAACTCAAAATAATCCATTTTAAGAACCTAAATTTGTATGATAATTTTATCAAAGAGGTAATTAATACCTAAAAGCTTCTATTTTACTGTGAATAAAATATTTTTTGCCTAGGCTATACTGGTAATTAGAATTTTAGGTTTTTGACCGATTATAAAATACCAACAAAAAATTGAAGTAGATAACTATAAAGTAGCAAGAACCAAATTAACGGGTTTACGAGTATATACTTTTCAATGCTAGATGCGTTAACGTACGTACGATGCGTTCATTGACCACCTTATTTTTCCTATGGGAAAAATACGACAAGCTTGACTTAACTTTAATTGCCATTACTTCGCCACAAATCATTCTATCAATGCGTAATTCAAGTATTAATTACGTACCTAAATCAAGTCAAAATTACTATCAATAAACCCAATTTAATCGTAACAAGCCTCGAGCAATAGCTTATTGCAACAGATATCATATCAATACAATACACTTGATAACAAAGGGTCAATTTGAATATTCGACGAGGATATTGCATGTCAATATGCAGTATAGCCCTGTATAGTGTTAATGACGTTCAGCCGCCACGAATTAATTAGACGAAGCACTGTTCTAATGTCTTTATGCATGTCGGCAACACAGTTGCTACTCCAAAGAGGTTGATAAGCCTGGGTAGTTTGACTACAGTTCAGTGGATTGACTAATATCCGTGTGTATGATTAATGATTAAGGTTCTAGCTGTTGTCCGCGGTGGTCGGTTATAGCGGCAAAAAGTAGTCTATGTCCTTTTTTACACGACTGCCCAAAAAGGAGTGTTATGTTTTCAGGGTTCATGTATGTATGTATGTTTGTGAGTTTCTTTATTCCACTATAACTTCTAAAAGGCTCGACCGATTTCAATGTTTGTGGTATCATTAGAAGCTTTGAGTTATCCCGAGTGACATAGGCTATGTGGACATAGAAAAATGGTCAAGTGTGAGTCGGAATCGCCTGCAAAGTGGTCCGAACCATTTTTTTTGTTGGTGTTGTATGTTGACAGCTTAAGCGCTTTATAAAGGATTATTTATCACTTAAAGGTATTGAATAAAAAAAAAATGAGCATCACAAAAAAAAAGAAATTAAAAAAACATTTTAATTTTTTAAATTATTTTTTTTTTTATTTTTTCTTACCGCATATTAAGTTTCGTTAAAATCGGTTTAACAGTTTAGCTGAGAAAGCATAATAAACAGACAGTAATTTTTATTATTATTATGATATTGGTAAACCTCTGCCTAACCCTTCGGGGATACAGGCGTGATTGTATGTATGTATGTAGTAACTTTCGCATTTTTATAATACTACTAGTTTGGAGTATGGTAAGGGAAAATAATTTGGGAAATAACGTTGCCATAGAAACAAATCCAATTTCTTTCCGCTATCAAGATCATATTAGAAAAGTTTGTATTAATATAGGATACATCTTTAGTAAATTAATTCTACAGATGGCTTCTAGATTTCTCATAAAGACGACAAATCCTTACTAGTAAGAATCCTGATTAAATGAATTCTCTCTTCATTTCGTTTTGGGTTGAATCGGAAATATTTCATAGAATGTAATATACTTATTTTATATACTACACTATTCATATTTTAGATATACTTTTTTATCGAATGACCTAGAGATGGATAAAAAACCGAACAGCATTTATTAGTTTTGTAATTTAAACTTTTCTAAATAACCGTAATGACGAAATTATTTTTTGGTTTAAGTTCTCTAACATAATGAGAATGATATTGCCTCTTACAAAAATTGGGTCTAAACCCAACAATTGTCAGCCGTTTCAGAACAATTGATAGAAACGCAGCCAACTCCAAAATTACCAACCCGTCCATCAAGATAAATTATCTCGAGACACGAACTTGATAAAAAGAGTAAGCGCTGACAATCTCAATTTGGAAGCCCCTACAATTCAAAGCGAAGTTACGCACGAAATAAAAGAAATAAAAGGGTAGCTGTCCTTCCCTATCTCAAAACCAACAACCCTGTCCGAGCAATAACTCGTGCTGTCAATAGCCGTCGCCTACATCCCTATAAAAAGTTCCTTAACCTTTGTAACAAGCTCTTTTACATTGAGGATCCTTTTATCGGAAATTCGAGCGAAACTGTTATGGCCTTCAGACGGACACCTGTGACTTCTAAAAGAGCTTTCAATGTTATAATTCGGGGTGTCTAACGTTCTCGACGATTCAGACGACGCTAGGAAATTGTTGTGCTGTTAAGTTACAGCGAGCGAGGAAATCGTTGGCACCTGCCCTGAATTTTGGACATGTTGAAGTTGACGTTACAATTTCAAGTGTCGTTTAAAATTTTCTGAATCTTTACATTTCCTTGTTCTTTGAAGTAACTTAAACTAGAAAGTTCTACATTATTTTCCTAGTTTTAGGAACCGAGGAAAATTCTTTAGATAGCTTCAGTCGATTAGCTCAACACAGCGTGTATTGCAGTTAGGGCGTTCGTGCATCTGATATTGATGTATGATGTTTGTAGAACAACATGAAAATGCACGTTCTTTATAATAATATGGAAAATGTAAGCTCTATTTTAGCCTTTCTTTTTGTAACCTATTTATTTTCCGTTAACAGAAATAACATAACCAAAGATAGTAGTTACTAAAAGAAAAATTGTTTTTGTTTTTCGTTTCTTTCACAGTCATCATGATACTTGACACCTTTTGACACTTTTCTCTTTTTACCCGACTACGGCAAAGCCAAAATGAAGGGAAACAATTTGGCATACTATTTACTTTCTGATGTACCTACTACAGAGAAAGCTCAGCAAATTATGAATGTATTTATTCATCAAGAGTCCAAGAAGGGACAAAATCCATCACACCGACATAAATCAGTCATCGGAACCTTCATGAATTACATCACGTGATCTCTTGAATTATTTAATGAGGTCAGGTCAAGGATGTGGGATGTTGCGGATGTTGCGGATGTTTACAAGGCTTGATTGATGGAAGGCTTTGGACAGAACTGATTGACTGAGCTTGAGTGCAGAGATACAGCCTTAGAGTATAAATGAGTGAACTATAGAGTACGCTCGGAGTCTGAACTGTAAGCTGTGTGAAAAAGCATAATTGGGAAAAAATCGTTATAGCAGAGCGCGCTGTAATATTTACACTCTATAAGAACCGAATATTTTATTACATTCTTATCAAGTTATGCATATCAGTACAGCAATAAAAAATCACTCAAAACACTAAACGAGCACAGTAAAGGCAGAAAAAAAAATCCTTCGGTCAAAACAACTACAGCTAACGACGTGCGCATTCTATGCTTGATTATGTATGCTCTAACGATACAACCTTTTCGGATCATAGGGCTATATCTCATCTGTACGGTAAAGGGTGTTTGTAAGCGATTTGAAGTCAATAGTTCTAATAAGGTAAACTTTAGTGAAGATTGGGATGGATGTTTCAAAAATGCAATAAAGTCTATTTACTACCTTTATTGACATTATAACTAGCCATCTTCATCAGCAGTGACCTCGCAAAACCTTGTTAGTTTTCGAAGTCGTTTCCGCTATTTGGTAACATAAAAAATATAAACGACTTTTGGATAGTTGTACCTCAATTTGTTTCTAACCTAGTTTTTCAAATAATGTATGAAAAAAAACAAGACAGTTGGAGTATTACCAGTACTAAAGGGATGTCTTTCCGGAATGCTATGTTCGACAGCCACGATACTTATTAATAATGCATGCGAAGGTCAAGAACGCCGGGAATAGTAATTGACGACGTGTTTCTGGGTTAGTGAGGAATGCCGGCATTCAACGTTTAACCCTTATGTTCACATAAACGATATCTCAGCTATTGGAACTGTGTCCGTGTTTTGATTAAATGCAGTGTTCGGTTTTTGAAATGCTAAAGTGGTATTTGACTGTCTGTTGCGAAAGCAAAAATGATTTTAAATGAGTGCTATATTTTTTGATGTCGCAAAAAAATATATAGGTTTTGTACAAAAAATACTCACGCTTTGTGAAGAATTTACTTCATAGAAAATATTTAAACACTATGTAAAATGCTCTAAGTTTCTTAAGTTTAAAATAATAGTAAGCTAAAGATAGTCTAAAGTGTGGAAGTGAAGTGAAACGTCAAGAGTCAAGGAAGAAGTTAGTTTCAATATTGCATTAAAAAGCTTACACAATTTATATTAGAGTAGAATACCGTTATACCAGCAATTCTACCAAACATAAATACATCTCGACGCAATATAACAAACAGACTTACAAGGACTGGTCCTACACAACATTATGTACAAAAAGACCAGAGACAAAGGAGGTCTTTGTGCGCAAAGGACCGTATGTTACGTAGAAATAATGTAACCTTACCAACAAAGAATATTTTGCCTACAAATAGACTAGGCTTGGTATTGTTTCTGTGAATGTAGGTTTACTAAAAATAAAGAGATTAGGTAAGTCTATTTGAGAAGTTTATTACATTTTTTTGTGTCTGCGACTTGGAAATAACTGTGTCTAGGAAAATTTCTTCATATATTTTTGTCTGAGAAATGGCAACCATTTAGAATGTTTTTGTATTTAGAGTATCTAATTCAAGGTAAAACAATCCAAAAAATATAAAAAAATACTTCTGCGAGTATAATTATTATGACGAAATGTAAAACAGATTTGAATAGTAGCTATCAAAACATACTAATTTCGTAGATCAATCAATACATTGAGAGGTGGCGTAAACCAGTAGATATAAAAAAAAACACAAATATCCAACAAAATCTAGTAATAGAAGAGAAACCAATTATTTCACCTACCAGTTGATAAATAATCCTGTGAAAAATATCAGCTAGAAGAAACAAAAACAAAAGATTTTCTTTTACTCCTAATAGGTAGCCAGACAGAAAAAAAAGCTAGTTTGTCTAAGCTATTTAACGGTTCCCACCTACATTCGGCATTGAGGTCAACAATTCCTAAACAAACTAGATAAGTTTGTCGATGGACCTAACTTTGTCCCTCGTTGTTGTAGGGAAACCCCTACTACGAGAACAACCCTAAAAAGTCACGAAAAATAATATTTTATTATTTCATTTCTATGAAAAAAAGGAAATTTTATTGTCTTTGTTTACTTTTTGTATTTTTTATTTCCTCATTTCTTATAAAAATTCTGCCTCCTAGCGAAAAGCCATATTTTATACAAACTCGAATATCTGTAGAAAAGTCACGTGTGTTGATTAAATACATTTGAGCTATGTCTTTATTCATATAACATGTCATTTTCGGGAGCCTGTTCAAATCTGAATATATATTTCAATACAATTGACTATTCTCAAAGATAGACGGCAGTGTGTTAGATCCATGCATTTCAGTATTCTTGATTGCATCATTGAAAGAATAAAACTACATACAGGTACATGTGAGGTATGTGGTAGAGAAAGGTAAAAGCCGCTTTATAATTGCGTTAGATATTGTTTACGACTGGCTTCTTATGCGTTTAAAAAGTGACCTATATACCAACAGTGAATGTTTAAAGCTATAATTATACTAATGCTTGTTTTATACTTTTCAGGTATTTTTATTTGGAGAGTTTCCGTTAATGCCTCACTTTGTTTTTAGTTTTACATGAGTAGGATATTATTTCTATTAAATTGTAAGTCATTTTCTTTTACTTATAAACCTTTCAAATAGTCGTGACTTTTACTCCTAAACCAAAAAAAAAAAAAACACTCACCATGAACATTCGAGTGACTTCAAAGCTTCGAAAACCACTAGTACCCACAAAATGGACGTAAAGGAACAAAAGTGCGCTCTTTGCCGGCAGGTACTCTAGTAGCTATCTAATGGGCTTAACTTCACACGCGCGGGACCTGCCCCTATAAAATATTAACAGCTAACAGCTTCGCCAGAGTTTCGTCCATACTTATGTTATTACGTGGCTCTATAGTTTTATTGAGATTTTCATATTTTATTAGTTTAGATTTATTTTAAAAGGTTGTTTGTGGGAGGGTTTTTCTTTAATATTTGATTTTTGAAAACTTTGGGGACTGAGGAGTGTTTGTAAATTCAGTGTTAGATGTTTTCAATGTAGCCATTAAAATGATAAAAAAAATATAAGATGAAAATATCACGATGGATGTTCATGACATAATAAATTATGTTTGCACATAATTTATTGAATAGGCAATATGTTAATCATTAACTCGAATAGTTACAACAATAGCCAAAGTCAGTGACATAATTGTAATAAGAAAATGTAGGTCTTCGCCCTGCGCTGGGACATTTAGCCTAAAAATAAAATAAATAATAATAATTAGAACAGAATTTTGATCTATTCGTAAACCTTATTCGTTTGAGTAAAGCTCTTACATGTCCATATAGAGCAGTTACATGATAATTAGGTACCTATAATCTAGCCGTACACCATACCACGCAGCCATAACCATAATCTAAGCAATAATAATAACTTTAAGTGGTACATTATACGCCTCAGATAATTAAAGTGGGTCATCTCTGATTACGTGGTTTGATGACGTCAGCCATTAGGCACTAGTGGTTGTCTAGGATTGTGATTAGACGTCTAACCCCACGCGTTACGGTATCAATTATGACTAACGGGGCTAGCTTTGTGATATGTAGCTTCCTTTGACACGTGTATGCATTTTGGACTAATTTTAAGCTCTTATACTGAGATTACCTTAGAATGATAATTTTGCTTCAGAGAGAGAAATGGAATGATGGTAGAGAGGCTTTTGCCCTGCACTTGGATAGAAATGGCTAGGGAAAAAATGTACTTCAGTGTCTGCTGTACCGAGTGTGTTTTTATTATTTTCAGAAAAAAAAAATACTAGTTTCCCCTTTTTTAAGCAATATGATGTCGTCGATGTCCTAACCCACATTACCAGTAGATACAACATTATGATAAAAAAAAGTTCGTCGTTCAGGATTATCTTATTATTTAGACAGTTTACTCACGCAAATTTTAGTGACTAGTTGCATACGGAATAAGTTTCCATAATCCCGAACAGATAAACACAAAAAAAGCAGGATCACCTTATTCATTTTTCATAATTAATAAACCAGTCTATCTCCCGAATTTTATAGTGCTTACATATTATATCTCCATACCTGTAGAAAACCCAAAAAAGAGCAACAAAAATCCATCCTTACCTGACAAAAAGATCTAACAAAAAGGACTCAGCTAGCCATGTAAAAATACGTGCAATAATCGTAAGTTTAATAAAGGCACGTTTTCCGTGGACGATGTTATGCGGTAATGCGACAGCAATGCAGGCTGGACACGTGGGCCCGTAACGACCGGGCCGCGACGTGTGGACGTCCTACGTGCGTTGGATGGGTTTATGCGAAGTTCTTTTGTTTTTTTATTTTGTTTTACTTTGGTTGCCTGATGGGTTGATGAATGAGTTAGTAGAATGTTTTGGGTTGATGCTAGAGATTTGGATGGGGAAAAGAGAGATAAAATAAATAAATAAATAAAATAAAACAATGATATTAAAACATAGGGTAGCTGGCATATTTGTTTGGTTAAAAAACATAGATACATCAAGAATAAAAAAAGCAACTTTCAATTTTGTTTTTATTCGTGGTACATGAAAAACACCCTCAAAACCATATTTCAATTCATGAGATATTGGGTGAAGAAAGCAGATTAACCTGCCATTTCAATTCAGTCTCAGTCTCAATCACCTTAAGACCATTGATCATAACAATTTTTCAAAGGAAAGTCTTACTTTATTCCATTTCCAATTCCCAATAAACCAATTTGTAGGAATTAGATTAATCAAGAAGTTCTTTACATAAGCCCCTTTAATCTATAACCGCTTTTTAAATTGCCGAGCACACGTTAATTTGCCGACCTTTGACTAAACTCTGACACACTGGTAGTACGAATTACCAGTCGCTTATGTATCAATTGTCATATTTTATTAATTATTTTACGTTCCTTTTGTACTATAACATGTATTTTTGTACTTTTAAGATGTACCATCGTAAGTAATGTTTTAAAATTAAGAATGTTATGTCTCAAATTATTATAAAAAAACGTTGCTCACTATTATAATGTTAGGAAAAAAATATAAACGAAATATTAACTTATTATTATTATTTATTATTTTCAGCCATTGTCGTCCCACTGCAGGGCAAAAGCCTCCCTTTCTTTTTTTCCAATTCTCCCGATATTAACTCGTTTTTTTTTTTTAATTAAATATGCATATACTTAAATGGAATAAAAACCGAATAAAAGTAATCAATAATTACTGCCACCTTTCCAGCGTATCATACATATACCTTCATTATATCCTTTGGACTTTTTCACTATAGGTATTTTAATCCTACAAAATAAGTCCTTACTTTGCAACTGCATTCATTAAGCTATTCTGTCTGTATGTCCCATTATAAACGAGGTAGATACCAACGTAAGCTTAGAGCATCGATTTACCACCCGATTGAACCAGGTTACACCACTGAAATAACTATTTCCAGTTTCAAATCTAGATAGCTAGAACTATTCTAGAATAAGGCGTAAGTATAAGGAAAGTTAACAATTCACATGCATCCGTTCAAAAAGCTCGTAAAATACATAATTATTGATTTAAAAAAAGGCGATTTTCGTATAAAATATAATAAAAAATAATAACATACGTCCAACTGCTAGGCACAGGCCTTTTTCCGTATTATAGAGAAGGAACGAGAATTTATCACCACGCTTGCTCACTTGAGGATCGGCGATTTCAAACTCCATTTTTTTTTAATCCAGGTATTTTCCTTTTGTTTAAAATAAACATTTTTTGTAAATTTGAATTAAGATCGGTCGATTTTTTTTGTAAATATTTCTGTTTAAATTATCATTTTCACAACAGTATAGGCTAACTATTTATAGGCAAGAACATCAAAACAGCTGTACAATATATTATTTTGTACTAAATACAGGTACAAAAATTGGATAAATAGATGTCGTAAAACTTTTCCCAACATAATTTCGACGTACGGAAATAGGAAGTCAGTAAAGATTCGATTGAAAAAGTTGCTGTCACAGATCCAAACTCTTTTTATTTTGGAAGTCTTCCTCGGCCGGTTCTCCTGGGAACTGAGTGGAAATTAAACTTTTCTTTACAAAACATTGTCTTGTTTATCAACACTAAATTCCCAAAGGGGTGGTGTATTGAGAACTTCTGTTAAACAAACGTTAAAGTTTCATGTTATTTTGATAAGTTAAATATGATAAGAAATAATTCCGATTGTAAACTGCAAATAAAATAAAGCTATTGATTAATTTACATTTAATTCTTCTTCTCGAGTCAAATATCAACATAACATAACATATCATAACGCCTGTATACCCGAAGGGGTAGGCAGAGATGTACCAATGTACACCCACAGTTCGTCGATATGTTTAGGTCCCATGTAATAGGGGGCGAGCCTATTGCCACTAATCGAGTTAGTCAAATATCAAATTTTCAAAATCTATCTGACCAAAAAGATGCCACCTGGATGGCTCGGTCGCTGGTTATGTCCTGGAGACGGCAGTTGGTAGTGCGGGACGGGCAGGACTAAAGATATGCCTTGTCTTGCAACGAGCCACCACCACAGACACATTCGACACGTGTGGGTCAACCCTACACAAAAAATAAAGTAAAAGCGGGATTTTTAAGGAAGGGACATTAAATTAAAAGGCCACGTGTGTACGATTTAAAATACAAAAATAAAGTTCATACTAACCCTGCCAAAACAGTATACTTTTTAGAGTTTGTACAGATTAAAACAGTGACCAAATACGGTAGGTAAAAAAGAAAATACACAATCTCCAGTTTATTCAATTACATGAACTAGAATCCATCCAAATCAGAATAACATTAGTATATATGTAGTGACACAAACAATACTACCCCAAATTACTAACAGTTCCAAATTTATACGGGTTTGCAGATTTCCATTAACTCAATTCTCAAAATATCCACATAGTAATCATGAATAATTTCCGTTTGCGACCCACTTTAATTACTATACAAACGACATTAAGTTACCTGTCGAATATAAGCTACGGACGTGGTACTGGTATGCCCTAATTGATATAGACTAAGACTGGGCTTAGGGCTGTATTACAAATAGGTACACAATGTAGATAAGAAAAGAAGGTTCGAAACTCATGGTGGTCCAGAAATTGACAAATTCATTTCTGAGTAATTATTTCTTATTTACAGAATAAATGAATACTACTACTCATAAAAAATCACAAGCGAGTATTAACTAAATTTCTAACCGATTTCAAAGAAAAAGGAGGTTCTCCTTCAGTTTGACTTGTATGTATGTTTGTTTGTCGATCGCGATTATCTCGCGTTTGGCTGAACCGATTTTGATGCGGTTTTTAATTTATTTATCTATTACTATATCCAGGTTCGAGTTAATTGGCATTTAAAATGCTATTAATTAAAAAAAAAATGTTATTCACCATATCATTTTTTTTCTAATATTTTAATTCTTATTAGCCTTTTCAAAAACGTATATTTGTCAAAACTAACTACTAGATACTATATTATAGACTGAGTAGCGACAAACGATTTTTTTAATTAAAATTTGATTATCATAATTTTGAATCAACGAGTTTTCCTAAAAGCAAGTAATCCTTCTGTTCCAATCGACTGTATGCCACAACATTATATTGCATTTCGGTTTAGTGGTCGCTTGCTCCATAATGATTGGTTACCAGTGAGAAGACATTATGGAGACATCCTGCTGATTACACCAACATCTGACCAAGACTCCTTTGTAGTGATGACAACGTTATCTGTTGTAAATGATATCAAATAATATATAACACATACAGATAACTGACACATGGTCATCAGATCCCAAAGTAAGGAGAGCTTGTGTTATGGTAACCAGACAACTGATAAAAATGCTTATATATTTCCGAATGCCTACAACTATATTTTATTGATGAATAGTTGTTAGACGTAAGTAAATGATAAGTAATCAGATCCCAAAGTAAGCTAGGCTTGTGTTATGGTAACCAGACAACTGATAAAAATACTTATATATTTCCGAATGCCTACAACTATATTTTATTGATGAATAGTTATTACACGTAAATAAATAGTAAGATCATCTTCCTATGCAGTCAACTCGTGCTCGCAAATAGAGCGGCATATCCCTAGCAGTGGAATGACAAAGTTTCATGACAAAGTGCCTTTAATTCAGACCAAAACAGGGTGTAATTTTTTTCTCCTCTTAGTTCCACTTCTTCTGTACATTGAAATGTTTGTCTGGTGAGTTTTACATTTCAAATCTTTCAAGGAGAGTTACAGATTTGAGTATTTGGTGTGGGTATTTCGGTTGAATAATTTTATAGGTCCTAAATTTTCCGGATTCTCTAGGGACTAGATCCGTGAAGTTTTACAATGAATACCACTATCATTGTATCCCAGGAAACTTGGTCTTTCCTTACACAAAACTTGTCAACGATTTCAAAAGGAATTTTGAATTCTTTACAGCCTGCAAGTTTAGGAGTACGGGAACCATCCGTTGGGATATGGAAGCCGGAAAATCGTAAAAGTGGTTTTAAAATTTTAGTATGATGGATATTTTCACTATAGCTGAGGTATAGGAATAAGTGGATTGAATTTAGCTAGAGTAAGTAAATTTAATTTATGAGAAGTATAAAAGAAGTATTGATGTGAACGTTTTTTCAGTAAATAATTATTATTTAACTTATAGAGCTTGACGTTTCGACCGCGTTAGAAAGGCCGCAAGCAGAATGTAGATGCGATGTCAGCGCTTAGTTAGTACTTTATTTTGTTTGGTGGCTAGAAAGCCCACCGACATAGTTTCAGAAAAAAAAGACGAAGAATATTTATATTATTTTATTGAGCTTCTAGTAATGATAACTCCTATCACGAATATAGGCACAGAACAGCACTTGACAGAGAGAAATAGTAGTAGGAGGAAGTAGGTAAGAAAAGGCTTTGGCCTACAGTAGGACAGAAATATATTGAAAAAAAAAAACGAGATGGTACTTTTAAAAAGGTAATGTTATGGACTCCGTCTAAAAACCTAAATACCACAAGTTTACTTCACGTAACGCTCATAATCACTGAAAAGGTTCCGTACAAACATTTAAATTTTAATCGTGTTTATTTAGGACGATTCTTATTCAAAGTAAAATGGGGATTGTGGTTGAAACAATACGTCATTAATTGGAAGATAAGCTTTATTACATGCATTATGTTTTAATACGGTGTACGTTCGCCTTTTTTGGATACAAAATTGGGAGTTTACTTAACCCGATTTTAATTGTGCCATTGAAAGGTAAAAGGTTTTTAGAGTTTATTCGGTTACTTCATTTTATATAAAAGTATATAGCAGTGGAATACTTTTGGTGTTGATCTTGGTTGACATATGTAGATTCGTGAAGCTAAGATTTCAACTTGACGTTTTTCTTTATAGGTACTGACAGGGTCTAACTTTAAAGCGACTATTTGCTATATTCACAACAAATGTATAAGCATTGGTATTACCGACTTCCACACATATCATGGCAATAATAATAGCTCTCATAATACAAATCCTGTCACAAACACCAGTCTTGAAGCAGATGTTCCTTTATCTCTAATAAGCCTATCCTCATCTGACCCCACAGTCAAACCATTATTACGGTTTTGTGGGGCTTAGTTTATAAGTTTTCTTACCAACATGTTTAAGTATAAATAAACAATAATATAAAAAAAAAACTCATTTTCTCAAAACGATGATCTACATACCACATATATCGTTACACAACAAGTCACAAAATAGTCAACGTTGTTTCCTCTAACAATAAGGCAGTCTACATCTATACGTAAACAAATCCAGTCATTCAGTACATGAATAAAGCGGCGCCGTGGCTTTAATTAAGGCTCTGCGTAACCGCAAATTTAGTGCCCGAAAAGCCGGCTTTCACAGCCATACGAGAAACTGAAGAACAATTACACTACGTCGATAATGAGGGTTTTAATTGGCGAATCTTTTGCATTTAATTAATTACGATGCAAGGGAATGGGGCTTATGAATGGTAGCGACATTTTGGTTTAAATTAAACTTATATATTTTAAAAAATTTTATGTAAAATTTCTTTTTTTTTATATTAATTAATAATTTAAGGTGTTGTTGTGATGATATTTTGTATCTACATATAATAATATTTAGTAAAACATTTTTTGCCGAGTTTATGTGTGTTACGAAATGTTTCTTTTTTTTTGTAAATATACGTTTTTTAGATTACTGCATCGATTTAGTATCTGTACCCTAGAAAAAATTGTTACCTACATACAAAAAATCATTTGATCTCAGAATACAGAAGTGTCACAAAGCTAATAATGTTCGTGCTAACTACAGTCAAAAAAGCCAATTCTCTTAACAACTCAGTCAACTGGATCTACAAAACGCGACAGAAGGCAGTTACCTTAAATCTGTGAGCTTGTAGACTCATTCGCACTATGTATGACCGCCGACTTTTGCTACTGTACACGTACTAGCTATTCACGAGTTTAACGAGCGCTCAGAATGTTTCACGGCATCTGTTCCCCATTGCAAGGGATTTTCGACCTTATTTACATTGAATGTTTTGGCTTCCCATACGTTTGTTGTGTGTTGGAGGCGTGATTCCTTAAGTATTCGTGCACACCCCATGATAAATTTTACATACTACATTTTTAACTGACTGAATCTTACTCTTCTTGTTTTTAATTTAGCAATAAATTTTATAATATAAATAGTTTATGTATGTGTACCCTGGATGAGACAAAAAGCAAGCAGAAGTAATATTAATACGACTAGCAAGATAAAGAGGGTAATGAAATAACCAAGAAAGGTCAATGCCCAGCAATGGGTTATATAGGGTTAACTATAAAGCGCAGGCCAGACAGAAGAGACGTAAGACGTAGATGCAAAACATACAGAAGAGACGAAGCGAGCGCAACGCTTCTATACATTTTGTATGAAAGGGAGGCGGTAGACACAAATGTCCACACCCCGTCGGCGTCTTACGTCTCTTCTGTCTGGCCTGCGCCTAATGATGATCAAGTTTAAAACATTAACCCTATGGCATAGATACAGACTTAATGTAATCTTCTCTCCAGGAAGCGAAATAGGCGATCAAAGATTTTAATCCGACATGAATAACCTTTATCATACACGATACGCCCACACTCGACTCACGCTACTAAACTAATCTAATGATACTACAAAATGTAATCTTTGGTTTAATAAAGATATATTACATAATATGATGTAGACGTATACAAGTGCTACAATTGTTCAAAAACTTGTTCGTCATTTCTTGCAATTACGAATGTGTTAGTGACTATATTACTATTGATGTTAATTATGTTTGTACAAAAAGTACTACATTCAAATCTTAATCTGGGTGCAAGCTGTGTGCTAAAGTTCAATAAAATCGGTTAATTCATATAGCTGTTAAAGCGTAACAGACAAACAGACGGTTACTTTCATAGTTATATGTATTAGTGTCGATTATTTTTGTGGAGGTTGCCCAAAAAAATATCAAGAAGCACTTATGCTTCGCCCTAAGGCTACTAGTTTACTAGTTCCCTACCTCGTTCTCTAAAACTTGTTACGATTTACAATTATTTATTTTGCTTCAACCAGCCATACCTAGGTGTAATGATGACGTCAGAAAACTCACATTCCCAGTCCAAATATTTAAGAACAAAGAGCATGAACTACTGCAAGAGGTTACTTCCCACTATCATATCTGGCAGAGCAGGGAATAACGAAAGTCGGAAGTCTGGCGAAGTGCCAAGTGGTCCACTTTAAGATACGGAGGCTTCGAGTGGCTAATCCCGGCTTATTGCTGATATAGAACTACTCATGCGTTATTTTAGGATAAAACTGGTAATTAAAAATGATGGTTTTAATTTGGAGTTAATATGTAGATGGATGCAATGAAAAATTTTGATTCGCGAATTTTGGTACTGAACTTAGGGATTACTGTTCAAACTATACAAAAAGTTTTTGTTTAAATATTTTTCTTTTTCGATAATCTGCTCAAAATGACAAATTAATTTACTAAGGTAAACCATCTACATGTAATATTTGACAATGGATAAAATTTATCCTATTATCATTAGTACCACTGAAAGCTGGATAACTCAGAACGTAAACAACTGCTCTAAGAATATATTATTTTTTATCACTATATACATTATTATAATGATGAAAGAAGTTACTAAATCACCAGAACCCATAGTCTTAATAACAAGGTCATTGTCAAGAAAATAAACACTTAAAATATTTAAATTGCAACCAACTATGGATAATTTAATCTCTAAGAAAGATATGATAAACAGGCCATGTGTTGTGCAATTTACATATCTCGCTGAAAAACAGCACACAAATTGATCCACAATAAGCCGACCAGCCATTCATGGACCACTAAAATAAATTACAGTTGATTAGCCGTTAGTATGGTTTTCAAAAAAACCGAGGGTTTGCACACCGGGAGCAGAAGTGAAAACTTGAATATTAACATTGTGCATTTATATTTTGGAATGGTAAGGGAATAATTTTGGAATATTTTTTTTAATTAGCGGTATAAAAGTACTATCATTTATGTGTTAGAATACAATATTTATTTATTGCGCTATCGTACACAAACATGACATCCGTCTTACGAATCTTCGATCAGGTCACGTGTCCTGACGCGAGTTTGACATTTTTTACCCATTACAAAAAGTGTACAACCCCGCTAAAGAAGTTTTCACTTCAAAAATTCGATATATTCATTGAACCATTTCCGATGCTCATAATCTTAATACGATTTCATACATTAATTGGACTTAGTTATCATATTATCTTATCAACAAGCATCATATCAGATTATTTACTGTATATCACACATTTGAATATACAGTAGTGTTAGTTACAGATGTGTTTGCCGTTTTAAATATGTTTTCGATATTGTTGTTCTCGTGTTTAGTTTTTGTGAGTGGTCAGAGTACGGGGCGATTTGCTGTGAATATACTTCATTATAATGATTTTCATGCCAGGTTTGTTTTACATAATATTCGTGTAGTATCTAAACTATGTCTTTCCTTTTTTAAGTTATTTTGTACTTTTATTTAGTGATTACTTTTAAGTCAATCAAAACTTTTTTACTAAAATAATCATAACATAGTGGAGAAGTTAACTGAAAACGGGTATCTACCTAACAAGGTTGTCATTGCTAAAATGTACGGAAGTTTTTTTATTATCATATTAAATATTGTGATTTTTGTCAAGTCTCAGCTTTGTCTTAATTTTTTCAGCAATTTACTTTCAGACGAATTAGTTACTACTGTTGATCTAAAATCTTCATTTTGCTTGCTACACCGATTTGAGTGCTTGCCAAAAACAGTACATTGTTATCGCTTAAAACGTTTTTGATACTTAATTAAGACTTTTCAGATAAATTTACATTGTAAAGAATCAGATTATTTTATTACATCGATAGCAAATTTACGAGATTTTATGATATCATGGGATTATAATTGTCATGTTCCAGTTAAAGTCTAACTAAAGAAGGCATGATATTTGGTAAATATTTATCCATCTATCCATTATCTTCTTAGATAATAAATCTGTTTCGTAACTTGTAAGAAAAGTTTAGTAAATTAATTTATTTTTCTTTTACTTTTCTCAACAATATTTTGTGTATTTTATTGTTTTGCTGACATTTCTTTTATATTTTTACACATTCGCATAATAATTAAAATAACTTATCTTAAAATTTTAGGAAACTCATCTTATAGTTATTTTTATACTAAATAATGACTGGTGTAAGAAAATGAATTCGAAACACAAAAAAGGTTTACATTATTTTGTCCATGAGCATTTACATATTTCAGATAATGCAAGATAAAAGTATAATCTAAACATAATATCGATTAATATTTGCTATCGGTGATCATAATTTTAGTAATCATGATAGTCGTTATTCGTCCTTATCAAATCTGACTTATTGTTATGCAAATTATAATAAAACATAATTTTCTATGTAAAATGAGAATTCACTAAACAATATAATTTTTGATCTAAAGTTAATCAACAATGTCCTTAAACGCTCTTCATACCTTTAATTTAATAATGGCAAGATTACTTTTTCATTCAGAATAAAAAAATAATAGTAAAAAAAACTTAAATCAATTTTTCACAATATTCAACCCTTGTAGTATTTATCCCTCAGAAATCAGTCGAATGGCAGACAAAACTTCCGCCATGTTTTTGACAGTCAGTTGTGAAGAACTTTAATTTGGGCGTATTTTATTTAAAAGCATTTCTTGAAAAGTTTGGAACAATTTAAAAGTAGATAGAGTACCCATGCCGATGAAACTGGAGTCAGTAACTTTTCAGTGCATATATAGAGCCTTCTGGTACTAGATTTTTTTGTATGAGTCGATGAAATAGGGTTCAGATATGGGACACTTTCTATTCCTTTCAATTTTAATCCAAGGTACATTACTCGTAATAGATACTGCTAATTCTAGAGAGATATTTAAGTAAACCTATATGGTATAAGCAAGTTCAGCCATTATTTTCTGTAAAGAAAATATGTGAACTAAGTTCAGAGTAGATAAAGAGACTGGTATTTTAATAAAAAATATATATTAATGTAGGATTTTAAAATGTGTTCCTTGTTCCTAGTTTGAATTTTAAACGTGAGAGTGAGCGAGATGACATATGTGTATAAAAGAGAGACAAGATGGAAGGGGAAAAGTCTAGAACAGTCAGATTTCGATAGCCGTAGAACCGTTAGCATGTGCTCGTTTTAATTTTTGAATTAATAAAAGACTTTAATAGTGAACCTGCTTTTATTTCACCGCGCCAGACCTACATTAATATATTGAAACCTGCAGATTCGTCGAGACTAGCCCACAGGGTACAGTTTGCAACCCAGCCTCTGAGCTACCCTGCATCGGTGGGTTCGCTCGTCTAGCCACCAAGGTCCGAGAGAGGATAAAGGCTAAACCACAATCGCTTCTCCTGAATGGAGGTGACAGCTTCCAAGGCACTATTTGGTACAACCTTCTAAGATGGAACGTTACCCAAGATTTTATGAACATGTTGCCTCATGATGCTCATGTAAGAATTTTTTTGTTCTTTTACGAGCTAACATTCAAATAAATTAATAAAAATATTTTTCTTTTGATTTGATACTAAAATAAACATGGAAGGACTTCTGAATTATCTTTATTGATATCAATATTCTTAAATATTCTAAGACACTTCTGACAGACGGTGAAGGAAAACATCGTGAGGAGGTTCCAAAATTTGGGATCTGAAATCGAGAATCCTCAGTGAGCAAGCGTGGTGATCAATGCTCGTGCCTTCTCTATATGGGAAGAGGCCTGTGCCTAGCAGTGGGACGTTTATAGGCTGGATTATTATTATTATTATATCAATATTCTATCAGAAATTGGTACAATTTTCCTTCGTTCATCAGAGTGTTTTAATTTTTTATATTTCTTTTAGGTTCTAGGTAACCATGAGTTCGACAATGACATTATAGGAGTTGTCCCATATTTGAAGAGCTTGAATTCGACGGTGGTTACCGCAAACATCGATGATGATGAGGAACCAACGATACAAGGCCTTTACAAAAAGAGCACCATTGTGGAAAGAGAAGGGAGGAGAATTGGAATCATTGGCGTCATTATATCTAGTACTGATGTAGGTAAAAGTATATGAATGGCATTTTGGAACCTACAGCTAGAGTTTTTCAACGTTTTGAAAGAGTTTAAAAATATTACATAAAATAAAAAAATACTCAAATTGGTGATTTTAGAAAATTTATATTTTATTTTTGATCCATTTTAGCTTTTTGGGCCATTTGGAAGTTATTTCCGTTAAAAAGCAAGTTCATGTTTAAAAATTAGTTTACAACCAGCTCTATATTCATGATGCATTTTACATATTTTTAATATTCTGCGAAACTACTCCCAAAACTTTTTTAATAGACCAAGTAATAGCTTTAGATTTTTTTCCAGACATTAGCATCTACTGGAAAATTGAAATTCAAGGATGAAGTTGAAACTGTTCGAGAGGAAGCTGCAAAACTAAATGCGGAAGGTGTTAATATAATAATTGTTTTGTCACACTGTGGTCTGGATATCGACAGGTAGTTATGTAAAAATAACTCTTAAATAATGTTGGCCATAGAATTTAATTTTGCAAAATCTTTGTGTTTTAGTTTTTCTACACAAAAAAAATCGTCTTCTATTTTTCTTTATGCTCTATGTAATCGCGAGTTTTGTAGTTAGTATAAAAAAGCAACCGTTTAGAAAACTCTTTTCCATTCTTATGCTTATAAAAACTAGTAAACATCTTTGAACTGAAAGTACACAACCGATCATCAACAGTTTTTATTTTTAATGAAATTTTATTCATTTACAGAGACATAGCTCTGAATGCTGGGCCTTACATCGATATTATTGTTGGAGGACATAGTCACACTCTCTTATACAATGGAGATGTACCTGAACACAGTGGGTTTGCGGCTCTGGGACCTTACCCCGTAGTAGTGGAACAACCTCAGAGGAAAGTAAGTGTGATAAAATAATAATAATAATGTATATCTTTTGTACATTTTCATTTTCAAGTTGTTTTTATTACTAGTAAGCGATGACAAAATTAATAACTAAACAGCAAGGTATCGTCGTCAAGGTAGTGAGGTTTTTGTACTCTCTTCTTCATTTTTTTTTCCCTTATATTGCGTCTTCTGCAAAAAAATATCATTTCGCGTGCTTGTGACGCATATTTATTTTCCTATTTTTTTTTTTTGTTTCGTTTTTTTGTTTCTATGTGTATTAAAATTATGCGTCATAACCATGGCTATAAAATAATGTTTTTTTTTTCTTTCTTTCTTCTTCTTTCTTATTTAAGTGAAAATTTATTATAATATATGCAAGGATGTGTGTTTAACTACCATGTCTAAGGTCTTTTTGATAGCTTGCCTGTTCTTACAGGTTTTGATAGTGCAAGCTGCAGCTCACACCCAATATTTGGGAGAGATTGAACTCATCTTTGACGATCAAGGAAATCTTCTGGCATGGGACGGAAATCCCCATTACCTCGGCAATAGTGTGGTGCAAGGTAAGATTTTATGTTTTTCTCGTTTCATTTTAGTCGCACCGTGGTTATTTAAATCGATAAAGTGAACCCTGGCAAAAAGGAACGGTGAAGCTCTCAGGTGCTTTTAGCCGGTAAGAGTCCGGCACACCAATTCTTCATCCCCAGGTAGGCAGATACAGACTATGAAGGATTGGCACAGCGAGTATATAACATAAAGGCTTTGGAAATTTGGAAACTGATAGTTCTTGCTCTTTTAAGGTTACTTTGACCCTGGGAGAAAATTCTATTTTAAAATCGCAATCAAAATGCACTATCGTAAAATATTTTTCCTGATGTAAGTGCAATTTAAAGCGCAGGCCAGACAGAAGAGACGTAAGACGCAGACGGGGCGCGGACATTTGTCTCTTTAATACAAAATGTATAGAAGCGTTGCGCCCGCGCCCCGTCTCTTCTGTACGCATATTTAAGAACAGGAGTACGCATATTTTTATAAGTTGGCGAGCGGGCTTCTATACATTTTGGATGAAAGAGACAAATGTCCGCGCCCCGTCTGCGTCTTACGTCTCTTCTGTCTGGCCTGCGCCTTAATCACCCTAGATGAAAAACCTCACTACTATCAACTTACAAGTACATCCTTCATAAGATATAAATGATAGGCTTATTTCATCTTACATTTATTTTCAGCTCCCGATGTTATAGAGAAGATTAACTATTACCTACCACAAATTGAAGAGGAGGCATCACAAGAAGTTGGCTCGTCGATGGTATACTTGTCGTCAAGATGTGCGTGTGATGAGTGCAATCTCGGTAGCTTGATCTGTGACTCGTACTTACATGCGGTAAGATTTTAAAACTTTTTGTATAATGAATATAAGTGAAAAATATCCTAAACATAGCTTCCAAAGTTCACGCCTGTATCGAAGAAGGGTTAGGCAGAGGTATACCAATGTACACCCATAGTTTGCCGGTATATTTAGGTCCCATGTAATAGGGGGCGAGCCCATTGCCACTAACCGGGCACAAATACAAACTCTGACCTGCTACTGAGAATTTCATAGAAAAACCCAATAACACCTTGGTCGACTTGGGAATCGAACCCACGACCTCTAGCATAGCAGTCGCGCTTAGCACCACTAGGCCAACGAGGCAGTTGAGTTAGTAGCTACGTTACGTAATAGAAAAAAAAACCTACCACAAATACTCGAGACAGTGCAGAAAAGTTGTTTTCTACATTAACTCGTTGGTCAAACCTAAGCAGTCCACTCGAACACGGAAATTGTCAAAAACGTCGTCGTTGTATTAATATCGTTTTGTCAAAAATATTAGTGATATTTGTAAAACATTATTTTAGTCTCAAACACAAATAATTTATGAAAAATACTTAAAAATTAAAATATAGATATTTATATAAGTTTGATGTCATTCAAATAATTAAGATGAGTTATGTTTTAAGGCTCTCGAGATGGCCAAACCCAACCAATGGAATGGCGCACACTTTTGTGTTATCAACCAGGGCGGTATCAGAGCAGACATTGACAGAGGATGTAAGTAACCATCATTTGTACAAACTATAAACAACAATTTTAAATAATATCCAAAAAATCTTAAATATAGTTTGGTTGTGGCTTTGTGGATAAATCTAATATATCGTCTATATTTTAATGGATGGTTGAAAATTGTGAGCCGATCTTTTATCCACTCACAAATTTCAACAGGATTATTAAAATCTGTCTAATTGAAATCCTAAAACCAAATAAAGGCCTAAAAAATCGCATGCATTAATATCATTCGATACTAGCAAGAGCATAGAACATAGTTTATTATAATACGTCACTCGCTCACTTAAAGTGCTTTCTACTGCGCTATTCAAGTCAATCTTATGCAATATGCTTAACTTAGCAAAGTGCATACATTAGCCAAATAATAAATTCACTTCTAACGTTATTAGATTCTCAAGTTTTTAAACTTTATATTACAGTGCTAACTTATGAGTCGGTGTTACTGGCGACTCCTTTTGAGAACAGAATCGAAGTTTTTGACTTAAAGGGTGAACACATAAAGGAAATGCTGGAGTTCGGTGTGGCTAATGACCCTTACCCGGGAGCTAGAATGTTGCAAACTTCAGGTAAATCAATTAGGTTTTATACTGCTAATAATTTTCTCTCTTTCTTAGCTTCGACTTGAAGTAATGATTTTTTAATGTATTACCCGACTGTACCAGAAGGAGGATTATTAAATACTTTGTTTGTAAAAGTTTCACTTAAGTCCCTAGTAATTTTTTTGCAAGACAAAATTGTAACGCATAAATGAGTTTAGTTACATGACTGACACTTTTTAAGGAAAGGCAATGGGCTAGCTACTTTCAATCTAAAAATTTGCCTACCATAATAATATTCAGTAGGTAAATATATATTTATCCAGTAAATACAAGAAATCTTATTAAAACCACCGAAAATAGCCCTGAATATTATTTTAATGAAAATTAGAACTCTGCTAAAGTTTTATCTATAGGAACGCTAGCGAACTTTGACCTTTGCAAAAATATAATTAATACAGCAACCCTAAAACAAACGATATTGTTGAGCAAACCCTGAATGGTGTACTCAACCGAAAATTTTGATTTACACTGTTGTAATTACAAATATTTATAATACAAAGTAATTTGAGATCGCTCTAGTAGGTTTTCAGTAAGGCGCTTTTACACGAAGCTGTAACACAATGCGGAGTAACGTAGTGTAAATTATTACCTGTTGTGTAATATCGTACTGAAATATTCAATAGTCCGTTGAGTTTGGGTTTAATAAATACTACTTGTTACATTTTGTAAATATTTCCTGAAGTAAAGCTACCTAGAAGGTAGGTATCATAAAGTATTTTGGAATAAAGTCTGACAAAACATTTTGATTCATTAAAATTAGATTAAGATTAGGTATCATAAAGTCTTTTAGAAGTCCAATCTGCCAAAAAATTTTGAACCAATAAAAGTAGGTGTCGTATATTTTACACTTTTTATGAAACTCAGTACCTTACAACATAAGCACTATCTCAAGTCTCTTGTATAGAATAAAATCAATAACTCAATATGTAAAAAATATTTTATCACACACTTATAATGTATAAAATCCTTCAGTTATTTCATATAATAATTTTAATTCAGGATTGCATGCGATCTATGACGGCTCGAGACCTTTAAATCAAAGGGTCCTCAACGTCACAATCAGGTGTATTGAGTGCGAGATCCCTAGATATGAACCTCTGGATGTAGACAAATACTATAGGATGGTTGCACCCAACTTTATCGGAGAAGGAGGCGATGGATTTACTGTGAGTGAGATCTTAGACCATAATATGACGTCACGAATTGCAAAAAAAAAAATTTAATTTATTTACTTAAATGGGATATAATAAATATTATTCATTAAAATAAAACTAGGTATTACGGATTTTGCCGCGGTTTATTTTTGGATTTTAGGTCCTGACGTTTCGACACTTTTGCGGGTATCATAGTCACGGGCAGACTGACCGAAACATCGGGAACTAAAATCAAAAAATAAACCGCAGACAACCCGTCATACGTAGTTCTATTTCAGGATATAGTTATATAGATTGTGTTGTGTTTAATAAGCTGACAATTTAATGTATAGACGAAAAATTATGAGGGCTAGGTTGAACGTTAAAAGGTTTAATTTAAAACTAATAGGAGGGTTCAAAATGAGTATATGGAATTCGGTATAAATGAAACTAATCTAGCCATTGAACATATGAATAGAGTGACCTACATTTGTAACGTATTTCAAAACCAACAGATAGGTATAACTGAGAAAAAATATCAAAGAAATAAAAATTCTACTGCGTAATATCACACCACATTTATGTACAAGTGAAAATGCGGCGTTAATAGCATCCCACACAGCATCTGTAAAAAGCTTAGAAGATATGGAAAAAACGTGACTTAAATAAATTACTATTCTGAACGTGAATACTATTTTAATTTCCAAATGTATTCACGCTCACAATATTGAAATTGCAGACTTTCAGGGTTATTATAAAATGGTATAATATTGGACTAGAATTTCAATCTGTTGGTCTCATTTCAAAAGCAAAACTGAAACGTATTCATTTCATGTATGTATTTTCCAACATAGCTCGAAAACGACTAAGCCGATTGTGATGAATGAGTGTCAAACACAAAAAAGAAAATGTCGATTACTACTTTAGTCAGATTACGGTTTAAGAGACTTAATTGTTTCACATTTGAATAGAGATGATTAAGAATACCTTTTGTCGATGTAACGGCCTTCAAATATTACCGTTCCTCTATTATTATAATGTAACAAAATCCTTCTCTTGTCAGTATCTAAGCAGCTGTACAAGTCACACCTACGAGTTATTATTAGCATAATATTGTATACATAATGTAAATCGAAGTTTAATCTATCGAGGTAAGGAATATTTTGAGGTTGCCTTCATTTTGCCTTGTAGTACATGGAGGATATTAGATTGTGTAGAAGAAATCCTGGGCACAAAATACCTACCTGAACCAAAATACCTACCTAGTGACTTCGTTAGATGTAGTGGTATTATTTTGAAACACAAACAAGTAAACTGGGAAATAATATTTTTTTGGGACAACTCACACACGGTTATCGGATCCCAAGCTAAACTTCAGGCTTGTATTATGGTAACCAGACAACTGATAAACATACTTAAATATTGCTCTATTTAGCAAACTACATCCTACACATTCATATTATAGAAAAAATGCACCCAGAAAGTGAAAAAAAAAAATAGAAATAAATATCACAGTAAAGTGAACCCAGAATGTTTTTGGTTCAAAATCCATTTTCAGTGGCTTTCCGAACCGTTTAGACTGTACTACTATTGAGTGATCAAGAATTACCTAAAGTTGTCCGACAATTTGAATCTTTGCTATGTGAAGCTGCTGATGACACAAAAAAGTCAGCTAGCCCATTTAACTAAAACATTTTATAAAATATAATTTATAACCCTAAAACACTTATCGATCTGACAATTGTACTCCAAACTTGAGCCTAATTTATCAAAGAGCTGGAGTTGTTTGAAGAAATCTTATTTAATATTTAAAAGCACTTAAAACTTTAGAAAATCTTTGCTTATTTTATTTGATTTTTGGTTTAAAATTTAAAGATAAAATGCTTTGATTATTGCAGGGTTGCGCGTAGTTTTTGATGGGTCAAAACCGTTAGGTAGCAGAGTATTAAGTGTTAATATTCGCTGTATAGAATGCGATGTACCTAAATACGAATCGTTAGATACTGAAAAGTATTATAGAATGGTAACAACTGACTTTTTGGGGAATGGAGGAGGTAATTTCACTGTAAGTTCAAGAAAGTCAAAAATTTAAAGCAATTTTCTTTTACACATTTTTTGTGGGGATTTTTTTTATTTACGGTTCGAAATATTTGGTGTGATTGCTAGTATTTTTAATATATTCTTATTGCTTTATAACAAAAGTGTATCGAATACGGATACTCTGATTTGACCCTCTCTTTTATCGATTGGTTCATTTAAGTGGTCGTGGCTCTAGTCATTAAACTGTCAGCTTATGAAAACACTTTGTACTTTACAAATTTTGTATGTTTTTGTGTTATGAGAGTTTTTATTTTCATGTTGATATTTTATTTCAAGTGTAGTCCTCGTTCTTTATTTATTTATTATTTGTGTCGCTTAACTTCAAACTCGGATAAATCCACTCTACCTTATCGGGAGATATTATGAAAAAATTGGTAATATTCATAATACAATGATTTAAAAGGCAGTTTTTTTTTAAATAAGGCAACAGTATTTAAGAAAGCTACCTGTTCAGCAAATTCAACATTAACACCATTCATTCTTTCAAAAAAATAATATTTTGGTTGGATTTACCTCCCTTTGATATAATGAAATGCAATTTATCTATCTTTGTAAAAACTCAAAGTGGATTTATAGAATTTTGATTTAACAGATCTGGATTTATCTGGATTTGAAAAAAAAACGATTCGAACTAGGGTTGTGGTAGTTGCGAATCACCGTATGCTATCGATAGGCAAATATGTGGTAGCTAACTGAATAAAGCTAAAAATAATACATACAAAATAAGGAAATCTAGTTTTATTTTACAAAAAGAGTAGGTAACCTTATACCTTATTTAATTATTTTAAACAAAATTCAATATTTCTTCTGAGTCATCTTCTTCAATTTCTTCTTCGTGCATTGGTCGCCCTATCACATTCTCACTGTTAAGCACTTTTTTATAATAATTTAACTGTACCAACGATGCCCAGTCTTGGCCAAAGTGCGTTTCCAGTAATTTGCGAACATCAATAAGTTTTGCTTCATGAACTGGAACTCCAATTGGCAGTCTCTCTGGACTATAATTTTCAAACGATTGGCCGCGTTTATTGATTGTTTTAGCAACACCTGAAATGAATTTCGTTATTTAATCTTTGCTTATTTATAGATAATAAATAAAATAAGAATGTACATTTCGTATTAAAATACCTGTATCAGAATGGTAAGAGATTTCACCACGTATTTGGACTTGTTTTCTTAGTATAGTAATAATAAATCTTTTGCATTTTGTGATTTGAAAATGGAAGCTTTGGGTCGACTTCAAAACATTTCTACTTTGTGTCTTAAAGTCGTATACCGCAATGTCTGTTCCTAAACGCAAAACCGTTGCGTGTTCTTTTAGGACATCCATGTAGTCTTCGGGTGTTAATATCGTTTCCATTTTCCTGATCTTTTTTTCAGTTAACGCGAATACGCGGTCTGATGGTAGAAAAGAATATCCAGTAACTGGAAAAATTATTTCTATAGTTTTGACCTTGTGCGAGTTCAAATAAAGCCAGTTCATCAGAGCACTCAACAAAATGGAATTCTTGTTTTGGCCTCCGCAACCATCGGCCATGAGACGTATCTTCTCAATTCCATTTGTATTGAGCTTGTTTAAACAATCTATAACGGCAGAGCAAATTTCATTTGACCCTTTATGTGCAGTTTCTTCTGTCCATGTGTACGAGTATACGTTGTCTTTGCAGAGATTATTATGAGATGATCCTCTAACTATGGTAAAATTATATAAGTACAACTGTCGTGAGTAGTACACGGATTGATCGGGTATTTTGGGCAGAGGTAAATTTTTTTGGCAGTCGAAGGATAACAATATCTCGTTTTGCTCTTCTTTTTGTAGAAGTTTAAAGAATGCTTTCGCTCGTAGCTTATGAATCCTTAATTCAGTCATATGTCTTACTTTTTCGCTATCATTTTTTTCTACTTTTATCTTTTCCTTTAGTTGGAGGCAAGTTGAACACACGTCCTGCCTAGGACTGCCAAATCCAATATTAAATTTTGTAACGAAAATTTTTCGGAAGAAACTGAAACTAACGGAATACCCAGGCAGTGCCTCATCGGAGTACATTTTCCACAACTTTTTTATATTCAGCTCTGGATGTAAATATTGCCGTTGCCGAACTTTGTCCCGGCAGTAGTGAATTTCTAGAGGTTGTAAAGTCTGAATATACTTTTCAACAGCTTCTTTGCGTGAACGATATGTGTGCGTTTTTTTATCTCCACCCCGATTTTCGACAGCCATTGAGCCAGTAACATAATGACGCTTAGCAACACCATCTACTCTGCCCTTTTTTAAATTTAGAATGCCTAAAAAGGTTTTTTTGCAAACAGGGATCAACACTCTGTCTGTTTTCTTGCGAATGAAGTATTTAAGGGCCATTAGCCTTCCTGGTTTGTTTCCAGTCTTTGGGCGTCTTCTGATTATGGCTGTAGAGATGACATGCTTTAGAATAAAATTGTCCTGTTTTATTTTATCATTTGTTGCATAAAATGCTCTATTAAAGAACAGAACATCGTTAGAATTAAGTTTGCTACATTGATAAGCCTTGGTTTTATGTCCGCATGTCGGTTTTATTGGAGGTTGATTGGTTGAATATCTGAGAATAAATCAAAGCTCAGTTTTAAATTATGTCACGTAACAAACCTAAACAGCCAATGCACATTATTAAAATATTCATGCAATATGCAACCAGGCAAAAGTGAGAAGCTTATTTATAAGAGAGCTCTTATTCAAAACAAAGCTGACTGTGGTGCGTTTTGAAAGAGTTTATAGAGAGAGTTTTTAAAACGAAACTCAGTCAGATTATTATCTAACAAGTTAAACTTAAAAAATAAATATATATCACTTAAATAAATACGATTGGACATTCCACACGTGCATATAAAATAAGCAAAATTTCAAAATATATCCAGAAGACCATCTCCACAATGCACTTATATTTTAAAACTTACATTTGATCCTGTTTACCTACGCAAGTCTGATCGGACAGTTCATGTTATAGTATAGACTTACATACTTATTATATCCAAATTATTCTGTAACATTAGAACAAAATAATAAAAATAATCGATAAAGGTTAGCTCAACACTAGTGCCAACTCAGGATTCCAAACGACGCATAGGTGTAGGTATTTCAAACTTACCGAATTTTCGCTCTTTCCTCTTTATTACGGCGAACTTTTATATTAGGCCGCTTGCGGGCTTTGCTTGGCGACACAATTTTAATGGAATTATCCATGATAACTGTCTTTATAATAAAAAAGAAACAATAAAAAGCCGGAGTGTGCAGTGTTACTGTCGCAAGATTTACGTCGACTGACGGCCATGTTGAACTAATGCAATTCGTTGATTGGCTCTCATGGACTTAACTACATTTGAAAAAAACTGTCTCATGGATCTATCCGAGTTTGAAATAATATTATGATTTTGACGGTTTATTTCACAAGAACTATGCGGATTTATATACAACTGATAAAATTGTTTAAATTCTTTTTTTTTACCCTTTCTTTTGATACCAAAATCTTAAAATTTTAAGAATTGGATTTATCCGAGTTTGAAGTTATGCGACACATTTATCAGCATCAACACATCATTCAAAGAGCATGATGTGTGGTTGAGGTGTGATTAAATTCAAAAATAAACAAAAACTATTTTTATATTTTTTAATACTAATTAAATTATCAAGGATTATCAAGGGGGGTAGTTGAAGAGAAGTAACAGATTTTTCGGCTCTGCATAAATAAAACATAAAAAATAGTTACAAAGGGTTTATTTACATTTATTTAATGAAAAAGAACTACTAAGACTCTCTACCTGCCATTTCTGTGTTATCCTTTCGATAACTATAAACTTGCAAGCACTGAACTTTGGAACACACTATGGAAGCACTACAGGGGTCAATGTCCCAGATGATGAAAACTTTCCATGACAGAATGTCTAAGTTTGAGGCGGATTTAAAGCAATCACCGAATTCTACGGACTCTTTGGCGGCTGACTTCACTTCATTTCGATCCATGGTCTTGGAAGCCCTTAGTTGTCTCCAAGGTCAAATGCAGACACTTGCCCGTGACGTGGATACGCTGGAGATGCGCACTCGTCGGAAGATCCTTCTCTTGCACGGCGTTCCTGAGCTGCCGAAGGAGGAAACCTCGAAGGTAGTAGCAGGTGTTATCCAGGAACACATTAAGACTGAGGAATTTACTGCCGCCGCCATTCGGAGGTGCCATAGAATGGGCCGCCACACCAACGGGAGCAAACCCAGACCAATACTCGTCAAGCTGATGGACGTTGAACTTCGTGACAAGATATGGTTTGCGAAAACGAAGCTTAAGGGTACCGGCATCACGTTATCAGAGTTCCTGACTAAATCTCGGCATGATGCTTTTATGATGGCGCGTGAGAGGTTTGGCGTCTCAAACTGCTGGACTCAACGAGGCGATGTATTCATCCTGGCTGCTGACGGCAGTAAACATCGGGTTGTGAATATGTATGACCTCAACGCAATTGCTCAACCTCTGGAAGGTCCCGTCAAGCATAGGTCTGTATCTCCAGTAAACGTATCGCCAGCCAGCGTAGCGACTGCTGCACCACGAAAAAAGCGCGCTGCCGCTATCAGGAAATAGTGCTTCAAGTTGTGTATGTCACGTCCACGTGGCTGTTTCACGGTAACTTCTTCCTAACTTATACCTTATTCCGTATTTTTCACATAATTTCTGATCCGACTTACTTTCCGTTATATCTTTAATAACAATTTCCGGCAAAACAATTTTTAATTTCATTATTATATTATCGTAAAATTTTGCAAGTACGGTATGCAATGATATTGTTTACTTTTGATACCTTGATAACTAGAATATTTACTATACTCTGTGATTCAAATCGCACTATTTTCCCGAAGCAACTGTCACATGTGTTTAATTGTCTATGACCGGTAATTTGGTTTCATGGCTTTTGGGTCAAAACTTTGTGCTGGCGTTCCAGACTCATTGTAATTTGCAGTCTTAATTTTGAGCATTCATATATCGTACTGCCTAAAGCGGTTGATATTTTGAATACTGGAAATCTTACCGTGAAATAGTCTTAAGTCTTTCTGTTTGTTTTATTGTTTTATTTACATTATTGTCTAGTTAAGTTAAATACGAGCTTATCATTCAGATAAGAAATTCTGATTGTAACACAGAACTGGCGGGTGGATTGGTTGTAGTTTAATTTTTATTTCTCGTTTTATTTATCTATTTTATTTATTTATCATAAACTTATACATGCATGAATAGCATACATTTAATGAATAATGTGTCTAGCCCGGTTAGTGATGACGAAAGCTTCATATCTGCTTCCAGCAATGACAGCTTTACTAGTATTCCATCTTTGAGCGAAACACTGCAGTCTCAATTTTCTGATGTTCCTAAAAATCTGAATGTAGTCCATATCAACGCACAAAGCATTCCGGCTCATTTCCACGATATGCTGGCTAGTTTTGATAGTAAAAATATCCATGCAATACTTGTTTCTGAGTCTTGGTTAAAGCCTTGCCTTCCTTCCACTTCGTATTCCTTACCTGGGTTTGTGCTTATTAGAAATGATCGCAGCGTTGGCGGTGGTGGTGGTGTTGCCATATACCTCCGGGCCAACATTCCTTTTTCCATAGTAAATATGTCAGCACAGCCATCTCCGTCAAATGCCGGTGAGCACCTCTTTTTAGAAGTTACCCTTTCCAATACAAAAATTCTACTTGGAGTTTACTATTGCCCTTCATCTCGCATTAATTTCTTCTCCTCTTTTGAAAATATCCTTGAAAATCTTACACCATCCTATAGTCATACCATTATAATGGGTGACTTCAATACTTGTCTTTTGAAAAATGACAATCGCTCATCCACTTTTAAGTCCGCCATTCAATCTTGTAATTTAACTCCTCTTGCTCTAGGTGCTACTCATCATTTCCCGAATTCCATCCCTTCACTTCTTGACCTTATCCTTGTTTCTTCTACGCAGCATGTTGTAAAACATGGTCAGTGCGCAGCTGACGCGTTTTCCTACCATGATCTCATCTATCTGGCTTATAAAATCCGACCTCCTAAGGCAAAACATCGTGTAATGTTGCAACGCAACTTTGCTGGTATGGACCTTCAAAAACTTTGTGAGGATTCTGGTAGAATTGACTGGTCGCATCTCTTAGCTGCTTCGACAATAGATGACAAAATTAATATTTTTAATTCTAAATTAATAACTCTTTACGACCTCCATGCTCCAGTTCGACCAATTAAAATGAAGCACCTACCAGCACCTTGGCTGACAGATGACATAAAAAATCTTCTGCAACGAAAAGCTGCAGCCAAAACTAAGTATAAGTGCAGACCCAGCCCCTTAGCTTGGGAAAAATATACCTCCATCCGCAATCACTGCAATAAGGTGTGTAGAGATGCTCAACGCCGACATATTCACAAGTCAGTGGAAAACAGTGAACCTGCAAAGGTCTGGAAATTTCTGAGATCAATGGGAGTGGGGACATCACGTCAAGACGTGATCCCTAAAGATGTCGACCTAGAGTCGTTAAATTCATTTTTCAGCTCTTCGTCCCAATGTGATGGGACTTCTAAAGCTAACACATTAAATTATCTTTCTTCCCTTCCAACTCCCGACTATCCACAGTTTTTATTTAATCAATTCTCGGCTTGTGATGTGAAGAAGAGCGTGGTATCAATCACTTCTAATGCTGTTGGAAGTGATTGCGTTAGCCGTAAAATGATTGTCCCTATCCTGGATGAGATCCTTCCTATTATTACTCATATCCTGAATTTCTCCATTACATTTGGCGTTTTTCCCACTGTTTGGAAACAGGCTCAAATCACTCCTCTTCCCAAAACTCCCAATCCCCAATCTCTCTCCCAATACCGTCCTATCTCCATTTTACCTTTCCTTTCCAAAGTTCTTGAACGCCTCATACACGACCAGCTCAGTGCTTTCCTGCGCAAGAACAACCTCCTTAATCCTTTCCAGTCCGGATTTCGTCCAGGACATAGCACCGTAACTGCCCTAACCAACATTACGGATGACATTAGGATGGCCATGGAGGATGGAAAACTTACGATTCTTGCGTTACTTGACTTTAGTAATGCCTTTAACGCGATCGATTTTGATATTCTCCTTGGCATGCTGCGCTCTCTGAACATATCTCCAACGGCAATTGATTGGTTTCGAAGTTACCTGTGTGGCCGTCGGCAACGAATCTCTATCGAAGGCGCATGCTCTTCGTGGTGTGATACTTCTGCCGGCGTACCACAGGGAGGCGTTCTCTCTCCTTTACTTTTTGCATTATTTATAAACCCCATTTCACAAGGACTTCTCTCATCCTACCACCTTTATGCAGACGATTTGCAGATATATTCGCAAGCAACACTGAATAAATTATCAGAAGCGGTAACAATAATTAATAAAGATCTTGCACGAATTACCGACTGGAGTGCAGGTCATGGGTTGACAGTTAATCCTCTAAAGACCCAAGTTATTGTTGTTGGCAGTTCCAAACTTACTTCCCGAGTAAACTGGTCGCAATTACCTCAGATTTTGCTCAATGGCATTGCAATACCAATAGGTGACACAGTTAAAAATCTGGGTATTCACATGGACCGAAACCTTTCTTGGAGTCAACAAATTCAGGAAGTGAGTCGAAAATTGTTTCGCTCGGCAGGTTCTTTGAGAAGACTTCGTAATTTTTTACCAACTGCAACCAAAATTGCACTTGCACAATCCCTCCTTTTTCCCATCCTCGATTATGCTGATGTTAGCTACCTAGATGTTAATGAGGCACAGCTAGATAAACTTGAGCGTCTTCAGAATTTTTGCATTAGATTCATATTTGGTCTTCGCAAATATGATCATGTTTCCGATTATCGCCTTAAGCTCAAGTGGCTTCCCATTCGTCTTCGCCGGAATGCGCACATTCTCTCACTACTATACAATATCTTATTCAATCCTTCGGCTCCCAAATATCTTAAAGAACGTTTCACGTTCCTTAATGACACACATCCACGATGCTTGAGATCATCGGAAAATTTGAGATTGAAGATGCCGCCACACTCTACAGGGTTCCTTGACAAATCTTTTACTGTCCAAGGTGTGCGTTTGTGGAATAAGCTCCCTGTGTCAATAAGACAAGCTCAGACACAAAGTAGTTTTAAAAAACTGGTAAAGGAACATTTCTTGCAACAAAACTAACTTCTTTTTATTAATCATTATTACATGTATGCAAGTACTTCTAAGATTCTTGTGTATGTATGAAACAGTAAATATTATTATATAAGATTTTTATTAGTATGTATGTAGTTTATCTATTATTATATATAATTATATGTATATATATTTGTAGTACACTTACGTTACTTTCATCTACCTCAGTTGTCTTTTATCTTTCCTGTCCATCCAAAGGTTGTCTGGAAGATATCGCTATAAGCGATAAGACCGCCATTGTACGCTTTACTGTAGTTGATATGAATATATGTAACTTTAATGGTGTACAATAAAGAATATTCTAATCTAATCTAAATTAGGTACTTACTAAAAGATTTTTAATTATAATTTACTACATTTTTCAGATGTTACGTGATCACCGTCAGAATGTGGAGTTCGTTGGTTTTGACCACACAATTCTAATGGATTACATAAACCAAATGTCTCCAGTTTTCGTTGAGGTTGACGGCCGCGTCACGATCTCAAATCCTTGTCTCACATAGACAAAAGCTGGTCATTATTTATGGCACTATTTTTATTAATTTGTTTCAAAAAACTTTTTTTATACAATAAAACATACCGAAAATATATTTGTAAAATTTAAAAATGAGTTTCATTTTCACATATTCATTATTAAATTTATTGTACTGTGTGTTGTTTTTTCTGTATATATCTGTTCTGTGATAATTTCTAACCAAAAGATATTTGTTTTAATATTTAATTAAGATATTTATTTTTATATTTTCACTAATTCAAAATTCATTTTCCTTTGCATGAAACTACAACACTATTGAAATACTTCATATTTTCATAAAAATCATCGTCACCCTTGTTAATAGCGAGATATTTTAGTTAGATTTCTAGCTATCAAACTTCTACATTAAAAAGATCATAGTCAGAAGATTAATGTAGTACAAAAACGGTGAGTCAGAAAATAAGAAGTCGCAGAACTAATTGCCATAATAAATTATTCAGAAAGATGATCTCCAGTAGGAACCATCGACGTATGATATGCATAGACTTCTACTATCGCTAGGTTCCCCTTGTGCCAAGCGAGAGCAGTTTTTAGTCTGATCCTAGTACATTTCGTTTTTCATTTAAGTTAATTTTCGCGCAACGAGAAACTTACATAAGAAAATATCGATGGTTTTGACATTGTTAGGATAATCTTAGTGTTTTAGATAGATTTTTTAAAACGGCAAGCTCTATCTTCATACATAATTCACGACAACACTTGATCACACTAGTGCTTACGGTTTAATCTCTGATAGGCTCACTCTATAGTTTCAAATGGAACCTCGTTGGTAGAAACTCACAAAAAACTAGTTAGTCACGGACCAGGAATCGTTATTCATCTTATTGATAAAAGTTATTTTAATGAACTGAGAATGAGTATCACTTAACTCAGGTCTTTTATATGAATCGATTCGTTCCGAAAGTAGGAATATTACTTTGATTATTATGATTAAACTTGTGGTAAAAGTATATTGTATAACAATAAGTTAACGGAAAAAATGTAAGGAATAAACAAATGGACTGTAAGAGACCTATGCACTGTAATTGATTGAATACATGAAATTGAAATAAATGAGCAACATGACGTTCAGACGTTGACAATATTGTCATTTACTGTGCTGTACTTTTTTCTTAGTAATCGCTATAATTATTGAACATTTTAAATAAGCTATAATAAATACTATATTTTTTACAAAACTACCCCATTTAATTTTAAAATTACTTAACTTCACAACTTTAAAAACAAAATTCATTTCCTATTTTCACAACAAAGTGCCTTAAATTTTTTAATTACATTAAGAAAATACACTAAAACCAATTTTCCTTATATAAAGAGGAAAATTAACAGTCCGTAACATTACTCATGCATTTTTAAGAAGTAATTATATACTAGATGCAGTCTAAATGAAAAATATTTGAAGAACAACTTTCAAGCAAGGCGGACAATTAAAAACAGTTTTCTTAACAAGTCTGAAACTGCTGTATTTTATTCTTTTTCTTCCAGTTTCCACAGTAACAGAGAAACTGTAGCTAAAGTAAATATTTTATTTTAATTATAGTAAGTTTTTAATTGGGCTGAAAGTTAGTGTTCCTGCTGTTATACCGGCCTGTTATTGTCCCACTGCAAGGGATTAGAAAGGAGGTTTATCATTTAAGAAGAACTGTTTAATATTTATGAAGTACATGAAAAAATGTGTATTTCGTTTGGGTGTGATTTTTTTCTACTTATTAGAGGTGTGAAGTATTCACGTTTACTGCCAATTTTGAAATGCTCTCCGCTCTTATATCAAATGTTTTTAGTGTAATATTTTTTGATATTGTTTTTATTGAAAAAACGAGGTAAAATTTACTATGCAGATATCTTTGGTAATTTAAAACGAAATATTTTAAGTGATTTATTAAATGTAACATACGTAATTAAATCTAATATAAGAACAAACATACGTTGATATTTTAATTAATATTATGTACATTATACATTAATATTATGTGTAACACTATTCTAATCATATACTACTCATATAAGTACATGAGTATAAAGCTGCGCTCACCAGTTACGAAGATGCAATGCTCCATGAAATTGCACTGCACACACTTTGAAAACTTTCTCTATTATATCTCGCTTATGTACGCAGCCTTACTTTTAATTAAGCAGGAAAATGAGACTCAGAATTATGTATAGACAATTTGTGTGGCATTCCACTGTCTTGCTCTAATTAACACATAAATTCTTCTTTTATTCTTCCTATTACATTTTTATTTCAATAAAGAAACTTTATTCCATAAGTCTTTAAACTCAAAAAGTGTAGAGATTTCATTTTCCATCTAAGTTGTGATGAAGATAGTGTGATGCTATTTGTTACTGTTTAATATTTTTATGATCAAAAAAAAATTTTTGTTTCAAGATAAAAAAAATGATAGTTTTTCAAGGTCCTCATGTTTAGACTTGTCCTATCCAAAATCAAACGCATGAAACTTTTTACTCTTTCTATTAAATATAACATACAGTTTTCACTAACCACAACATACATTTTTACCTTCTTTTTTTCGCATCCATCTTTTTATCGTTACCTGAGCATGTCGGCACATTTTCTTTATATTCGAACGTGCGTCCTTGCACGTTTATAAGGCACTTAGCGAACAGATCATGTTTTCTGAAGAAACTCCCCATCAATATCAAATGTTTGGTTTGATGTGAATATGTTAACAGTTATTCCTGTATCGAGTTCTTTGCATAATAATATGTTTTGAATGCCTTTTTCAGGGTTATGATTTTAAGCAGTATATTTTTAACATGACCTTCTCCAGTAATAATATTAATAACAGTAACATAAGCGTAATAACGTAGTGTAGGACACCCCCGGCCAGATGGACCGATAACCTGAAGAAGGCAGCTGGCAGTGACTGTATGCAAAAGGCGGGAGATCGTGCGATGTGACGCTCCTTCGGGAGGCCTATGTCCAGCACTGGACTGCAACAGGCTGATATGATGATGATTGTGATGAAGTATAATAACAGCACAAAAACAATAACGGTATTTTTAGGGGTATATAAATCTAATATTTAATAAAAAAGCGCTGAATATATGCAGTTTGTAATCTCGATAGGTTTTGAGGGCACACACTCTTGAAAAAAAATAAAATTGCAAAAAGATTCCGCCTTTTGTATTTCATATAATTATTATGTTGCCCATTATCGCTAACTAACTAACTAACCAAAATCCTTCAGGAATAAGTATAATGCATACGGAAATCAAAACAAACCTAAATCACAGATACAAAAATTACAAATTCAAAACCTTTTAATGGAAACTACGCTACAAACTGTTCATGCCAAAGTTCCGACCATATCTAGACGTAATTCATCACGGATAGTTCGTAATCCAAGGAAAGTTGGCTCCATCCACATTCCAACCCTTCGCATATTTAACGTTCGGAAACTTTAGCGTTATCTGTTTTGTATAACTTTCTGGAAAACGAACAGAAGTGTTTTTAAATTCAAACGATGAGGTAAAAGGTTAGAAGTTTTTCCTTTTCTGTGTTTATTTTAATTTCTTTTTTTTTGGTCGATTTTGTTCTTACTTGAAGGTAAATTAGTCTTTTTCCATGAAAAAAAACAGGACTTGCTATAGTCCAGTTTCTGAAAATAAGTTGCTTATTTATTGTATTATGCATTTTAGTGTTACAAAGTTTAAAAAAGAAAAACATTAGCATCACCAGTTATTCTTTTTTGGACCATTTCAATCGTCACGTATACCTTAAAATAAAATCCCTTTTCCTTGAAACAAATGTCTCTAAACGAGACTCCGCAAGCAACATGATATCAGCAGTAAATAGCCGTTGATTTCTTAGTTTCATGGCGTTTAATGCTAGTTCGATATAAGGCTTAGGACGCAACGCCAACTTTTACGAGCCCTCGTAAAATGTGTTAAGAGGATGGCGTTATTAGGAAAATGCTTAGAAACATTTTTGCCGAAGACATTTTGGAATTCGGGTATAGCAAACACATGTGTCACGATCTTTATGGTGATAAGAAAGGCTTTTTAGTTATTAACCTTTATAAGAGAGAACAAAGAATTTGACACCCGAATAAGTCAAGTGGTTCGTCGAAATATTTTTTCTAGTGTGATGGAATGAACTTCAATTTAGGCCATGCTAAATTTCGGAAGGATCTACGATGCATTAAACAATGTCGAAAGCCCTAATCTTCCGTTGAGAAGTTTTGGTAATAATGTGTTTTTTTTTTTAATATGAATCTTTTAATTACATCCGAAGATTTATTATTATTATGGGCCATTAGAGTCCCACTGCAGAGCAAAGGTCTTCCTTCTCTCAAATATAGTTCGGATTATTTCTGTTGGATGTCTGAAAGGTCAATTTTAAATCGATTCGATCCACCTGAAGTCCAATATCAAGATGACAATAGCCAACCTCAAAAGCGGTCATTACATACCAGCCTTCTACATCCAAGATTTATTATCAAGATTTTCAGGATAAAGGGAATCTGTCTTGACCTTAAACGTACAATAATAAGGATTTGTGGTCAATATGAGTAGGGTCGTAAATCCCGTACCTTTGACAAATATAGCTCGTCATACGTTAACCGTTATATCGGGAATCTTATCACCTTTGTTAGAAGATATCGTGTTAGGTATTACAGTTCAATCGCCTGAAACCCGAATACAGCTAGAATTGCAATTTTATGTTAAAGGTATTTTGCTCGGAAGAATGTGAAACACAGCAACCAACCGAATTTTCTAGGCATATTTATTTCTTTGAAAGCATTCGTAAAAGGTCTAATAATCTTAATTTTAACTAATTGTAATATTAACCAATTTTATTGTTCCTTTTTCTGATTCTTGACCGAATAACTTGCTTAAATTATACCCGATTATTAATTGTACAATTACAGCCGTGAAAATTATAGGTGAAGGAAAACATCGTCAGGAAACCTGGATTCCAAAATTTGGGATCTGAAATCACCAACTCGCAGAGAGCAAGTGTGGTGATCAATGCTCGTGCCTTCTCTATAAAGGAAGAGGCCTGTGCCCAGCAGTGTGACGTTTATAGGCTGGATTTTTTTTTATTTCTTTATTTATAGCCATGAAACATTTTCATTTCCATGCTTTGTCCAAAACCAGCAGTGGTCTTGGAAATGCTGGAGTGAGCTGTATGTAGTACTTCCCTGGGCCTTTAGGCATTTGATTATTCAGTAAGGTTCTACCGGCCAGTGCGTGATATTGCTGTTGCAAAACTACCAGGTAAAGAAAAAGTAAATAGTACCTACACGATAAAAAGTCAGTCCTGGCTATTTAAATTAATCCGTATAACTCTGTTATGTGTTACCTTAAGAAGTACAAGAAAAATATATGAAACCATTTTTCAAATTGCATTTGCTTGAGTTTCTTTATATCTTCACAATGTATTGAAAAACAAATGAACAAAAATGTTTTCTTTACTCAAAACTTTTTCTATTTCAATGCAAATTCGAAAAGAAAAACCTTAAATTTGGAAAGATATCTTCGTCACGTAAAAAGATAATTGCGATACAATATCTTTGAACTTAAACTTGGTTATTTGATTTCAAAGATATCTTTGAAACGCTACACACAATTTCTTTAGTAACATTACACGGAAAATAGGCCGAGAGCTCCAATCATATTTTTGTACAACAACCCTAACAGGACGATGTTTGCCAGATATGACAAGTTACATAGAGCTAACGAGCGCGTAACTAACTCAAATATAATTTGGTTATACCTACTACGTATTAGTTCGGTCGCAAACATTAAACACTTGTTCCTAAGGGAAATCTGGGATGAAAACTTTGAAGACTGGGCTTTTATGTTTTAGATGGGTAGTAAGTGTGGGCGGTTCGTAGAAGTAAAAATGTAGTTAGACTATCTTCATAAAATTACAAATATTAAGCAATTTGTTAGGTAAATACAAAAATGAATTCATCAATTAGGGATATTGTATACCTTTACATATTTCTTTATGTACATTAAGTACATAGAAATTATTTCTAATTCACAACTTGATGGTGAGAACGAAGTTTATGTAAGAGGTTTAATATCAAAGTAATCACAATCACGATAAAAATACAATAGTTTACTGAAATATGATATTTAAAAAATATGAAATTGATAGCGCGACACAGTGGTACATTTAATAAATTCTTAATCCAAATCATGTAAGAGAGGAAAACAAATCCAACATAATTTGCTAAACACAACGACACTACATTAATTTATAAAAACTTACATTAATAGTATAAATGCCTTAATTAAATTCGATAATTATAAATTATCCCAGCTACCATATAGTTAAGCAGTCTTCCAATGAACGTGAGGATCAGACCATCGGTCAGCTTAAGAGCTTGCCACCATCGCCAATTATTTGTTTCAATCAATACGGCGTGACTCGCTACTGATTCAATTCGACGGCTTTGGATGGACATATTATATTAAGTTGCGTTAATTCTGGTCTTATTAATTATAGAGGCACTTTGAGGTACGTTTTGACGAATTTTTAAAGTCGTATTTTAGAGACCTATTCTATATTGGTATTGAAGTGAAGAGTCTGATTTTGAAAGACATCAAAGTAAAAGTATTACCTGCCTTCAGCTAAAGTAACGATGACTAATTAGTTTGTATTGAAAAGCCTAAACATCTTTCAATGCAAAAAGTTGTGAAAACATCATTAATTTTTTTTTAAATAATGCTGATGACTGAAAACCTTTAACAAAGTTACCCTTACCTAACTGGAAACTGAAGTCAAGTCAATATTGGTTTCATACTAGTAATATCACTTTTCTTTAGTCCAACTAGAGATATAACTATAATCAATTATAACATCATCACCAAAAAACAAAAACATACAAGAAAACGCAGATAAAATACCGCATCCGCTCAAAATGCAATGAAGCATGATTACATTCAGTTAGTGTTCAGAACTAGACTAGATGCATAATTCATGGTCCAACAGCGTTCAATAATTCAAGCCCGGCCGAAAGCCGAAAGCCGAAAGCCAATGGGTTCAGATGTTTTATTTTAGTTATCACTTATTCAGTTGTTCGCGACTTGAATGATGATAAAGTATGGAGTTATGAAGGGTTTCGTGTTACGATTTATGATTCGCTTAGAATAACTATAGTATTGGGTGTGACCCTACCAGAAATCGGTGGACGTTCAATGCTGTATATTTTTACTTTTTGTGACTTTGAAATCGCGAAGTCTTTAATGTTTCAGTATGGTAACAAAATAAGTCAATTAAATATTATAAAAACACAATCAGTACCTACGTAATATAAAAATATTTTTTAATATAATTTTATGAACTTATTGCCACTTTATATGCGGGTGATATAAGTCGTCCAGAATAATTAAAAAAGTCGCGTTTGTTTACCTGGGTGATACAATTCCAAGGTGAACAAATTACACAAAAAAAGTCAACTGAATTCACCCAGGTGAACAAAGTGGAATATATACAAATAAAGCACGATAACTGATACCAGAGACGATTTTAAAGTCATTTTATTTTACGTCTCTTATCGTGATTCAATCGTTTGTTCTGAAAGAATCTGATTAATAAATACCATAATTGCGTCGTTAAAACAGTGTTGTAAGCTAAAAATAAAAAAGCTTGTAAAATACTTCAGCATAACATGTGGCCCCGATGAATGGAACAAGTCTCTCAACCAATAGGACTTATCGGAAGTGGCAAAGCGTGGGAGTGTAACACCTGCAAAGGGAACTATTGAGGCATTTATCTACCCACCCCTTCAAGAATAATAAGCGTGACTATATTCAGTATATATTTACAAAACCAAGTAGCAAACAAAACCTAAAATTCTGAGAAAATATTGCAACCGATTATTTTTTGTAAAGCAACAATGAGGCCGGACAATTTACATCTTAATTTTCAGACGGCGAGTGTTTAATATTTCGTTTCAGAATGGACTTTTAATGTTTCATTTCGATGTCACATCGCTTTCTGTATTCTTTAATAAGAATGCTTTATTTTAATCATGATATGAATAGCTTATATTTATCAGCTATTGTTCTTTTTCCTTATTTTCCTTATCTTTTGAGATGTTTATTTTGTCTCTTTGTATTAACGATACGCCTTTATTTTTTAGCTGTCACCACTGAGTCGTTTACTTTTGTTTAATTCTGATATTAAAAATAAAACAATATCATATTTTTCTAGCTTTGTCAACAAAAAGAAAAATAATTTATCTCAAAAAACAACTGAAGCTCGTTACCACAATAGTTCTGACAGTTATTGAATTCGAAAATCAAATAAATAATAAAACCTTTTTAATTGGTAGCCATCCCCAACATATTTGGGAAAAGGCTTGGAAAATGATAATGATGAATAAAACCTTTTTAATCAAGCAAGAACGATTAAAAAAGACGATAACAGAGAAAAAAGTGGTACACTTAACTTTATCATTCGGGTTCCGCAGAAATTTCGGTACAAAAGTGGGTAGAAGTGAAAACTAAAAGCCACCTGCATCGGGCGCTATCATAAATCTTTGGTACACGCGTTTTATCCCAGACAGTGTTTGATATACGAAGCCAGACTGCGGTTTTGGTTATTCACAAATTCATTGGATAAAAATAAATGTCAGTTTGAGGAAGGAACTTTAGAATTGTTGTTTTGAAATTGCTTTTGTTCCGTAAAATTGTGGTTTACCAACTACTATTTCTAAGATCTAAAATAGGTATAGAAAACTATACCTAAGAGATAAAAATAGAATAGAATATGTAATTTATTGTACAGCTTTAAATTTTTTTAAAGATTTTGTTCTGTAAAATAGCACAAGATTATTTACATGCATATTATACTTCTATATATTTCTATATATATTTCTATATATTTGTATTAAGACACATATTTTTTTAACAATGACTAAAAGTGCTCTGAGACGGTTTGACCTATCCGGATTAAACCTATTTAGTGTCCCACTGCTGGGCAAAGATCTCCCCGATCTGACTCCAGACATTCTTCTCTCGAGCCACATGACACCAATCAATCTTACTAGGTTTATAAAAAAATATGTACCTACGGATTGTAATTCGGTCAGTAATTAAAGAAAAGACTAAAATTCTATTTTTCATATGCAAGTTTAATATATTAAGGGCTGTATCAACTCCTATTTCCACTTTCCCTTCAACCCTTTCAAATGTTACAATATAAAGTCGATATTTATTATGTCTCCAATTTTCTGGCAAGTTAAGTGGCGAAAGACCAATAAGGAGAATGAATGACACTGCTTAAGTGGTTTATTGTCGCCTACAAATCCCGGCTTACACCTGTATCTTCGTATTTATCTTTTACACTTATTTTTCTTAAGGAAAGATGATGTTATGGACGGTGTTTGTAGTAAACAATAATATTATGAGCTGGTAAAGTTTGACTGCTGCTACAGAGGTCAGAACTCTGATGAAGAAGGAACGAGAGTTGATCACCGATTTTACATAGAGGGTGTTATAAAAAGGGTATATCTATGCAAGAGGGGGAATAGTATAATATGTACTATTCACCCCTCGTATAAAGTTTACTAAATTTCAGCTCAAAATTAGTTAATTGATATCCAATTTTCCACCATCAATTATTTGACACCAAATAGACATAACCTTTCGGTAGCAAGGCCACCCAAGGCACTATTTATGTTAGAGTGATCTGTCTTCGTATAATAGAGTATGCTCAAGTATACCCAGTTTCTAAATTCTCCACCAAAATGTGCTACCCCACTTTAAAAACCGTCACAAACAACCCCAAACATAAACTTTCCACCCCACGAAGAGCATCATCATAATAATTTCTCCTTAAAACTCGCCTGTCTCCAAAATCGATCATACTTTATCCCAAAAATTGTGCATCGGGCAGTTACTTATTCAAATTTGGCCGATATAATGCATGTTGTGGCAAGTTCTCGTGAAAATAGGCTAGGCTTACATTGGCTGCCTTCCAAGGGGACACGTATCGCAGTCCAGATTAATTGTAACTTCTTTTGCCAAATGCACTCTAAAGCCTAGATTTACGACGGGTATTTACTGGGTTTTTGCAAATATTGTTCGTCATTTGTTTTGGAATAGGGCTGGCGGGTTGGAATTTGAATTCTTTACTGTGCCAGACGAAGAAGTAACTCTCAGTTTTGTTCTTTAAGAATCGTTTGAGCTAGCTTGGCACTGGTTGAAAATAATAAAGAATATTTGTTAGTAACTATTATTTATTGCTGGCAAAGTTTATTTAATTTATCAACTGATCTTTTTTCTAAAGTTTTTTAAAGCGTCAAAATAATTGCTTTAGCATTTTTAGAGAAACGCAATACAATACAGACTAACAAACAAACAGGCCAAAAAAACTTTTTCGTCCCAACGTAAATGCAGTCTTTGTTCCATCGTGGGTAAAAAGTAGCGCTTTTCTCGTTTATTTAAGCCCCATTGGACTCACAATTGCAGCCATAATTTTTATTTAATGCACTTACAGTACGGTGTCGGTCAGAGTATAAAATCTTTTAACTTAATTTGTTCATTGGGATACTCTTTTTGCATATTTATGTCGTGAGGAAGGCACTGATTTTGAAACAAGAGATTTTTTATTCTATGTTGAAATACTTTAGAAATTTAGTTCAGGCTTATTTAATAAAAAAAATTATCTTTTACTATATAAATTACATGTTTTTAAATATTGAGTCACGTCTTCAGACTTTTAATGAATTTTCTTGTTTTCTAGCAAAACATAACATGAACATAAAATAATCAAAACAATATTGAAAAAGTAATCGCTTTCCGACTGTTTAATTCGAGTATCAGCACATTTGTACATTGCTTTTCTATTTTTCTATTTCACTAATATCCTCCCTCAAACTGGTACAACTTTTACATACATAAAAGAACGGACCAACTTTAAAAACATTTATGCTGATCACCCTTTTAAGCCCAATTTCAGTCCACGCATCAGACTTTGGGTCAAACTCTAAGCCGGTCAGACCAATCGGCAACTATTTATTAAACTATCAATTCTACAAAGTAAATAAAACGGGGACCTATTTAAATAATGATTCTCAAGTTTATGTAAACCCTAAGTATTGGACAGGCATACAATTTATTCAAGAAGTTGGGATGTTAAACAATATTGGATTAGTTGGCACAAAATGTTTCGGTACAAGCCATTTAAATTACCAACTGTAGCGTAATTCATAGACTAGGCTAGTTACAGCTGTTATAAAAACTGTTTTAAATTTATTGTCTAAAGCAACTTGGTAATAGTTGTTTATGTAAATTTCATGAAATAGCTATAATTGAATGACAGATGTGTTTCTTCGGTTTCAATTGGCACAATCAGAAACAATTAATTGACTGAAGTACCTATTCATAAAATTTCAAAATATCAAACAACGAAGGGCTCTACAGCAAACGCTGATGTCCTATTCAGCCAAATTATAATTCTCTTTAAAATCTTAGCCCATATTACAATAACGATTAAAAATATGAAACGAAAGTCACACGTCTACAACTCTACATTTTTAATTTCGACCAACGTCCTTCCTAAATCCAAAAGTTTTTAGGAGGCTTTTACAAGTGTTAATTTAGGTTGCAAAATTATGGTTAGTTTTAGTCGTATAGTGCGCAAGTACGGTACTTCGTAGCGGTAAAGTTATACCTGCTATTAGAAAATATTTTATAGACATATTATAGGCGTAGTGTAGCTCAAAATAAGTTAATTTGCCTCGGAAGATAAAACCGTAGCAAGTGACTACGCTACGTAGCGATATGCTACGGTTTTTCGTAGCTGATTGCTACAGTGCTTGATGTGAAAATTCGATTAATTGCAACTGTTGGTACAAGGCTCATGATGATTTTGACTCTACTGAGAATTCGTGATTAAAAAACTCAATTATATTCTTCCCATCTCAAAAATGAAGCCCAAAACTCTCATTTGACGAATGTAATGTAAGAGTTGCAAACAAGGCGGTGTATAATTGATTAATAACGCAATTGTCACGCAACCAAATACGCCAGTCATACCCTCATACCTTAAAAAATAAAACGAACAATATCCCCAAAGGAAATTACGTAAAGGGCCATTCTTTTAAGCCATTGTCTGATAAAATTACACGACAATTTAATAAACAAACGTGAAACGCAATGTAGAAAACGTTTCGTGAAAAAATAAGTTTCGGAATTTGCAAATACTGTAATATAAAGGGCATTCGAGTGCTGCTTTTGCAATTTCAACGATATTGAAATATTAAAATTTTGTGTATAACTTGTTTCATATTATTATTTCTTGCTGGTGGAAAATTCCTACGTTTCTTTTGTTGATTATTTTTTGTTGTTTTGTAATGAAATTCGTACGACGTTATAATTGCAAATACGCTCCTTGAGTGAATACAGTTGTTAGTGTTTTATAACTAAAGAGTTTTTCAGAAAAATTGGTTTATCTTCCTAGTAAGATACAATGCCAATAATATTATTGCCAACAAAGGTTTGTGCAATCAAAGAACATTAACTTTTTTTTTCAATTATGTCCTTTTTATTAATACACAAACTTAAATAATGACTAAATTCACTTTATTCATAAACTATAGCATATTATGTAAAATTCATAAAAGTTTAATATACGAAAAACTCCTTCAAACACGTACAAACTTAAAACAGCCGTTCTAGCGTCTAATAAAATACGTTTTCGCAAGAATTCTAATAAAAGAGAGACAGTACCAAGACTTTTTCATTCATAAAGTAAATTATGTTTCCAACGCAAAGTGTCACAAACTATGAAATATTAACTCTGCAGTCAACAAAATGCAGAGTCTTAATAATTGAATAAAAATCTTGGGGGTAAATTACTGTGCGAAGTTGTTGCAGATGCCTTGGGACGGGCTTGCAATTCAGGTGCATGAATTGTTTACTACTGATGGAATGACTGCGTTATATCTCTTGCAGTGAGGTTTTTAAACGTCAGGTATTTTATGTCTACTTATGTGTGTGTTTGGAGTTCTTTTAAAAGCGGCACACCCTGTGTAGCAAGGGATTTTATAAATGTTGTAACTGTTGATGTAATTTTTTTTCGTGGATCACGCATTTTTGGTACATTGAGTGGATAGTATTTATTATAGTTTGTCGCATAGTGGAATGTTGACCTGTATACATTTCTACATATTATTAGTGTGATCTAAGTTTTGTTTTTTTTTCTCAATGTGGACTTTTAAATCGTAATTTTCAGTCTGATTATTCTTTTCTCAGCTACGAGCGTTGAACTTTAGAGCCATAAAATTAAGAAATAAAAATAACTAAAATAAATTAAATTATTCTTAGAAACAGATACGAGAAAACTTCGTCCATCTCCGACCAGATATCTCAATACATAATAAATCCACAGTTTCATCTTAAAACAAACTATATTTTTCCTTTTAGAGAAATTAGATCGTTCGCAAGTTTCCACCGGTTTCTTAGTTCGCGAGATATTTTAGGAGTCAAACAAGTTTGCCTTCTGTATAAAGTTCTTGTAATATTACCCACCGGGGTTCAAACTCATGACCTCATTTCCCTCCCAGTTTAATGTATATGAGTCCGCCAGACTAAACATTGTTAGGTGCTGTAAAATCTGATAGTAGTCTTTTTTATTAGTTTTATATTGCTTACTTCTAAACGAATGAATATTAAAACGAAATTTAAATTGACAAAAAAATATATATTTATTTTTGGAAATTTTCAATAAACGCCGACTCCAATTAAATTAGGAACAAGGCAGGCAGAGGAGGAAGAATTTTCAATGATCATGTACATAAGAATTGTTGTATAATGAAATTAATATGTCCCATTTTTTTTTGACACCAAAGCCTAAGTTACTTTTTTTTAATCGATACAAGATCCTACAAATTAATTTATGTTAATGTGATCATTTACGAACTAAGTTTTACTTCATTTCCATTAAAATAAATTGTTTTGAGAGGATCTGACCGCCAGTCCCTTTCAGCTGAGCGGTCATCTACAAGAGAACCAAGTATCTGTAGCCCTCATTGATTCAATAGAATTTCTATTGAACGTATTCATGTAAATTACTTAGCTTTCAATACCTTAGTGAGCATTGAAAGAACGTTTTTGTCTGGTATATAAATAAACACATGCCATATTTTATATTCAATGTCAACATTTTGAATCACATAACATAACATATCATCACGCCTGTATCCCCGAAGGGTTGGGCAGAGGTGTACCAATGTACACCCACAGTTCGCCGTTATTTTGAATCACGTAATTCTCTATTATACTGATTTAACTTCTTAGATCTGAAAAGGTATTTACTAAATGCATAGTTAATAGTTATCCTTTACACAATAAAATTATATTTCTTTTAAGGTTCTGTGCTCGTTTTTAGGTTCAAATTATTCAGTTATTCTCAGAACTTAGACATTCAGTTGTTTTATAACTTTTCAAAAGAAACTCAAGAACAACACATCATTATAGGATCGCCTAGTTTAAAACATGAGAAAAAGAACTTATATTAACTTATATTCAACATTCTTATAATCTAAAGAAAAAGGAAATATAATTTGAGGGAATTATTTCAATCCATTGCGTATTCTAAACCAATACAAATTGCTGACTTAAAATTTCCTCATATACACGAACAATGGACTTCAAAACGGCTTTAAGTTCCACCATGTTTGTTCTGCTGATCCCAAGCTGGTCGTTAAGGCTCGATTGACGTCGTAACATGGTTTTATACTATCTATCAATTCGACATATAAAATTTACGAGGGTATGTCGTTTGGTCGCTAGTAAATTATCATTGTAGGTACTGGTCTTGAAATGTATGTGACCGTACTGAAGTTAATGATTTGACCTCAAATTGTGGACTGAGAATTTTGTAGGATGTAGAGCCTATCTGCGGAGGCTATGTTTTAGTACCACTCGTAATGGGTCTGCCTGGACTGGATAAGTGTTACGCCCACGTTCGTTATATATGGGCAAACTGGTATGTTGGCAACTGTGTTTTGCGTGGTAGTATATAAATAACATGAATTCCCCTTTTTAGTGTTGGGATTTTCAAAAGCAAAAAGTAAAACTATCGAGCAGCAAGAATTTTAAAACTTGGACTTACAAAATAACGATAGGAATTGTCAAAAAATTTTTTTGAGGAATAAATAGGTCACTGATTAGGAAATAACGTTGTTAGGAATCTAATTGTCTAATTTTAACTTTACTACGCTGAAATAAAAATCCGAGCTCATTTATTTACGACAACATTTCTTGTAAATCAAGTCAAGCAAGCGGAGCGCGTCGGAACTAATGAAATCGTCATGGAAACGTTCTTAGAAACCTTCTCACTCCTGCCCCATGGAGCACATTAATCGTCTGCCGAAACCTGATACAATCAGGACTACACACGCTAAATAAAACTGGGGCCGTACCATGATCTCTTAAATAAGGGCCTCGATTCAGCTATTTTTAAAAGCTTGTCAATGGTTAGTCAGTGTACTTGCTACTATATCTAATTTTCGGATTCAGATACTACAATAAAATATCATTCAACTATCGAAGATTCTTTACTGAACAATTAATGATCGTAATGACAGTTCACAAAATACCAATTATCATAAAAAATACCAAATGCAGCATGTCATTCAGTCAATTCAAGCAACTCTTAAATAGCTGAATCGAGGCCCTGTACTGTTGCGGTTGTGGAAGCGAGACGGCGCACTACACTGCGCATAGCGCTGTCCCGCTTACTCAACGTCGACAGTCTTTCTATAAGAGCTCATGGTACGGCCTCAGGACTACACACACTAAATAAAACTGATTACAGAACCTGTCTCCAAATTCTCTCGAATTTGCAGTTGAAACGAAACCGCCTGATAAGCTCACAGCAATAACTAAAGAGGGTACATTAGCTGTAAATTTCGAGCCCGAGACGACATCTCGTGCTAACAAAGCCGTGAAAATCCCGGCATATTTCCGAGTTGTTTAACTGGAATAATACAGTCTAAACTGTCGCGAATAAAAGTATAAAGTTTCACGTTTTAACCATTTTGTGGACGTTCAAGTTTTTGGTGTTAATTTTGTGGTTAATCTTATTTTTTGTTGGGTTTTTTCAAAGAGACTTTGGGTTATTCTGTTATTGATTCTATGCGCAATTTTTTATTGATTAAACTAATGTTAAAATATAGATTTAACATATGTCCTAATTTTGTATGTAAATTCTCCTTGCGATTAGCTAACTTGGTCACTTCTTATTTTATTTTAATATCGGATAAATTAAGACAAGAATGAAGAAAAAATTCAATCCATTATTTTTTCTAAGAGATATTTCAGTTGGACATCGTAATTTTAATCTTACTTGAATATTTTTTTATTCTTTAAGAACGCAAAGCTACGTGCATAATACTAAACCATACGGGCTTTAATCCGCAGTTGGCTTCCAGACCCGAGGGAACATTATTTTTCATTTGAACACAGACTCAGACATCTTATTTTTATGGCTTTCTGTAGCTGTGATACTATATGTAGGTAGGTATGTTTCTGAGTGAATTACTGCCACATTCTTTGTCTTCAAGTCGAATATTCTTTGTTAATTTGATGACTCAGATTTTAATATTTTTTCCACCTGCTTGAGTCTTTTAGGCCTTTAAAAACAAGTACTTCTAAAAGTAACGAAAATACAGTATTTTGTTGAAGTAAAAAAAAAACTACAATGCTTTTAGATTAGGTAAGGTTAGTAATACAATTTCTACATTATCCAGTATATTCACAAAAAAATACTTAAAACACGCGTAGGTTTCCAAAAATATTGTTACATCGTTCCCAAATTGAATTAATTAAACTTCCCAAAATTTTGGCTGATCTAAAATCTGGATAAAGTTGGAGCAACAATATTATTTCAAAACTTCGAGGCGAAGGTATACTTCATACGGCCAAGTTAATAAAGAGGCCAATCAAAGCCAAACTGATCGGTGTAACGTGTTACAAGTTAATACTAACACTCCTGTTTTTATTATTTCTGCATAAATTGGGGGTAAGCTAGGAGAGATGTAAATATTGGATGGTATATAGTGGTTTGGGAACAAATATTGGCTTCTATTCTGATACTCAGTACGAAACACTGTACTATTGAACTGATATTACTTAACATTCGACGACTACCGTGGTCGAGTGGCGTACACACCGGTTTTTAAGGTGTCGCTAGCTCAGAGATCCTGGGTTCGATCCCCGGACGGGTCAATGTAGAAAATCATTTTTCTACATTGTTTCGGGTCTGGCTTTATGTGGAACCTTCGTTGCTGAATTCCATAACACAAGTGCTTTACAGCTACTTGCTTTGGGTCTAAAGCAAAGTACATACATTTTAAAGTCTCAAGTGATCCCGTAATTTAAAGGACCTAATGAGTCCATGTCTTAGGTCTGGGTGTGGAACCATCGTAGTCTTTTATTCCTTATCACAAGTGCTTTTGTTATTGACTTTGGGTTCAGAGGAATAGATGTGACGTCCACATTTATTTAAAGAGAAAAATAACGTTACATCTAAAAGATTTTACTCATTCTGTTTTCTTATTAAATGGTCTTGATTATATTGTTTTCGTATTGAATACATTGACCCTTTTCATCGTTACCTCTGCCAAGGTTGCCGTCAATTACAATATAGGTCCGTGGAGTTAGGTTAACTAATATGAACCCTTGTACCGGTGACATACGTTAAACGTTGCGGAAACACTTTGTATTGACAGCATCTTTTCAAGGTCATCATCCCCCGAACCTTTTCCCATCTATGTTGGGGTCGGCTACCAGTCATACCGTATTCAGCTGAATACCGTATTTTACATGGAGTGACTGCCTATCTGACCTCTACAACCCGTTTTACTGGGAAACACAGTATCCCATAGTAAGACTGCTTGTCAGAATTGACTTAACGACTGCCAAAGATCTATGTATTACTATGACAGCCGGGACCTACTGTTTAACGTGCTTTCCGAAACACGGAGGGGTCTCGGTATATTATAAATGGTCACCCATCCACGGACCAACCGCGGCGAGCGCGGCTTAACCTGTAATATCGGTCAAACCGTACGGCTTACACGAGCCCCTCAGCATCTTTCCAAGGTAGGTTAGTTTGTTATTTAAAGTTCTTGATGCGAATGGCGTGTGGTTGACCTTACACGGTTTAGGTATAGGTACATATGTAAACATGTTATGGGTTGATAAAAGGGTGGGTTTGCCAATCAAATGATCCATCAACTAAGTGATTGGAATTTGCGGTAAATGTATACCGAATTTAGGCGGTTTTCTATTCTATTGAGAGAACATTTTTGAAAAGTTATTTGACCGACATGACCTCTTTTGTTGAATCTTTTTAAATTGGTCAAATTATTGTGAAAAATAATGACTTTTAAATAATGTGTAAAAAATAATGAATACTATCAATAAAAAAGGAGGTTGAATTTTGAATTAGTTTTTACCCAGATTTTGAAATTATTTTTATAATTAAAACAAATATTAGTATCTAAAGAGTGAGGCCAAAACACATAAAATAATAAAAATTATAATATACGCTTATGCTCGATTCTTGCCCCAATCATAACAGAAACAGTTAGTGTCTCGCCATAACACTGAATATTTAATTAAATCTGGGCAAGAGTATAATCTGATGATAGTAAAACGCACGAGACATGTCCAACCGACCCGACCATCGTAACATTAACCTTTAGCAGGTAGCTCTATTAATACCTCACTTACCTCTTATCTATAGGAATTTTGTTTGTTTGTCAATATATATAATTAACTTTTAAAAACTTAGATTCGCATTTCTGTTCTTCACATTTGTCAGTCATGCTAAAAGTAAAGAAAAGTCTCTCCAGAGACTTTAATATAATTGATTAATGAAAGATTACTGTAGTAACAATTCAATACTTAAATCTAATACAACAACAAAAACTTACAACTACACTAAAAGCAAATCTTATATAATTAAATAAAACTAACATGCGTCAGAAAATATTGATTTGATTCATAAATATTTAAAAGACCTACTCTTATTAAATGTATATGGGACAACGTTAAAGGTAAATCAACCAAAGCGATGATCAAATAGTTTTTGAAGTCGAATCAATCTTGTACGATATGTATATCGCGTAAAATACAAAAATGTATACTGACAGATTGAGATATCTTACTCTTGAAGTTTCTTAAGACAATTCTTTAGAGACTGCAATTTTTTTGTGCTTTCAAATTCAAAACAATCCCCTTCTTCTAAAACTTAAAATATTTTACCTACCAATTGACAAAGATCGGCTTAAGCTCATAGAAATTTCAATTCCGAATATATCAAACACAACCACATGCAAGAGCTAGTTAACCACAAGTTATTAATTACTTCAGATACACAATATACGATGGGGTGAACTAAGCCCGCAACTTTGATTATAACCTTGAATTCTGGCTGTGTTTGGTACAGATATATACGTGTGATAGTTCTTAGAAAAGTAATTGGTAAATCTATGACGTCAGTCTTGTTTGTCGTATTTCTTATTCTGTATGTATTACTTCTATAATTATCTAATGTATTAGTTCTTGTGAAATGTTTACTACAGAGACTCGGTATTTGTTTATAAAATTAGGAGTTTTTTTTTTGAATGAGTATAGGATATGTATACTTAAAAAATAATCTAGGGTCAGTGGGTTGTCATAGGGGTGGAATGTACACCAATACGACGCCTTGTAATCAGACATACATTTTGCAAGGCGATGTCAGACTATCGAATTTGTCAAATAAAGAATCCAACCCTTTATAGTCCGGATTTTTTACTTTGTTGTCCAACAGATTACAGATCAAAGATAATAGAATAAAGATTGATGTCTTACGAGCGACAGTGATAAGCATCTCGGATTCTAAAGTCTATCGGATAAGAAAAGGTTGGTTGGATTCCACTAAATGTAACATTTACAAAACCGTCATCAAAAGCCACAACAGCTTAACTTATGTAAAATGCAACAGAAATTCTAACTTCAACTATTATAACTATCTGTTGTTATTCAAAACGTCTGCAATTTATCAAAGATCTTGAATATATAAACTTGAAAACCAGAACCGAAACGCGAATAAATCTATCAGCAAACCAAACTACAGTTGCTCAAGACAAAGTTGGTGGTTGAAACTTGATAAATTATTATGATTTTGAGTTACGCATGTTCCGTCAGAAGGTTGGCCCGGTTATAAATTATAGCCGGTTGGGGTTAAAAGACAAGATAATAATACCCGGGTAGTATGGGAACCGGGTAGGGTTGCCGCAAGGTAAGGTCTGGCAGGTTTCTGCTACAGAGCACAGGATAATGATTGTCTGAAAAGGATTGCTTCCTTTGTTCTTTTCAGGGTAGATAGTAAAAGTCCTGCAGTGATAATTTATTAGTTTTTTTTAAACATACATGTGTGTTATGAATATGCTTGTTTTAGCTTTCTACATGATTTAACTTGCTAAGGACTGAAAATCAAACTAAATAATATCTCTAAATTTTTTTTTATAAAAAGAGCATGTTTTTGTCTAAATGGCTTAAATAGCAAAGAAATCGTTCATACTTTTTGTTTTCAATTTAACTGTATTTTTTTTTACATAGAATTCAAATATTTAAATATTTTATTTGAACTTTACTAACATATAACAGTCCTGTTACAGTATGACTCTGCACCTGTGTCCGAGCCTTTGGGAAATAAACGAGTGATGTAGCATGCAACGTATAAAGGAACGCAAACCATCTCTGAATACTGATCCATTAATATAATATGATCGCGGTCATCCATCTTGGATATGCATAAAAGAAAACATGAGTGAAAATAAGAACTCGCACTGACCGATTCTTCATCATTAATCATGATATTTAAAAACCTTGTATTGATAAAAGAGCTTTTCTTAATAATATGAGTCACATATACTATAATATGTCTTAATCACTCGAATCAATTTCACAATTTATTATTTGTTTACTGCTTTTTGTACTTTTAGGTACACTAACCGTCTTAAGTTTTTTTAACTGCTCTTATATTTGGAACTACCGACATACTTTTTATTTTTTTTGTAAAAATGTAAGATATCCAAATCTTTGGATTTTGATAAAGTGATTACAGCCTACATAACATATCTATGTATGTACAAAAGAATATGATCACAAACAAAACCTGCTGTTTTTATAAAACGTTACGTTTAATAACGAAATCCACAATTCTGGCAGCCCTAATCGGTGCACCACCTTTCCCATTTAGCATATAAATAATAGTGCCCAAAAAGGGTCTGTAGCCGTGAATTGTCGACACCTCGGTATATTATTGAGCTTCTACCACTAAACTGTGAGGTTTTATTTTATTCATCTTTATTAGGGTTTTGGTCACTAGGGCCCGTACCATGATCTCTTAAAGCAGTGTCGTTGCGGCTGTGGAAGCGAGACGGCGCGCTACACTGAAATAGCGCTGTCCCGCTTACTCAAACGCAAGAGTCCTGCTTTAAGAGCTCATGGTATGGCCCCAGAGATTATTTGTTTTCGAGTTATAAGCTGTTAGAAATTTGTACGGATTGGATTTGCAAATGGTCGCTGTATAATTGTTCGTCCTAAGTAAGCAGGGTTTGATGGTGAATGGTTATTTGAATTTGGTGTGGTGACCTTTGAGATAATTGTTGTTTATTCAATGCATGGTGTAAATTTTCCGTTGTTATTTTTTGTTTTGTGATGTGGTATGTTTCATAATAAACTGAATATTTATTTATATTTTTTTTATATGAAATTATAAATTGATTTTTATCCCATGAAATAACTATATTTTTTCACGATAGACCGTAGATTAATAGAGGAACAGTTTAAAGAATCATAGAACATGTTATTTCATGATAAAATATACATCCTAACTATAAGAGTGATGAATTATACCACGTCCATTAAAACCGTACCCTATGCTTATTTTATACACAAGAGGATGCGCTGCGAAAAACAGGGTAGGGTAAAAACAGGAAGGTAGAAAAAAACACCTTGATTTAAGACTCCTTGATTTATTATTATACGCAAAAATCCATATAAAAGGATACACTAATATGAATGTGGGATCAGGTTCATCAGTCAAACAAAAATGCGTATTTAAATTTATTTTATTTTAAGCAACTTATTCTAAACGTCCTACTTCTTTACACCATCACGTCGTTCTCCTGTTCTTCTCGTGTTCCTTCTTCCACGTCAACATTTACCTCATCTCAAGCATACATAACTTGTCTCACTCACACTTAGCTTCTGTCTCTTTCACACATCTCATGCATCAGTCACGTTCCATTCCTACATGAATGATTTAGTAAATATATACTCGTAAAACATCGATTAACAAATGTTTAAATAACTTATTTTAAGCGAAACTCATCAGCATCTGCAATTTATAGACATAAATTCTGCCGGAGATACCGCATTGCAAACATATACAACAAAATACATATAGACTAAAACGTTTAGACTAATTATGAACCTTCATTATTTAAACTCGATTGAAAAATTTTAATTGACTTTAGCCTTTAGATCTCTAATACATCCAAATCCTAATCTTAAACATGGTCAGATCTAAACAGACCAAATTAATATACAAGCCAGCACCAGCCCACATTATTGGGTGACCAGCCGTGCATAAGTAATGATAACACTGCCTACAAGGTCCATTAAGTGATTAGTGTCCCAGATAATTGTGTTATACATATGCATAATATATTCCCAGCTAACACTATCCCATCAGATACGAATGATTAGACTCAAACGTGAGATTGTCTTAGCTATTGCAGACTGAGAAACGGTTTGGCAAGGTTTGATGGACGAAAAATGCGTGAATGTATGATAAAATCTGATTTAACGGTTAGTCTACTGCTGATGAATGCAAGAGAGAGAAAGAAAAAAGCCGGCCAAGTGCGAGTCGAACTCGCGAACCAACGGTTCTGTACCACCGTTGTATGACAGCCCCTTAAAAAAATATATTTTATTTTGTTTTTAGTATTTTTATTTATAGTGGCAACAGAGATAACTAATTGTGATTATATCAGTCGTCTGGCTATTGCGGTTTTTGAGGCATAGCCTGGTGACAGACAGACAAACAGACAGCGAAGTCTAGTAATAGGGTCCCGTTTTGACCCTTTGGGTACGGAACCTTAAAAGGGGACCGTATCATGAACTGTTTAAGAGTTTATTGTGTTGTGTACTACTAAGGTTGGGTTGATGTTGTGCAACTTAAAAGCTTATAGAAAACATTATGTGTCTTAACCACTGGGACAGTATAAGTTAGACAAGTAATTTTTATTTGCATGTGAAGCTAGATAGCGTTATTTGCAAATAATCTTGGTTTTATACTTATTCTTCGATGATAAAACATGGTTTAAACCGTTGTAACAATATTACTCTAAGAACTCAAAAAGCTTGGTGGTAGAGTTTGATAAATAAAGTAAATAATAATTCTTCTACTTTGTGTTAAAAGGAGGGGGGGGGGGGGGACATAGGTACCTAAAAAGAGATTTTTAACTTTTTCTAGTATTAATATTTACTTTTAGATTAAATTAGCTTTTGCTTTAAGTCGGCTTACAAAATAAGCAACTCTTATGAACCATAATGTAATACCAGTTGCCAGGTCATCATCAATATGAATGCCAGTCGTGAACAAATCCTTGGCAATTAGGGCCACCGCTGGACACTAAAACTCTCGTTCACGCGAAACTTAAAGCTATTTGCCAAACGACCGCCATCCAGCCAAAAATTGAACCAATTATAGTCACACGCGCAAAGAATATTTGAATAGCAGAAGTGGCATGGAGTCCTTGTGTAGTTGAAAGCTTTCTTTTGCATATTTTTCTTTGCCTACACTGTCGCACGCTGGGCAAAGGCATAGACACTTCGAACATTGAAGTATGGCTATTTTACTTCTGTATTTGAGTGCTTATTAGAAAAACTGGATTCAGTTTCGACAAACTAATCTGTTTTACTGACTTACTAGACGAGCTCGCACAATGAATATCGCATTCAAACTCATTCGTAATGCATATGTCGTAAGTCAATTAACGAAAGCATTTTTTTTAACTAATTATTCAGACTATCTTACTTTTACTACACTAACGATTACATGCACTAACAAGCGCTTTAATATCGACAGAGATTGGCGAGTCACAACTACATTTCGTACCATTTTGCATGATATTTAAAAATCTCAATCCTATTTAAAAGGGTGATAACGTGTCTCTAAATGTCTGCTGTACTCCAAAGAAGCCTAAGTAGGCAAATGTACGTGTAGAAAAAGTTAAAGCAAATTAACCGGTTAGACCTCATTGGCTGTTTCATGACATATATTAATCTTTGGCCCACCGTAACAACTATGTGTATCAAGTACTAGTGTACACGCCAAATAGCCATTGTCGTTTAATGGGACAAATGTACCAATTAGTTTTATTAATCTATTAGAGTACCTAATTAGTTACGCAGGTTCATGAAGTAAAACATTTCAAAGTAATTCAATAAGGTTTTTCTTATTATTCACGGCATTTTATCTGTAAACTTTACAAAGAATGATATCCTTGAAGTAATTTACTCTTTAACTTGATAAAACCTCAAAAGATCATTCTTATCATTATAATAAATCCCTTGTTAAAATTCCTCTAAATAAAATAAAACATTTCTAGAAATTTTTAATAACGATATCTGTTTCGGGGCAATCAACAGAATATACAATTTACATTTAAAATTCATAACGACGCTTACACGCGACCTTGGCTTCTCATTCCTTGTAATAAAAGCTGTTTTCTCTTAAAAAGTATTTTATTTTATTCGTTTAAATTAATTTATGGCTGCAAAAATTAGAATAAGCGAAATAATGAGTTGAAGAAAAGAGTTTCTCGATGTTTTTAAACATAGAATTTTATGTTCTTTTTTTGAGAGATTATTAAAACTGGAATTTTATTTAGAATATTTGTTTGAATTGCTCAAATAATTAAATGGTAAATTAGCTATTAATGTTTAAAGATAATCATTGATACAATTTATTAAATATTTTAACCTTTTTTGATTATGAATACTTTAGTTTCGGATTCAATTTAAATAAAATGATTTTATAATTTATGTTGTTTTTAGTAATGTTAAAATAAATATTGGAAATGTGTTTCAGTGTAAAATTTTCATTTACGATGAAATTATGACCCACCTTTGTTCAGTAAATAAAGTTAATAAAAATATATTTCAATACATAGGTGTTTCACATAAGAGTTATTCAAATTTTTATAACAATAAATGAAATTCGATAGAATAGTTTCAAAAGCTCTGTGAAGACACTTTAATTTGGTTTTTGTCACGAAAACATGTTAAGGTAATAAATTCTCCTATATTAAACTTTGATAAATTGCGTAAAACGTGCAAATGTGATTTTTAATATCAAAGTAGTTACGTATTCAACAGTGCGAGGTGATTTTATTTGAAGAAAATGCTTTTAATTTAGTTTTACCTTAGTACGTGATAGACGACAAAATTAATTTTAAGAATTGTGCGTTTTTTAACTTCAATTATTGAAATTAGCTATGTACAGGGTGTTACAAAACCCCAAATGGCATCATCAACCATCACATGGCTAAAATAAAATGTTAAATTTGGAATATTCATGATAATAACAATATTAATGAACTTTGAAATAGCCACCAAATTCCCTAAAAACTACACCACCGTTTTCGTCGGTGTTAATAGTGGCCTTTTGTATGATCATTTGGCACAACCTGTGACGATGCTGTCACTCTCACTATTCATTTAGAAACAAAAAAAATTTTTAGGTTATATATATATTTTTTTTTCTACTTTAATAATAATCAGACATCGATACCTAACAACCCCTTAACGGATCGGACAGGGGTTTTGTAACACCCTGTATATCTTCGCTACTGTAATTTTAAACCCGATTTAAATTAAAGGTTTAATTATGTAAAATAACTAAAGCGGTGCTGCCACTGACAGTCAAACTATGTTTTTTGGTATATCACTATTCTATAAACATTAAAGATTTTTTTGTACTTCAATAATTTACAAATTATTATTTTTTATTAAACGTCCAGGTTTAATAAGTTTTATTATTATTTTAAATTTTGCTTCCATTTTTTTTTTTAAAGATTAGAGGAAGCCACGAGGGCATTATTGAATAGCCTTACATTTTTAACAAACTTACTGTTCTTAGAATGCTTCGTATTCAGTCGATCGATGGTAATTTTGTTATCTACCAGCCAGTGTTTCTGAGAAACCGAGCCTATTAAATAAGGCCAACTGTTTTAAATATGGATAATGTATTTTTAACCTTTAGACTTTCGTAAAATAATTATCTCTTTAGCGTAGGTACCTAGAAAAAATATTTATAAAATATTGGGTACTTAGGTTTACGCGACTATTAGACATTGAAGTAAAACTACTTTTTGCGGGTTATGTCGCGGTTTATTTTTTTGAAATTTAAATAATATTTTTTTTTAAAATGATAAAAATTAAACAACGGTTTAAAAAAGGTTTATTCATTTAAATCATTTTTATCCGACTAGCTTTTAAACTATTTCGCTACATGTCATGTTATTTAACGGGAAGTATCGCGAACATCATAAATACATTTTTGGGCTTGACGTTTCAATCGCGTTGCACCAACCGTGGTCGCAAGCAAACTGGTGATGCGGTGTCATCGCTAAGTGCATGAAGTAGATGACTATTCAGCTACCTCCTGTTCTTCCAAAAATCGTGCAATCTTTATGTATCATATAATGCTTTCCGAATGTAAGCAACTATTTACGGGCCTGTTGGTCTAGCGGTTAGTGACCCTGACTGCTATACCGGAGGACGTGGGTTCGATTCCCACTCAGGACAAATGTTTGTGTGATGAGCACGATCATTTGTTCTGGTCTGGGTGTTATTTATCTATAATATGTATGTATTTAGAAATATATAAGTATGTTTATCAGTTGTCTGGTTACCATAACACAAGCTCTCTTAGAGCTTAGCTTGGGATCAGATTACCGTGTGTGAATTGTCCAGGAATATTATTATTATTTAAAACGAATCTACTTTAAATAATTTGATGTTTCTCAATTTTAGTACTCTCCATAAAAACATTGATTCGTATTTAAACTAGAAAATTTTCATCTTTACTTTTACAACCAACAAAATATAGCAAGCGAATGTTTAATAAGCAAACAAACAAAACAAAATGGCGTCATTAGATGAAAATTGCTTATTTAGAGCTCCGTTATAGACGCTTTTTTATTAACTTTTTATTATATTTACATAAATATTGCTGTTATATCGTAAACGAATGCTCACTTTTACTTTGCGAACAAGGTTAATAAAGACTGTTTATTAATTGTGAATACTGAATCTGGTGAGACTTGAAGCCGACCTTAAGATAACTGGGGAAAGGGCTACACTATCTATCACATAGAACTCAAATTTAGTATAGATAGATATTATATCTATCTATACAAAATTTGAGTTAAAATAAGTCTAAAATAAATGACTCATTGACAAAATTACATGACTATAATACCTGGGTATAGTTAAGTTAGATTAGATTAAGAAATATTTAAAAAGATATGTTCTTAAACAAAGGTGAAAGTGTTAAGTGATTAATATTCTTAAAAACATAGACTTTTTATTACTTATCCGACTGCTTGATTAATGATTACTCTAATCAAATGAAATGTCAATGGGTGACTAAAACAAAACTGCCTGTTTGGGTGATAAAATATGGTTCTACAAAGAAGTTTTATACCCAGTCTTCAAAGCAAATAAGGGTTACTTGGGTTTGGGTTACTTAATACATTTGAACACACATAGTTAAAAGTATATATCACGACTTCACTGTTGTTTTAACGTAAATGTACATTATTTTGATAGTTTTAGAGTATAACAAATTTTCTATAATCTTATATCAGATGTAATATTTTAGTTGTAACTAGAATGACTAGTTACAACTAAAGTGCAGTGAGTAGATAAATAAATAATAATATTCAAACATTTTTATTTCTTTTTTTATAGTTGTTATTGTGAGTCAAAATGAAAATTAGGGCTCATTTAGTTAGTCGCTATAATAACTAACCGTGGTTAAAACAACATCGTATTATTATTTAATAAAAGTAGGCACCTATATTACTGTTCAAAAAAATGAGAAAATATCTAAAAAATAAATCTAAAAAGCAGTCACTAGCAACCACACTCCATTTTTAAATGAAGTCTTTTCTTCAGTTATAACAGTCTGAAGACAGTAATAATGTCGAAATTATTCAAATTTCACGTTAATTGGTGTTATAAAAGTATCTTCGTTAAATTGTTGCCATTTGGAGAGATGCCAAAAGGTTGGTGAAGTCTGCCAGGAGCGAATGCTAATTTTTGTCGAGGTTTAGCGCCCCTGATTACATATCGTCTGTGACAAGACGTTGGGTTCGTGGTTCTGAAGTATTTTGTGGACACGGGAGTGAGAGGCGATCACTTTTAACCGACTTGCAAAAAGAAGGAGTTTCTTTATTCGACTTTTTGGATGCTTTTTTTATATAATTGTTCTAAAATTCCTCTGTCAGTAATTAAGGCTCGATTTGGAAAAAAAGCATTTCTGTTGCTGGCATTTTTTTCTAGTAGTCTTCTTTGAGAAACATATTTTTATAAAAAACATGTATTAAATACTTCATAATTATCTACTGCCTCTTATCGCACAACTGTTCAATTTGAAAACTTACCTAACAGGCATTTCACGAAAGCCTTTATTGCAATGACATAAGGTTGTTTTTCGTTAATCTTCAGCCGATAACCCTAAAATCTTTTGAAACAGTTGACTAACCATCGGTTAGTTTATTACTCGCACGTCTAGACTAGAACTTTATGTAGGTCATATTTGTAATCTGTGACTTCCAAAGAGGCCAAGTACGTGTTCATGCCTCACTTGTTTTTATTGGCGAGGTGAAGCGTGAGAAGTGGTATATATTCTAAAGTTTATAAAGACTTAAAGACTACCTTAATTTTTTTTACCCTAATTTAGATCCCACTGCTGGAAAAAGGCCTCCCCTTTCTTCTTCCAAACCTCTCTCATCTCAAAATTCAATATTTATTAAAATTATATTTCTTAGAAATTATCAATATCTACCCAGCATCTTCTTAAACTATGTTTGGGATCGGCCTCCAGTCTTATCGTACCGACATATTTGACCACAACAATCCATTTTACTGAGATTTTTTTTTTCTGAAATGCGGCACAATTTTTTGAAATTTCGGTCTGATATAATAATCATACACAAATATACATGATTATCATAATATTATAACTTTAATAATATTATAACACCTCGGATACAGAACCTCCTATTTTAAAGTCGGTTTAAAACACACCAACATAAATCTTACGACAGTTTGATAAAGCATATCTTTGCATACCACCCCAAAGAATACAGACTTTATATACCTCAAGTCAGAGCAAAATAAAAATGCATTGCAGTCCCGAAAAATACAATTTCAAATTCCATTTCGTGGATGATGAATGAATCGCATGTTTCCTTGCATTAAATGTTCGCTGCAACGCGAGACTAAACTTAAGGTTTCTCAGTTGCAGTTGCAGTTGGTCCAGCTAGATTTTCTATTAAGAATTTCCGCAAAGTAAAATTGGTTACAATGTAGGTTAAGAGAGCAGATGGAAAAGGTTTTAGGATACAAATGTAGCAGATATGTTCACTTTAGAATAATGTTGAGTTCTTCGTCTAAAAAGTTATCGTTTCAACTGGTTGTACTACCTACACTTAACATTAATTCTGGGTAATAAATTTTGGATATTGTAAGGTTTCTAATTAGTGTTGCCTATCCCGTCATATTCCATAGAGAATTACATGGTATTTTGATTATAACAGACCGTTTTCAATATTAGACAAACACTGTATTAAATTAGACTATTAGATGAAGAATTAATTTCCTTAAGGCCTGTTGAAAACTGAAAAAATGTGGTTTACCATATACCTACATGATTTGTTTTTTTTCTGTAACTTTCTTATGTCCATACAAAAATCTTATTGGGTGTTCTCGGTATTCCTCCTTTTAATCTTCCTTTAAACGGTTGCTGTTTTTATAAAATAATGTTCCGATATTATCTTGACATATGTATTTTACATTTTTATCAATTTATTTATTTTACCACAAGTCTGTTGTTGGAAATTTGTTATGAAAGGGAAAACTTTTGTTTTTATTTTGAATGCTTTTCCTGCCAGGTTACGATACACGTGAACTAACTAAGAAGTAACTAATAAATAACAAACAAGAAAAATAACGACGTTTAAAACTCTTTGTTCGTATTTAAGGGGGGATTAGATATAGTAGTAGTAGGATAGATTATATTGGGGGTTAGCCTTCGAGGAAAACAGCAAATCATGAAGAATTCAATTTTTAATTTTAACTTTATACCGCGAATCCAATTTAGCTTCGGACCTGAAAATACCAAGGTTCCCACTTATACCTTCATATTTACTTTTTGCCTTTACAAAATCGTTCGTTCATTTCCAGGAACTCAAGAAATGCAGTTATGAAACGGGCGCTAATCGAGCTGCATAGCTCGTTCGATTCCCGGGTCAAAAGATCTGGAGAAGTCTGACCTATATTGTTGGCGTTGATTATTTGTTCGACCACAGGCGGGTATTTATTATTTGTGTAACTGTTTGCACAAACAATTTCTACTAGGTATATTTTTTTTAGTTAAATTAAAAATCTTTCATATTTTCTTTTCACTTTTACCGTTTTTCATATTTTCTTTTCACTACAAAACGAATGAAATAAATCTTCCCTAAAATATTTTAAACTATTTTTTTTTTGTTTTTTTCAGTAATTCCAATTTGCATGGTCAAGTCTACTTAGTAAGATGATGGTGTTGTGTTATATTAATTCTCCTAGCCCTTACAAGACGACACTAATCAGTTGTCGACAAAAGGATAGTTTGCCATCTATAGTATTCCGAGATATTGTCTTTTTAAACAAAGGCAGCTTACTGCCTCCCCAGATATTCTGATTAATATTCGATTTCCAAAAGATATTTAAGTATTTAGTCAGAGTTTAGATACAATATAATTTTTGAAACCCAAAAGTAAACTGGAAAATACACGCCCCTAAAAAAAGTTTTACTATTTATTATTAACGTGAGGTTGGTAAATTTATCAGGGAAGCTACAGTGCCATAAAAGTGAATTACCCGGAGGAATCAGTTGCGGTCGCGGAACGAGGGAAATGCTTAAACTGGGCTTACCAGGATAGAAGCACAATCAGGAGGTAGAACATTTAGTAAACCTCAAACAATTTAGAATATAGCCATGAATTGTAGCTAGTCAGTTGTTTTAAAATTATTTTATACAAAATTGTTTAATTGGAAAATAATATATAATGGACATAATTGAATTGGTGCTCAGACCTGTTGTATGTGCGTGCTTACTACAATATAACATCTATATACGGGGTATATAGAACATTGGTAATTGGTAAATAGAACGACAAATTGTGTTGGTTAATACTTTAAGTCAAGACCTAATCAAAAGAACACAACATATTTTAAACAAAGTTACGGGTTACAAGAAAGAAGCGATTTTTGATAATTTTATTTAGGTATTTAGGTATATCAGACACTAAAACACTTTGTCGGGCTATTTATTGGACACCTTGTATACACATACATACCTACCTATTAGACACTATTAAATAATAAAAGAAGATGCCTTATTTAGTTTATATTTTTTCTTATTTACTGTGTAGGCTTAGTTTTTTTTTTATTGTAAATATCTTAAGTTTAATTTTTAATTGTAATATAGTATTTGGTTTTTTACTTTATTTTTTTACTTTATTATTTACTTTATTTTCCTTTTAACTTCTATGTGTGTACATAAATAAAAGTACTGTATCTTTTAAGTGTAATTCCGAAAATAAAATTTACATCTTTAAAAAAAAATAAAGGAAGATATGGTTTAAATAAAGAAATCATATAAATAGGATAAATAACACGAAAATAGGCAAATAAGGAAAGCTCGTGGGATTGATGATTTATTATTTATTGCATAATAATAAATGTCATTTTACGGTTGTTTCACCTGATCATTGAAATATTATCAATACTAAGAATTTAATTCGAATTGTAAAGGAAAATTGGTGTAATGCAGTGGTGTGAACAATTCCTGCAAATGCAATTAAATATTTATCAGAATTGTATAGGCATTCTGGTTAAATATTATTTCTGAGAATATTATGCATCGAATATTACTACTATTACCACATTATTATCAGCCTTCATTTGGCCCTCAGTTGGGCAGCTATAATAATATAGCATAACATATCATCACGACTGTATCCCCAAAGGGTTAGGCAGAAGCGTACCAATGTACACCCACAGTTCGCCGATATGTTTATGTCCCATGTAATAGGGGGCGAGCCTATTACCACTAACCGGGCACAAAGCCAAACTCCGACCTGCTACTGAGAATTTCATAGAAAAACCCAATAACACCTTGGTCGACTTGGGAATCAAACCCAAGACCTCTAGCGTAGCAGTCGCGCTTAGTACTACTAGGCCAACGAGGCAGTTCATCATTGGATCATCTATAAATAACAGAAACAAAAATACAAACCTATTGTTAGGCATTTTTGCCTTCAAAAATAAAGCTGGTTTTGCAGAAAAAAACCTTGTAAATAAAGGCGTGTACACAATCTGGTCTTACAGTATACATAAGGTTTCAGGATCCAAGGACAAAAGGCTTAGCCGATCAACGTTTCGTGAAGGTTGTAAGGTTTTTACGAAATATGTTGGCGCCTGGCTTATGTGATATAAGTTGTTTATGTTTTTGGTGGAGATATGACCTACTTTTGGTATTTTAATTTGAAATTGAGACATTATGTATACTCTTCCATTAACGCTCAAGCATTAGGTATACTTGGTAGACTGATTTGATGATAATTTTAATTATATTTTTTTTACATTCATCATCATTTCAAGAGCTGCATGCTCTTGTCGGTGCAGCTCTTTCCATTTATCTCTTTCTTGTGCTAATTTTGAACTTCTTTGTATATCATGACCTCTACCTTCTCTTTAAGCTGTGTATTGTTATGTTTTTCTACACTACTATTCCCAATTGTCAGAAAAAGCACAAGATCGGGCCCGCTGTAATGAATGGAGGCAAGACTCTGCCCAGCAGTGGGACAATTCAGGTTAAATAAAATAATAATAATTTCTGAAAGCGTGTAGATAACAAATACAAATTGATATTAACAAAGGCAAGCAGACCAACTGCTCATTTGATGTTTGAAAACTGTAATAATGCATTACAGTTTTCAAACATCAAATGAGCAACAATAAATTATCAATTCGGACTACATCAATAAAAGGCCAACAAAATCTCTGAGTGCTATAAAACTCTAACGTAATTCCACCGAAATAGTGAAAAACAAAACGTAATACAAGTGTATCTCACTTAACTCGGGGCAAAGCTCGTTAGGGATCACTCTAGATAGCCCCAGCGATTACCAGACGATTGAAGAACTTCCACCGTCCCTGCGTTCGTAAATAAAAAATGTACGCCTTAATACGACCGCCTCAAAACTTGCCCGAACAGTATTAGGGCACTCGCAATGTTTTTTACGTGAATAGGGATGCCAGGAAAAGTTTTAAGCTGAGAAACTAAACACGCGAGATAATTCCACTGCAAAACAAAAGCGTCTTATAATAGGAAATAAACAATAATTTTTATTAAGCATTCTTTTCAGCAGATGGTTTTCAATTTTTGAACTATACAAAAAAAAGTAAAAAAAAAATAAGCTATATGTACTACGTACGAGTTAGAATGCCAGTACTGGGCAAAGTCTCCTTGAGAAAGCTACGCGTTTAATATGACAAAAAATTACCCATAACAAACAATTGATTTATAATTTTCGTTTTTTTTTAAAATCCTAAGCAATAAGTATGAAATAATGCTACTACTGGGCACTTTGAGAAAACACGTTCATATGACAAAAAACAATATTTTTCTACAATTATCTTCAGGTACTTCGTCATGAAGTATCTTAAAATGATTTAAGAATTCTATCAAAAAGGTCAATAGGTTACGACGAGCACTAAACGAAATGCTAAAGTTATTTCTTCTATTTGCTTTCCGCTTAGAATTACTTTTCGCATTTGGATTAAGTACCTTAGGTTTACGAGTGTGATAATGGCGGGCAAAAATAGTGAGAGCAAATACCTCTGTCCATTAGTATGTGGTCATAAACTAGATACTTACTTACGGACCTGCCTAAAATGTATGTTGCTTTTTTGTACTGCAATTTTAGAATTTAGGATTAACAGTAAAAGTCAATAAATTTAGTGACTAACATTGAAATACATTAAATTTGTATTAAGGCAGGCAATACCTTCATAAAAGCTTTTTGGGTAGGTAAGATTTTTCCTTACTTCCTCCAGACTAAAAATCACCTTAAATATCAAAAAAATAACACAAAACTTTGAATAGTACCATCCTAACAAAAAATACTTGTAACTCTAGGGAACAAACTAACACTAATGATCTTATTTAATTACATGAATAATTAAATATTTTCGTATCTTCGGAATGTTGGAGGCGGCCTTCGTACATTCTAGTACAAATACCAAATTTTCTCGGGAATTTCAGTCTTCTGAACTATTGGTAACCCTACTGCGAAGGTTTTTAGAGCGCCAGTTGTCTTGCGGCTAATATGTTTTATATCTTGCAACGAGGTTGGGTAATAAAATCTTGGTTACTTTGGAAATACTCGGATTTTACGAAAGCGGGAAAAGAGGATTTCCAGGTGCTAGTTTGGGACAAAAAGGTTGCTTTTTACTCGGATAAAATAACCGCGACCAAAAACATGGACGACTTTGTAAGAAAGAAGACTACTAACAATGTTCGTAGATAATTTATAAGTCTTAATCTTTTTATTCCTCATTAAGTTAACTATTACTCATATTTGTGAGCAATTTAATAACAGAAATCAATTAAAAATAATGATACTGAATTAAAAATTCAATGAACACGAAATCTAATATACCTAATACTACTTTTAAAATAGTGAACAAGTAGTGCCTAAATGAACATTTCGCAAAACCAATTTATAAAATCGTGCAATGACTCGGATAAAATAAAATGTGACACAAAATCTAAAAGCTTATTTCAGTCAGAGAAATATATCTTTCCTTACGAAATAAGATACCAATATCTGACATAAGAAATAATTATATTAAGGCGCTGTGTATAGTAAAAATGGGCTTTTTCAAACAGTTTTTTAGCAAACTGTATAAATGTCAGAGCAGCCAAAAAAATATATGTTAATCTTCATTATTTTTGTGAGATAACCTTTATTTCCAAAACACGATTTCATTAATTTTTCTCGATAAAAAAAATTCGTAAACATACCTCTAAAATGGATTTTCAAAAAAGTTTTCCGGTATTACTGATGAACCAATCTTGATATTTTTTTTAACAGAAACGTAATAACTAATAATGAAGATAACCTTTATTTTAGTTTTTCAATTAAGGTAGTATTTTTCCAAATATTCAGATATTTAATGAAAAATAACACATTCCTGACAAACTAGATATGGAGTTTTGTTCGCTTCTCTTTCATTCCTACGCGGACAGACAGTGTGCGCTGAGGCGCGGTGCCAGACGGACCTGTGTCACTTTTTTTCTGATTGACAGATCTAAAATACATGACAAATCGAAAATAATTTAATGAAATCTGTCAAACAATGACACATAATAGAATTTGTAAAGTAATTACTTCCTGCTTTTTGCATATCTAATCTCTTTTCCATTGATCCTCTATAGAAGCGTAATTTGAAAAGTTATTATGAAGCTACATTGGTCTAGCGGTCGCGTGCTTATATTTGCGATGCAATAGCTGACCGCAGGTTCGAACCTAGCAATAGAAATTTATTATTTTGCTTTCGTGTTTTTTTCAATGGTGTATTTTTTTACTTTTTGTGTAAATAAATTAAATAAATTGTTAAATTTTAATAATAAAAAAAAAACAATTAGTAATTATTGATTTCTAATAAGATGCATATTTTTTTCATTTTTATTCATGACAACTTTTTAATGACTAAGCTTATACATGGTGTACAATATTGAAGTAACTAGTAATACCAAAAGATGTAATTGAACGCAATAACGTTTATAATAATTACAATAATGAAGTAAACTGCTGTTTTTTAATTAATGTGAGATATTTGTGAGCAGTCATTTATTTAATGAAAAATATTTCGGATCTGACAAATTCAGTATATGTATGGCGTCCTATGGAAAGACGACGAAAAGTGTGCGCGCAGACAGAGCAAAGTATTTTTTTTTTGGTAGGTACCTTACCGTAGTTACCTTTAGCCTGAGCGCAAACTTTGACTGCTTCACCGGACTTTTGGCGACCTTAAGGCCTTCAGCCAGAGCAAAAGGAAAAAACTAAATACGTCAGCAGCGTCCACTAAGGGCACCCCTTGCGGGGTTCCGGCCTCGACTTAGTGCGTTGCTAACAATCTTAATAAAGCAAAACAACAAGGGATGGCTGGATCTAAGTTTTAATTATTTAGAAGAAGCTGAAGACCACGGCTGCGCTCTTGGTGGGGTTGACTTCGATTCTCTATTACGTGAACCACTTCCCGAGGTTCGTGACCGTGGTCTGGAGAGTTCGACCTATCGCTAAGGGGCTGGTGCCTGAATAATAGATGGCTGTATCGTCGGCGTACATTTGGGGTTTGCCACCGCGAGGAATGTCGCTAACGTTAGTGTGAAGAGAAGTGGAGGGAGTACGGAGCCCTGAGGGACTGCGGCGCGGATCGGGTGAGGGTACAACGCGATAGCGAAAGGACCGATTCAACAAAATGTTTCGGAAGATGAGCACAAGACGATCTGGCACCTCGAGTTGGTAAAGCTTGAAGATCAAGCCATTGTGCCAGACCTTGTCGAAAGCCTTTGCTATATCGAAGAAGAGCACGCCAGTGAGCCTTCCACGCTGAAAACCAGCGCTTATATGCTCGACTATGCGGTGGACTTGTTGGACGCATGAGTGTTGGGTTCTAAAACCGAACTGCTCGTCTGGTATGAGACTCCTGGACTCGGCACAATCCATAAGACGGGAATAAATTATTCGCTCGTTTAGCTTCCCAAGAACCTTGAGTAAGCTAATGGGGCGATAACTAGTGGGCTCAGACTTTGGTTTAGCGGGTTTGTGGATGCCGATGACTTTCGCCTCTTTGCACATCCGTGGAAAGAGATTGTTGTTCAAGAGGATTACGCCGTAGGCTCTCGGCGTGAAAGCACGTCACTTTTTTGTTTGAAATGTCATTTACAATTTCAAATTCTAACAACTGTCAAAATCCTCATTCAACTATGAGAGAGATAGCTGCCGAACTTTCTGTATCTCACGAGTCTATCAGTACCATTTTAACTAATCATTTGGGGACGCCGCATGTTAACGGTCGGCTAGTCCCAAAAGACCTGAATTTACTCCAACAACTCAATCGCATGAGAGTCGCTGAGGACATGCTAGAACGAGTCAATTCCGACCCGACCGACTGTTGACATTATGGCAGGACCCTCTCCCACGACCCTCTCCAAACTCCCTTCCCCTGCCACCTTTTAAAGGGGCTCGGCATTGTTGCTTCCGCTTAGGGGGATAATGCCCTGTTAGGAATGTACTTCTCTTCTAATCGCACACCGTTGGAATTCGAGCGATTCTTGTTGCATTTAGCGCAGAAGCATGTGGTCGTCCTCGGTAATTTTAATGCAAAGTCACTGGCGTGTTGTAATCCATCGAACGAAGCACAAGGCCATGCTTTGGAGGCGTTGGTGGTTTTACCTACCTCTCCCTCCTTAATAGAGGGACGACGCATATTTGCGAGTGGCTGCACGGAGGGTCCGTGGTCGATTTAACCTTCACCACCCCAGCACTTGCCGCAACCGTTGCGTATAGGCAGGTCGAGCTCGTGGAGAACCTATCCGATCACCGATACATACGGATAGGGTTCTCCTCTCAGTTAGCACAGGGTACGCAAGGGTGCTCACCGTTCTCGAGCTTGTCCAATACCTACTTGGACCTCCAGCTAGGAAGGCGGTTCACTGCTGCTGACCGATCAACGACGTGCCTGCTCGGCCGCTAGAATAAACTATGAGTGGCTTCGTCGACGTCGCCAGAACCGGGATCTTTAGGGTTCAACCCAGTTCCACCCGCAATAGCAAGAGGCGAAGAAGCCGCTGACAGTCGCCATTTGAGAGGGAGAGGGAGAGGGAGGCCATGTTGGAGGGTCTCAACGCCAATCCCTGGGTCAGACTTTACAAAATATTGCGCAACAATCTGCATCTCATTAGTCCTCCACCGACGGAGACCCTTCAGACTGATCTCATTGGTTCAGGAGTTTTTCCCGAGAGCCGTCAACGTTATCCTGCCCAGGTTGAATTCAACCTACGGGATGAGCTCATCGGAGGACATTTCCCTGCTGTCCCCTGAAGAGTTTGGGGACGCGGTGTCCTGTCTAAGTGCAAGAGGACGGCCCCCAAATGCTTGCCCAATATAGGGCTCTCTTTATAGGAGAGTAAACTTGTCTCTCCTGCCCAGGCCCCAACGGCGCATTGGGAAGGCAAATTTTACGAAATGGAAGACACGGCATAGCACACATTCGAGGTGTGTACTGCCTTTGAAGCTAAGCGCCGTGTCCTACGTGGAGTTCTTGACCCGGACCTTTCGCTCGTGGGTGCGGTCAACGCCATGCTCGCAGACGAATCGTCTGCCTTAGTGTCTTATTTCTGGAAGCTTGTAATTTCTCAGAAAGAGACCTTGGAGCGCCAGCGGGAGGCTGACCCTTTCGTTCCATTGCTCCGCCGATGGCCGATGGTGGGCAGGGCGTGGACAAGAATCTCTGTAGCCAGACCTTAAGGGATTACGTAGAGGGCGGGGACGGGGGTCCCTCAGCCTTCATTGCACGTATCTACTTGGGCGGGGGTGGTGTAGTGGCATGTACTGCCCCCGTTGTCCTCTCTCCTACATATCCAGCACTAAGGCAAATGATGGCACCAGGTGTTTTGCCAGATTAGACGGAGCATTTTTCAGGGCTCTCTCTCGGACTCTTGCATCCTCACCCCCTTGGACATGCAAGGCTGGCTCATAAATAAATTTCACGTGAATAATAAAAAAAAAACCAAAGAGGTTGATCAATTTACCCTTTCGTACACAAAAAAAAAACCTATAAATATACAAGTTTTACAGGTGAGTGTTTGGACTATCTGCAATGTGAGGACTTCATACCACAAAAGTTATTCACAAAAAAATAATAAGTTTCGTTATTATTCGAAACACGCTGTATCTAAAGACTGAACCATCAAGCATAGTGTACGTTTTTTTTTAATATTTTACTCTTGATACTGAAGAAAAATATAGATTGTCATAAAACATATTGTTTTAATTTTTTTTTTTTTTTTTTTTTTAAATCAGAATAGGTATTTGAAAAAATATTCTAAAAATAAATCAACAACATTAAATGCTTGTTTTAAAAGTAAAAACACTATGCAGTAGGTGCATAACACTTTAAAAATAATAATCCAAAAATTTATGATTTTATCGGGATTCGAACCTACTGTTCGCCGCGAGAGCGCAGCTCAAAAGTAAACATAGTCAAGCAGGGCTAAACTTACATCTATACAATTAGCGAAATAAAGCTTCAATATTATAACACCGTAACGCATCGGACGAATTCGGAAAAAACGAGTAGCTGGGTCGGGGCTACTCCGTCCCGCACCTGCCCGCTTCACCCCTTCAATAACATCAATGCTGGCTATACACAGCGCCTTAACGATAAAATTGGGAACATTAGTAATTACGGAATCCCGTATTATTACGAATGATATTTTGTTCGCTTTTGGCATTACGTTCATTCTTGTAATACTTTTATATTTTGGCAAAAATATCATATTCGTTCTTTGTTCCGAAATCGGAAGTGTAATCAAGATACCTAAATAGATAGTGTTTACCTAAAGAACTGTAAATAATATCATACTGCCATGAAATGAATGAAAAAAAAAATGTTAAAGTAAGTTATTTATTAAATATACATAGAATTAGGCAGTTCTTAACAGAGTTAGTAGTTATTAAAATAAAAAAAATAAATAAATGCGGACAACATCACATACATTGCTCTGAACCCAAAGTAAGTAGCTATTAAGCACTTGTGTTATGGAATTCAGAAACAACGAAGGTACCACAAACACCCAGACCCGAGGCAATGTAGAAAAGTTGATTTCTACATTGACCCGACCGGGGATCGAACCCGGGACCTCAGAGCTAGCGACACCTTGAAACCGGTGCGTACGCCACTCGACCACGGAGGTCGTTATTACTAATGTTAAGTTTGAGATCCTCCTTAATGACCTTTTTCACTTTTGACGTATTTAGTTAGGAGCTTCTGAAGCGCGATTTCTCTTTGAGTTTCTCATACTTAACTTATTCTTTGTTCCAAAGCTATAATTTAAATAACATCACCTTCTTATAATCTGCGAGAAAATAAACTTGCACTGCCATTTGAAGATTTAAATCCTATAAACAAATGAATCAAAATAAACCATTATCCACAATCTACAGACAAGGCTTTTACCTCATTTAGCATTATAAAATATTCATCCGTATCACAATGTTTGGTGACGCGATATTATCACGAAATCCCAGCATCCATTCAATAGTACGATCGAAATAATCGCGCATTCACAAGAAGAAATCAACTGTGTAGGAAGTAAAAGGGCCATCGAAACTCGATTTACATAACAAACATGCGGTAACGACTGAGATCAAGACCCTACCATGAAACACGGGCAATGAAGGAAGGGATAAAATTATTAAAGTAATAAAAAAACTATTAAAAACAATGATACTTGTATGTCGTGGTGGCCTAGCGGTTCACTGAACGGATTTGTATGCACGAGGTTGCAGGTTCGAACCCAGGCAAGTACCAATATCACTTTTCAAAGTTTTATGTACATTCTTAATTATTCTAAGACACTTCTGACTAACGGTGAAGGAAAACATAGTGAGGAAACCTGGATTCCAAAATTGGGATCTGAATTCGCCAATCCGTAGAGAGCAAACGCGGTGATCAATGCTCGTGCCTTTATGGGAAGAGGCCTGTGCTCAGCAGTGGGACGTTTTTAAGCTGGAATTATATATTCGAACACACGCCATAATTAACAATAGTATACCTGAAAATGGAGTAGACCGAAAAGACGCTGCCGTGAAGACATCGATTGATATCTGCCGGGTTGGGGGGAAGCGGCTCCAGACCGAAAAGCCTGGTGCAAATTGAGGGAGACCTTTGTCCAGCAGTGGGACACATAAGAGGTTAAAAGTAAAGTATACAAAGCACTGGTAGGACTCCTTGGACAGAACAGAGAAAAGATGCCATAAATAAAAGTACTGAAAATATCTGTTAAAACGGAATCTAAATCAGATTTTCCTAAGATATAAGTTTATTTATATTAGGAATCAAATCTCGAGTCAATTCAATCAAATTACTGGTATATCTGAGAAGTAGAAGCGGGAGGCGTCAAACTAAATTTAGACGTCTATATCCGTAAAATGTTTATTCTGAAGCATTTGATTAAATCAGTACAGATGATCAATCGGATTTCACACAGCGTTAGTTATTTAGGTGTAATAATGTCTAGAAATCTTATATGGATGAACATAATACATTTTTGCGTATGTTATGTCATTGTGTTATGTTAATAATTTTGAACATCAAAAAAACTGACTCGTTCTAAGGTTAGGTACTAGTGCACTAAAGGGTGCATGATTTTTCATATAAAAGTGAACATAGATTCATCATATTATATTATTATGATATGAAAATATATTTACTGAGTAGTTTTTCTTTGATAGCTTAATAAACATGCTAACGTACAAACTTTTCTATTTATTTAGTCATTAGGTATATCATGACCAAATCGCTGATGTATAATTTTCGACTATTTCCTTTAGTCGCACAAACCTATCGCATTTCAGTGGTAATTCCCGTTAGCGACAATGAAGAGATAAACCGTATCGCGAAATACGTCAGCATTACCGCCTCCGAAACAGAATAGGAACGGATTAAAACTTTTAAGTGATTTAATCTCGCTAAGGGCGTAAGATTTGACAAAATTCTCCCTGCAAATGAAATGGAAATTTGGAATTTAGAGTCAATTCTTAAACGGTATCCGATTTTGTACTTAGCAATTTTCAGTTCTGGCTTAAACATAAATGTGCTATTATTAAGTGACTTACGAATTTGTGAAAATCCACGAAGTCATGCTAAATTTTTTGGAGATCTTAAATCTGTTACATAAAATTTGTTAATTAAGAGTAAAGTCATAGATAGCTGAATCAAACCCTCAATTTTAGGTGATAAGTAGAAAGCAAGCGCAAGGTTTTTCTTAACATATTTTTATACTAAATATAATTAAAGAATATGGAAATTATTATCCTAACCTCAAAACTTTTAGCTTGTCAAATAATCTGTGTACGTCACATCTAGATGCATAAGTTCAAAAGGATGCAAAGATATCAAATCCCACGACAGGACACACTGCAGGCGAGAAATAAGGTTGTATACCAACGATTGCCCAAGAGACTGCATTAACTACACTGAAATATTATTCACATTCCTACAGAACCCACACTAGTTTGCTTCAGGAATAGATGTGCATATGCCATGGATTTCAAGTTACTTTTGCCCGGATCGTTACTTTAAATAGTTTGTTTCCAAAAAATAATCTCTTTTTTTATTCCTATTTATTCATGAGTATTTTTGCGCTGGTGCGACGAGGCAGTCTCGTAAAGTACGACAAAAATAAACTATAAAATCTTATATTAAGACAAAAGTTGACATTAAAATTATACACCTATTGAAAAGTATCGCCTTCTACGGCCAAAATGATGTCCTATGGGAATGAAGATTTGTCTTCTAGGTAGTCGAATGACTTCTGTACTTGAATACTCATTGATCGAGTCATTAGTCGACGATTAATTTTACTAAAAAAATCCCATTATTTATTTTTCTTAGCACCTCCATGTTTAGGATCAAATCATCGTCCATTGTATTTGTCGCCTACACGAAAACTTTTGTCGGCGTCTTTTGACTAATAAAAGCGTTTCTATTGAACCTTATTTCCTTTTGTTGAAGTAACTTTCAATGGTTCAATTTAATGTGTTTTTTTAGCTTTTCACTTGTTTACTACTTTGAAGTATCGAGACAGTTTTTTGTTTGGGACCGTGACTTTCAAAATGTTTATTTTAAAAGTCGAAGGTTAAACGGATATTAATGATATTACTGAACTTACAACAATGACAATAAACGATGTAATACAGAAATAATTCATCGTAGAAAAGCAATATGTAAGAAAATAAGGAATAAAAGTGTCCTTGATATTGTTTGCCAAGTTCTTCAAGAATATGGAGAAAACAACTAAGAAACTAATAAAAGTCAAAATGTAGTTTGTAGAGGCTATATTGTCAAAGGTTAACAAACACATAAGAGGCATCAAAACGAGCTAGTTATTCAAACTGGGCCTGTGGTTCAGTCATTCGACCTTGACCAACAAAACCGAACCGAAACGCATAGAAAATGCATGGAATGGCAATATCCACTACACATTTTGTACCAGCTCAACCAAATCCACTAGACTACAATTTTCTATGGCCCAACGAACACGACCTCTGGCGGGCTCATTGATGCGTGCCGTCACAGCTCCGTCACCCCATATACCCACGGTCGAATGCGTTGAATGACGTAAAGCAACCTAAATTGCGTGCAGCCTGTTAGATTAACAGGCATACATCATTGTACGTAATTTTATAGCTGTAATCTATCAAAGTGAGATTTATGGCTGCGATTTTCGGGTAAAGGAAATTGGACGGTGTAGATAGGAAGTAAATTATTTTTGAGACGCTTGACTGCTCTAAGTATTTCGTCTTGGCATACTGATCGCATAATTTAGTTTTATGTAAAGGGACTGTTACAGATTGTAAGCCGTTGGATATTTGTAAGCAGAATATTTTACATTCTTCTCCTTGAGTTTAACAGTTTTGTTTTTCTGAATAAACTGTATCTTTATCATCTTTTACTACACAAAAGAATATCATTCTTTTGTGTAGTTTTGTTTATGTGTATCTGGATTTTTGTTTTCCTATTAAATACTCTATTAGGTTGAATGCATTCCTTTTAAGAAATTTAATAAATCAAATTATCTACACTCTTACTGTCATATTTGCCCAAATTATATAATAATAAAAATATACAGTCCTATGTCTTTCAAGCATCATCGGCATAATCCAAATAATTATACTCATTGTAAATGTCTGTTCTTTGTGTCTTTCAAATATCAGGCTTAAATGATCACAATTTATATGACAAACGGTTGGAAATATGACGGATGGAGCTTTCTAAAGATATTGTGTTTATTGCGGTCCTAGGCTTACGACCAATGAATAGAATAACTTATTTTATGTTGATTCCCGTCTTAGTAGGTTTATGTGTTGACCAAACTGAATAATGCCATTTATATTTATGATCGTATTTATATTCTATTTACTTTGTGTGAAAAGACGAATAGCGTTCTTGAATATTACTTAGGCAATAGAAACAAAGCTATACCCAAAGATTGATAATAATATAGTATATATCAAGCCTTGAGCTTTGAAAAACTCAAAAATGTATTAGTAAATTCAATATGGGAGCCGTTCGAAGAATTTTTATTCAGTAAACTTGCAAAAAGACATAAAGTAATTTTTAAAGCATGTTTTTTTTTACTATTGGAATCCAAAAATCTCCAAACATAATGCAGCTTGTGATCAAAGCTCCAAGCTTCTCTACATGGGAAAAGCCTTGTTCTCAGCAGTGGAATATTTATTCGCTGGTATTATTTTCATTATTTGTTTATTTTATATAGTTCTCAAATCTTCATTTTCAAGCCATCTTTTAAAGAGTATTTCAAATCCTATCTATAAAATTTACAGCTGCATAAAATCTAGAGAAATCAGGTCTGAATTTATCATGAGGTACCAGGCTATCAGGAATGAAGAAGAGCCAACAAGCAGCAAAATATATCGCTTATCAGTGTTACAGACGGTATTCGCGCAGACAATGTTATGAACATTCATTTTGTCGCGTCAGGTAAATTCTCACGCATGTTAGAAGGGCTAGGAAAACAGCGGATAAAAAAATAGATTTACTATTAGAGGTTTAAAGGTAAGACAGCTAAAACGTTATTTATTATTGTTTTAGCTTTTATTTTTTATTGTTTTGTAACACAAAATATGTTTTATATTTCTAAAATGGAAAGAAGTTGATACTATAAAATGCCTTGGACCCATTTATTTTAATTAACATACTTATGTCACCTGAGCTAGATAAAAATATGCGTAGCTGATTAAAATAATAAGAATAAGGACTTATAAAAGGAAATGGATTTGAATATGTTTCACGTGGCCACTGAAATAGTTGAAATAATTATGTACCGTATATTATTTAGGAACAAAAAAAAATACTTTGATATAAACACGGCCGTAAGCTTTTCTAGTGCAATATACTATCAAAAGTACTGAATCCAACTAGAAATAGTTTTACTCTTACTGCTTCTCATTTAATCGCAAAGTTAAAATAAACAACTTTTTTTACTTTACCACTAAAATAATCACACCACTAAATAAAATAAAATTCTGTATTTCACTTAAATTCGCGCATTTCCTGGCCACAAACAGACAGAATATATTACAGCACCGCAGAAATGTAAACCAAGTTGTTAGTAACTCGAAACTTATGGCTTTAATAATGCATGTTTTATTATCTTACCTTATTTTTGCTGTTATTGTGTGGATTTAATATTATTTTTAAATTTCAATAAATAAAATATTTTTAATTTTAATTTGGCATATTAATCTTGTTTATAAAAAGATCAAGATAGTTCTGAGAATCAAAAAAGCAGACTAATAATAAATAATAAGTCTGTTTTTTTACTCTTTGTAATGACTCATATTAATTAACTTTAGAATAAATTAATTCGCTTTTATTTACATATTGTTTATGTTTTTCATTTATTAGTGTTATAATGAACAACAACATATTAAACCTAAGATTACTATCATATGATTGAGCGTTGGTTTTGTTGTATTTTTGCTTCATTTATTTTAATTAACAAGGCTTTATTTCTTAGAATCTAAAAAGAGAGCTTTATAAATAACTTTTTTGTTCACAAATCACGATGCTTTTAATACTCTAAATAGTCTGTTTTCTCTTATATTTTGTTGTCATTTTTCTCCAAACCATTATCAATTCGATAATCAAGTATATATTACATATATTTTAAATATTTGTCTTAAAGCTGAAGCAATGTTTCGTTTTATGTCTATTTTTTTTCAAGTCCAAAAAAACCTAGTTCTTTAGGTTCTGATAAGTATAACTGCTATAACATAATGAATCTCGATCCCATTCATACGTTTTAAATACCTACAGATATATATTAATCCAAAATAAACAAAAAATCATGAATGATGATGAGCCTAACATTGTGCACCATATTACCCGATGCAATTAACTTTCTGTCTGATGCGGTTGCATTGTTTTATAGCCGTAATTATTCTCAAAAACTGCTATTGTTTGTTATGCTATTTTTGTCATCAATCTCATTATGAAGAACGAAACGAAAAAATATGTATATTACATTATTTTTTAACGTAGAAAAAAGTTTGTTTCCTTTTTAAACAATGGAAAAGCAGATTCTCCCAGATTTACCACCTGTTTCCTAAGGGATGATTAACTTAAACTGTTGTCAAATCAACTGATCAGGACTGTGATTGGTTGACCAAAGGACTCAAATCCAATCACAGCGTTTAACATGAGGTTTGACAAGTGTTTAACAAATTTTAGTCTTGATCAACGTTTCAGAATCCGGAAGATAAGAATTAAAGGCAAATTGTCGATTGTTATCCTTACTAAAATAGGCTAGTATTTTACAAAGTATAACCATCGTCAATTAGCCATTTTCAGACGTCACATAACCTAAACCAAACAATACATCAATTTTCTTTAGATAACCACATTTTCTTTGTCCCATAAAGACCTTACCTTCCTATATTTAACCCGAATAGGGCATAATCCCATGGCGTGAACTATCATGAGTTATGGACCTTATGGGGAGATAAAAGACCATTACTGAAGCACGTGTCGAAATACCATTACTAAGCACGTGTCGGACAGAGATGGATATAGATTATGAATTGTTACTAAAATACGTTCGTGTTATTTTTGGATGGCTCGTGACATACTCTGCTGTAATAAAAGATTTTGTTGTTATAAGGAAAGGAAAATATTTGGGGATACTTTTGATTTTTTGCCTTGTCTTTTTCTGAGCTATTTTGGTGTTGGTTTCTATTCTTACTTAGATTAAGTTTGATTTGTAGCGAACAATTCTTAGAAATTTCGGAAATCAAGGAAAAAAATGTGTTTCGTATGGGGTAATTTAAAGTGCTACTTATCTACAAAGAATAGATGATGATCACGGCTACTATCACTCTTTGAGTAAAAAGTAGTAAGTATTCAATTTGTACACACAGTAAATCATGGATTTAAAACTGAAAGTAGAGATTTGTAGGTTAATACTCTTTAGTTAGAAAAAACTAAAATGTGTGAGCTTATACTAACTGAATAGTAATACGCTATAAAATAAAGCGCAAACATATTTTATGTTAGTTCAAGTACGTTTAGCAGGTATTATGATAAAACGACAAATATTTCAACTCAATTCAAACAAACAAACAGATGAATGTTTTGAAAATCTTATAAAGCATTTAATTGTATAAATATTTAGTCGCTTTCATTCAAGGTATTCACAAACATTCTTAAATTGCAAGATGGGACGAAGGGAGAATTCGTAAAAAATAAATTATTATTTAATTATTATTTCAGCAGTTACAAGGTTGAGTGCATTAATATTTTGAACGAAATTATTTAAAAGTTAAGCCTTTTCATGCCATTTATCTTGTCAAAGGGAGCAAATGGCTTTTTTACCTGATTACGACGTTCGAGTGAAAAGGGTTATGTTTCTCGTTTATTTATTTTAATTGAAATGCCTTTTAGTGAGTTGTAAATTTATTGTAATTTATTTAACAGTAATTTAATTCAATTATTTTAAGTAATCTGTTATTGAATGTTACTATAAATATTTTAACTATAAACATATTGCGAAATTCGTTTGTGCGAGGTTTATGTGCTACTGAATATTTTGTGTGTCCATATAAATAAATAAATAAATAAATGCGGACAACATCACATACATTTCTCTGAACCAAAAGTAAGTAGCTGAAGCACTTGTGTGACGGAATTCAGAAACAACGAAGGTACCACAAACACCCAGACCCGGGACAATGTAGAAAAGTTGTTTTCTACATTGACCCGTCCGGGGATCGAACCCGGGACCTCGGTCCTAGCGACACCTTGAAACCGGTGCGTACGCAACTCGACCACGGAGGTCGTCATATATATAACTAGGTATGTGTGTAATACTTTTTAAAAATCATGTGAATGTTAGAAATTATAAAAAAACTACTTTTTACGTATTATTATCTAGCTTTATAGATTTAAGTTCCCGATGCCTCAGACTGTGACCATGACACCTGCGAAAGTATTGAAACATCAGTCACTAAAATCCGTAAAAAGTAGTTTTATTTGGTTCAGTTTATTGTTACATTTGCTTCCTCTTACATAATTTTTATCATAATTATATTCCTATGTTTATCTAGCACAATCTTCATAGCACAATGAAAGTAAATAAAGCAGCTGTCAATCAAACATTTTTACTCCCTTTTTTATTAATAATATATATAAAAACAAGTACGTACTGTCACTTCCAGATTTATGCGCCGTGACGTCATATTACACTCGGTGTCACGAGTAACAGCCCGCCATAAATATTTATTCGAGTTTTCGTCGACAATCAAAGCGCTGTAAATCACTGGCCAGCATGTTTTCCTTTTTTATGTTTTCACTGCACCAAACATTTTTCCACTATTGCACGGATTTTGCGACGGTAGGCAGATTTTTGTTTTTTTAGGCTGATAAGTGTGGCTGTCATGTTCTTGAGCTAAAAATGTTTTTGGAAGTTGGTGAGTATGTTTTGTTAGCAAAATGAATTGCGAAAAATAAATTTTGGTCCTGAAAACAACAGAACAAAAGAAAATAGTTTCTTAGGTTTACAGGTCCCAAAGTTTCAGTCTGCTCGTGATCATGATACCTGCAAAGCGGTCGAAACGTTGGGACCTAAAAATCAAAATAAACCGCGACAAAATCCGTAAAAAGTAGTTTTATTTACTTAAAAAAAAAAAACAATATTTATAATTTAAATTTATTTGTTGCCTCTTGTTAAATTTTATTTCTTCTACCCTATATTTGTATACAATTATTAACGTTCTTACTTTCCATATCGAATATTTATCTACCTATAGCTTTATTTCATTCGGTAATTCCCACGTTAACTAATAATAGGATCTCCATTCATCACGATGTCAGCCTCAATCTCCGGCCATGATAACGATAATTGATAGGGACTCATCACAATTGATGCTATCAGATCGACACGTAATACATCACTACTAACACCTAGATATAAGGCAAACCTTATTGAATGCGCGATCATAAGCTTAGCCAAACTTTCCTTTTACTATGTTGGCCAACACTGTTTGTCCAACGTTTGAAATCAAAAAGTAACACTGAATTTAAATGTGTTGTAAAATCTGACTTGATTTTTCTTAGAAGTCATATGAAAAAGCCAAAGCTTCAGGCATCGACGTTTTCCCGAGAACATGATATATTGCTAAACTTTTGAGATTTGACTGACCAAAAAAAACCTAGTAAACATTTTACTAGTAGCAAAAGCCATCCTGTAATTATTTATAAAGCCTAATTTTTCCTATTGTTTAAGAAACTGTTGTCACCAACGTTTGTCCAAACTATTTTGACTATACAACCAACGTGTGATGACGTCACCAAAGCCTGTGGGAATACAAACAAATAGACAAACATAATTACGTATTCTTGGAAACAATTTTGGTGAAATTTCGATCTAAATTTATACATCAGTATTTGTATTCTGTTTCGCATCGCCGATGGCGATATTAACTACAATGTAAGAGGATGCTAATAATTATTACTTGCTTCCTGTAGCCAGCGGCTTTACTTGCGTGGATGTCAACTTTCGCAAAAATTATACAAAAAGTAAATCGCAAATAAAGCATTTTATACTGACTTTTTTCGTACAGCGCATGTTATGGTATCGCTGGCGGATTGGAATCGGTCATCTCATCTCCAACTATTTAGTGCATTAATTAATTACCCACTAGTGATAAAATGTTGGGCAAGGCCCTTATCAAACTAATAAGGTATGAAATTCCAAATATTTGACATCCATCATGGTCACGATGGTGGTCATCAATGCTGTCATAAAGTAGCTGACAAGTTTAGTATACATGTAATAAAAAGCTTTCCTATCTATTTATTCAATCGCTACAATACAAATACTATGTATAGGAACTATATTATTAAATATAGAATAATATAATTAATTGATGTCACAATTAATAATATCATGTAATGATAGGTTCTAATAGATTGCTGTTTTGTCCTTTAAAACTTGCAGCTACATATGTTCAAACCTACTTTTTAGTGCGGCACCTACTGCGGTGAATTTTTAGTTATCGAATTCCGTACAAAACGTGTTGGAATATTTGACGCTGACATTTGTGTATGCGGATGAAACGTGTGATTGATCGATTGAATTTTTATGTCGAACAATATAGTGTTTTTCATATTTAGATTTTAGCAATTTGTGCAATACACGAAGGGAAACTGCTATACATGTTTTTGAACATCAATCTTCGAAAAATGATCATGATCATACACAACATTCATAAACATAATATTAATTAACCTATTGAAATAGAAACACGACTGAATTTAGGAACCTTTTATGTATTTTTAAAGTTCCCATTTTGCTTTACCATGTTAAGGCTTATCAAACACAAACTCACTCAGTCCTAAATGTCTGTAGGTCAGAAAAACATTTATTCAGTAAAAGCACTCAACAGTCGTCAATCAAATAATCCATTTGCTTTAGAAAAATGTGTTTTTAATCCGCTAACAATAACACAACGTTTAAAGCGAACTGTCAACACAATCCCGCAAATACGAAAAAGTAATTAAATAAATACTCAACTCGCTTAATCGATTCTATTTAATCGATTAAGCAAACAATCGATATCGAGAACAAATAGTAACGTCCAATATTCATAAAGTAAAAACATTGTTAATATTTTTCCATTCTGGATTATCTGACCGCCATTTTGTAACGGTCTCGTGTCTGATGCGATCAGCAATTGTTGCTGGCTGCTGCGTAATCAACGTCCGAGCCATTTATTCGATATTGATATTCTTTTTTTGAACGGATAAAAGATAAGTTATTGTGTTTTTTTGCTTACCGTAGAATTTTTAGGGTTAAATGTTTTTGACTCGACTTTGAAATGTATGAGGAGGGTGTATCGTTAATTTTAATGTTTAGATGTTGCCTGAAATTGTTGTATTGTGATTTTTAGGTTTTACTTATATGGGTGTCAATTTGACCTAAAACTGTCAACGTTTCAGAAATAAAGAACTTAGCTACAAAAGTTTGTCGCATTTACAACATTTTCTTTACAGACGTATCCTTCTGATCCATCCATCCTTTATCAGATAATATTGTCTAGACCTTATATTTTTATATTTTCCTTCGTCAGTTTCATTTGTCGATCATGTATCGCTATCCAATATGTCATAAGCAATCAGCTGACAGCGTATGAAACAGTAATCAACGATCCATTGAGTTTAAAAAAGTTAAAACTATAGAGTGTACGTATCGTTAAAAAACCATTGCACCGAGAGTGAGCATATTTTTGGCTGTATGTAGTTCATTCGTTTACTAATGTAAGTTAGTTTCCGTGCAATGACCGATATTTATGCAATAATATCGATGGTTCTAATATTGTAAGGATAATATTAGGGTATGATTTAATAAGACGACGCGCCCGATTTTGATACTTTTGACGACAAAACTAGTTCATACTAGTGCTCACAGTTCATACCCTGATATGTGCACTCTGTAGTTTCTTATCTATCCTCTAAGGTCGCGACCCATTTATTGGATAACGCTGTGTCGTGTTTTGCAACAGAAATCATTGGGTTGTTATTTTTTATTCGTTGTCGATAAAGTCATTCTGAAGGGTTGCTTTTTGGAAACAAACATGTCTGGTTAATATAAACTAATGAGTTTTGTTTGATGTTTACAAAATGATTCTTGCATTAGGGAGTAATCATTTGTCGCTGGGGGATTCAAAAACATTCCAACCAAATAAATAGCTGTGGTATGGAGTTACTATTACTATGGGTGATTACAAAAAAGAATCAAACAAAGTGGTATTTAAATGGATAAAGGTGTAAAGACGCATTTATTTGTATACTAGATCTTCAATTCATCATCTCCCTGCCCTGTTCCCAATTATTTGGAGTCGGCACAATGCGTGTTCAGCTTCCATTTTATATCTACAACTTGTCATCTCAGTATCCACTCCTATAGTTGATCTTACATTATCAACGGTAATACAACGTATTAAAATAAAAATGAACTTACAAACAACAAAGTGAAATTGCTTACAGTTGATTCGTCTCTTAAATTCATGTACTGTGTACATTTTGGGAGGCCAAAAAATACCTTTATAATCGAATAAGCCCATCTAATAAACTACCACGATCAATTCCAAAGTAATCAGCTAATAAAGTCTTTGGAAATAAATTTAAAAGCATGGCCCTTGTATTGCTTCCTAATCCAATTCATTAAGGAATACCCGCCGGGTTTCTATCACCGTATCAAGTAGAGTAGTCGTTTTGACATAAGGGCCTCGATTTAGCTGTTTGGCATGTCAGTGGTGGGTCAGTGTACTTGTCATTGTGCCTCATTTTCTTATTCAGATAAGCACAGAATCAAATCTCATTGCACTCTCGAAGAGATTGATCGTAATGACCGGAACAATTAACAAAAATTATATTAAGGTAAAAAGAGCAACAACAATCTAAATACAAACCGCGATAAAATCCGTAAAAGTAGTTTCATTTCAGCGTAATGACCATTTAATTGATCTTAATGCCAGTAAGTAGAATGCTAACTATCGTTTAAATGACCAAACGAAGCAGTTCATTCGGTCAATTCAAGCAACTCTTAAATAGCTGAATCGAGGCTCTCGATGTATGGCGACAAGCTCGGAAATTAGGTTAGTCTGTTAAGGGCACGTGAAAGGTTTTATACAGGCTAGTGCTAGATACCGTGTTGTCGATGTTATCCTCAAAGAGAAGGTTTTATTTTATCAGGGGTCTGTATAGTCACATTTTCCTGTTATAGTCTCACATGTGTTTTGTATGGTACAAGAAAATGTTTTCTTCTTTTGGTATTGCCCAGTTTCGTCATCAGATTTTGTTTTAATAAATGCGGACAACATCTTATACATTGCTCTGAACCCAAAGTAAGTAGCTATTGAGCATTTGCGTTATGGAATTCATAAACAACGAAGGTACCACAAACAGCCAGATCCGAGACAATGTAGAAATGTGACTTTCTATATTGACCCGTCCTTGGATCGAACCCGGGATCTCAGAGCTCGACCGTGAAAATACTAGTCGTCATTTTAGAAGAATATTATGTGTGTACTACGTGAGCTCGACAAATGGATGTGCGATTAACGCTTATGCGACAAAACTGTACTGCGACTCACCGTAGTTCGAATGCACGCTAGTGCGACACACTGAAGATCGACATCTCGCTAGTGCGACAAACGATTGCGCGACAGTATTTCGACACTACGGTAGTGCGACACTACGGTAGTGCAGTACGTTGGTGCAGTATTGCAGTAGTTTGACACGTAGCAAGGGTAGTGTAGTACGTTGATGCAGTATTACAGTAGTTTGCTGAGATAAATTTTGAATTACATACACTTCTCATCAAAAAAATCGAAACACCTCGCAGTTTATGATTTGATAAGGATTATCAGAAAAATGTGTATATTTAGGAATAAATGTAAAATGTCATTTAATAGTGAGTATTATGAGGTATTAAAATCCTAATGTTAATGTTCTAAATTCAAATTAAGTCTTCATAGGTTTCGTATTTTGTATAATGAGTAATTTTTACCCTATGTGGAATATGAAGGAACAGGGTAAAAAACACGCGTAAATGAAAAAAAAATGTAAGAAACGTTTATTTAATAACTTGTATTCCCTCCGCGAGCTCTTATTACTGCTTCCATACGGTTCTTCATCGATCGGATGAGAGTCACGATCACATGTTGTGGTATATTATCCCGTTCCTCTTGGATTGCATTTTGCAGCTGGCTAAGTGTTTCTGGGGCTGGATCTCTTGCTCGAATTCGTCTCTTTAATTCATCCCATAGATGTTCAATGGGATTCATGTCCGGGCTTCTGGCTGGCCATACCATAATGGAGATACCGACTTCGGTAAGATAATCTCGTACGAAGCCCGCGGTGTGAGCTCTGTCAATTCATGCATTGTCGTGCATGAATATGAAGTCGTTGCCAATAAAATGTGCATAGGGCATCACATGAGGTTCAAGACACTGTTCGATGTACCGATGAGAGTTTAGTGCAGGCAGCCGTGGCCCAGACACAAAGGCAAGTTCTGTCTTACCGTCGGCGCTGATTCCTCCCCAAACCGTCCACGAACCGCCACCATAGCTGATCTTTTCTTCAATGCAGCATTGTGCAAAGCGTTCTCCATCTCTTCTGTAGACCTTGTTCCTTCCGTCGTTACCATACATCATAACTTTACACTCATCAGAAAACAGTACTTTGCTCCACTGAAGGTATGACCAAGTTAGGTGCTCGCGTGCAAAGTTAAGGCGCGCTCTTCGATGGTCTGCAGTTAATTTCGGCCCATTCGCTGGCTTATGGGGTGCCAATCCGCGTTCCTTCAACCTTCTTCTTATTGTAGAGTCACTTACAGCTACTCTTCGTACAACGCGAAGCTGCGGCTGCAGTTGAAAAGCGTTAAGGCGTCGATTTCGTAAAGAAGTTGTTACAATAAATCGATCATCTCGCTCAGAAGTGACCCGATTCCTGCCAGATCCTGAACGGCGCGTGAACGGACCAGTCTCCCGATAGCTTTTGTAGACTCTATGAACAGATGATAAGCTTAGATGCAATCTTGCAGCCACAACACGCTGACTAAGTCCAGAATCCAGCAATGCCACCACTTGGGCGGCTTCTGCGGGCGAAGTATCCATATGTTATAGAAAAAAAAGTTTTTTCAGACGTCCCAAAGTCACAGTAAATGAAATAAGAAACAAAAAGTTTAAAGACAAGCGCTAATTTTTAGTTTTTAAACGAGAAACGTACTCCAACCCTAAATACACATTTGTCTCAAAACAGTGATTAATTTCATTTATAGGATAAACAAATTAAATTCTAATTTCGAATTTTGTTTTTTTTTTTCTTACTGTAATGCCAAACTGCCAGCTACACAATAATGTTTTTTTTTCATGGAATTAATTCTCTATTGTAAAAAATTAGGACAAAAACAATAAAAACGAAAGTGTTTCGATTTTTTTGATGAGAAGTGTATATTAAATAAGTAGATATTAAATAATCAAAGGCCGTCGCTCGCTTCGCTCGCTCCATTGCAAGGTCACAATATCTAACCTAACCTAACCTATTGATCTCTGTCACAAAGTTGAACCTAACCAAGCAATGGATGTCTGGGCCTATGTCGGTTCTATATGTTTATGTTCTATTTCTTCATATCGCACTAGCGAGATGTCGATCTTCAGTGTGTCGCACTAGCGTGCATTCGAACTACGGTGAGTCGCAGTACAGTTTTGTCGCATAAGCGTTAATCGCACATCCATTTGTCGCGCTCACGTGGTACACTTGAATATTATCACCCGTCGCCTATAAAAAAAAAACAGCCTGTAATGTGATGAAAAAGGCTGTAAATAGTAAAAAAAAAATCAACAAAAATTACAATAAAATGAATAAGCGTTAAAATAAACACGATGTTGTAAATAAATAAAATCTTCTTATAACCTTTTATCCTGAAAGTTACAAAGTCAAAACAAAACAAAGCTAAATTCTATTTGCGCTGACACTATTAAATCATAGCAATTATACTGAATAATAAATACGAGTGAAGTATTATTAATTAGTTTTAGTATTCCGAATGGACGGTAGTCGTACTAATTTACATCTCATTTAGTTAATTGTGGTTTATGGTATTATGAGACTGTTTTTCAATGAAATCGTGTAAATAATATTGTTAGCTGATTAAGAATGCTTTATGAGGTTCGTTAGCTGGTTTTGTTGAAAATAATTAAAGAATACAATGTGTTTTGTTTTTGTAAGGTATTCAGGTTGAATGTTTACGTGTAGAAATAGTATTCTATAATTATATCCTATTGATTATAAAACTTTGTGGCGAACTATGCGATGTACTTATAAAATAGTAATAATAATTAAACTAGCTTATAAACGTCCCACTGCAGCTAGGCACTGGCCTCTTCTCATATAGAAAAGGCAGTTAAAGAAATAAAAATAATATGTCGACATATTAATTTCTGTTTAGTCTAATAGCGAAATAAACAGTATGAAGAGCTTACTTTGAAAAATCTGAAAACAGGAAAAAACATTAGGTAGAAATTACAACGTAATAAACGTACATTTTAAAATGCAGTAACTAGGATAACATACTTAACAAAATAACTTATTTAAAGCTTAAAGACGCTAGTATAATTTAATTCCAAAGGAATTCTACCGTAAAACAATATAATGTTTAACACGTACTACCATGTTTCCAGCTAACGAGGGCCACTTTACTTAGACTAAACTTAACTCAGCCCGAGGCTAAGATAGGAAAGTCTTTGTGACATACAAACTTCTATACTAAAGTTTAAAACTAGCATCAGTTAACTAATAACTACGTAAACTACATGGTGGGGAAGTTTCTTATTATAATAATAACTTTTTGGTGGCTACGATGAGGAGTTGACAATCTATTGTATATATAATTCTTTTGTAAGTAGCCTAGCTCATAAACAGGTGGACCGATTTGGATGAAATTATGTATTTATTTTATAAGGTTTGTTTTGTGGCGATGCTTCAAGCACAAGACAACGTCTGCAAGGTTTGCTAGTTTTCTCTATGAAAAACAGAAAAAATTGTTTGATTTTTAATTGATCAATGTTTAAGTCATCATAACCGTCCACCATATAATGAGAAATCTAAAGCCTCTCATCCATTATAGTTATCGCAGTAACTAGAATGGATGACAGATTTTGGATTTGATATTAGTATTTTGTTTAATGTATATCCCAGATTAAAAAGAAAAGATGATTTGAATTATGAACAGGCCACCATTTAGATTTTCGACAATTTTATTAAGGTTCTGCGATTTACATGATATAAAAAAAAAGTCTACAAAAATAGTCTCAGCTACCTATTTACCTACAGTAAATACAGAAAATAATTTCCTTTTTGTATGAAATGTGACTGTGTTAGCCACGACACGGAACATTGACTAATTAGATCATAAATTGTAGCTTTCATACACCTTGTATAATTTTTTCCTCCATATGAAATTACAAGGCATTTTCCTTGTAACTGCTTATAACCTTACGTTGGGTCTGAAACACACTTGTCTTGGAAAATATTAACTCAATTGACCTAGTTATTATGTAAATTTAATTAGATAGCCAGGCAAGCTGCAAGTCTCATAAAATTAACTTATAAGGAAACAAAATTTTGGAACGAATTAGTATTGACTGACACACGACAGGAGAGTGTGGATTAGACAAAGTGGCCTTTGCCCAGCTTTGGGATAACATGTACTGTAAATGACTCTGAAGGATAGGTTCCGTTAGGTCATTCTATTCTCCAAACATTTTAGCTACGAATTTAGCTTTAAAAAATTAAATCTGTTTTTGTACTTTTACATAATAATACTGCCTCGTTGGCCTAGTGGTGCTAAGCGCGACTGCTACGCTAGAGGTCTTGGGTTCGATTCTCGAGTCGACCAAGGTGTTATTGGCTTTTTCTATGAAATTCTCAGTAGCAGGTCGGAGTTTGGATTTGTGCCCGGTTAGTGGCAATAGGCTCGCCCCCTACTACATGGGACCTAAACATATCGGCGAACTGTGGGTGTACATTGGTACACCTCTGCCTAACCCTTCGGGGATACAGGCGTGATGATATGTTATGTTTATAATAATATATATTTTTAACACTGATTTTATTCTATGGTTATATATGATCAATGGTTTATTTGTTCATTACAGTTAATGTCATATTACATTAAGGCCTTATTAGTAAGACCTTAGGTTGTACGACATGACCTACGTCTCACATAGCTTAATGTTCTAATTTGCAAAACAGGCTAATTTTTTTCAGTTACACGTTTAGAGTGCTTTCACATTATCCGATTAGGTTTCGGACACCGATCTGATACCGTATCAAGTAAAATGTATGAAACTTACGAATCCGATATCTTACCGGATAATGAAAAAAACAAGCACATTTCAAGGTCGGGGTATCACTCAATTGAAATGTAAAATCTTTACTGGGCAAAAGGAGATACAGTAAATACAATAAAAACAGTTACATCATACAAATAAACGCTGATATGCAATATTACCGATATTTTAGATTTCACTTCTACATTTTCCCGGGTCTGGGTGGTTGTGGTACCTTCGTTGTTTCTGAAATGCATAACACAAGCGCTACTCCGGTTTCAGAGCAATGTTTGTGATTTTTTCCACATTTATTTATTCATGTTTCTTATATTTTACTTTTCCCGATACTATATCGGTGTTTTATACCAATATGGTATCGGATAATGTAAATACGTTCTTATGTGCTTAATTATGGGTTAGATGTTATTATCGCGGCCTTGTAGTTAAAACTGAAGTATTAGGTTTTAATTAATAGTCGTGTAAAGGTTTAGTAATAGTTCCAGCAATTTGAGTTGTTATTTTAAAATATGAGTATAAAATAGCTAGCTAAGGTTTATGAAACGTTAAATAAATTAAATATCAATTTGTTTGAGTTCATTTGTAATTAAATAATAATGTATTGAAAACTAATTAGTATTATTAATAGATATTAGAAGTGTGATAATTAATTATAAAGTATTTACGATACATTAGCATTTAGCATAATTAATTAATTTTAATTTTAATTTTATTATTTACATAAATATTTGTTCCTGTGGTAACGGTATTTAAATAGATTTAATATGACATAACTTTATTATTTAGAGTTTTGTATTCCTCTGTCCTAAAGAAGAGTTACTTGTAAATAAATGAATAAATTTTCTTTCGAGTTTTTCGACACAATCTCACACCTCGTATAAAAAATTATGTAAATTATTATAAATGTATTATCGTATTGTAACTTTCCATCATAACTGGTCGGTAAGGTTATTATACATACTGCAGCTACATAATGCAGTAATGTTTTAGCGATTAAGTTTAAATCATATTATTATTCAAGTCAGAATCCTCGTCTGATTTGGAAACCAACAGCAGTGCTTAATGATTGCCAGAGCGTCGCAATGCCGGTTCTACACGTAAATCTAGCCTTAATTTAAATTTAATTACTGTTTCTATGCTAATTGGGTCGCCAAAATCAAGGTACCTTAACCAAAATACATTATATTTTAACCCCAACGCAACATAGGAGTGTTCTAACTTTAACGTTTTGGTGAACAGATATATATTAAGAAATGGTGAACAGTTTTAAAGACATATAAAACTGCCCGTTCCCAATATGGAACGATTAGTGACCGATGATGATTGTGTCACAGAACATTTAACTGCGTGACTGTACTTTCTCATAAAATCAAGTAAATATGAACGTATGTCCAGTTGCCGAAAACATAAAAGTGATTTAATTTAAGTTTCACTATCTGAACACACAAATCTTTGCGTGTCGAGATGACGAAATAAAAAATATATTAATTTTGAGTTTCACCAACTGGACACACGTGTGTCCAGCGTCGTGTGTCCAGTTGACGAATAACCACTATGATAAATCTTGCCATATAGGTAAAATAATACAAAACCATAATATGAAAAAAGTAGCTGAAAGGAAAGAAAATCATTTTCCTTACTTTTGCTAATTTTAACTTAATGTGAATTGATACAAATACCCCAAAACTTTAAATAAAGCACTTCAACTCCAACTTCCAAATAGTACTCAGAAGCCACAATCGGAGATCGGCAATTTGGAGCAAGTGTTAATAGACCAATTAGGGCCCGGACGGTATTAAACTAATAACTCAAGGCTGTCCGACCCGCTGCATAATCGAGACTCCAATCGCTTAACTGGCTAGTGTGAAACTAAAACTATTAGTTATTACTAGTCGGCTGAGCTGCTGAAATGTAGATGGAAATTTAGTGGGTGACGGTTTAGAGATGCTACGTAAAATAGATTTTGGACTTCCAATTTTTTTCTTTTTCAGTGTAGAAGTCTAATGATTTCGACCCACGTCGAGGGCATGACGTGGGGATATGTCGGACTTGCACCGACCAAAAACACCCCGGTCCCCTTCTCGCCTTTGCTGGAGCCGCGGGATCGCTCAGCGCAGCTCCGGCAGGATGTTAACAGCCCTAAGTCATGGTGAACCTATCTTTATTTGAATTCTCCAGCTCGTCAGGCCATCTTTGTCTGTTTGTGTGACTTAGTGAAAGTCTCGGGTCGATTTTGGATGAGGCTGGCATAGGACCGTAGAAAATGGCACGAGAAAAGGCGAGGCCTATGGCCAGCAGTGGAAGGACAAGGACTGTGGATGATGATGATGATTGCTCCTAAGTAGATTTTTCTGTTTTGGTTTTGAGGCCTTTTATCTAATAGCTCATAGCTACGCCGTAGATTGAGAGATCCTCGAAGTCAAGGGAGCACAAAGCATGCTCAGCGTGGTCCCAGCGTACATTATTACTTACTATCTAATCAACAATCAATAGGAAGGAATTAATTGGAAGTAGAGCAGGATGAATTAAATGGTGCAATCTTTAGAAGGCTTAAACCTAACTGGAAAAGAAATGCTAAGATGAAGGAGAAAATCTATTCAACTCGTCATTTCAGAAACGTAATATCAATGATCGACCATTTAGTGGTATAAATTTAACCTTAGCTTTCTATTTGAATAAATTAAAATTAATTGAAGAATAATGATACTAATCTGCCTTGTGCTCCAAATGAATGATAAATTAAATTCACATAAGCAAATGTAATTTCAAATATTCCCCCGAAAAGCTAAAAAAGCGCTTTATTACATAAATTACAATATCTAACGAACATCATTGCGGAGCTAAAACAAATATTGTTAGTAACTTTCGCAGTCGGGCGTGAAACACAGCTTCGTAGCAGTTGATGTTGATTCAAACAAGATCGAAAGGATCGCAAACACGACCTATATACATAACTTATGTATAATTTCACATCATGTTAAGTAGATAAAATTTCATATTATTATGATGTGCTAACTAAAAGTCAAAGGGAAATAATAAAGGGAATAATGAAACTGGACGAAGCGAAAGCAATGTGTCAGGATCGTAGCAAGTGGAAAGAAGTTGTCTCTGCCTATCCCTATGGGAAAGAGGCGTGAATTGTATGTACCTATGTTCTAACTATTCGAATTTATTTTGGAGCAATTAATGTGTATAAGCCAGAATGAAAGTAATTATTGGGTCGACAGATTTAGTTTCAATAAAATAAAAGTAATTTAGAATGACATTGACATTTTATGAAACAGATGTTTTTCTTATTAATAGTTTTGTAAAATAATATCAAAACGGTTTAAGAAAATAAATCAAATGAAATAAAAAATGTGTAGATATGTTTTATCTTAGCAACTAATTAAAATTGGAGTAGCATGAATGCGACTGGCATGTGACAGAAGAGCGTGGCATAAACAAAGACAGCCCTAAGCCAGGTGACAGCAAATTAGACCACTCTTTTCCACGAGACTTATGTTTTCAATACCTTCAAAAACAATTGGTATGTTACGGGAAATGTATTATCTTACAGATCACATAACTGAACACCAACAGTTCAGCAGTTCGAAACTCAACTGAATTTTGACAAAAGAATGAGCACTAAATCAAACGTCAATCAGATGACTGAATGAGTGAGCGAGTGAATGAGAGGGAGCATGAATAACAAAATGTTAACTGAAGTCTGTAATTTTAGTTCTTTGTTTGTTATGTTAAAAGCATTGTTCAAAGAACGAATTATCTCAACCAAGCTGCTATTAGCAAGGGAACATACTTGTGATAGCATGAAAATAATGAGAACTGAATAAGGAGCGGCTCATTACTGAGACTAGCTTACCTTTATTTATGTTACAGTTAATGTACTTAATTAAGTTTTGTGTGGTGAATTATATTACAATGTGTAAATTATTTTTGTAAATTTCTTACTTGTAAATCAAAATTTGAACCTGTGTTTATTTTGAACCCCTGACGAGAAAAAGACAGCTGTGTGCGTGTGTGTGCGTGGCATAGTAGCTCTTTAACGCGTAGACCGATTATGATGTGCATCGATATGGTTCTAAGTCACAATTTTCATTTCATAATTGATATAAAGATAATTATCTTGCTACATAGAGATTTCCCGTAGACAAGTGCCATTTGTAGAAACATTAATGACATTCTAAAGGTCATGATGCACAAGCCAATTCTTTTTCCTACGCACGAACTATATGCTCTATGCAAAGTACCTACAGTCAGACAAAGCTTTATTATTAGCACAATTTCACGCAAACACTCAGAGCTTGTTTTTGACCCCAATCTATGTAGGCAGAACCGCAGATCAGGTAGAATATGTAGTTTAGAATTTACTAGTATAGTGACAGTAAGACGACAGTACCTCTTTATGAGCTGTATCTTATACAATAGGATAAACCAAAAACTTAACATATACCCTCTAACTGTTCATGAATGTAGAACGACCATTATTAAATGGCTCAGTACACAAAATTATGAAGAAATCGAAAATATTGTTAAAGTGTAATTTTATAAATATTCTAATATTTATCCGTGTACTAACATAGGTATACACACCCACTCAGACACAAACATCACACTACACATACACCACACAAACACTACACTACACACACACACACACATACTCACACATAAAATTCTCACATAATTTTAATTATTTGTTTTTAAGATCTCATTATGTTATAACTATTAATAACTAAGTATAAGTTAAGCAATAAGTTAAGTTTGTATAATTTTTTAATGTGGAACACTGCTGTCCCCGTCCTGGAGGAGGGCGCTAACAGTTGCGACACAGTTTTATTCTAAACTAATGTAGCTGTTAACGCACAATTAATGTTGTTTATCGTGTTTATTGTTCCAATAAATGATTTTTGATTTGATTTGATTTTGATTTGATTGGAATTATAAGTAGCTCCTTTTCACTACAGTTTTCTGTTATACGAATCAATTTCAGCTTAAAATACTTATAACCTACACTCAATAAACTTAATATTAGTCTTTTATTGAAAAAGCACTGACATTTTCTATTAATATGTCAAACGAAATCGGTTTACTGAAATTACATACAATATTTACTCACGGAGGGTTTGCCACTTAATTCTATTTGCTTGGTTATATTTGATGGTGGCTAGATATGGGCATATAAAAGGTCACAGGGTTTACCTCTACTGCTGACCCTAAATATATAAAGACGTGATATAAAGTTATAGGGGAGGATTAAAATAACCTCCTTCAGTGATTTATTTTATAACTAGCTTTTTCCTCTGGCACCGCCCACATGGGTGTCGGTCGATGAGGCAAAAAGTAGCCTATGTCTTTTCTTGGGATTTAAGCTTACCTTTTTATAAGTTTTGAAATAATCTGTTTAGTGGTTTGGCCGTAAAAGTGTATCAAATAGACAGCGATACTTTCACACTTATTAATTTTATTTGATATGCGCATTTTAGTTCTTTATTTAGTTATTTATTTCGTATTTATGTTTCATGTTTATATACGGTATTCAGCTGGGAGCTGGTTTAACGTGGGCAAAATCAAGGGATACCTCACAATCGCTTCATAAAAATCGGTACCTTCTACATGGTAAAAATATTGAAGAAGAAAATCTTGCAAACTTGTCAAGAAACCAGACATTTTCTTCTAATTCCTATCAAGCAGGTGCCAGAGATAACATAATAAGTAGGTGACTACGTAACTAAACCCTTTTCCCCCGGCTACCCGGCTACCCGGGTATCGGCATTGCACTCAACCCGGTAATCCTTCTAAGCCGGGTAACTATGAACACGTAGATCCGTTAAACCGTTTAGTTGCAATTGGATTTTGACTCAATGGTGTAGCGGTTGTGAGCATGGCTGTGTTAATCTGAATATAAATTATTATTTCGGTTTTATACACGAAAAATACTGGATATATATTTACATATCATCATCACGCCTGTATCCCCGAAGAGGTAGGCAGAGGTGTACCAATGTACACCCACAGTTCGCCGATATGTTTTGGTCCCATGTAATAGGGGGCGAGCCTATTGCCACTAACCGGGCACAAATCCAAACTCCGGCTACTGAGAATTTCATAGAAAAACCCAATAACACCTGGGTCGACTCGGGAATCGAACCCAAGACCTCTAGCATAGATGTCGCCCTTAGCACCACTAGGCCAACGAGGCAGTTCATATTTGTTTAGAAATATTGCTAAAAACAATAATTATTTTTTTATAGGAAAACTGGTCACTGGCACTTGTCATCTTTTTAGGAGCGATACCATCAAATTGTGAACTCTCTACCCAATTGAACTCTAAACGAAAAATTCCCCATTTTGTATGAAGAAATAACGTACTATAACAGAATAAAAAAATAAAAAAAGGAAATATAAAATTGCTTTAGACCCTCTAGGATTAAACTAAAAAAAAGCCAAAACTCGTGACAAATTCGACAAACAATAGTTCATATAAACAGAAATCGAACAAATAAATCAAGCTAAACGTTAGGTGCATCGTTGAGCTGTGAGTTTGATAAATCTGGCAATTAATCAAGAGTGCAATGTGCACCGGAGTTATTGTGCAGCATGATGTTACTGATATAAACTGGTTCATGTTCAGTTAATGTTTAGGGGATGTTAATTGTTAGTTAGCTAGATTAGATGGAAGAGATTTCGATATATTTTAAGAAAGGCTTGACCGTATATAAATTGTAATAAACTAACAATGGAAATCAATGAACGGTCTCTTTTTTCATGGGTGATTCTTGTATGATCAGTAATTCTTGATTTGGCCATACAAGATTGAAGTAGATAATAATATTAAATAATAATAATATTTCGGGACATTTCTGACATGGTTGTCTGATCCCAAGCTAAGCAGATCTTGTGTTATGGTAACCAGACCACTGATAAACATACTTAGATTAGAACTATAGACTATAGATTTTGACTATGCGACTGTTCAATCTACCGTCTGAACATACACGATACCACTTTTGTAGTTTTAGGACGTGCAACCGCAACAAAACCTTTAGAAAATATTTTTGGAAAGTATTAGATTCGCGAGAAACACAATCGTGATTGAAAAACAAGCAGCAAAAAATATAAACGATCACAAAATCAGTAACAACGTAAAGAAAAATCTGTATAAAAATTCACGCCATATTCTGAAAGGCATTGCTCATTCTTAACGTTCATGAATGACTTTTATAGCTTCTAACGTGATTACTTCGGCATCAAAACTCCTTGAATATTCCCTTAGAACAGATTTACTAAGACTAACATATTCAGTTAAAATTTATTGGGAATTACGTAGATAGAAGATCACTAAATCATTGTATCCTCAGGCGTTTCACGTTTATAAGCTCTGCTTCTAACAAAAGCGTGAGATGTATAATGTTAATGCTTGCTTTATGGTTGGATTGCTTCTGTTTTCATAATGATAGATAGGATCGGAATTCTCTCTTGCACTTCATTTATTCATATGTATTTATATAGTGGATAAATGTGTGTAGTTCAACATACGGATTCTTAGGCAATAATTGTGTGTTAGAACACTGGCTAGCCAGAACACATTTAGGTAATTAAAAAAAAAAAAAGTTAAGCTCAATGACCGCTCGTTTTTTAGCCCCTGGAGCATGTCGATGGGTTGTTATAAGTTTGACGTGTCTATGCATATGTATGTGGCATCGTAACTCGCGAAGGCATGAACCGATTTTGATGTGGTTTTTATTTTTTTAATGTAAATTAGTCGGGGGTGTTTATAGTTATAATTTATAAAGACTAGTTCAGTACTTTTGAAGTTATAAGCGATGTTCAAAATTGGTCGCAGGTTTGCTTGTTGACTCGTATTCCTGGTAATACTATTTTGCACTAGAATTTTGTTTTGTTTAACATTGGTAAATAAGATGTGCAGTCACGAACAAAATTCTACTAAAGTGTCATTTGAAATAGTTCAAATTAACGTCTGCGTTGTTTGGGCATGCTAATAATTAAACATGGTTGTCTGTTACCTTGGTTACAGACAAGTAAACTGCTTAGGTCAAAGGGTTGATAACACTAAAAGGGTTAATTGCTTTGACAAAATATTTAAAGTGTGCATTCAAATTGCAAGTGTCACTGGAAACTTTAATGAAAGAAAATTATATGTAAAGGTCTTCACATAATTTGAGCAAACCCATTAGTTTAAATAGTCAAATTACTTCACACTCGATAATCAAAATAACGATATAGTGATAAAGTTGTCTACAAAATGATATCAAAATCTAGCAAGAATCTAGTTTTAGAGTGTACAGTTAAGTAAATTGCCATTTGGATCATCAATTTAAAAAATTTCGACCTATATTAAAACTCACCTAAAAATAAACTTAAACTTTATTTAACAACTTTTTACTAGGCCATACGTTAAAACAGTAAAATACTACATGTTGAAATAAAAATCAAATAACAAAGACATATTTTTGAAAATGTAATACATCAAAAATGATAAACATTTCGTCAAAGGAACAGTTTCTCTTTTAGGAGCTTACATTCGCTGAGAACAATCTGAATGTACGTGACAGCAAAATAAAATTTCGCTTAAGGCATACTCCGAAACATATGACTGCATTGAGATTACATTTTTGGAATAGTGCAGTAGAATAGAAAAAGTTACGAAATATTCAGTGATAAAAAGGACGACGGCTTTCTCAGCTATAGTTTTGCTAATTTTATTTTAGATTTTGTATTGATTAGCAGATGATTCTGGCTTGTTCTAAAAACTTAAAATAAAGTCACAAAGCTTTGATTCTCCGTCATGTCTATGTAGATATTTTTTATTCAAACAAAAAATAATCTATTTCTTTATTTTGATGTTCGTAAACGGCTTCAAAATTTTACCATCCATTTTGTCACATATTATCCCATGGGGGAAAATTGAAGCCATTTCAAGCTCAGACATTGAAAATTCGAAGTAGCATTTTACGCAAAAAAAAACTAATTTGAACCCAATCTGAAGTGAAATTTGGGACAAAGCAATTTCATGTGGCTTGAGTAAACTAGAAAATTAGTTTTCTAAGTAATTGCTTTGGGTTACATTAACTTGAAAGTCCAATAAATACATCCGAAAAATTTGGCGCAATGTCCCTCATTTATTTGGAGCATTATTAAATTAAAATGTGTGAATATTACATTTAGGTCTGTGGCCGACAATGGACAGAGGCAAAATATTTTTTGCCGTATTTCAGACAAAATGGTAAACGCGTCTTCCGTCAAAACTTTTTTTTTTACCTATTTATATTATTTACTATCAAATAGTTTTGTAAGTCTAACGATAAGTGAATTTTATCTATCTTGAGACTTGTCAAGTATCCCTACTTTATTACAACTTGGAAGCAAGTTTTCTGCCAAGAACTATTCCCTATTTACTATCGAAGCTAATAAAAAGATTCTAAACCAAAAATTTCTAAAACGACACAAATCTTTCCATCAACGTATTATCTAGGATTTTTCACTGCATGAACACTTTCTAACAGTTTTCAGACTGCGTTTCTCTTGCATTTGTTTTAACACACCATATCGACGGGTCCTACGTATACTGGTACAAGTGCAAAAACACAACTGTTCAGGAGAGCGGTTCAAAGGTTCTAAAGCTTGTAATTTTGTCATAAATCAATAGAAATACTTGAAATTTTGAGATATTATATTTGAATCTCTAAGAAACAAGATTGCATTATTGTTTCTTAATTTTTTTTTATACTTTGGAAAATAGTGTCACTTGCATTGATGTAGCTAGTTTTATTTATTATGGTAAAACCTGTAAACTGATACAAGTGGCTACTTATACCAGTATACAATGTACTTGCTTATTCTTGTAGTAAGAGAAAATTTAAGAATTTTACTGTTTTAATATGCTATTTCCAATCTACTGATTAATATGAGGTTATAATATTAACAATAACATCTTCTTTTATCGACTTTTAAACACTTACACCAGTTTACTCAGTACTGGAAAACTACTTGCAACAGTTTTCTGCATTGTTATTTGTTATTAAACTTAAATATTTAAAGGGTGAGGCAGGAAATGAAATAAAAATACAAAATAGAAGTCTTTTCCAGACCTACCTATGCTTTATAGGTGTTGTTAATCGGACGTTAATATTATTATGGCACTCATATTACTATCCTCTATGCGGCACTCTTAATGAAAAATAAAATCGATGGACTTGCCATCTTAAAAATAATAAAACTAAAAAAATTAATCTTCTTAATTAGGAACTTTCGGTAATTATATATACCTAGCAAGGCACCGACTCCATAAAATTATAAAGTTGTATTGTAGGTTAATACTAGTTTAGGTTTGGCTTATTAATATAGTTAGGTAGGTTATAGTATTATTTTTAACTTTTTAGTGCTATTATCGATTTTTAAAGTAAGTTTATTCTTTGCACAAAGTTTTTTATTGGTTTATTTTTAATGATATATTTTAAATCTTAGATATTAATAATAATATGGCCTTCACCCATTCATCATTCTCATGATAATTTCCATCAAACCAAACGCAGTGCCACGCATCTCACAAACAAGGAATTCCGGCTACATTCACGAGGCCATCGTAGCTTCATCATCAGATCTGATGGTAGAATGGTTCTTTTTGAACGCAAATGCTTCACTTGCTGTAGAAAAAACCAAATTTGCTGTACGCTTTCCTATAACATTATATAACGCTATAACATTTGAAGAGTTCCCTCGATTTCACCAAGATTCCATCATCAGATCCCGACTTGGTGACTATGGGACCATTTGGGAAGTATATATACCCTTTCCAACAAAGAAAAAAAATATTTCAAATCGGTTTGGAAAGCAAAGGAGATATGCGCGAACATAAAAAAACCGAATTGAAAACCTCCTCCTTTTTTTTAAAGTTCCCCCATGGAATTATTTTCCAGTTTTCAAAAAAGGGAAGCAAAACTTAAAATCAAAAACGAAAGATTGAGTTACTTTGTTTTATATATGATCAAACAATACAAAATATATCATCATACTATTTAAAATGTTAATTAATATTTATTTTCGTAATTTCCTGGAGTTTTTATTTTACTATTTTTTTTTTTCTAATAAATCTAGCATTACTTGACCTCTTGAGCGCTTCATTGTTGTGACATGTTACCACTACTAAATCAAGACAAACCAAATCTGAATAGTTTTTTAATAAATGAATATGTAACCTAAAACGCATCGCAGTTATACCAGTGTTGTAACGTGCTCCCGACAACGAGTCGCGTCGCACGCGACTACCTACACTGGTGCAAGTGACTTATATCAGTGTAGATGGTCGTGTGGCAGAAAATCATGTCACTTATATTAGTTTACAAGTTTGTATCTTTGAAATTACTTGATAATTTAATATAATTTTTACAGGATATAAAGTTAAGGTAATTTTAAGGCTTTTGGTGCAAAAAAACGTATTTCGCTGTTTTGCGGGTTACACCAGTATACGTAGGACCCGTCGATATTTGCCGCTTGATCGCCCTCAACGTGTAAAAGTTGTGCGACGAAGCGTCACTAATACCGGGATAACATTTCATGCAGGCGTCTATAAAAACTGTGGTAATATCGTCTCAGAAGCGAAGCGAGACAGTCGATCGTGCGAGTCGATAACCTTCAAAAATAGTCCTTAAAGTAACGTAGTTTGTTCAATACCCTCTGAATGCTTATAAGACTACTTTAGTCTTAAGAAATTTCATAAGTATTCAAAATAAGGTTTTCTCTTCGTTTTTCTCTTGACAACTTGCACTTTGTAACCCTTTCTTAAAAGAAGTTTTGGAATTACTTGGTTATTTTGCTACCAACATTTGAATGGAACGCATTAGTAAGCGAATATTATTTAACATCATTCTTTATTTTTACTTGCCTAACTTTTCTGTTTTGATGAAGTTTGATCGAGTACCGTGTTTGACGTTTGTTTACCGTGTGTAAAATATCGAAAATATATAACACCATAGTACAATATCGAAGCAAGATGAGTCGACGACAAACTAAATGGGGTGCCTGGATGAGACTGGCAAAGAACCGTAGAGAATGGCACGAAAGTACAGCAATATGAGCAGCTGTGGCAAGACAAAAGCTGTGGATGATGATGATGATGATGGCAGTATGTGTTTGCTAGCCTTTAGCTTAGGGATAGGCTTAGCCTTAGTTGATTAATATTGAATCGTAATTTGTCCCACTATTGATGTAAAAACTACTAGAATTAGTTTGATGTTGATATCCAACTATCATTAGTTACGGTTGGATACAGATTTTAGATTGCGAATTAGATTTTAGATTGGTCTATGGAGGTTGATATTTTTTAGGTTCAGCCAATTTGTAACAGACTAATTTTGTGATACCTAATTTAAGGAGCTTTTTACTTTTTGTAGATAGTGAGAAGCGCAATTTGTGTAAGGAAAAGAAAACAAAGTAAAACCGAGCGAAAAAAATATTATTATTTTTTGGATGAATTAATCCCGTCAAACAAACTACACAACTCTCTGCCTCGTTGGCCTAGTGGTGATATTGGATTTTTCTATAAAATTTCCAATAGCAGGTCGGAGTTTGGACTTCTGCCCGGTTAGTGGCAATAGTGGCTCGCCCCCTACATGGGACCTTAAACATATCGGCGAACTGTGGGTGTACATTGGTACACCTCTGCCTAAACCAACGGGGATACAGGCGTGTTGGTATGTTATGTTTATGTTTTTTTATCAAACTACAAGTGCTCAATAAAGACGTGAATAATAATTTATACTAAGAGCACGTTGCCACATTTATTTATCTCGGTTTAAATTCAAGGGTTCACACTCAGTATAAAATATACTATCTCATTGAGCCAGACAGAACCTTATGTGCAAATAGCTTAGTTAATGGTCCGGGTGACAGCGCATGAGTAACTATCCTTAACAGCCTTATCTCTGGTTTGAGTGTTACAATACAATCTGAACACAATATTGAGTAATAGAAATATCGATTTATGTGAAACTATTGTTCTAATAGACTAAGCATATCGACGGGCCTGTTGGTCTAGTGGTTAGTGACCCTGACTGCTGCTGATACCGGAGGTCGTGGGTTCGAATCCCACTCTGGACAAATGTTTGTGTGATGAGCACGATCATTTGTTCTGTGTCTGTGTATAATTTATTTTTCTATAATATGTATGTATGTATGTATTTAGAAATATATAAGTATGTTTATCAGTTGTCTGGTTACCATAACACAAAATCTGCTTAGCTTGGGATCAGATAACCGTGTGTGAGATGTCCCAGGATATTATTATTATTAATAGACTTAGCAGATGTTACTGTAGTCCAAGATTTGGTAAACTTATTTCGTTTTGCAAAATCAAAGTAGATAGCTACTTACTGAGTGTTTGAAATATCTAAAAAGCCTGCTACGAGTATTCGCCATGATATTGTATTTTGTGCAACAAATATGCTAACACAAGGTGAAAAATTTAATAAAAATATTTTAAATTGTTTCGTCAGGAAACGTTCCAGTAAAATGAAATGAACTTATATTATAACAGGTATAGCAAAGAGGAATTTGAATAATTGTATTAGGAATGCTTCCACTGAAAAAAAAATCGTAATCCTCACATTTTAACAAGAAAATTACCTTTTTTGTCAACGTCTGCCATCCTCCTGAGATTCGTTGAAACCAATTTTAAATTTCTGCGTAAAGAATTGACGAAGTAAAACACAGAATTCGGTTTTTGAATTATTAAAAGCTCAATGCCTCCATGTTTTTTTAAATTATTTAGGACGGCCATTCCGGATTCTGATTTTGAAACGCTGTCAAATATAATTCCCTTTTGTAGTAGAGTGGTTCTTTGTACCTTTGTATTTAATTTATCATTGAGTTTCTATGCTCATTTTGGGGTTTAAAATAAAACATAACATAACATATCATCACGCCTGTATCCCCGAAGGGTTAGGTAGAGGTGAACCAATGTACACCCACAGTCCGCCCATATGTTTAGGTCCCATGTAATAGGGGGCGAGCCTATTTCCACTAACCGGACACAAATCCAAACTCCGACCTGCTACTGGGAATTTCATAGAAAAACCCAATAACACCTTGGTCGACTTGGGACCTCTGGCGTAGCAGTTGCGCTTAACACCACTAGGTCAACGAGGCAGTTTAAAATATGGCATTTAATAAGCTATTATGATGGTACTGGTAGTAAAAGTGAACCCAAAAAGGTTGTATTATGTTAAGCAAAAGGTTTACTACCTTCTTAATTATACAGCCTTATAAATCGCTGACTTGTCTTCACATGCGATCTCGTATGGCACTCGTAAATTTTATTGCATTGTATAGGAATTGGTTCCTGAATTGAATTAGCGATTGATGTCTTATTTTATAGCTCTTCTAGTAAGCTCATTGTTAAGCCTTGGCAAATGTACAGTATATTTAAAAAAGAATTCTGAACTTTCAGTAACTTCATACAAAAAAATATATTTTTGATAATAATTGGTCAATCCACAGTTTACTTTGATCAATCATGGTAATAAAAAGCTTTAAAACCTTGTAAACAGAAAAATTACTTCCAATTTTGCAGTTGATTGGAAATTTTAATCGTTTTCACTTCAACCGTGTTAAGATTAAATAAAATCAGGATGAAAATTTTGAATACAAACAATTTTAAACGAAAAATTGAGAAACGATAAACCTTAAAGTTATTGAAAATGAATAATTTTCCTACCAACGTTTTCAATTTTCACAAAATTCGCAAGTTTAGATTATTTATTTTCTTTTTGTGAAAAAACTACATACATACATATAATCACGCCTCTTTCCCCTGTATACCTTGTGCGCTGTAGCTTGGTGCGGGTGACATTTGTCATTATGACGTTGAAATCTATCAATATCACATGGCTAAGGATGTAATGTCATGCAAGTCATTTTTATCGATTTCGTTTTTCACAGCAAAAATCACATTCCCTTTTTTATTGTTATAAAAATTATTGTTATCTTAAATTCTTCTTAGCGTGTCGATGACAATCTGTTTATATAGTGTCAGCCCAAAATTCTGCTACGAGAACTGCATTGTCAGGAGCTTGCATTAATTTAAATTAAATTGCAATATTCATTTTTGTATCAGTTAAAAAAATATATTTTTGAATATAAAATAAATAAAAATGCATTCAAAGCACTACACACTACACACGGTATTTTATATTTTTTTCATGATAGAATTTTTACGGCAAAAAGGATGCTGACACTACTGCAACAGGCCATCAACAATGTTCAGCCTGAAGACTGGTCGTGATTAAAACAAAAAGGGACATTTTATGACTCTGATATGAGTTTAGACAAATAAAATGTACGTTTTTATAAGTTATAAAAATATCGACTATCCATCGTAGCAGTACATCCCATCACTAAAGATGTATTTGGCGTTACGATTTACGCATAACACTTTGCGTATTTTGTCTTCTAATATAATTGTATTTGTAAACTAGAACATTCTGGTTGGTTTAATTTAATAAATAACCATGATTTATGATTTAATATATTAAAAATATGGTGCACCTGAAATACTTAAGTCATAATTGTAAATCGCGGCAACTTTCAAGAGTGAAACGAAACATGACTGACAACTGTCACCCGCACCATGCTACAGCGCACCAACTATAGTCATAGGCAAAGACCACTTCTTACCACTTGCAACGATCCTTACACACTTGTTTCGCTTTGTCTACTTTCATTATTTCCTTCATATATGCTGTTTGGTTTATGGTCCTCTTGACTTCCTCTTTTCATTCACACTCGCCTTCTACACTTTTGTCGTCAATCGTTCTTCATTCATTCTTTCGACATAGCCAAACCATCTCAGCATAGCAGTTAAAAACTACATTTGTATAATATAATTATGTTAAACATAAAACATTATTAAAAACAAAAGGCAAACCTGTTATATGTATTTGCTATGCATATGTTATTATGCATATGTACTCATTAGCACATATTGTTACACGAAAGAGTTTGTAGTGCTAATTTAGGCCACAGCAGTTGAATAGTTATTGTTTGTTTGATTTTGAATTTGATTTGTATGATTTAATTCTATATACATGCATCTGATGTATATGCTGCTGGTGAACGTTATAAAATTAAATAAATATATAAAAATAAAAGCAAATATAAAACTTAGGCACCTCGCGCACTAGACGGCCACGACCACGACCAGTGGCCGCAACGATCAGATTTACTAAATGGCTAAGTGCGCGACGTTTATATGGTTTCTATAGTCAATCTGATCGTTGCGGCTACTGGTCGTTGTCGTGGCCGTCTAGTGCGCGAGGTGCCTAAAGATCAACATTTCACACATTGACATCAATCAATATCTGAACACACACACTGGCTCATGTTTATGTTATTCATTGTTCATGTTAAACAATACATCCTGTATAGTCCCGAGACACGATGAATACCTCAAATTCAGCTCGGCTCGGCTCTATATAAACTCTGACGTGTTAACTACATCCGCTAACTTGATAAAATTATCTTCTTAATGAATCTTAAACTATTCAAGTTTTTATAAAATAATTATTTAAATATTGAGAATTATTTTTTATGATCATATTTAAATGATGATTCTAAGGCACTTTTGACAAACAGTGAAGGAAAACATCGTGGAGAAACCTGGATTCCAAAACTTGGGATCTGAAATCACCAATCCGGAGAAAGCAAGAGTGATGATCAATGCTCGTGCTTTCTTTATATGGGAAGACACCTGTGCCCAAGAGTAGGACGCTTATATGCTGGATTATTACTATTATTATTAGTATTTAAGTATGCATCGCGAGTAAGGAAAAGTAAATAATAAAATGATTACCTACAAAAAAAAAAAAAACAGTCAGGAGTCAAAGAAATCAGTTTATTACATTTGAAATTTCAAAATTATGTAATGTAACAGTGGTACCTACATTGAACTTCAACTATCTGCCGTGTTCACAAGTAAAAAATATAAAAAGTTTCGATGTTTAAGTTAAGGAAACCATCATACTAGGTGAGCACTGAGCAATGAGCACAAAAATCAAACAATATCAAAAACGTGCCTTCCAATGTGTTTGAAAGGCTGCTGAACTGACAAAGCAATGAAAGCTGATACACGAGTGAGCGAGGCATTGTATAATGAAAGGTATCGGGTAACTGAAAACTAGGACAATTCTGACGCCTTTATACTGAGATACTCTTTGTAAGCATGTTGTTTGAGAAAGCTATTAAAGCGATGAGAAAAACAACGAAAATTTCTGTAGAAGCAAACATTTTTGGACTGGTATGAATCGAAAACACTGACGTTTTTGTTGGCTTAGGTTTTTAATTAGGAAAACATTATAATGATTAGCAGATATCAATTTTTTTGAACAAGGATTGCCCACCTGTAATAAAGGTTCGTATTAAAAAAGTACCTACGAAAAGGAATATTTATTCAATGGTTTTTCCAAAACGAATGAGTTAATTATAGTAGTCAAAAAACGATTTAAAAAAGCCTGCTTCCAGATTCATGTGTCGTTTTTATGAACAATCTATTTTCAGGATATTTTCTAAAATCGTGTTTCTTTTCTCATTTATTATACCAAGAGTTCTGAACGACCGCACTTGAGAAGATGCTTATATAATTCCGGAGAAATGAGCGAGGAAACACTCTGAGGAGACAATTTGTCAAAGCTTGTTTTAATACTATACGCTCTTGAATAGAGATATCAAACCAAGAATAGTTGAAACGAAAATTAAGTTGAGGTATTTCTCAGAAGAAAACGTTTTTAAATTGTCTTTAAAGTCGTATCTACAAACAAATTCTTCTTATTAAATTAGCAAGCATAGTATATACATGCTTGTTTGACAGAACATAATATATCTTAAAACAGACAATCGTCGATGACTAGATGAAAATAAATCTACCTCTTAATACTCATACCAAAAGTTGGTCAATCTAAATGTAATAAAATTCAAATCTATGGTTATGTAAAAAAATACATTAATGTACAATTTAAACAATATCCAATTATATTATTTCACATAATTATAATGTGTACTACTTAAAATAACTCTACTTCAGTACAAATAAATGTCACTTGCTTACTTCTCCTAGTCTTCTCTTCTCATATTCATCATAGTCACGTTTGCATCCAAGAATCTCCAGAAATCTAAAAAATTATATTCGTGAAATGTACATAATTTCTTTCGCTACGAACATAAAAAAGTATTAAAGTTGTCGTGTATAAAATAAAAGGCAGGATTATGTGTGTCACAATCCAATTTTGAGAATTGGTGACTGCGCAAAGAGAGACACGCGGTCACAGAATAATAATGATACAAGTTTTTTCGAAGAGTTTTCGACGAATATTAACTAGAATTCTACCTTGATAATATAATGTTAAGTCAGAAAAGTATATAATTCAAAGAAGATTTAATGATGCCTCGTTGGCCTAGTGGCGCTCAGCGCGTCTGCTACGCTAGAGGTCTTGGGTTCGATTCCCAGGTCGACCAAGGTGTTATTGGGTTTTTCTATGAAATTCTCAATAGCAGGTCGGACTTTGGATTTGTGACCGTTTAGTGGCAATAGGCTCGCCACTATTACATGGGACCTAAACATATCGGCGAACTGTTGGTGTACATTGGTACACCTCTGCCTAACCCTTCGGGGATACAGGCGTAGTAATATGTTATGTTATGTAAGATTAAATGATAAGGGTGTTAAATTTGATGATGTTAAAGAACCCACTGAAGTGGCCTAAAATTTGCGTGGGGTAAGTTTTAGTACTCAAAAAATATGCAGAGTTACTGCCAACCATCGATCGGAGGAGCACAAGATGTTGAAGTTTACTAACTTTGGTCAGACCTGTTTACTAGTATGAAACCAACAGCTTTACTCAGCGTGACTAATTTCATGACGCTGACAGGCTTGAAACTAGTTAAGCATCTCCGCTTTCATACAGACAACGTAAAGATGAAGACAAGGTGAGAAAAAAAAATCTCTTTCGGAATAATATGGATTTCAAACTAACCTATTTTCACGTATTTACCCTACTTAAATGAGCAAACTAAGTGAACAGAGACCTTCAAAATTCAAATCATATTACAATTTTTGATCTCGTCCCTTAAGGCAATATCTGTTTGATATTCAGACAAGTCTGAAAGTTTCCGACATCCACCCGTTTTGAATGAAAATAAGGCATCTTAACAATTCAGACTACCAAGTGGATGCTTTTTTGAAATATTATTCGGTAATTATAGTTTTGACCTCCAAAGTCTTTCATCGCGTGCATGGTTGATGACTCCAAAGCTTTTTAACCCTCAAAGGACCAAAGAGTTTTAGGGTCGACCATTCGTGGAAAGAGATTGCTAGCCCGTAAAAATGCTGCTTATTGAAGCAAGGATTTTCTTTAGAGTGAAATATTAATATTACTGAATAGTTTGTAAATAATAAATTAAATTGAATTATTAAATAAATTTTATCAATTATTTTAGGGGAATAAATTATTTAAAAGCAAGTACCTGTATTTATTTTGCTGGTGTTTATCGTAAAAGTAATAACGACACTGAAGTTTGATGTATAATTCATTAAATGTCATGTCAAAGTTTATTTAAATGTTAGTTTTTTATTTATTTTATAAATGATTGATGAGACTTATACAAACAACATGATTGATTTATTAAAAAATATTATTTTGAATTAACTTGTATTGCAATAAGTACGAAAATAGTTGTTGTTATTATTTCTTTTTCAGTTAAAGTTCTTTTCAAGAAAATATGCATAGAAATTTTTATGCGATTTTACAGGGAAACAAAAATGCATCTGGCAGTGTACATAAAGCAATGAATGAATACAAACATTTAACCCGAACATGATGTATGAAGGGTATAATGAAAGCAGACAAAGCGAAACAAGTGTGTAAGGATCGTAGCAATTGGAAAGAGGTGATCTCTGCCTACCCCTAAATGGAAGAGAGGCCTAATTATATTATGTATTTATTTATTTAAACTTTATGCAACATGGTACATAGGCGGACTTAATACCACAGGCATTCTTTCCAGTCAACCTTAAGGTGATGCAGAAATATGTATCTGTGTATGTAAACATTTATTTAACCGTCAACTCATAACAAATTCACAAAACGAACTTTAAAATATCAGACCGTCTTTGTAAAACTTGTGGATTTAAAGTTGACAAGTAGTATCCGATCCGGGAACAAGTTGCTACCGTGTGAACAAGTTGAGAAGCGGATAATTAAGACCCACTCGTCATCCGGCACGAACTCCGGGTAATTAATTAGTGATCCGTATTTTGAACCGGATTTCAATATTTTTGGGGATTGAAGATTTTTCTATTTGTCGGTGGTACTGATACTGATAACTGTAAGTTATGCAAGCAAATACTTTTAAACCATATTTTTTTGGGGATGGTGTCTAAAAGTTTTCTTCATTTATTATTTGTTTCGCACAATAAGAAAAACATCCGAATTGAGAACCTCCTTGTTTTTAGAAGTCGGTTAAAAAGTGTGAGCGTAGCGCGTCTCAAATCATTAAATTTAATTGACTTTTCTGAATTTGACGAAGCACAAATAACTGTTTATTTTTTGATATCTAACTATCGGATAAAAAAACAGAATATTCCTCTTTATATCCTATCATCATGCTATTATGACAGTAATAGTCAATAAGTATTAGAACGTAGAACTATACAACTGTATTACGGGTGTAAATCATAGATTTTGCATACGATATACAAATTACTCTCGACTGCCTCGTTGGCCTAGTGGCGCTAAGCGCGACTGCTACGCTAGAGGTCTTGGGTTCGATTCCCGAGTCGACCAAGGTGTTATTGGGTTTTTCTATGAACTTCTCAATAGCAGGTCGGAGTTTGGATTTGTGCCCGGTTAGTTGCAATAGGCTCGCCCCCTATTACATGGGACCAAAACATATCGGCGAACTGTGGGTGTACATTGGTACACCTCTGCCTACCCCTTCGGGGATACAGGCGTGAAGATATGTTATGTATGTTATGTTTATATACAAATGATTGAGTCTATCTATTGAATATTCTCACTGAAGGAAGGAAGTGTTTACATACCCCTTCTATCTAGTGAGACATGTAACATGTGCCGTAGAGCATGTAAAGTCATATGTTCTGAACCCGATCTCACCCGGGGCGTATCATATTGACGTCTTATAGGATTATGAGCTGCGAAGTGAAACTCGCTAAAATTGTGTCTAAGCTTATCCGAAATATGAGTGGTGTTTTGTAATAGAGTGTAGTGTTATTAGGTATCAAAATCGATTGCTGATACTTTGATTTTTATGTTTGAAACTAAAGATAAAAACATATTTTAATGGATTTTTAAGCGCAATGGCATGGACATTGTTAATATAATAATTTATTTCTATTGCGCTGGAATGTGATAGCTTTAAAAATTTTAATATTTTCTCTCCAAACCTAGTGATAAAAATATGTTATGATGACGATAAAAATATGATGAGTAAGTATTCAATTAATAAATAAAATTACAGATATATAATTTTTTGTAAAAAAAATCTATCTGGTATTCCAATCTACATCTAACGTAAGTTAACTAATTTGGTTAATAGGAGCGAATGACACTAGAAATGTGTTTTTACATTTAATTTCTATTTCCCGTAAACAATTTATTTCCTAGTAATCTAATTTACTTTGATAGACATTCTGAAGTGTCTAGACCAGTCCCTGAGAAACATCACGATTAGATTCTACTTAGCTTAGGAATACTAATGTCTCTTGTTTTTAGTTTTGTTTTAACACTGAAGTACATTCCCTGGATTATTTTATATAGAGATCTGATTTGACGTCAAAGAGAATTTTGTTTGTATTATTTTCTACAGTAGGTTTTTTTTGATAGACGAATTTATTTTTATAATTTCACTTCTAATAAATCATTTATTTCAGAAATTAAACTTAAAATATTTAAATACTGTAAAAACTAAATCTTCACAAAACTAAATACTAATAAGGCGTCAAAATTAAACTTCTAAATTTTCATTTGTTGTGTAAATAGTGATTTATCATAATGTTGAGAATGAAAAAGGACATTAATTGTAAGCTGATTCTTGGAATCGTCCAAAAATAAAAAGGGACAAAAATGTTTTGAAAGTAGCTATGAGACACCAAATCTGATGCTGACAACATCATAAATTGTAATAAAAATATGATAAATGGTTTTCAACTTGATTTCAGTGAATAAATTATAACATTTTTTGTTCAATTTCAGTTAGTAGGATACTTATTTATTTCGATAAAAAATATTATATCTTATTTCTGTTAACACAAAACATGCGACAGACGTAACATAAAAATGGTCACCCTTTTATAAAAAAATACCTAAACAAATTCTACAAAGCTAAATAACAGGAAGTGACAGACACAATGAAAAAAAACTTTCAGAAATTGACTTATATAATGTTGGCCAGCTAAATATATTTTCGTACGGTCGCCGGTAGCTGAAACATTTTTTTCGACAAATATTTTTCCGGGCGCGTTGTTTTATTTCTACCGCCACTTGTTTTACTGCCGAGCACAAAATTTCACATCAAAAAAAGGAAATATAGTTTTTGTTGAGATTTGGGGCTATGGGAATGGCGTGCAGTTGTTAGTTCTCGTATTGTTAGGAACGGATTTTTGCGACGAAAATTGAAGTTTTGAATTCGACTTCCACGTTCCAAATTTAATGGAATTGTTATAGCAATATTCGTATACTTCTTGTAATCTATTTGGGTTCCTAAAATGGTATACCAAATATCATATGTATGATAAGGCATAAACCGTATTTCTCAGAACCTAGATAGCAAATAGTGGCAACCTGATGCTTTTAAAGGATGATGCTTCTACATTTCATCTACTTTTAAAAGATGCTTCTACATAACTATCAAGTTAAGGAAGAAAAAAATCTTCCTTAAAATTGTTTAAAGGTATTTGGAACGAAAGAGGGCTAAAAGAACACAAGTATTTAATAATATCATAAATCTAACTGATGTAGTTAGATTTCAAATATAAGAATACATTGATTGAGTAGAACAAAGCAACTTACCCTGTATTATGGGTTCTTAAAGCAGGACAGCTGCCAGTGTGAAAGCGAGACGCCGCTAAGCGCAGTGTAGAGCGCCGTCTCGCTTCCACAAAGCCACCAATCCTGCTTATAAAGCACTTAGGATCTTGTGATGTTTTCTATATCTTTAATCTTGTCTTAATCCTCTAACTTCATAGCCCGTATTTTAATGGTCTATGTCATCTGTATTCGTATATTTTAGTTAAAACAAAGTTTTGGACGAATGTTCCCTATACTCTGTGTACCACAAAAAACATTTAGGCGGGAAACTCGACCATTAGTTTCAATATTGTCTGACTTAATTTTGTGGAAGGGAATGAAGGCTTGTTGTATTTATTCATCCATTTTCTGTTATTAAATTAGTTGTGTTGACCTCAAATTTTTTGGACCGATATTGAAGAAATTATAATACTTTTTGTTCTTTTTAGTAATTTGTCTTGCTAATGTTGCATATTTTTATGGAATACCTTTCAAGGTTTATTTGTTTGTTCTAAGTCCATTACGTATCGGCTTCAACTCAACAGAATTTCAATGACGCTAAATAAAATAAATATTGAGCAAGTGAAAATCGAACTTTGCTTATTTTTTTTAAAATAATCGTTTTAATCAAATTTAAATGGTTGTACATAAAAATAATCTTAGACGCTCAAAGACAAGTCCTAAGGAATACACAGAAAATTAAAGTCGACGGCCTGTATCTTACTTCGAAGTAAACGTCTGTAGGCTAAAAGAAAATAAGTAATATTGAACCTTAATTAAGTTTATTTCGTAAATGTATTAAGGAAGCACGCCCTAGGGAGCGGAAACAACAGTCTAGAAAAATCTTCTTAAGAAACTGCAAAATTTGAGTAAATATTCGATAGAAAATGAAAATATAATGAGGTAGTATTGGACAGAATAATATTATTTTAGCTCAAAATATTTTTAATTATGCTTGCGGTTTAAAGTTATTAAATAAATAAATACGAGACGAAATTAATGAATAATAAATAAATGCGGACAAGATCACACACATTGTTCTGAACACAAAGTAAGTTGCTAAAGTACTTGTGTTACGGAATTCAGATACAACGAAGGTACCACAAACACCCAGACCCGAGACAATGTAGAAATGTGATTTTCTACATAGACCCGACCGGGGATCGAACCCGGGACCTCAGAGCTAGCGTCACCTTGAAATCGGTGCCAACTTGAAACACTCGACCACGGAGGTCGTCGAATGAATGTGGAAATACACAAAATATTTAGCTCCAATTAACTTTAGCACTCTAGATAAAAACACCTTAATTCAAAGCAATTCCGCTTAAAACCACTTCATTACACGGTTCCGTTAACAAGCCTAAAAGTTTCATCAATAAAAACTAACATAGCTTATGTCGCTTACAGCCTTTAGAAACTCTTCTCCTGTTCAATGTACACAGTAAATTATCAAAAGGTCTGAAGTGCCAAAGTCGTTCGAACCCTTTTTGTTGGGGATCCTTATTTGCAACACTAAAGCTCGGTTCGAGGACACGTATAGTTTAATCAGGGTGCTTAATAGTTACTAGCCACGGTTCAGCGAATTGTCGCTGCTGAAATTTCAGTTTTCAGTTCATTGACCTCCAAGGCTAGGTCTTTCAACTCGTCAATACATTATCAAGATACACAATTTTTCAGGGTCAACGTATTGTGGAAATGTTGGAATCCTTTATCGCGATAAATGCGGCGACAAAGAATATCAAAAATATTTTCCATTGAAACCGATAATGAGATCCCCGATCTAGAATTCCTTCCAAATTGGAAGGTTTTATATTTCAATTGAGTATAAATCGTTTGGACGTTTCGATTAAGCTTTCAGACATTTTTTGTTTAACGAAGTAGATGGTGAAAAATTATTTGTAGATTTGTAGTTTTATAATGATTCTCAATTTGTTGAAAGTAAATCTTTTTCAAACATTTTTTTCAGTATCTTGTAAAATATTCACTATTTCATTTTGGTGGTAAGGCTTCTGTTTTACAATATTCGCTCTACTATTTATTATGAATATTTTTTAATAGTCCTAATTAGTTTGAAGAATCAAGGAATTTCCTGGCTTGGTTTGTGGTTTGATTGAGAACAAAGGTTAAGCCGTGCTCGCCGAGGTTGGCCTAATGATGAGTGACCATTTATGCCAAACCGAGACCCCGTTGCTTGACTTGACCCCGTGCTTTGGAAATCATTTTAAGCCGTCGGTCACAACTGCCATACGTTGATATTTGGCAGTCGTTTACTCAATTCTGTCAACCAGTCTTACTATATAGCTGTGCCATCAGATTTAGTTATTAACAAATTATACGAATCAACAAAATCATGTCTAAAACTAAGATGTATGCAGATCTTTTCATTAAATCTACCAGCGTATGTTTATGCAAGTCGGATAGCAGACGCTTCGAATTTGCATTTCAGAGATTGTGGTGCACTTCAATGGAACTGTTCTCTCTTTGTTGCGAACACAAGTGCATTAAGTAAGTATTTTATGGCGCCGAAGATATTGAAACGTATTTACAATGAAAGTTCAGATTTAGCTTTATCTGAGTTTGTGTTGTATTCCTTGGTCGTGAATTTTCGTTTGTGAATATTGGGTTGGAAGGTGATAATATTTTGTAAAAAAAATTCAGTTGTTATTAAAGTTTCTCTATAACAAATCATGATAATTGATAAATTTATGATTTCTAAAATATTTTCTAATATGGAAATAAAACGGTTTAGGTGAGCAACATCTGCCCGCGTCCCCGTCATAACCACGTCACGTGCAAGAGTGTTGAAACACCGGGAACTGAAGTCTAAAATAAACGGCAATACAATCCGTAAAAAGTAGTTCATTTGAATAGGTTTAATATTAGGGCTAGGTATAAAATAAGATTTTCTTGGCTACATATATTGTGAATCGCTTCAAAGTGTCGTGAAAAGACAAAATGACAATTCATAAACTATCTTTATAAATTATAGCCTATGTGTTTTTCTAATGTATGAGCTACATCATTGTAAAGTTTCATTAAAATCCATTCAGTAGTTTTTGCGTGAGAGAGTAACAAACATCCACACATCCATTATCACAAACTTTCACATTTATAATATTAGTAGGATGTTAATTCGTTCTAAACATTCTTGCTGCACATACGAGTAACCATACATTTAAATGCAATGAATCTTCTATTAGATTAACTACAACAGTATCGAACGGTTTAATTTTTTGCCTCTTTCCATTCCACATGAGTTGCTTTCTCGTTTAGTTCGCGTCACAAGCTTCTAAGTTTTATTTGCCTTTCTGCTTTTTACTTTCATTTATTCCTACACTGTTAAAGAATTTACATTCAACATTATTTCACATTAGAGTGTCTATTTAGAAATACATATGTACGGATTGTTAGTTAAATTATTAATTGTAACGATTGTCGTAATGTGACTTTTGGTTATTTTCTTAGATAACTATTTTTAAACATTACCTAAATCAGAGTATACCGGCACAAAAGTACTAGAGAAGAAGAAGAAAGAATTTTATTTTTTGGCATTTCATACAAGACATCGCAAAGAAAAGACGAGAAGGAATGGATTTGGTTAATTTACAGATTTTCCTCATAATTATGGTTGAAATAATGACATATCTTTTATAAAGTGTAAAATCAATCCTCTGCTTGTTTCTGTCAACCTTTGATATAGCCGTTTCCGCTTCAAACTGTCTCGCTGTCATAAATCACGGGATAGATTGACGTCGAGACTGATCTGTGAATTTCGGGAGCTGTAGCTCCAATTCTACAGACTATGCTACTAAGTACCTAACATTCTAGGTCTTAGGTCTACAGTTTACATCCTCAATATATTAGTTATATTTTATCGTCAATGTATAATCAATTTATACAATGTTTTTTTTTTTTTATAATTTGAGATTTGTAAAAGAACATATTTTTCTACTCTTCGATTTGAACCGTAAAAAATCCGCCAATTACTTTAATTTAAAAATCTAGTTTTCCTTAACAAATTTATTTTCAAAAATACATTTCTAATTTAATTTCCAATCAGATTTTTCAGCACCACTAAAATTGGCTATTCACCATTTAAAATAATTCTATAAATAAGGGTTGTTTAGTTACCTATAAAACAGGTTTATTAAATGAAGCCTCTTTATTCAATTCAAAATACATAGTTGTGGGCGCTTAAGGTTTGCTCAATTACCCAAATGGAATATAGCCTCCATAGCCTTTTCCAAGATACAAAATTATTTCAAGTTTTAATGAATAGCCAACACTTTGGCTCCGACATTCGTTAGTTTCACGATTTTAATTACACATTTAAATGTTGGTTGAAAGGATTAAAATAATAAGGAAGTAAGAATTGGGCTTTAATTTGGGAATTGATGATATAATTTTTATGCTCTCACTTTAGTTAGCGGGTTTAATTATAAAGGTATTTGATGTTTTGTTTAATAAACAGCCAATAATTTATTGGACTTTATGGTTTTAAGGTTTATGAAAGCCTTTATTTTTCAAGTCATTACCAAGTATGTGGTAATAAATTATCGTCCATGGGTGGATGGAGGGTTTTTGTAACAGTATAGTAGCTGACGAAGTTGATAAATATAATATTAATGACTTACTGTCCGCTTTCGGCTTGGCACAGGTGGTGACAGATTTTCAGAACACATAATACTTACTTACTTTTAAACTATTGCGCTATATGTTAATAGTAGGTATTACATAGGTATAACAGGAATTAGCGCGAACATGTCTGCTTGCGTCTACGGCTGGTATAACCTAGTCAAAACATCTAGTCCTCAAAATAGTATTTATGCGCTAACTCTTATTATATAATATTAGTATTCTTATTTTCTTCATAAACCTTTTTCTTGATAGATTAAGCCTAACTAACCATAACCTTTTTACAAATTGTATATTTTATTAGAATCTAACATAACATACAACCATGTTTACACAAAAACCTGCAAATCTCTAGCAAAAACCTCCAAAATGTTAGCAAACATGAGTCAAACGTCGATAGGGAACAGGAACAGTGTCGGACATGCATGTGACTGTAATCCGCTCCACAGAGCCGAGGCTTAAACCCTGGCTGACGGAACAGCGCGAATAATTGGGGAATAAGAAAACTATAAAGGGTTACTATTTTCTTTTTAGAAAACCACTTGAAAAACATAAAGGCAAGTATGGAAATTTTCTTTTTTCGTATTTCTTTTGTGATTTAAGGATTAGAAATATTTGAGTTCAGATTGGAGGAGTGCTGGGATTAACTTCTAAGTTATCAGTCTAAATAGGTTTGAAGACATCTTATATTTAAAATGCATAAGTGTATACAAATTATCAAAAAATATCTAAATAACATTCATAATGATTTCAAAGCGGTTTGAAATTAAATGCTAATCGCAATAGGCTGCGATTTACTTATCTAAATAGTTAAAATGAATCCATTTCTAATTCAGAACAATGACACTATTTTCTATAATAAAAAAATCTCGATAAGCAAAACAACCCTAACTAAATATTTAAAACAAAAGAAAAGAATGATAAAAGCTTTGCCGTCCACAACAGACAAAATAAAAAGAAAAGAGCATCAACAATAGGCTTTATCGCAGATAGCCGATCTCTTTAGATAAGTTTGGATGAACATGACGGCCCTAGATATAAATAAAAGATTATTTCATAGCCTACTTAGCAATGATATTCTAATAAACAGATATGTTATAAGCGTGCAATCGTGAAGACTCGAAAACGTCCTAATTGGGACGTATTGCCATTAACAACAACACTATTTGTCTCTTTTTTTCTTATGGGTTTTATCGCGCTATCTCTTTCGCTAGCTGCCGCGCTGCACGGAACACTTTTTTCGATTGTTTTGTATGTGTATAACATATCTGTTTATTAAAATATCATTGCTACTTAGGCATTATTTTAATGCAGGTATTTTTGAAACAAAAGAAAATGTAGTGGATGTTCAGAAAATTATAAAGCCTAGATTTTTTTAATTTGGATTTGCAGCTGATTGACATTTTATTTGGGTTGGTGAGGGATTAGTTGGGATATTTTATCTTTTGACTTGCCTGTAAATGTATTATTTATAGAAGGGTCTCTTGCGACTTAGCTCACCTGAGCAAAAGACTAAGTAAGCGACATCATCGTACCAGAAAATGGCTGTTTCAATAATAAAAACTTAAATTAAGAAACAGTAACATTATTAAATCCATTCTATTTGGCCATATAAATGCTATTAAAAATAACAACCCTCCTTTTTTGGCTTTGCAGTAGTCGGGTATTTTTTTTTGTACGTATTTTATGTCATTACAGAGTTAATGGCTGTCATACGTACTTAAGACATGATTTAATTGTTTTAGTATTCCACACAGCCTTCTGAATTATATTTCTATCTCAATTATATTTCTGATGGCGAGGTAATTACGTCTGTCGCAAGTCGTCACAAATCTTAGATGGCTTTTCCTTATAAGGTCTTTAAGAAAAATTACATTTTCCGCCACCGTTTCATTCATTCTTTTTATTAATAATGAGAAATGGATGGAATTGAAATTAATTTATATTGCTTTTTAGTAAAATTGAACAGATTCGTCATTTATAACATGGAAATAATTCACTATATAAAAGAAATATCCTACATTTAATCCGAAGATTTTCTGACTTCCACAATTCAGTAACATTATAATGTAATTCTACAAAAACATACAATTAAATCTAATCTCAGAACAAACTCTAACTATACTAAAATTAAAACTTACATAAATAAAAACTAAATGGCATCAAAGAACTCATCGTCATCCTTGTCGATGGCGGGGAATTTAATAATTTAATTAATTAATTAAATAAGAATTAATTAATTAAATTCAGTAACTAAATCTAATATCCTTTGTAAATAAGACTGTCAATTACATATGAAAAACAATCAAACCATTACAGCGGTTTTGTGGGACTTAGTTTATTAGTTTACTTAACAACATGTAATAAATAAATAAAAATACTAAATATCATAATCACACGACATTTACTAAAAAAAAATACAAAAAATATATCTGAATTTTTTATATACACATTCATACAAAAATATTGAAACAAATAGACTCCTATTGATTGACAAAGTTATAGTGACCGATCGCACACTGCATTCGGTAAACTTCAGGCACGATAGTCAAAGTCTCTTAATTATTTCTCAAAGCTCTCTGCCCATCCCATCTGAAGTCCAATTTGTTCCATGAATAGACACATGGGTTTCATTTGTGAATCTCTGCCTTAGTCGGAAAATGAAAGCCTTTCAATACCCAATAACGGGTTTTGAGGTTAAGATGATTGGAGGTTTCATTAATTTAATTGACACCTTTGATGAAAGGTTGCATCTTTTTTGCCCACTCTATTTCTTAGTATACCCATTGCTACGTAAAGTAATTTTGTAAAAAAGTTTGGTCATCACTGATATTGATTTAAAGAGAAGGGTTTTTAAATAGTCATATAATGTGAAGTCCGATCAAAAAGAATTTTACAAATTATCCTATTAAAGACTTTGATATAAGCTAGTTACTTTTCCTTTTTTTTGCCACTACTCTCTTGATTAGTTTATTTGTAGATTTTTACTGTTTTTGCCGGCGGTTCTTAGAAAACACTTAGAAAACTCCTCAGCAATCATTGAACCTACAACTAGAGTAATTTGAAGTGTTAAAAGAGCCTTACAAGACCTTCTGAAATTAAAATATCTTTTTTCAAATATCGATTTAGATTTTGAGATTAAATCACAATTTTGAAATTGCTTAGTCAGATCATGATAAAGAAATAGTCTGTACCAGTTATTCACATATAAACCGACAAAAAATTTTTTCGCTTCACAACTATTTTTAGTTTCCTGTGTCAAAACCAGAAAACTAACGTTGTTAGGAAAACCGCCGACGATGCGTAAACGGCGTTAACGGCGGTCGGATGCGAACCTAAACGAATCAATTTGGTTTTATGGTTTGCACGTTCCAATTATTCATAACCGTTAAAACGGGAAAATGGCTATCTAGAAAACACTTTTTCTTTTATTGAGGCTTTATAAAACAGATACCTTTTATAAAGGCAATCCCTTCCACACGTAAAACATTAGTTAATAATACGGCTGGTAGAATGGCTGTAATGAGCAAAGGAAAAAAAAGAAGCCATAATAATATGATTCAATGAATAATAAAACATTAACAAACACTTTCTTAAGCCAGGTCAAGAGTATCCTAAACCGAAGAGAATGTATGAAGGGAATAATGAAAGTGGACAAAGGCAAAAAAGTGTGTAAGGATCGTAGCAAGTAGAAATAAGTGGTCTCTGACTACCCCTACAAGGGAAAAAGGCGTGATACCATAAATAAGCAACTTTCAGCAATAGCTTTGATATCCGTCATTCGTATAACACCATACGCAACTCATATCCATAAATTCATGCGAAACTCTAAAAAAAATCCAGGAAATTGAAACGTCTCTTACTACAAACCACAAGGCATAATTAATGCCCTTGAATATTTACACGTTAATAAAGCGTTTTTCTCACCATCATGAATTTTAAACCAACGGTGTAATTTCCCCATCACAGTTGACTTTTCATAAATATTAATTACAGCCTAGCTATTGATTATTAAATAACTTTGCCCCTCAATAAACGGATTAATTGCTTACAAAGTGGAACCAATTTACGTCCGAATTCAAAAATGTTTTTCGAGTTCAAATCAGTCGTTAAAAATGTTATGAGTGTTTTCTTGAAAAGTTAGCGATTCTTTTAAATAGAAATTAAACGTAAGGCGAAGATAGAACCTCTTTCATTTTAGAAGTCGTTTGGCAAGCACTAATCAAGTTATATGTAAGACTTCTCCCATATTTAGAAAAACTCATTGTAACATTGAGGATTAATAAAATTATAACAGATTTACGAGTAAGTTAGTTAATTTTTTAAATTGTGTCCCTCGTGGTCCCTTAAAAGATGACTCATTTAATGAGTTTCCCAGCGTGCCCTGCCACCTACACTCGCGAGGACCTATTCTCAATTCCCAATTCATTTATTGCACACCATATTTTTTTTGAATACAGATGTTATATTTAATTATTGATAATATTTAGAACAATATGGATCCTGTCGGGCACGGCAGCGTAGAAAGAAGTGAGGGAGCCATTTTGAATAAAATTTGTTAATATATGATTTAAGAAGTAGATATAGTTAGGACCTATATAAGGCGAAGGGCAATGCCGTGTGCGTGGCTGAAAACTGATCTGGAAAAATTTTACCATTGATACGATAAGAAGATTGTCTCTGTATGCACCATTACCTGAGTTATTAAAGCTGTTGTAACAACATCTACATAGATTGTAAAATTTCTATCAAGTGTTGTTCTTCAAAAGATAAATATTTCCTTTTAATTTCCTTCCCGATCTTCGAGATAACTTCATTAAAGATGTCAAAGCCGGTGCTTGTAACTGAGACTTCTCTGGAAACAATTAGAGAACGATTGCTTGGAGTTAAAACCTTGGCGCAAATACTTATTACTTTTTAAATACTGTTTTTTTTATTTAACTTGCAATGTTGCAATGCAGCGACGATCTCCGTGGTCGAGTGGCGTTCGCACCGGTTTTCAAGGAGTCCCTAGCTCTGAGGTCCCGGGTTCGATCCCCGGACGGGTCAATGTAGAAACTCACTTTTCTACATTTCATAACACAAGTGCTTAATAGCTACTTACTTTGGGTTCAGAGCAATGATATTTTTATAAACAGATATGTTATACACATACAAAACAATCGAAAAAGTGTTCCGCGCAGCGCGGCAGCTAGCGAAAGAGATAGCGCGATAAAACCCATAAGAAAAAAAGAGACAAATAGTGTTGTTGTTAATGGCAATACGTCCCAATTAGGACGTTTTCGAGTCTTCACGATTGCACGCTTATAACATATCTGTTTATTAGAATATCATTGGTTCAGAGCAATATAGTGATGTTGTCCGCATTTATTTATTATTTATTTAATGTATATGTTTGTTCGGGAGGAATCTTGCTTACTCAATTTTGAAACAGTTGGCTTTAACAGAAATTTAATTTTGAAGCAGACCTGTTCAACAAGAATTATGTAATACTCGTTTAGTTTAGATGGCACTACACCATAAGCTGTGTGACGTCATTCTAAATCCAATATGGCGGACCATCCAAAATGGCCGAATTGTTATTTTTAATGCATTTCTACAATATGAATATCAAATGAAAGGGCTTTTTGAGAATAATTCATAATAGTGACGTCATTCTGACTTACTTGTAACTGAGATTTCTCTGGAAACAATTAGAGAACCATTGCTTGGAGTTAAAACTTTGGTGCAAATACTTTTGTGCTATTGATGATTTAGATATTTTTATGTTGCTTTGCTTCTGTATGGCTTTTTTAAACTGGTCTTTTTTGAACATGGTAAAAATGTAAGTATTATATTTGGGTTTACCGTCAAGCAATAAATCATAAAATTGTTGGATAAAAATAAATACACATATGGGTTAGCTTGCTTCGGCATATGTTAATTTAGATATCTGCAGTTGTTTAACGAGCAAAATAACTAAAAATAAATAAATTTGAAGTGCACAAAACAGACTACATAATACAATAATAGGTGCATGTTCTAACGTAAGAGATATTTAAGGTACATTGCCTCTTAGTTTAAAAATCTAAATAGGGTAGGAAGTGAACTACTCATACACTGTGGACCATTTGATTAAAACATTTTACTCTAGAACATCATATTTGAATTTGTACTAAAATAGGACCACTTTACAATTGCAAGCAATTATCATGAAATAACAAATAATGTGTATTGTTAACTGTGCAGAAATGTTGTTTTGCTACCTAATATATAGTAGAATATTAACTAGTTGCAGTACGACTAAAATTATTATCATTATTAACGCTTGTGTAGCAAAAACCTGACAGGCCAGTTTTGATTTTCTACCCCTATTTTGATTTTGTTTACATTTTAGAATGCAAAATTATTGTTCATATCGCTCATTTTGCATTAGATAGGCTATTTGCAATAGAGTTAAAATTTTGATGTTACGTATTTTCTTTCTCTAGGCATATTTCGTGTGTTCATTTTAATTACTACCTAAAAAACAATATAAATAAAATATGTATTGATAACTGAAATTAGAATTGACTTATTCGTCGCGTCACTATTACCGGAATAACGAACAACACTAGAAGAGCAACGTTTAGTAGTCTCTTGCATTAGGTATATAAATTAATAATAATAATTATGGCGTCACTGGCCTTTAAAAGTATTGTTATTGTAACCCTGAATCCAGTACAATGATAATACATTGTAAAGTTCAAGCATCAGTGGTTTCCTTTTATCATGCTTGTATATTTTTAATCTAAACTCAAACCTTGCATAAACCGCAGTGACTAACAAACTCACAAAAACAGATTATAATTATGACCACGAATTTCTTCCAAGTTTATGGTGAAAATGTGATTAACAACTTTTTGAACTGTTGAAGGCTAACATTTACATAAATTTAACTTTGTTCACAGTATTTAAACTGTTTCCAAACTTACGTCACTGGAATTATAATGGAGGCCTACTGGGTATATTGTGGTGACAGATCTATTTGGCGGATTTTTTTTATCAGAAGGAAATGTTTGTAGGCTTTTTAGGAACTAGAAATTAATAAGAAGAGACTAAGATCTTTGGGATGTTCATATTTTCCCTCGACCAAGTGAGGAATAATTTTAATTCGTGTGTTTTTTTGTACAGTCTCAGTTGACTTGTGTTCGAAAGTATTATGCGTTATAACCACTCAACCTAACTACTTAATAAAAAAAAAAATAAGGAAAAATATATTATTGTGTTATTGGGTTTTTCTATGAAATTCTCAGTAGCAGGTCGGAGTTTGGATTTGTGCCCGGTTAGTGGCAATAGGCTCGCCCCCTATTACATGGGACCTAAAACATATCGGCGAACCGTGGGTGTACATTGGTACGCCTCTGCCTACCCCTTCGGGGATACAGGCGTGATGATATGTAATGTTCTGTTGAAAAATATAAAACGTAAGGCAATCAGAGAGGTCTTTGTTTGGTTTAAATTTAGCTTTTTCAACCCCACTTACTTACACTTAAAGTATTCTTAGCATAATAATCTGCCAGTTAGAGTTCACAAGCGGATCCCCCTAAATAAAATTGACCAAAGTATTTCGTATCATGCAAATTCAACTTCCAAACACGGTCAATAATTTAAAATATATCGGGCCGGTATCGGAAAGGTTTTAAGTAATAAATACTGTGTCGACGTCAGCGGCGGAACTGAGCCATCGTATTCAGCAATTCCCGAACAAAACTGCATGTTTTTCTGTTTACTGTCCCCTATTGGATTTTTATGTGTTTGTGATGCAATTGTGCAGGATTCTGTTTTATAGCCATGGCTGAGTGCATTTAGTCATGGTGGTGTTCAAGAAAATCTCAGTTATAGTTTCGAAAATAATAATAATTGGGCAATATGAATGAATGCATGGTTGTGCAAATATATAAGACGAATTGAAATTGAATGCAGTATTTAAAAAAAGAGTGGCGGCGTATTCTGAAGCTTGCCACCAACACCTGAAGTGATGACCACGACCACTCTGTCAAGAGTGACCCCGACAAGGAAGAAGATTAAAGAAAAGCCTCCAAACAAGACAATGACAAGGATAAATTAAAATGATAACTTAAAAAAAAAATAACCATTCTGAAGACTTCCCAAATCACTAACCAAACTAAGAATAACAAACATTCTCGATAAATCTAGCCGAGTTCTCAACGATAGCACCTACGAAATTGTGTCAAACAGTTATAAAACCCTGGAACTTACTAGATATAGTTTGTTATACACTTTCTACCACTAAGCCATACCTGGCTTCAAAGTTGGCGTTTCAAAGTTTCTCCGGTCTGCGGGAGTGTCTTACATATGTTACTGGATGAATATGAACATTATAAGTTATAAAAAATCACTAATTGTAAAAGTAGTATTTTTTATAAACTAATTGTTAAACAGAAGAATTTTCAAACAGGAACTGAAGATTGCTTGTTTCTTATCAGAATAAAAATTAAACCATGTCATATTAAGGGACCACTACAGAGTTTTTTTTTATTAGAAGATGGCTTTTTTTGATAGCTCACTGGCTTACATCAGCCACGTTAAACCTAATCGAAAAGAGTCAATAAGCGCAGTGACATTATACAAAAACGATGATACTAAGTATGTGTTTAGTTCACAGTTTGCCGACCATTCATAGTATCTCAAGAAAACAAGATAAAAAACACAATTTAATACAAATCAAGTCAACATTTACAATGTAAATAAAATAAAATTCCATTTTACATTCATCCGGTAACATCTACACAAGTATATACAGACATAACTTTAAATAAGATCTTTCTCGTATCAAGTAGCGAACACATCTATCGAATGGCGAATGGCTCTCGACATTGAAACTGATAAATCGTACAATATAAAAAGGGGTGTCGTTTACAATGGATTGCAAAGCAATAAAATCAAATGTCGAGCTTTTCCAAACGATTTTCTTCTGACCACTAAGTACGTTTTTATAGGATATACTTTAAATTTAACTAATAAAAATAACTAAGGTAACCACATGTTTATAAGTACATTGAAACATAATTTTAAGGTTTTTAAAGAACTTTCCAAACGTTTGGTAGAATTTACTCGTGATCAGAGGGCTGGTTTGTTCCTTGCACAGAGAATCGGCATAGCCATCAACGTTGCAATGCTGCCAGCCTTCTGGGCACGTTTCCCGCCATTGACAAGGGTGACGATGAGTTCCTGTTAGTTTTTATTTATGTAAGTTTTAATTTTAGTACAGTTAGTGTTTGTTCTTATATTAGATTTAATTGTGTATAAATAAAGATTACAAAGAGTTATTTTAAGGTTGTGAAAAATATTGGAATTACCAAAAAAACTCTCTTCTTCGTGGGAATTATTAAGTTGCCCTAAAACGTATTCATGCACAAGATGTGTAGACGACATAAAAAAAGATGTCGAATCTGGATGAGACTAGTACAGGACTGGAGAGAAAGGCTCGTAAAAATTGAGGCCTATGCCTGGCAGTGGGATGATAAGGGTTGTCGATGATGACGATAACAAATTCGTAGATACGGATGATCTTTTTCATTAATCAATTAAAAGTCCCACTGCTGGGCAAAAGTCTCCCCCATCTGACTCCAGACATTCCTGTCTCGAGCCACATCGCTTAAAAAGCTATCGATGTCATCCCGCCACCGTCTCCTCGGCCTGCCTTGTCTGCGAGAGTTCCGGCGTTAGAAACCAACTCAGTAGTTATTTTCGCCCACCTGTCCGGAGCCATACGGCAAACGTGACCAGCCCAGCTCCACTTCAGTTATGCTGTTTTGACTTCTACATCAACGAATGATCTTAGAGCAATTGAAATTTTAACAAACCTGATTAATTATGTATTGGGAGTGTACAATGCTTCAGTTTTCACCTTGTAATTTTAAAATAAATATCTTTAGTTTTAATTTCCATTTCTTCAGAAACGAAATAAATTGTTTTACCAAGAACTGTTTACTTATTTAGAGTCTGAATAAAAACTGAAGTGTTTAAAAAGAATTACTTGTTTGTTAATGTAAAGTCGAAAAGCTTAACATGAGATTTATTTATATGAAGTTCTTTAATTTAAATGAATAAGCGTTCGCGCATACATTAAACATTACGATTGTTAAGTTAAGAATAAATCTGAATGAAATATTTTATGCATTAATCTTTTGGAGTTAAATAATAAATTGCGAAAAATTCAACAAGACTTGAACCTGCATAGCAATATTGAATTACTAGCTATGCCCCACGGTTTCACCCGCGTTAATACCTATATCCTATAGATCAGTAACTTTTTTGAAAATTTAATATAGCCTATGTTAACCGCAGATAGTGTAGCTTCCCAACAGTGAAAGATTTTTTCAAATCGGTAAAGTAGTTTCGGAGCCTATTCAATTCAAACAAACAATCAAATCTTTCCTCTTTCTAATATTAGTATATATAAATTAAATTTGATAATTCTCATTGGGACGTGCAAGAAATCTTACAGCCTTTTTCCATTCATTTTAAATACAAGTTCCGTACAAAACTTTATTCGAAGTTATCTTCTTGACTAGATATTTTATATTCTGGCTTGGTACCTACTTTGCAAGCTTATGATCGTGTGGCGGGCGATCGTACGAATTCATAATTTTACGTAAAACGCCAGCCGACTGACCTCTCACATCATTGGTTATAAAAATAAATAAGGAAATATGGAAATAATGTAAAAGAAAAATTTTCTCTAGATATTTCATAATATCGTCTCAGATCCGTTCTGTAACAAACCTGAAAGGTGTAAAAATTACACTCTTGTAATAATACCTAAGTGTCGCCCCAGTACTTGTTTGTCCTATCTACCAAATTTTACAGGAGAAGAGTTTTATGCTCTATTTCTCTTAGAAAATAACGATTATTGATTTGACTGTTATTTAATACTCGATTTATAGGTAACTCGATTATTATATTACGAGTATATAGGTAAATCAATCAGCGTAAGTTTTCTAAAAGAAATAAAGCACAAAACTCTTCTCTTGTAAAATGTTACTAATGGTAGATAGGACAAACAAGCAATAGACGTAAGGTCAAGCATGACCAATGTAACAGAACCAAAAAGACCAAAATAAGTAAAGTCTTTGCACAGCAGTTTGGTAGCTAAATCTGTCAAAAGAAATCTCAAAACATACCTTGGTGTACTCTCAGAATAAAAAACCTTTAAGAAAGAAATTCAATATTTCTAGAAGCCCTACCTTTTCGGTACACCACTAAAGATATTATAAAGGTACCACAAGGTATCCTTATAAATCTAATACAGGAATACCAAGTTGTTACACTTGTACTCGTAGTATCTAAGGAAAACGCGTGGGTGTCACATTCCTAAAGGCTTATCTACATAACATAATGTAACTACATTTCTACCCTTAACGGTACAACCATTTTTCGTATTGGATATCAGAGTCACATTACCTTTCAAGAAAGTGGATCTTGTTTAGTGATTGGTAATTGGTTCATAGGAGGGTTTGGTTTGGCACTGATTGTCGTGGTGTCGTGGTTTGCAAAGCGGCCACTTGTTTGTTTAAAACAGTAAAGGCACACTGAAAGACCCATTAGGCTTCTAGTGATAATGATCCATCGACTTTTCTAACTACTAAACTCTTTATGACCAAAAAGGCTACAAAAGTAGGATAAAAAAACATTATTGGTGTTAATATTTATTTTGTAAGTTTTTGTACCCAAGAATTGTACTCGAGAGAAATTGGATAGTATATTATAAAGTAGCTGATCACCAAACATCGAAAAATAAATAAAAAACTTTTCCTTTAACTCTAAAATTTTGCTTCAACACTCCTCCAAACTATGATATTAATTACTGTCTCATAAGTCACAATTCAACCCATTACACGAAGGAAACAGCAACTCAAACAACTTCTGGCGGCAATTTACAAAGCTAAAGACTACATCAGTGCAGAAAACGGCAACACTGAGAACAGGAGCAGTCCGATTAATTTGCATCTCATTTCAGTCTCCGGCAGCATCAACTGCCGTTGAAATAGAACGAACTCCACCAAAGCGGTGGCAAGATGAGCGGAGCGGATTTTACAAAAAATAACATTTATTTTGACTCCTAAATATATGTATATTTTTTAACTAAGCACGAAAGGAATTCATATAATACGGGAATTAACACAAACCTTTTTGAAGCTTGACGTTTTGACCACCAGGTTACACTGGCCTAATACCAAAAAGGTCATGACATTTATGCGTGTTCGCACTAATTTCCGTTATATAATATCACTGTGAAGATGCAGCGCGATAGTTTTAAAAGTCAACGAGAATTTGTTATTCAAACTTTGCTGAGTAGCCTGGCCTGAGTAACGGTTTCTTATCGTTTATAGGGCTTTTAGGGCTTGACGTTTCAACCAAGTTACAAAGACCGTGGTGCTTCTATAATAGAACTATAAAAAATAGCGTAATAGTTTAAAAGTTAGTATATTATATTATATAGGTAACAATTCTTTATTAATACACAATTAAATCTAATATAAAAACAAACTCTAACTATACTAAAATTAAAACTTACATAAATAAAAACTAACAGGCGTCAAAGAACTCATCGTCATCCTTGTCAATGGCGGGGAACGTGCCCAGAAGGCTGGCAGCATTGCCATGTTGAATGGCTATGCCGATTCTCTGTGCAAGGAACAAACCAGCCCTCTGATCACGAGTAGATTCTACCAAACGTTTGGAAAGTTCTTTGAATAGATTTCGTGCGCTCGGACCCCATGACCCGAGCGTTTCAACCCCAAACGGCTCGAAAATATAATCACCCACAATGTTATTATACTTCCGCCGCTTAAGGGTCTCCGCAGCTCCAGCAGCAGCGTCAGGAGAGGCTGCTGAACTTAGAACGTGGGACGGCGCAAGGGTGTCGACGCACGTTGCGTCCCACACCAAAGGCCGACCCAATTTCCAAGGCAGCAATGACATACCGTCAGGTCTCTTGCCATCGCCGCGCACCAAACCATTGGGTTCCAAAACAGCTGGTACACCGGCGGTGACAAGAGCACGACGAATTATGTCATTCAAATTTGAGTGGCGAGATATACGCCCTGCGCTCCTGCTGCAGGACAGGCCATGGTGACCGAGGTTGTCGACTGTCTCACCGCATTGACAACGATGACATGCGACACAGGGTATACCTAAACGTAAACTCAAACTATTATATAGGTAATTAAAAAAAAAATATCTGCCTCGTTCCGCTCTGCTCGTCTACTGTTTGGTGAAATCTGTCCTTAAATAGAACGAAATTAATGTTTCCTATATTACGTGGTTTGTTTCCGAGCTTTATTGCGAGTGCCAACCGCTTGCCAAGTCCCAGAGCATAACGGCCTGGTTAATGTACAAAACTTAAGTTTCTTTAAGTGTTTGCTTTTTTTTTGTAATTACTATTATAAATATATTATGTAGAGTTTATTTCCCTAGAGGTATGTGGTTAAAATTCAATTGTAGAATGTAGGTTTATTTAATTTGTAAGCCTCGCTTGAAATATATGTGGTTTGTGTTTATCACTCCGAATCTTAACTAATTTTTGAAAAGTGATTTGATAGGATTTTAGAATCTGATTTTTGGATAAACGCCCGAATAAAGTAAAGTAGTAAAGGCCAGTAAAAGGGGGCCACAATAAAACTTTTATTCTTCAATTTTTTTTTTATTACCATACTAATAAATTTTTCTTTATAATAATATGTACTTATTATTATTACAAAATTAGTCTAAAGTTACATGGTCAACATCCACAAAGCAGTTCTGCTAACTTTTCATAAATAAGCCGTAAGACAGTTACTCAAGGTGAGATCGTGAGGCGAATAGCTTGTTATGCAGCGGCTACGCTGGGAATAAGGGACCTTCTCAAAGGGTCTGATGTTGGAACTTATTTATTATTAACATGTTGCTTTTTACAGGGATTGTTGCAAGATTTTATAAAATTGTTGGATATTTTTAATATTTTGCTCATGAATTAATTATGGTTACGCTCTTTTATGTTATATGTTTAAACGTTATTTGACCATTTAAAATGTCTTTAGGCATCAAACTTAGTATCATTGCCACTATCATATTCATTTCAGCTTATTTTTGATCGAATCGGAATAGATCCATGTTCGACCCTATGTATAATTTTATTAAAAAAATTTAGAGTTCCCATATTCCACCTTGTATTGCATCCCATATTGTAACTTGTACGCATGAGTATTTTTTTTTATGATTCAAACAATTTTATGTATACTGTATTCTTTTTTTTCATATTTTCAAAGGCAACATGCTTCTTGCTTTCTTTAACTAACAAAGCTCTCAAATAATATTTTTCTACAAGACGATATTAACACAGCGTGTCTGCAACATAATACAGAACGGGAAAACTATTTTCTCTGCTAATTGCTTTTACGCTGACCCGAGGCTCGACACAACTCATGGGGAATACCAATCAAAACGAAGATTGTTACTGTATCGGGGAAGTTTGGATAATTCATTTACGCTGTTTTAGTATGTGTTGTGATCTTATCATAGTAACTAGTAGAAGAATCTTGGATGCTGATTTTCATTTTGGCTGGAGGCGTATTAGTAATTTCTCGCCAACTTAGTTCGGTAAAGCAGTGAAAGCCTCCATGAGGCTAACTGAGGAAGCTCTTTAAAAAAAAAAAAAACTGATTTTTATGTTCCATGATGCTTTTCTCAGGAAATTAGTTTTGGCTTACCTGTATTAAACATTGAAGTTTTATCAATCACTAGCATTTGCATTATCTGTTGTCCTTTTTTTTTTCTTAGCCGTTCCTGTCCCACTGCGAGGCCTCTCTGCCCTCCTTCCATCTGTCTCTATCTACAAGACAAGCATTGACTTTGTCCTTACAAGTTGATAATATAATATGAAAATCAAAAGGTTTTTTGGCAACAGTTGAACCATAAAGAAAATTAAATAGGTTTGTATCAAGCACGCTAAAGGAATGCGCTTTCATCCAATTCAATATTTAACGTAGATGCTTAATTTAATTCCTGATCAAACTGTACCAAAATAACTTAATTAAACCGGTCAGATCGAAGATCCGACTTATATTAATAAATCTTTGACTGTCTTGCAGCCGTTGGTCATCCAATAAGGTAACGTCGCTACTAAGACTGTACCTTGTTGATATAACGAGGAATCAAATTTAATAAAACTAATGAAATTTTCGATTTCCTCGTACTAGTGTTAAAGAATATTTTTAAAGAAATATTTTTTTATGAATATCATTTTAAAAGAATAATTTAAATTGAAAATTATCAAAGTAATTTCAAAATTTTGTGTAAATTGTTTGTTATTTATTCAGCATGAAATGAATATAAGCTTATTTAATTCGTTTGCTATTGATATTATTCATATAAACTGTTACAAAATCATAAATAAGCCTAAAGGTCCGGTTAATTAAAATTAATATTAATTAGGCTACTGAGATTTTGCACAATGAAGAAATAAATTCAATTTATCTCCAGACTAAGTCCGATAGATTCCTAACATTGTTATAATGAAAACCAAAGATTTTCAGCCTTTCAATCGAATTATAATTTAGGCTGTTTAAAACATTCTCTTTGTATTTGAAAGTTTCCCGTAACAGGTAAGACTAATAACTTTATTAAAAGCCTGTAAGTTCAATTCAGAATTTATACAACTTTCATTTATGGTATTAAAAGGTAAATTGTTTATTACGGGGTAGAATAAAAGCGAAAATAAAAACAAATAAATTATTTTTCAAGCCAACAATAAAATTTTAAATGACCATTTTTTTATATTTATGTATTGTTTTTTCAACGATCATTTTGCTCTATGGAATTATTGTAATTAAGGAAACCTGCGACGCGTGTCTTCACAAGCCAAGAGTATATTAAAATATATTTTTATGAAAAATGGGAGGATCGAAACCTCAGTAAATCTACGCAAAAATATAACATAATAATATTTCTCCAAAATTGAGGGGCTTTAATAATTTGAAGCTACTCAACATTCGCCTGAAGGCAAACAACCTTTAACGATAACATAATCAATACAAACCATGTTGTTCTTTCATTCCAATTATTTTTGTATCATAAAAGCTAAAGCAGAATAATGTAACAACTAAAATTATTAAGCCTTAGACCTTTAAATTTTGGCTCTACTAGGAAAATTTTATCAAAGCATGTTAGGTAATATTTCAACAGTTTTCTTATTAAGTAAACATGGAACTAAAATTGGATATGGAACCAATTATATTGAAAATTATGCGAATATGTATAAGATTTGTAGTATACGTATTTTTTTAATAGCCTATATTGTCCCCCTGGTGGGCAAAGGCCTCCCCCAAATCTTTCTATTTGTCTCTGTCTCGAGCCACCTCGAACCAACCCTCGCAGAACGACTAAAAAATTTATTCAAAATTAAAATAATATTAATAATAATAATCATATTCCGGAACATCTCACACACGGTTGTCTGATCCCAAGCTAAGCAGAGCTTGTGTTATGGTAACCAGACAACTGATATACATACTTATATATTTCTAAATACATACATATTACAGATAAATTACACCCAGACACCGAACAAATGATCGTGCTCATCACACAAACATTTTTCCTGGGTGGGAATCGAACCCACGACCTCCGGTATAGCAGTCAGGGTCTCTAACCACTAGACCAACAGGCCCGTCATCATCAAATCATTTATTTAACTTTGGCTACAAAGTAGTACTTATTAAACGTCAAAAATACAAAAAGGACAGCACCCTAGGTAGGTCGTCCTGCCATCTCCTCCTGGGCTTACTATATAGATATTCATATTTGTATATGACTTGGTCTGCTGTCTGAAATAGGTGTAAATAAAAATACGGTCAAACAAAGGACAACAGTTACCAGACATTGTTTTTCCATGTATGTACTTCGACAACCCTTTTTTGTTCATTTTATTAGGTTTTCATCTGTAGAATAAAGCTTTGTTTTAACAAACCAGGTCCATATAATTCCGTGAATATTTTTCTGATAATAACGGTAGACTGTTGACAAGGGATTAATTTTTCATACTTCATTATAACGTTCGACAAAATAAACAAAAGACTTAATTTTGCGAAAGACAATTCACGAGCCTGTGTTTTTTTTACGAATTTTCGTTGCTGGGTTATGTCTTGATTTTGTTGGTTCAGTCTACAGTTTTTTATGAAGTGATAAATATTAAAAGAATTTGATACTATACTGTTAACCGATTATATCGTCATTATTTGGTATAGAACACGTTATAAAGACGGGACTATAATGAGCACAACCTTTTTATTTCAGTGTGTATAGTTTTTGGGGTTACGTAAATGTTAGAAATTTAAAAAACTTTAAAATTTCGATTTCGATTTCATTTGAGTATATTTTCCATTGAATCGATTTTTTTTTATTAATTTAGATATTAATTTATTTATTGTAATATTTTCCAGCGAATTGTGAAAAAAAAAAACAAATTAGTTTCAAAATCAAAATCAAAATCAAAATATTTTTATTTCAAGTAGGCCTTGTTCTAGGCTCTTTTAAAACGTTAAATTTACTGACTCTACTGCAGGTTCCAAAATGTCATTCCAATGGAGAAGAACCGGCAAGAAACTCCAGAGGTTACTCTTTTAAAAAAAAAGGTTAACATCAATTATACCAATACAAATAATTATAAATATCTACAAATATGCGACAACAGCGTAAATAGCAATGTAAAAGATAACATCCAAAATGGAAGAAAAATTTAATAGGATACGCAACAAAATTTACATTGTTGTCACATTTACAAATGTCGCGTGTGCAAAAGAAAGAGAATAATAAAAAGAGACTAAACTCAATGAATAAAAAATAAAAATAAAAAATAATAATAATAACTAATTAAGTAAGTAAATAGCTTTACATACAAAAGATATGTAGTCCTAACTAAACCCTAACAGGAATGTCAAGGCATGTCAAAAGGTTTCTAAGAATAGAGACCGTGGGGAAGCTAATCGAGAATTATTAAACAACATGACAAATGAATTAACGGACCGCCAGGGAGGCCACATGTGCAGAAGGTCCTAGATCCACGCGCTTTTATCCTCTACATAGTCACTAATTTTATAATAAGCCTTTCCTATCAGTTTGGATTTCACGCATGTTTTAAATTTTTTGTTGGTTAAATGAATTATACTCTCTGGTAATTTATTATAAAAGCGAATAGAATTCCCAAGGAAGGATTTAGTATTTGTTTTAGTTAGTCTAAACCTTGGGACTACTAGCTTATTTTTACTACGGGTGTTAATGTTGTGATAATCACTGTTGACACTAAAACTATCTAAATGATTACGAACGTACATTATATTTTCCATAATATAAAGCGATGGCAGCGTGAGTATACCAATTTCTTTAAATTTCTCTCTAAGTGAATCGCGGGGGCCCATACAGTAAATGGCGCGAATTGCTCGTTTTTGCAAGATGAATATAGAATCTACATCGGCTGCAGAGCCCCATAGCAGGACGCCGTATGACATAATGCTGTGAAAATACGCGTAGTAAACTAATTTGGCCGTGGGGATATCCGTGAGCTGTCTAATTTTCCGTACTGCAAATGCAGCTGAACTTAACCTTTTCGACAATGCTTTGATATGAGCACCCCACTGTAACTTAGAGTCTATAGTCACACCAAGAAATACCGTTTCGTTAACTAATTCAAGTTTTTTACCATCAAGCATTAGGTTATGATCTAGATGAGATCGAACGTTCGGAAGTGAAAATTTTAAACATTTTGTTTTTGAAGCATTTAATAGCAAATTATTTGCTGAAAACCAATCCGACAACACGTTGAGCGCACTATTTAAATTGGAATAGTCATGCAATTTTCTATTAATTTTAAAAATAAGAGAGGTATCGTCTGCAAATAAAATTATATCTGTTAAATTAGACATCATGAAAGGCAGATCATTTATATAAGCTAGGAAAAGAAAGGGGCCTAAGATTGAACCCTGCGGCACGCCCATTCTTACTAAAGACCCAGGTGAAGTCACACCGTTAACGCCTACCTTTTGCTGTCTTGTTGACAAATATGACAATACTAGATCTAAAGATTGTCCTCGTAATCCGTAGTATTTTAATTTTAGGATTAGAGTGTTATGATCAACGCAATCAAAAGCCTTGGAGAGATCACAAAAAATGCCAATGGCATCTTGTGAACCCTCCCAAGCTCCCAAAATGTGAGAGACTAGCTTAACCCCGGCGTCGGTCGTCGACCTTCCCTTAGTAAAACCAAATTGTTGCTCATGAAAAATATTATTCTTGCTAAAATGTGACATCATTTGGTCAAGGACCATTCTTTCAAATATTTTACTTAAAGCAGGAAGTACTGAAACTGGTCTATAGTTAGATGGATCATTCTTGCATCCAGATTTAAAAATAGGTATTACTTTACTGTGTTTCATTAAATCAGGAAAGGTGCCACTATCAACACAGTCATTAAAGATCTTGGCAAGAATAGGGGCAATAGTGTCAATAATGGATTGGAGTACTTTGACAGAAATTCCCCATAAATCTTCAGTGGTCTTTACTTTAAGCATACTAAATGTTTTCTTAACAATATTAGGAGATACATGAGAAAAATTAAAATTTGGAAAACTTTTATTAATAGATGTCGTTAATAATGATTCTGCTTTTGAAGAGGATGAGGAAAGAGACTTCGTTACCTCTACTGGTATATTTGAAAAAAATACTTCAAAAGCGTTAGCAACATCTGACTTGTCTGAAATTATTTTATTATTGATTTTCAAAGACAGGTCTGTATCTCTTTGAATACTATTCCCAGTTTCAGAATTGATGATCTTCCACACTGTTTTAATTTTATTATCAGATTCATCTATACGCCTGCTGATAAGTCTAGATTTGGCCGCTAAACACACTTTTTTAAAAACTTTTGAATAATTTCTAACATAGTTAAGGAAATCAGGATTAGCGTTGAATGACTTTTCATCATAAAGACCGTAAAGAACGTCCCTACTTATTCTTATGCCTTTAGTAGCCCACTCATTAAATTTACGCTTAAAGTTGATTTTAACATCTTTTCGAGGACACGTTTTGTTAAACGATTCACGTACAATACCAAATAGTGAATTATAGTCTTTATTTGGAACTCCAGAAAAAGAATATTTAGAATTAAGGGCTGATGTAATATGATTTTTAAAAGAATTTAGTTTATGATTTGTTAAGGGCCTAGTTGAAATAACTTTAGCTACAGGTAATTTACTTTTAGCTTTGATAGTAACTAATTGACCCATATGATCAGATCTTACACCGGGTATTAATCTAGAGTTTAGCACCGAACTATTTGAAAATATATTATCAATACAAGTAAGGGAAGTTGCAGTAATCCTTGTTGGTTCGTTGAAAATATAATTTAGATTAAATGACTTAAATAAAGATAAGAGTTTACATTTATCCGGCGAATCAATCAAAATATTAACATTAAAATCTCCACAAATATATAATGGTTTATTATTGCAGCATAATTTACTTAAAATTTCCTCCATAATAATTAAAAACGATAACAGGTTAGATGAGGGAGGCCTATAAACGCAAAGAACAATTAGAGATTCTATTTCCGCACATGCTACCTCACATATGCGGTCAACAGAGAAAGAGGAGATGTCTTGACGTTCCTTGAACTTAAAATAATCTTTACATAGAATCAGACACCCACCCCCCTCAGCTGAAAGTCTGCTGAACGCACTGGCAATCGCAAAGTTATTTACATTAAAATTCATCATATCTGGTTTAAGCCAAGATTCACAAAAACAAAGAATATCAATTGAATACTTGTCTACTAAAAGTTCAATATCAAGAATTTTGCTAGAAAAGCGATTTATATTCTGATGATACAGCAAAATGTTATCAGAGTGCTTCCCTATTGTCTGCGTTGAAAGTTTAAAGAATCTACATTATGACTTAAATCTAAACTTAACCTATTCTGCGTTATATCTCCTATAACTGTGTTAATATTAAAAGCTATTAAGCTAGCAACTAAAAATTTATATCTTCTAGGAAGATACATAGTTTCATGGGTTAATTGAAACCCAGTAATAAATTGATTAGTGTCAAAAAACACTAATTTGTCACTATGACAACAAGTAGACATGTACAATGTGTTATTTAAGTAATGTACATACTTATTGTGGTCGCTACTTAATGTGTTTGCATAAGGCAAAGCACACAACATAATTTTACCTAAATCTAATCCTAGCAAGGTGTCAATGCCATAAACAATGTCCTTTCTCTCTATGCCTAAACTATTACCTACTAATAAAACAATGTTTGTGTTTTTATTTAATTTCATATTTTTTATTTTAATTATTAGATTGTTGAAGTTAGAGTTAGGGTAGCAGTGATTTGTGACATTGTGAATGTTATTGTTATTTAACAATGAACCAAACCCTGCTCCTATTTGATCAGAAACTATAATGCACTTGTCCGAGTTAAAATTACTATCAATTGATGGCAGTGAGACCGTAGGTAAGGAAGGAACTTCTGGAGGCTCAGATGGTGTAACAGTGTTAGTACAGTTGCAAGAGAGATTGTTTGTCAGAGACTCATACCTCTCCGCATTGCCTTTGACTAGGTCTAATAGTTCACTAGCCTCTAACATACGCTGACTAAGTTGTTCCTCATTAGAAACATATTTAGTAAAGATATCTTTCAGCATATTCTCCTTGTAAACTATTTCTTTAAATAATAATTGAGTGTCAGTATCATATTTTTCTCTACATTGATCCAATTCACTGGTATATAATTTTAATTGAGTTACCAAGTGAATGTGCTTTTTATGACTATTAATATTGTTTAGTTTCAAGTTTTTTATTTTTCTTAAGGCCATATGGGCCTTCCTAATTAATTTACTACATCTTATGTATTTTTTTATCTTGTTATGACTTAATAAAGGACATTGTTTACTGACATCATCACCGGTAAGATCAATAACTACAGGCTGACAAACATCTGAGGCCGAGCAACCTACCAACTCATCATATAGGCTCTGGGTGTTCGAGACCTGTTCATTAGTTTTCACTGACTCTAATAACAATATTGAATTGTGGGCTTTACAAAGTTCATGCTCGAGTTCCGATATACGACTCAAGGCGCTTTCATGTGTCTCACTGCATTGTTGAAAAGAAGAAAGTACTTCTTGCAGGTGCTGGTGCCGGTCTAGTAGGTCCACATGATCAATATGTAGTTCAGCCAGTTCGTTCTTGAGAGTGGTGTTTTTGTCGACTATGTTCTTCACTTCAACCTCGCTGTCATCTCTTTCCTGTAGCAGCTGCCTGCAGAGGGTTTTTGAAGACTCCAGCTCCTTTAAGGTGGCCCGAAGTTTGTCCTCCATGTCCCTTGCAGTTGCTCTGCGGGTCATCATACTCCTTTTTTCAGTTATCAGTTATCTGAAACTTGAAATAGTACAGCTAAATATCTAGATACTGGAATCTAGTGGCAGGGAAAGCTAACAGCAAAATAGTAAATTTAAATTAAACAAAATAAAATGTTGAAGTAAATATAGATTTAGGGATAGTTAGTAAATAAAATGAACATTAAAAGGGATACAAGACGATTATTTAGTCAATAGATTCTAAAATTATTTAAAGTTTTACAAGATAACTATTATAATAAGAAGGTAGGTAGGTAGAAATAGGAAAAAATAAGAATTTGCTTAATTTAAACAATTGCTATAAATTAATGATGTGTGTTGTGACCTTGTAAACAAGGTTTTTGTCAAGTAAATAATGCAGTGTCTGATGTCTGGGGCGATTGATTATGTCGTCGATTTTGCTTCCACAGTTTGTCAAACAAAAGGAGACACAATATAAGCCAATGAGTAATGGACGTTGCTCATCGATGATGAGCTGTGTGATTAGATGGTGTGTTATGGTGTATAATGTCTGTAATTAAACATTAATTCTAAAGTTTGGGTACTTTCCTTGACTTATAAGTTTCAAAGTTCTCCAGTGACCGTTGACAGCTGATTTCTTCGACCAACTTTTCGCGATAAACTTTTACCAAACACTGCACTTGACTAGATACTTAACTTATTGACTAAACTATAGATAACTGACAACAATTTACACAATAATATCAGTAAAAAACTATTAAAAACTATTTTTATAAATTTAAATTACGAGAGGTCGATTTTTGACGACTAGTTGGCTGTGTTGCCAACGCAAAAAAAAATAAAATTAGTGTTTAATAATTAGTGTTTTATAAACTCACTTGTTTGGTAATTATACAATCATTTTTTACCGCAAAGTAAAAATAAATTAAATGTTACTTCCTTACACCCCACACACACACACAGGTGGATAGTTATTTGTAAGCCAATTTATCTGTATCAGAATTTCGATGTTTATTTACTTCTTTCATTACAGGTAATCTTATTTCGCCGTGACCCTGGCCGGCCTACGTAGCTATATTTACTCTATCGGGTTTAATAAAGAAATCAGGCCCCATGTCTGTTACTTAGTTAATGTGGACTAGACTTAATCCTGTAAAAACCTTGGTTACCTTAATGGTTTTCTAAAGCAGATTTATTTATTTATTAGGTAACAAGCATTAATTATCACCATCCACAGCAATTGTCGACCCACTGCAGGGCATAGGCTTCCCCTTTCTCGTGCCATTTTTTAAAAGCATTGCATACTAAATATTGTATACAAAATTAAAACAAGAATTAACAACATTTCTTATACGCATGCTTACTATGTACACATACCATTCATTAATAATTTGCTTTAAATAACAATACCAAACAATTTCTGCTGATGAAACTTCAACATGATGGTACCAAAACTGTATGAAAGATAGTTTTATACGTTTTATAGACCATAAATTAATCGTCACATTTTCTATAGAAAAAAAAACAGGTTACAAACCAATAATAATATAGTAGACGTTGGTATAAAATGGTTTATAATTTCTTCTTAAATTAAAAAGGGACCATTAGATCATGAAACAAAGCATTTTGAAACTTGGCAATCAGCATCGTGTAATAGACCTATAAAATTAAATACAACTTTTTTTACATTTTTACAGTAAATAAGATCTTTAATGAAATTGATAGCAGTTGTTTATATTCTCGTTAGGAAAACATTAACCCTTTTACAGCATCTTAAAACTTTAGCAAAAAAAATATGCAAACGATTTTCATGTTTTTTCTTCATCCAAGATAACAAAATGGAATGTTGTTCTCGTTTCATTTTCTTCGTGAAAATAAAATGTATTTGTTCGTTGGATGTTTTTTTGTTGGCACTGTCTGCAATGATTTTGTTGTGTGAATATTCAAAGAAGATTACAAGATGAACTTATTTTTTTATTTTCTAATTTCATTGACAAAATAGCTTGCTGATACACTGCACCCACAGTTTGAATCTGTATATTATCACATAAAAGTAAATTAATAATTAAATTTAAATTTATTTTATATTTAAGTATTTTATGTATTTTCAATTGAAAACACATAAAATAATAATAGAAAACATAAAATGAGAAATTAAATATGTACCTTAGAGTAATTCGTAGTTTAACAGCAGTACGACAATTCGAAGTAGTCAAAGAACTTCAAATAAAATAGGCTTATTTCTTTTTATACCTTTGTTTTAGATACTACAAGACGTAGTAGTAGTTATTTCAGAGCCAACTTCACTGATGAAAAGAACAAATGACAATTACTGAAAAAAAAACACTACCAAAGTAAGTTACAGTCTCGGCAGTAAATTTTGGAAGCCTATTGAAGTCTGCATGAACGCACTGTTCGTTGCAAATAAAATTGCTATCGGCAGTATCGTGTTGGTCCAATATATTAAGCCTTTACAAAATACCCTGATCAGATGAACAAAAGCGACGTGAAATGGCGTCCATTTTACCTAAAAGACTGATATTTTATTTCTGAAACACAAATTCATGTTATTGTTTTATTTTTTCTCTCTGTGTTAAAATAATAAAACGTCATTAGTGTATGGTTGTTAATTAATTGGCTTTGTTTTGTAAAGCCTCAAAGCATCTCGTATAAAAGTTTAAATATATATTATTTTCATGTAAAATATTGTCAATAACTTAACTCTATTAGATTACTTAAGTATGAACAGAGAATATTTAATAAAGTATTTTATGTGCCCATCAGTGGGACGTTTATAGGATGGATTAAAGAAAAGAAAATAAAATAAAATAATTCACAACAAATAGATATTTTAACAAAACGCTCCAGTTCTTTTGCTTAGAATCTGATTGAAACACAAAACAATTCCTTTATTTATCTTCCTTAGTTAAGTTAAAATTGATTTTGTTTGGGTCTTCTCCTTATTTACGAAGTTTGGTTATTAGACTAGTTACTTGATAATACGCCACTTCCCTGGTAACAGCCCGGTAGGAGGAAGAATACGTTAATTTAATGAGATAGTTTCTTAACTTGTCGGTGAATTAAAGATGGAAACAATTATTACGAAATTTTATACCACGACAGCATATAAAATTAGGAGATTTCGCAGATGCATTTTTAGATCACAGAAATAAATATAAAAAATAAGAAATAGGGGTATGTCCCTATGTTATATAATAATATACTGTCTTATGTGGTACATACCCTCCATGTTAATAATACCGCCTTTTATGATACATACCTGTTATGTGATACATAGTATGCAATAGTATTAGCGCTCAATACATATAAATCATTGTTTCTATCATCTTGAACTATAATGCAAGCTGACGTCTAACTGAAGAGTGTCAAAATCATTTATGCTCAGTGCTGCTAAGTGGAGATTATTATTATTTTCATTATTATTTAAAACTAAGAGTTCATTATTATTTTAATTACTCTTTAAACTGTGTCTTGTTATTCCTTACGGGCTTTCTATCATTATTGAGGTAACAATACCATTACCTACATGAATATCACAAGTTTAAACAAGGTGAAGTTGTTGGTGTAGATATAATTGGGAGCGACACGTTCGCGATACATTCTCTGTCATCTAATTCGACCGACATAATAATATTATGTAGAACAGACCAGTAAACTTCGTGTGTTCGTATCCTTGTTATATAGCAGCGTTAATCTATTTATATATTTAGATAGTTCCAACTACAGTTTGAACTATATACGAAGACTATTCAATTTGTGCCAGGTTAGTGGCATTGCCACTGCCAATAGGCTCGCCCCCTATTACATGGGACCTAAACATATCGGCGAACTGTGGGTGTACATTGGTACACCTCTGCCTACCCCTTCGAGGATACAGCGTGATGATATGTTATATTATGCTATTCAATTTTGACCTGGGGCCGTACCATGCGCTCTTGTAGCAGGACGGTTTCGGTTGAGTAAGCGGGACAGCGCTATGCGCAGTGTAGTGCCGTCTCGCTTCCACAACCGCAACAGTACTGCTTTAAAGATCATGGTACGGCCTGAATACTGTAATGCAAGTGAATTTTAAGACTTCCTTAAATGGCAATCTGTTGCAACGTTATACCTTAAAAAGACAGGGAAAGTAGATAAATTATAGTGAATTAAACTTTTTCGGTATTTCTTGCGACCAAAAAAATATGAAAAATTACATTGTTTTTTTTTCCATATTTTAATCTTTAATATTAATACTGTGTACTTTACTGGTTTTTTCTAAACGATTAGGCACTTACGTCATTTACGACATATCAATCATGTACCAATTTTTTGCGTAACATCAATCGTAAGCCAAAAAATTACGTGTCACATGCAAATGGAGATCATACAATATCGGTTTATGAAGAAAGTCATCTCATTTTAATATCCGGGGCTTAAACATTTGATTTTTTTGCTAAAATTAATATCCTTGTGCGTCATTTATACCTGGAAAATACGATAATCCAAAGAATGGTTACCTACGATATATTCCACATGATAATAATGTATCCCAATGTTGGGCTAAGCCCTCTACTCTTTTAGAAAATGAACGAGCGGTGATCGGAACGCTTGTTTTAATGCGAATTGGTGTTCCGATTCCAATAACCATAACATTTAGGAAAGGTATTTCTTCCATTCGTATTATTATACAAAACTAATTTAATATTAGATTGTTAGCTGTGAAGGAGCTATATGAAATAAAATAAATAAATAGCTAACTTATGTACTCGTATATTGAAGGCGGGAAATAATGTGAAAATATAGAATAATTCACAAAAGTATTACTATAACGGCAAGTATTCAACTGAGCCCCGGAAATACTGAAAGCCGACACCAAAATAGTTCTGCAAAAGGCTTACAATTTTCTGTTAAAATATAATCTGACATCAACCCATATTAATGTGTCAAAACAAGGTTTATAAAAATAGTTTGTGAAATATTTGACAGCAAACACTATACTCGTTAGTTGTTACGTAGTTTTAGTTTTAACTGCCAATTAGAAATAACATATATTCGTACAGTCGAAAAAAATATTCCCCAAATGAATACTTTACACAGAATTGGTATCGAACTAATTAGTCCAAATTTTTTATTGAAACTGTTTATAATATAAGATTGCAGTGACTGGCAATGTCTGAATGCAAAGGACGGGAGATCGTGTGCTGTGGCGCTCCTTGGGGGAGGCCTATGACCAGCAGTGGACTGCAACAGTCTGATATGATAAATAAGATTAAAATAGCAAATAAAATAAGGAGTTAAGTTCCTGTAATTAGTGTTAGTTCCTAGTGTTTTCGCCGGGGGCGTTATGGTGCTTAGACTTCGGTTGAACCCGTAACGCCACCACTTAATGAAACAGGGCCTCTCTCAAGGCTCTGGAAGCCAGGACTCTTGCATCCTCAACCCCCTGTGGATGCAAGGCTGGCTCATAAATGAGTTTCACCTGACAAAAAAAAGTTCCTAGTGCTTCGCGACACCTTTTGAACTATCGTATGGACTGGAAAGGTACAGACTAGTTTATTTCTAAAGTCGCATAAAATAACACCTACAAGTTAAAAAGTTACAAACAACTACGAAATAACAACTCCGCTATCTGAATCAGCGTTTTACCTGCCCAGTAGCCATGAGTAAGGGAACGTGTTAGCTGCAAGCAATGAGCTACCAACTTGCTATTATTGCACACCTGCACTTTTATACAATTCCCAGATTGTAACAGATGCAAGGAATCGTTTTATTGCATATTGTTTTATAAATACGCCGCGTAAAATGATCGTTTGTTTTTCTAACTGTTACCTACTTTTCTAAACGATCTTTTTCATAAGTAACTTATGAATATGGGTTTTTAAAGTTCTATTTATTAGAAGTGCTTCGTTTTTCTTAACCAGAACATAACTAGACATTTACTTTTTCCTTTCGTATTTCCTTAACATTTAATTGATTACGGTTTCTTTAAATCTAAATAACAAAACACAATTCCGGAATTGTAAGTCGTGTCGCCTCAGCATGAAATTGGAACGCTTTAAAGAAACCAAGCATTTAGGAAACATGCCAAAACTGTACCCATTCCGAAAATCAAATGCGGCACAATATGAAAAATGCCAACATCCAAGACACCAATGGGGGAATTGAATCGGATATCAGTAGAAAATTTCATATTTATGCAAACTGTACCGGTTGCACCTCTCGGTCGCGATATTCAAGATATTGAAAACTTTATGCCTTGAATTGCATATGATGTTAGCTTTATGCGACGAATATATTTGCTATCTTATTTGTACTGTATATGAGATCTTATGAAAATAATCTAAGATTAGACTGGATTTTTCTATACAGAGAAAATATTGCAATTTCCTACATCTGGAGTTCTAGACACAGGAAATTGCAATTCTAAGGAAAAGAAGAATTTATTATTTAAAAATACATGCATGGTGTAGGCGTGAATACGAACCCACATACAGTTTATACACTTTCCTAACTTTTATTTATAAGTACCGGAGATAACAAGTAACTTTAACTTGAATATGGTTATATTTTTTTGCAATTTTACCATAATAAGGATGATAAGGAAAGCTATTGTTGTCCTTAATGTTTCCGTAATCATTAGATATTATGGGAAGAAAATGTTTAGAATATTTTTTTGCTTACGTGTAATTTTTGTAGGGCATAATTGGCGAAAAAATTTACCTACCCGTAACATAAAAATTCAAATCATCTTTCTCTAGTTTAACTGTGTTGGTTAATTTCCATATATTTCAATACTCAATTCTTTATTATAGCATTCCATAGTGTTAAATACAGGTGTTACATTTATAAGATAGGTACAATTATGGACCCAGTAGGGCACAGCTTAAAGACGTTGGAGAGTTATACAGTAGCTTCAATACAAGTACATACTTTCTATAGTTAATTACTTATCAGATCTAAAATTTTGTCTAAACTAATTTTATGATAAAACATATCGTTTCTTGAAAAGCGCGATGAATCCGTTTTGTGACCTTTGACCCGCGTAATTCCTTTTCCAGGTATCGGATCAAATGATAAACTTCGCATTAAAAGCAGCACTCACTGAACTAAATAGGCAAAAAATTACGCATGCTTCAAAAAGTTCATCAGAATGGTATAAACATTTTTGATTGGCGTTCATTTTTGTTCTCGACTTGTTGATTTATCCCGTTTGTACTCCATGCTCTGTCTGCGCGCGTTTGTTTAGGATGAGGAAAATAGTAATGACACAGAATAATTATGACCAGTAAGTCAACCGTGAGATGGTGAGGAGTTTTAGGAATTTACACAACATTGATGACTTTATTTGGTGGGAATTAGCAAGGATATTTATTGATGAGTAGTTTTATATAGCTTATTTTATTTAAGAGCTTAGTTGTAACATGACTTGAGTTACATAAGCTGAGGGCACTTTACAACAGTGAAATCAAAACATTTAACTGTACACTCTCAAGTAGTCTAAAATACCACTGTCAATCGTAGAAATAAAATCTGAAATTACAAATCCACCAAGCATCGTGATCCGACCGTTCATTATTTTAATGAAAACAAAATTACAATAATTCACATTATATCTACTCATAAAATATTTTAAATACACGCTACCCACTCTCTCACCCTTCTCCACGTTATTATATTCATGTCTGATTACAAAACTTAACAGAACCTCAAAAGCGGTACAATTTCAAGCCATTTAACAGAACAAATCATAAGGAGCTTTTTTTTGTTCGATAGCTTTGCAGTTAGCCTGAGCGAAGGCTTGGACTGCTTCACTGGATTTTTGGCGAGGACCTTAAGGCCTCTAGCCAGAGCAATAGGAAAAATCTAACTACGTCAGCAACGTCCACTAAGGGCACCCCCTACGGGGTTCGGGCCTCGACTTAGTGCGTTGCTAACTATCTTAATAAAGCAAAACAGCAAGGGATGGCTAGATCTAAGTTTTAATTATTTAGGATTTTTTTTGCTAATTTGGCCGGCTCGGGCCAGCTTAGACTAGGGACGGGACGGTAAAATAATAAAGTGATTATTACAGATTACAATTATTCCACTGCATTTAAATACTCTGTGGTATAACTTGAAACGCGAGTCTGTCTACACTAATTTACTTTTTTATATCTTCAGTTTACATCTGTATGTTTGTCCATCGTAGGGCCGTACCATGATCTCTTAAAGCAGTACTGTTGCGGTTGTAGCGAGACAGCGCACTACACTGCGCATAGCGCTGTCCCGCTTACTCGACCGCGACAGTCTTGCTTTAAGAACTCATGGTACGGTTTGAATGTTATTTCACAAGACAAACTATAAGGTTGTATTTAATTGTTTAACTTAATTTGCTAATGTTAAACTTAAATATTTACTTTTAATATTTGTTTGTGTACCAAATTACTTTGAGCTTATTCATGCTTGCTTGGTTTATGAGACGTTAGCACTTTTAAAAGTCAATATTAAACAGTATAGTTTGATTCAGGAAATGTAAAGGTTATCTGAATTGTTTATAGTACATTAAAATATTCATGAGTTTGATACTATTTCTGTGAGAAGAGGCTTTTACCCGTTAGTGGGATGGTGTCAGAATGGTATTATATTCATGAGAAAATTACCATACGTGTCGGAAATGATTCTATAAAATCAATTCTGGGAATCCATGGAATGGTAATTTCGGATCGTCTCAAGGGAGACAGAATTAGACGTTTTCCATTTGACAAATGATCATTTTGACTCTATTATCCTTTATTGCACAAAATTATGTGTCAGAGAGGATTAATGTGCAAAAAGCAGATTTTTTTGCTCAATGCTTTTATTTTTCAGGTAACAATTATTCCATTTAAATAAAAAAAATATAAAATAACATTAACCAAGTCTGCCCGTGACCACAATACGTAAAAAGGTATCTTTACGTCAAGAACAAAAACCTAAATAAATGGAGAAAAAATCCATAAAATGAGCTTTATTTCAAAATTAACTATTCCATTTATTCGATTCTTGGTCTCCAATTTCAGGATGCCTTACATCAATTGAAACCTGAACTATTTGCAATCAAGGGCTATCTGCATCGGGTATTCGTAACGTGAAACACCAATGGAAATCGTTTTGTACGTGACCTGTCACACCAGACTAATATGTCAGTGGACAATTTTGTAGAATTTGACATCTGATAGACTGGTCCGGTTCAGAGGGATAATTTTTACTACAGTATTTTTTTAATTGGCTCCAATATTTTGCATGCGACGTCGAACTTGACAAGCGTAAATTTGAATTGAAAATTCGGATATTGTAAAAAAATCTGAAAGCAATATAGTAATAAAAACTGAGCAGTTTTTGTTTATTTAAATAATAAACTAATTCCTCCATCAGAATCATATTATCTGTTTTCCCAAATAAATAAAAGATTTAGGAAATACATCGTTTTAGTATTTGACGGTCGACTCACTCGCATTTTCGGGATCGCCTGACTATTATTAGACTGAATAGGATTCCTCAATCATGAGCTAAAGCTAAAGGGATGGGACCTGTGCCTCCAAAATAAATAAAGATTTATTAATTCGTATTCGAGATTAAAGATTTAAATAGTAATTTAAATCTAGTGACATCGTAATAAATATTATTGTCACTTAATGTGAAACCTTCTTTTACCATCATAGTTATGTTTTATTTTATACATTGCCTGAATAGTGCCCAAACAAATTCACAAGTACCTATGACGTCACAGCAGGTACTTCTACTCACTCCTCACTTCTGCCACACCTGCCTCCGTGATGTTTCGTTTGGATTAACGAATGCGGATGTTGAGTCAAGTTGATTTACCGCCGCGTATTCCCAATAGCGTACTGCAATGCGGTAGCTTACTGTCACAGCACATTGTTTGAAAAAGGACATTTACATATCTTGCCTGATCCGAGGTAAACTAACGTGTGCCTCTGAATAAAATAGATTGTTGTAGATTCGCGTTCGTGATTGGAATTATATTGCGAAAACTTTTTCTTGGATGTTTTAAAATTAAGGTGCAGTTCACGGAAAAAACTTTTCCTTTTTTCGTAAATGACTCACAGTCTGTATAAGCCTGTTATACCGGAAATGCCAATTATTATGTTCGTCGAATTATTTATATGAAGGTCTTCACACTGTATGATCCCATATTTGTCCCTCGTGATGCTATCCCTTTGCATACAAAGTCTTTATTAATTGTTGCGTAAGTTAGGTCAACAGTTAAAATTCAAGGCAATAGGAACATAAATACTAAATAACGAAAAAAGTAATATTTTTTGCCCTTTTTTTTCTTCTAGAAAGTAATAATAATATGTCCTACGTTTTGGGCAAAACAACACAATTTATTAATCGCCATTTAATAAAAATAAATATTCATTCAGTTCCATTCATATAATATTTACCATTCAATAATTTAGTGCAATTAATTACTTGACGGTTAATTATCGGTTGTCGGCCAATCGGAAAGTTAATTAAAAACTGAGAGCTAGCTAAGCTTCACTAATTATAATTGAGTTAGTTTATCCGTCAGTCAAACAAAATTACATTATACGCCAAACGTTGAAAAAATAATTCCAGTAATATTCTGAAAATTTCCTTCTCATTCAAAATTAAGAGCTTACTGACAATGGCTTTATCGACTTTTGAATAAAGAAGCCAACAGACAGCCATTTCAATATTGCCAACCTAAAAAACAAAACCCATGATTAAATCGGCATCGGACTGGATTTCATTTCAAACTGAATAAGTCTTCGGTTCAATTGGAAATCGAGGGCCTTTTTATATCGTGCTTCACAAAAGTGGGTATGTAAAACTAAGAATTCTTTATTTTGATTGAATACCGAACTGAGGGTATTTTTGTAACCGAACCATTTACTGCTGCTTTTTTAGGGCTGTTTAAAAGGGTAACTTTGTACTCAATTTTATGAAAAGGTTTTTGGGTACTTATATTGTTTCTTGATTTAGTATTTAAAGCAAAATGAAGTGGACAATGTTACTCGGTGAATACTTTCACTGAACATACATAATGCATTTTTAATAAGTAATTAGAACATACCAGCAATCCCATCTGATATCAGATTAAAATCCGAGTATATATCTACCGAACCTCGTCTAAATCAGATAAGACATTTTCCCCATTCAACAAATTTTCAACTTTCTGTTTACGACTTTCCACAATTTTTTGTTCATCCAACCATTTCGTCCAGAAACTGTCATTTTACAAACTTGCAACATAAAGCGGTGTTGGTCACCAACTTTTTGAATTGGCATCTAAATAGGTCAAGTGTACCTTAAACCGAAAAGCATGTATGAAGGGAAAAATTAGAGTGGATGAAGCGAAAAAAGTATGTAAGGATCGTAGTAAGTGGAAAGAAGTGGTCTCTGCCTACCCCTACGGGAAAGAGGCGTGATTATATGTATCTAAATAGCCCTTTTTATCAAAGTATATCTGAGGGAGTTATCGTTTACCCAAGCTTTATGTCCTGAAGGAGGTTTTATTATAATTTTAATCTACCACCGCACGAGCAACATTTGGAAGTGTTCCTGAGGGAACCGTTTAGGTTTGGCAGCCTTCGTCGATATGCATAGATTAAGCGGCGTCAGAGGCCTTAGGGCTGCCAATACGAAACTCATGTAAATATGGAGTAAATGTAAACCAGTAAGGTTCGTAGCAAGTGGAAAGGAGTGGTCTCTGCCTACCCCTACGGGAAAGAGGCGTAATTATATGTATGTACACAGATGAATTTGATCTAAATTAAATAGCTTTGACTATCTGTCTACCTCTGTATTATTTCTGTGGATATTAGGAGTAATTATAAAAGTAGTAATTATAGTTATAATATAGCGTCAAAATATCAGAACTTAATTTACTACAGTTTCAATTCTCAAACAAACATACTTGCTTCCAACCTGCTGACTCTTGATTTCCAAACTAGGTAAATACCTGTATTTTGCAGGAAATTACTTAAGTTAGAATGATTGGCTATAAACCAAGATAAAGAGGACTACCAATATCGCGGTAGACATTGATTTCTCGCTAGATGTTGGGTTCAATTACTGAGTTTCAATTGTGTAATGTCCCTAAAGGCGTTGGTAAGTAAATAGCTGTTCTGTTAATTTATTCTTTGCCGAAGCTTAAAGGATTATTCGCACATTATCAAGGCGTATAATCTGATGAAATTGAAAAAGGGGATAGAATTTTTTATAACGTTCTTCCTTACAAAATTGTAAAGGATTTCGTTAACACCCACCAGGCAAAGAAGCTGGATATTAAAACATAAATATTGGATGAAATGTTTTGTGGTTATAATAATATGCGTAGGCCGCGAAAAGACGTAAATGTGATCTTTAAAATACCTTCATATTTTTTGTCGGATAAGATTATTTGTAATACAATATGCCTCTAATACCTAAACTGAAAACATCGAGCGACATTATAATGATTTTCTTTTTACTTTTACGAGTATCTACTAACACATTTATAGAACGACCGGTAGCAGCTTTTTCAAGTCTAAAAAAAAATAAGAACCTTTTTGGAACAAAAATTTCATTTCCGAAAGCTTATTCCTAGAAGTCTCCACTGTTTCATTTTTTGCTCTTTTTTACCAGGATTGCGTATACGAAGCAATAAATGTTCTACATTGTTTTAAAATTCCGACAATACCAAAGAGTAACCAAATAACCTTGTTACTCTAAAAGGGCAAATCAAAATAGGTCAGACGTACCTGATGGGGTAATTAATGTTCTACTTGTTTTCAATTAAGCCATCTATTGTTAACTGCATCGTTGAGGCAAGGCGGTAAAGTTACAGCTCACTAAAGTGCTGACTTCAAGATCACGTTACGTAAGTTAGGTGAGAAACCCAACTTTATAGGCTTACGAATTTGAAAATGAACGCAATTTCAATTTACCGGTTGATGAATTAACTTATATTTTTGAATTGTTTGGAAAGACAGAATATTTTAAAATTATTGAGCTATTAGATTTAAATGTCTGATTGTAATGTCACAATAATATTTTTTTCTTCCATTGTATACTCGATAAATATTGTGTATGACAAATTTAATTAATATAGCCAGAAATACAAAATGGGCTGTTTCAGATATTATTGTGCTCATTTCTCATTCAGTAGATTAGTACCTAGTTATAATATAAATACATTGTAAAACTAGTTTTAAGGAAAAATTTGTACGCCTGGTGAGGCAAAACATAGTGAGACTATATTTATTTATTAAGAACTGTATTGTATACCATATGTTTAAGCAAATAAATTATTTCTATTGTATTCCATTCTATTGTAATAATTATGTCTAAAACCGATATTTTATTTTGTCTGTTTGCCTCTTTCAGTTATAACAAGGTTATAATAATATCGTCGGGTTGCTGATTTTATATTCGGCGAAAATCGGATACTGAATATACAAACACAATATGTGTTTCTAACTGCTACATTTCTAAAAGAAAATGAAAACAAGAGATTTCAAACAAATATTCTTGCCTAGTTCTTAAAATACCGTGCTTCCTGCAGACTGACCTATTTACTTGAGTGGTAGTCACAGCTTGTACAAAACAACTGACAACCGGCAAAACTAAAATGTATGTTGCGATGTATTTTGAGTATTCTTTGACGTAAATATTTATGTAGACAAAAAAGTTATGTTTTTTATTTATTTATTAATTTATAAATTCATACACACAACAGACAAGCAATTAAAATAGTAAAAACATACAGAACGAAGAGGTACAAATGTACTGCTTATATCAAATGAAATTTCTTTGAGCAAACCCGCCGTTTTTGTATGTGATTTAGAATTTAAAAATCATTTTGTATTAGAAATCGCGAAGGTAAGAAAGTTTTACAAGACTCAATATGTGTCTGATGCAAATTAATTAAACAAAAACTTGACTTCATTATTTATTGTACACTGTAACATTTATAAAATAAGATTAAACAATAAAATGAAATCGAATAATCGAATACAATAATTAATTTGACAACCTTTAAAGCTAACCGTTATTAATTTAAATATAATTTTGTCGGTAATAACAATAAGCCGATAACAAACAAGACTGATATTAACAACAAAATATTCGTAGAATATTATAATGAATAACATTACACGTGCCAGTAAAATGAAGTTTATCGAAACTGTTGTGATATTAACACGGATGAACAAATTTACGATATTGTTTACGTTCCAATGGGTAGCGTTATTTAAATAGTAGCTTACATTGTTATCTGATCAAGTGATAATAGCCTACCTAGTTTTATCCCAAGCTTTATTGGGCAACACAGTATCCTATGGTAAGACTGGTAGTCAGAATTAAAAAGACTCACGTTGCCCGCCCACGTCATACTTTTTGTAGGTCAGATAATCGGCCCGATTTTGCCGCCGATTGTAAGTACGAACCTTTTTTGAATTCTGACTCGTTTTTGTAGGATGTTTGCGTTGCAATTTTGCCACCAGTGTGTTTTATTTTTCTCCTGCAAAAATCGGTTACCGATTATCGGACGGGGCGAGCATCGTTAAGCGGTCTCTGTATATTCACGAAAGGTTACTGATAATTTTTTGATAACAACGCTTACATTTAGAAACGAACCTTTAAAGTATTACTGAAGTCTAAATCATAAACAAAAATATTTATCTGTTAGCCGATACCGAAACTTTATTTACAAGTCGTCCATTGGTTTTATCAGTAAAAAATGCATGCAAATTTTATTTTTATTATTTACCTCTTGAGTTTCCATAAAGCTAGCCCTGTTATCAATGGACATCGTTCATCAACATAATGTGGGTCAGGGGTTTATCTACAACATAAAATAATAAAGTCGTCCATCAAAAATCTGGACTTTACGTGTTTCATGCAGATAAGTAGCACGACAGTATAAAAATATCTTATTTCATGTGTAGAAATACGTTTAAATTATGGTTCTGTTCAAACTAAAATCACACGTGGTGGAACAAGTTCCCACTGATTCCTCTAAACTATAATTAAATGCAACAAACTTTTGTTTACCCAAGAAGAAATTTGATTGTTGTACTTACCTGTTTTCGTCAAAAGTATCGGTGTCATACACTTAGTTCATCATCTTCATTGCGCTTTCCAAGACATGATTTACACCACGTCTAATTTACAACATTGTCGGTCACTATTCACAGAGAAAACATCAGAATGCAGGTAAGGTTAAAATTGTTTTTGTTTGGCTTATACCTACTATAAAGCGAGCCTTAAACTGTCACTCGTTTCAGGGGCCTACGCTCATTATGCGTCGCTGACTCAACACAAAAAATAAAAGACTCGAAGCACTCGCTAAACAGTCGAAGTACCTCACAGAAGACACATTTTCAAATAGTTTAATTCTTAGGTTTTATTAAGTTTATAGTTTTTGAAATAAAACTACTTTTTACGGATTTTGTCGCGGACACCTTTGCAGGTATCATGGTCACGGGCAGACTGAGATGGCGTTCGTCTTGACAGAAGATGTTGCTCGTTCTACCTTCATATTTTACCTTAATTATTTGAGTTCCGACCTACGAAATATGAGCTCACTGTATCTTGATGTCTTAAATTTTGTTTGATGTGTTATATATTTTTTTGGCTTTTTTTATATCTAGTGTACATTTATAGTTAAGTTTTTTATACTAATGAGATTTTTTTTCTATTGAAAAATTGGTCACAAGTACTACAGCCGAAGAAAATGGTGGAGCGATACAAGTATTTGGATTACATACAGGCTAAAATAGAATAGTACTGACAAAAAAAAAACGGTTTCCGATAAAGTTAATTCTAGGTATTAAAACGTTGAAGGCCCTAAACAAACAAAATATTTATTCGAAATCCGTGTCCCGGGGCTGTTCGGTACGTGTCATAAATTGGAGAGGAATGGGTTTTATGTGTCTCTGATACTTCGTTGTTTTAGGCTTGCGTACGTTACTGTATTTTAATATGTAGTGGGTGTCCATTCATTTATTTATACAACCCGTATTCCAGGTTTATTGGGATACGAGTAATTTATGGTATGAAAAGATTAGATTTTAAATAAAATACTTTGTTTAATCTGACATTCATATATTTTGTTTTAAAAATAATAAAAAAGTAACAACATTTTTTAAACAAAATGTTACCTCTCTCTTAAAAATCTTCTTTGTACAAAACGACAATTCACCTGTAGCATGATCAGAATTACCAGTGGCATTCATAAGTAACTGTTCTACAATGATTAATTTCTTTTCTGCTTTGTCTCCGTGTTCTTCCCACTGATCAGTTTACTGAGCATTCTCACTACTACCACTAGTCCAAGTAAAACTAAAGCTATGAGATCCAGGTAGAGTTTCTGGTAGAATGGAATGTGTAAGGCTGGTGAGCGGAGGTGGACAGCCCCTCGGGTCTCGATCACGTGTGCGACCCACCAGTTTATGAGTTCACCAGGCTTGTTGATGCGGTTGTGGTAGATGTAGGATAGTTGCTTGACCTTGTTGGTGTATCTGAAAGTTGAGGAGGTTAGTTTACTTTTGTGTACCGATTTTGTCTTTACATCTGATGAACATTATTTTTTTTACAGGTTCACTAGAAAAAATGTGCAGCAAGCAAGTCTCGCCAGGATTTTAAGAAAACCACTCAGTTCTTCTACCGTAAAAAGTTTTGAGATCTATGTTATACCAAGTCGGTTAAATTCTTTAATCCCTATTTAAGGGTTCTTCTGTGTTAAATTAAAAATATTTGTCATTTTGTACTTCCCTTAAAAAAAAGGAAAATCATTATACTTACTTAGGGCTGCCAAGAATTTCGCCAATAGCGATCTTCAATTTGGCAGGAGTGTCATACGATAAATCAACTTTGAGTGCGAAGCCCTTATTAACGGCTCTTCTGACGTTCAGGAACTGGTCAGCGAACAATGGTACTCCAATGATGGGAACTCCGAAATGGACAGTTTCTGTGGTCGATAGAAGACCTCCGTGCGAGATGAAGAGCTTGCAGTTGGGATGAGCTAAGTAAAAAACAAATAGTGTAAAATTTACTAAAGAAACTGAAAGAGACTTGTTTTTGGAAGTCTTGAACGTATATTTTTATCACTTTGTATGTTGAATATTTAATTATATTTCTGTCCAACTGCACGGGCACATGCCCGTCCTTCCACCTGTCTCTGCCCAAGGTTCTTAAATCAGCTTCTTTCGTATTCTACGTAGTTTAATATCGTTATACCACTCAAATTACTTTTAAGTCAGTTATTTAACATTAACAAAAAATCCTGTCACCACACAAAAACATTTACGCTCATTCATTTACAATTCAAAAGAATGAAATTGTATAAACTGATCGGCTTGTCATATCCCACATTAATCCTGTGAACAGATCGGACACTGATGACATTGTCGCGGTTCCGAAACCGGTGTTGTCGACAGTCACGTTATTGTTAAAGTTTAAATAAATGGATGGACAATATGCAGATTTTTATTGATGTATTACAGTCATATCGGAAATGTAATTTAGCTGAATCCGATGCGAATTGTAGTCGATATTATCATAAAAAGGAAAAAGCTAGATCGAAGAAGTATGGGAAAAGGACTTTCAAGAAACTGATTTTTTTGGCGTCGAGTACTCAAACGAACATTACTTTAAGAGCTTCTTAAATGTTTTTCTCTCACCTCTTAACATCTTATGGTAGCAGAAACTCAAGAATGACACTTAAAACTGACTAGTGTCTGTCAATTTTTTCTTTGTTAAAAATACCTACTAACCTAAGATACTCTGTTGAGGAGCCCACTGCACCACATGGACGTTCTTTGGCAGATCTTTCAACTCTTCTTCCAACTTCCAGATCACGGTATACTTGAGTTGACTGAACATGTCCAAAAAGGCCCTTTTGAATTCCATCGGCATAGTTTTACTCGGCATCATGGTGCCCATACTGAAGTATATTACTCCATTTGGAGCGTTATCCATGATCTTTTGTAAGTTCTAAAAGTTATTATAATTAAGCATTAATTATAATTTATAAAAGTTCAAGACACTTTACCTACACGATATGCTAAAGACTGCTGGTCCAATTTTATTTACTTTGAAGTTGAGCATACTATTAATATGACATAAATAGAGTGGTTGATAATTAAATTCAAGATAGATAAAGTAAGCAGTTTATATCCAAAGAACTATTTCTAGATACGACTGGTGACTATAATTTTTATCAAAAATAAAATTGTCCTAAAAAGATTATTATGAAAAAAAAAACACAGAATTTTCCAATTATAATTTATGAAAGCATATTCCAAAAATAATTACCTCAGGCAATGGCTTGACTTCGCCGTCAATATGGTATCCAGCGATGGGTACATAGTTGAGTGGGACCTTATGAGCTTCACCGAGCGACACGTGGGAGTTTCCAAACATTAATGACGCATTATATTTCACCTCTTCAAACGTTGGCACACGTAATCCTCGCTTCGCAATCGCTGGACCAAAGCCCTTTTCAAATGCTAAAGCTTCTTGGTCCTGAATTTGCCTGATATAGAAAAATATACAGAGATTTAAATATTTTCATTTAAGAGTAATTTTATTTTCCTAATGTTTTTAAAGAGGAATAAAAGCCAGTCAGTCTTTTCCTTAAGGCCAGTGTTTTATGGTCATGGTCTTACTTAAAAATACTATACCGGAAGTAGGTAATAAAGTGGAATTAAGTTGTATATATTACTACCCCAGTATTAGTGCATTTAAAGAAAAATAATTTAATGTCGTAATGTATAGTGAATTTCCACGAAAGTTACAGTAGTAAACATTTTATAGGTTTGGCTTCAACCTTAGTTGACTTAAACTTAGTTTTAAGAAAATTTCAGTGGCTTTCTATATTTTCGGTATCAAAAATTTATGGATAATATTTACCATTTTATTCTATACAGGTACAAGACATTCAAGAGTTCACTGACCCTCTCTGAAAAGGATAGGGGCGGTGTTAAAGGTGACATATGATCCGCGAAATACGCCGGGTTCGGGATCTCGTCGATCAAATTTAGTACCATGAGATGAGGTTCCATAGATGATGACCAGACGAAAGGACAGTTGAATACGGTGGCGAACCTGAAATTGAAACAGTTTGTTGGAAAATTGTGAGGTTTTTACGAATTTGGTGAACACTTAGAATATAAGTTTATAGCTATATCTTCCTGGCTTCACATTAACTTTTTGCGCCTTTAGTCCACATATGCTGATGACACACATAGGTTCTAAGACCAGTATCTACTTATGAAAGATTGTGAATGAAGACAGAAAAAGTAGGACTTGTCAAGGTGTTTCATATATTAGTGTATCTTAATGGAAGTTCAAAAACCTTCTTACCCACTAAATAAGTTGTGGTACAGCCATTCCCCGATCACCAGGTCAAACTGTTCATTGGGATCCATAATCAGTTTCTGAACATTTTCATGCATGACAGACCTATTGCCAACGACCAACATCGTGCTGTACATAGTATGCATGTCTTTTAAATCCACTTCCTGTCCCATGACTTTTTTGAAATCCATGGATTCAGCTAAAAAAACAGGTATTTTTTGAATTAAAAATTAGGTAAATGTGAAGTAAAACAAAAAAAAACACTAATTTTCGAGCTAAAACTACCATTGAAGATAAAAGATTAACTGACGTGGTAGATATGGTGTAGGTATGTTTTATGACCTAAAGCACAATATGCCATCTTCATGTCTGCTTGCGACCACGGCCTATGTAACCAAGTCGAAAAAAAAGGATGTATACTCTTATTCCCGCAAATTATATCGCTAGAAACATGCAGCGAGATAGTTTAAAAGTTAATACAATATGACATCGTTAAAACTTACTGAACTCGAAACTTGCGAAATTGGTCGATACATCAACTTGCCGTAGATTTTGATGGGGCTTCTTAATTAGAATCGGTGTAATGTATGTCACCTGAAAATAATAATTATGTTGGGTACATTACACGGTAAAAAAGGGCTAGAAGAAAAAGTCTATGATTATCATGAATTTAGTACTACGTTATGAAAAGCTTGAATTCAGTACTATTTTATGAAAAACAAGACAAAATAAGACTTGAACAAGAACTGACTCTACCACTGCGATATCTTAGGTCTTTAGCCTAACATAATCGCAGAGGTAGAAGTTACGAAGAGTAAAATTTAACGATGTTAAAAATAACTACTAAAGAACACATTATAATTAAGAGATCTTACAAAAAAAAAAAACTGTTTTTTATTCCTATTCGAGTTTTCTAGCTTATATTTAAATAGTAAAATATCATTTCAGCCACAGATAAATTCACGTCCAAATTCATGCGGCCAAAATGGAGTGATAACACTCGGGATCGCGGGGATCATATATTATGCATCCTCCCAAAACTTACGCATAACCCAAACCAGATCATACCCTGAACAAACTTATACATTTTCATAACAAGAGACCTCGTCAACTTATTCAGCGGAACGCATAGGAAATTATTCACAAGTGAAATTATACCTCAGAATGGAAAAGTTCTTCGCGCAAGGACTGAATACGAAATATTTGAAGTCACGGGGTAAGCCACTTTGTATTCATCTACCATTTGTGTAGCCGTTTTTAGATTTTTTTCTGTACCTTGTACTACAAATTGATGGGCGAGTACTGAGCAGACTGTGACTCTATTCCGTGTTATTATTATTTTTTGGTAATCATTTAATTTGATGAGGCTTTTTGCATTGGTGCGACTAGACAGCCTTGTAAGGTACCAAAAATTGTAAATTCTCAGAGTAAAAATAATCTAATCCAAGACATTAACAAACTAGACATTCCGTTGAAATGTCGCCTTTATAATACTTTGTTTTGGGCTTATTAGTCCTTGACCTTGAATTAAGGTTTGCATGAATTTTAGATGTGACTGAAGTTAAGAAACCTTTAAAACATGCAAGGAGTTTTGGGACAGTTTCGCAAGTAATTAGTTTGGAGTACATTGTTTACTTAATTAAGGAACTCGTTATTTTGTGATACTTTATATTATAATATTTGTGAGATGGTGATGATTGGTATCTAAAATAAGTGGATGTTTACATTCAACATACCTATAGTAGATTGTTTACGTACAGCATCTGAATTTCGCATGTATTCCAGATATTATGTGAAAACTGTTTAAATTAGAATTTCATTACGATACTTTTGAATGTAAATTGTTGTGCCACATAACAGTTATTAAGTTGGTAATTTTACTGTAGTGATCTTATGTAATTACATGTGGTTACTTATAAAATAAAAATAAAACTTTTTTAACGTTTGACACAATTCATAGACCGAGTCAATTTACAATTTTTAGCCCTATGTCATGAAACTAATCTAGCCCATCTACCCTATGTTCCCCTTTGCTAGTTTTTTAGCTATCTTACAAACAAAGACCGAGCATTTTCTGTTTACATTTATGAAACACTGAAGCTATGTAATATCTAAATAAATAAAGTAAAGTAATATCTAAAGTTTTAATTTTAGTATAGTTTGAGTTTGTTCTTATATTAGATTTAATTGTATACCAAGAAACTTTTAAATATCTAAATGCTGTGTAAAGTTATAATTGGACTTCAGATTTAAGCACTGTGTATTATAAATCTTAATTGTATACTTTTGATCTGTAGTCTGTTACTGTACCCTTTTAATAAAATAAAATAATAACACGATTTTTTTCAGCTTAATAAAAAACAGAAGCACCCACGTCCGACATGCATATTAATATTAAATCATTTTCCACCTCGACAACTAGTTGACAAATACCGCAAATGGTCTGTAACACGTCTTTTATGTCTGAAGTTTGGAGCTGGTCTGAATATGAATGAGTGGAGCCCAACTTGTTAGTGGTGCCGCTTGACCGACTTTGAATATCACATGAGCTAGACTTGCGTTTTGACTGCAGACTAAATTTAAAACATGTAAGTTTGACCCAAATTGACTGAATGTGTGTTTGGGGTTTCGTTAGGTATTCATGAAGGTTAAGTTTTGTTTTCTTGTGTATGGTCTTGTAGGTAAAAATACAATTATTGGTGAATGGGAGAAAGAAAGGAGTGAATGCTGAGATGATGAATTGTATAGATGAATGACAGCTAAATACGCATTGCGCGGACTCCAAATAATTGGGAACAGGGCAGGGAGATGACGATGATGAGTGCATGGGTCTGCTTATATTTTCAATAAAGTGCTTATAAGTGTTTTTACCTCTTTCATTTAAGTTGAAACTAAAATTTATTTCTACAATAGAGTGCATAACTGTGGATTTCAAACAAATACAATAAGTGGAGACTTCAAAAATATATATTTATAATCGCTTTTAATAGGTATTTTAAATACTAATATAAGTAACACGTGTAAAAATCGTTTACAAAAGGTCGAATACAAATAAAAATCGTAATCACGAACAGACATTTTTATCTTTTTTATCAATATCTTTCAGGCAAACATTGTCATAATTATATTTTGCAGACAGATGAAGTAGTCACTATCTGTATTATAAATCATGTTTTTTTGGCAAATCATCTAGTATTTGTGTATAGATGAAATGTGTTACAAAACACTTTTATTACAAGTTATTGTGCAATATATACATATTAGTAAGGGCCGGGCCCCACCGAAGCTGAGAAGAGCGGAGCGGAGAGCGGTTGATGAGCGAAGACCGCTTTTCTTGCAGTCGAAAAGGAAGATGTATCTATAATGTTGTGAAGATTTTACTAAACATAAATTACTATCACTTCTTCTTTTTCTCGAGTCAAAGATCCAACTCATACAAAAAAACTCAAATTCTGTCTGACCAAAAAGATGCAATCTGAATGGCTCGGTCGCTAGCCTCCATCACGTCCTGGAGACTGCAGGTGGTAGTGCAGGACAGAAGGTGTGCCATGTCTTGCGATGGGGCTTTTACTATCACTAATTTGCCCGTAAAAGCATAGGGTAATTCAAAACTTTGCATTATTTCAGGTATTAATAATGTAGCATTGTTTTTCATATACCCATACAAATGAAGACCAAGTGACATGTGTCAGGAATGAATTCTCTCAGCTTCCAGTCCATAATAGGAGTGCGTTATTGACACTTCACTGTGAAGTCCGGGTGGAATAACGAATTACTATTGGCTATTTAAAAAAACATCTTCGCTCTCCCCTGCTCTGCTCGCTTTGGTAGAGTCCGGCCCTAAAATATTGTTATTATATTGATAATATTTATAAGCCGCCTCATTTATAGTGTCGAGATTGACTGATAGCACTTTGCCTTTTTTTAAGAGGTTCTTTTTGAATGTTATTTATTTATCTTACACGTCATAGTGAAGGAAATGAATGAGAAAAGTAGGCACATGTATAAACTCGCGGTTTTAAATCCACATGTTTTTTTTTCTTCTCGGAAGGACGCTTTATGTGATTGCGTAATAACTAAAATAATAGTAAGGCAAAACTTTGAAAAAATATTGTTTCCTTTATTTATCTAAAGTAATTATAATGAACATTATTTGTGAAAATACAGTCTCTCCATACTTTTTCTATGGCTTGAGTGTATTTAAGGTACATTACAGAATAATCTCTTTTTGTGTATCCCTGCAGGAAGAGTCTTCGAATTAAGTTGTCCTAATGACCCCTTAACCCTCGTTAGATGCTATCAAAAGTGCAAAAACTCCCATAAAATTACCCTTTATTCTCACATTTTCTTTTATACTTATTTTACTGAAATTACGTCTATTCTTGTTTGATAACGTCAAAACAAACAAAGTATATAAATGTTTTTACTAGCAACATACCTACTTGATACTAAAAACAGTCAATAAATTCAGGTGTTAATTATATAACTATTTTATCGTTCTTTTAGATAGTGAAATATACATTATTATTTTGCTGTCTTTAATTATCTAATAAATTGATTTATTTCTACGACTAAAAAGGTTATTAGCTTGTATAGACAATGAATTATGCTAATCAATTATCATAGTGATTAAATCACTATTTTTGTCATGTTATCACATGATAATTATGTTGCCATGTAATTGTATATTTTTACTGGGGCTTTCCCAGATACATGATAGCAATCGTAAGGTAAAAAAACAAAGAACACCTGAGTGATATCTAGGTGTTATAATTAATCTAGGTGAACTTTGTATGCGGACCATAAAAGTCTACATGAATAATTAAAAAATCGCATTTGTTCGCCTGACATATTTCAAGTTGAACAAATAACACTAATGTAATTAATTCATTTTGACTGAGTATTGTGATCTGAATGAATTGTGTCCGAAGTAAAATGGGTATTAACAAAAATCTACTCTGTTTACCAGAGTGAAATCACTTAGGCGAACATAGTGGACAACCATTGTGCCTGCAAGAATGAATGCGTCAATGCACGATATTTTTTTATTTGGGGAGAAATTATTCTATATTATACTATAAGAAACTGCCTCGTTGGCCTAGTGGTGCTAAGCGCGACTGCTACGCTAGAGGTCTTGGGTTCGATTCCCGAGTCGACCAAGGTGTTATTGGGTTTTTCTATTGAAATTCTCAGTAGCAGGTCGGAGTTTGGATTTGTGCCCGGTAAGTGGCAATAGGCTCGCCCCCTATTACATGGGACCTAAACATATCGGCGAACTGTGGGTGTACATTGGTACACCTCAGCCTACCCCTTCGGGGATACAGGTGTGATGATATGTATGTATGTGTGATGTATATTATAAGCCCATAGCAATATGGGCTATTTATGTGAAAGTATGCAAATACTTTCACATAAGTAGCCTGTAATAGTGTGCCTCGATGTGCATAGTGAGTCGAGCTATTGGATATTTGATCTATAGAGTTTCTTGCCGGCTCTTCTCCTAAGGTAGGACAATTTGGAACCGTGCTACTGGAGTCAATAGATTTTAACGTAACGTTTCTTAAGAGCATTTATTTTTAAGAAAAATAAAAATGTTTTTATTTTGATTTTCATGCTAACTCACTAGCCGTCTACCGTTCAATCAGTAGCTTGCTCTGTGCCATACGGTTTGACCAATAATTCTGGTTAAGCCGCGCTCGCCGCGATTGGTCCGTGGATGGGTGACCGTTTATAAACATATCGAGACCCCTCCGTGGCTCAGAAAGCACGTTAAGCTGTTGATCCCGACTGTCATACTTACTTCTTTAGCAGTCCGTAAATCAATTCTGACTACCAGTCTTACTATGGGATACTGTATTACCTTGTAAAATGGGTTAATAGTTTGGGAAAAGGCTAGGCAGAGATGAGATGAGACTCATCATCCACAAAACACACATCAAAAACTCTAAAATTATGATACAAAATAATTTACCTATTGTCTCTAAGTCTAATTGTCTGTATTTATAGAGGTTAAATTAATAAAGTTTGGCATTGAAGATCGCATAACAACTAAAAACTATAAAAAAAACACATACATACATGATGAGAGATATATTATGTTTACAACTGCAAGCATCTAAAGTATGTCTGTCTAAAAGACAAAAATGTTGACTTGAATATCTAAACAGAAACGAAAAATATATTATTAAAATACAAGATTTTTTTTTCGTAAGCACAGAACTTTATTCAATAAAATTTATTGTGTATGCTGTTTACTATAATTACAGAACACTCACAGTCTCACAGACATTTTCGTTTAGTCTTCATTATAATTATTAAAGTCACAAACAGTGCCGTCAACTAACATCAAAATAACAAACGACTTTATTTAACCTTGAATTCAATCAAAACAATTTACACAGTATTTAACCTTGATCTAAACTATTTGGATTTGAACAAAAAAAAAATGTATTGGAAAAATTGGAAAAAAATGGTTTCGAATGTACTGACAATATTTTAGAGTTCAACGACTTATTAAAATGTTTTATAATTCATACGAACCTCGTGGCCTCCATCCAGAAGATGCCTTACAAAACCTTCTCCCAATATCGTATGACTTTTTCCCGGGTAAGGGAAAGCCACAAGAATCTTATACGAGAACACATCATTTAAAAATAAACCTCCTAACAAAATTAGTGTCCACTTATTCATTTTAATTAACACTTTCGTGTACACTGCTCAGCGTTTAACAAACAACTGTATTTACTCTAGAAACAAAATCCACTTTTCATCTTTCAATGATCGGTATTAACTGATAAAATTACACACTTTTAAAATAGCATGTAAGTCATCCAATTTTAGTTGACCTCTCTGAAGTTTGCTACACATACTCCTATCCTTGTCTCGCCTTAGTCTTTCTCTATTTTCTATCTCGGTCTATCTATGGGACAGCCTAGTTCGGAGAGTTCAAGTTATGTTGGATGTTAGATACTTTGTGCTTCCTGATTGTCTGTATAATTCATATGGTAACCATGCCGCATACCGATAACATAAGACTATCTAATCTATTCGTTACGTAAGTTATTTGCGTATCACTGGATGAGTAAATGATATTTTTATATATTATCGGCATTTATTATTACTTGCCTTGACTACCGATTTGTAAACAGGTGCACTACACAACAGACGTGATATGTTATCGGATTTGTTTAATCCAAAGTTTTATACCTATGAAGTAAAAAGCGTAAAGAGATCAAATAATGTAAAAAAAAATACAGTCCAATTGAACACCTCCTCCTTTTTGAAGTCGGTTAAAAACAGCGCGGCTGTTTGCTTCCGAATCGATGAAATTGCATAGGCACTAAGTGGTTTTAGTTCTCGTTTCAAAATTAAAAATGGGTACCAATATGTCGTCACATATCAATGGAATATTGATTCATGTAGGTGGAATTGCATAGGAAAAATAGCAAGTAGTTTATTTATTTTTTCCTTTATTTCGTTTAAGACATGTTTTTTGATCTCAATGATTTATGCACACGTTAACGATTTGCCAATATTTCCTAGCAATTAACTGTACCACATTTCACGATTCTCGTTAAATGTCTACTGGGGCAAACAACCCTTGGTAGTAATACAGGGGCGCTGAATCGTGAATTTATAGCGTATGCATCGATAGTGAAATACAGCTCTCTGCAATATGATATTGTCGAGAACTGCAACTTATTTATCAACACGTTGTGTGCAGATTTGCATTCATGGTCCGAGTTAATTGGTTCAGTATGGGCAGAATTTAGATGTGGCAGTACGTAGGTAGGTACATGTTGACCGACATTTGTGTTGGTGTTTATCTAATTGTTAGTAAAGTTACAACAATATACAGGTATTTTAGTTACAGGTATTTTAGTTACAGGTATTTTAGTTACAGGTATTTTTCATTTATACTGAAGGAGATTATAATTGAGGACTTAATACATAAGCACTAATTTTAAAAGTTAAAAAAATAAAACTTTTTTATGTAATCGAAAATGAGCCAGAAGCCAGATCAGTAGTTACTAGAAAGATTGAGTAATTAGTGACCTAAAATTATTTTTTTAAACATTAACTTAGCAACTTTAAACATGTCAATGTTACTCGAAATATTGCCGTGTTTTTTATCTAAGTAGTTTGTGAAATTATCTTATTTTATAAATGACTTGTTAAAAATAGAAATTACTAAATAACAAAAATAAACCTATCATGTGATGTAATCTTTTGTAATGGAAGAAATTTGAAACTTAACGATAGGAACATAATGACTACTTATTTATTTAACTGATAACGTTATCTGCTCACGTACGTAGGGGACAGAGATGAGTAGCAGTTTGAGTGGCGTAAATAAAATTATCTTCGGCAATGACAATCACGTTATTGATAATATTAAAATATTAACTGATCGTAGGTAGGTTTTCAAGTTGCGGGCACCCGGTGGATGCAATTGTCGCTAGTTGTCGTTCATTGTGGCGTTGTAAGGGCAGGCCTTTGTTCAGCAGTGGACGTCTTTCGGCTGATGATGATGATGATGTTTTCACGTTCGGTGCATTTCAAAACCTATGATTGTAGTTAGTGAAAAGACATGAATAATTGTTTTAATAATATTATTGTTTGGGTACTTGGACTGTCCGCTAATTTTTCTCAAAATATTTATATAAAATTTAATTGTTTATTTTGTGTACATAAAACATTATAATGTTGTGAATAGTGCCTTTGTATTCATTACTCTTAGTTAGTAAAACAAATAAATTACAATGACTGTATCATTAGTGTTGTTTCGAAAAGTAAAAGTTATATAAGTTTCATTATTGCTCACTTACTTTCTATTATTTTAGTTATTTATTCATTATAAGTTATCACAAAGTTTCAAAGTATCAAAGAGATTCATTAATTACGACGACTTTGATTGTATTATTTTCTTACACAATATAAAAATTCTCTAAAAAAGAAATTTTATAAAAAATAAAATCAATTTTTAGTCAATGAACTCGGACTATCGCAGTCAATGGTAGACATAGGCTTCGGCCAAAGTACGCTGTGCAAAGAAAGCTCAATTTTGTTCCTATTCATAGTAGAATTCACTTTGAAAAATAAAATAAAAAAATGTTGCAGAGGTAATTTTTGAATGCTTATGTATTTTACAAAACGATAGAAAAATCAAAGGGTAATAAAATTAATAAGTCTATGGAGACTCGTTGACAGATGACATCCAACGTTTCTTCAATTTCTCTTCAAACCAAAATACATTTACACTAAGATATATTTCACAATCATGATTGCGATCTACAGTTATAAAATAAATGGCACTTCGTCAAAGGGACAAGGAGATAAATGATAATCTTTTTACGACACTTTGGGAACAACGACTTAACAGAGCTGATCTGACTACATCTCACGTCCACATTGTAGTACTGACTAGAGATTTAACCAAAACTTTTGTTTCATAAATAAGTATAAAAGTAACTAAAATAATAAAAATATAAATGTCCAAATTATTTTTGTAAGCTATACAATACAATGAAAGAATTTAACGACCTGCATGCTTTGAGAGATGAATTGACTATAAAATTATTTAATTATTTTTAAAACTCATAATTTTATATTGGTTTCCTAGGTTTACGCGAATGTTAGACATTGAAATAAAACTACTTTTTACGGATTTTTTCGCGGTTTGTATTTAGACCGTCGGGACCTAAAATCTAAATACAAACCGCGAGAAAATCCGTAAAAAGTAGTTTTATTTCAACTCATAATTTTATTTAGATCCGTTGCTTCAGGTTGGTTTGGCTTTGTCAATACCATTTAAATAGGAAAAATACTTTTAATAATAAAGGGTAATATTTCTCATCCCCTAAACAGTTGTTTAAAAACCAGTGTACATGGTCTATACAAACCTCAATACTTATACATATTATTATGTATAGTCAATATTGACTTAAACGTTGCCAATATAATTCCCGCAAAATTTTTGCTCCAAAACCTTATAACCTCTCTTTAAAGCCCCACTAATGCGTTTAGTGCTCAAAATATGCCCATGTAGCTAAATGCAGCATTTACCTCGGTCGCTCTACAAACCGCTCACGTACGCAAACTTCGGGAAAATTAGCGAAAACGTAATAAAGTCATAAGGCACCACTGAAGTACGAACGACGTTATTTGAACACAGATTTTCGGGTTTAATTTTGTAACTAACATACTTGTTTTACAAATAATCTTAGCATGTTTAAATATAAGTTTTGTGAGAGAAAAAACACACTTTTAGACGAAAATATTTTATTAGAAATTGACACAAAGCAAAACAAGTCAACGGAAAAAAAAATACACAAATTCTCACACCCCCAAGGGTAAAAGCCCCCTAGTTTTACTCCTAAAAAATAAAAACAAAATTATCAACAACACACAGATGAGTAAATAAGAACATAACACATAAGTCATTCTTATTCATTTGTTATTGGCCAACATAAATCAATATACAATTCTCATTATACATTTGTTACCGATAACCTTTAAACAATTTCCCACCAAAACCTTTATCAAAATACCAAACAACCTCAGTTGCAACTCAGTTCAAAACTAATGTCATTACCTACTTGTACATACAAAAATAAAGCCTTGCCAATTAATTAAAGCCTGAAACACAACCAGGTAAGTTCTACTCGCGGCAAAACTTTGTTGGGTGTAATGAATGAACTGCTTTTTCGACTCGTTTCAACTACCTCAGTAGAAATTAGGGTAACCGTAATTAAAGGGCTTGGTTTAGGATCTTTTTAATATTGCTCTACTGGGAATCCCATAATGGTTAGGAATATTGTATGATTATTTATTTAGTGTAGTGTGAATTATGGTACACGTGTATTGGAAATGCCAAAAATTACAATAGTTGTTGTTTATTATTTGTAAATGATAGAAATTAGAACCGTTTTTTTTGGGGAGTGTCTCAATTTGTTATTATAATAATAAATAATATATAATAATAATAATAATATTTTTTTACTTCAGACTATTGTCCATAGGTACTGGGGTTATGTGAAAGATTTTTGCTTTACATTGATAGGTCCAACCTTTTAAATACTTAAGGCAATATAATTATTGTATTAGATTTAAATGATCAAGTAAGTACTCTAATTTAATAGTTAAAAACTGTACGAAAATATGTAATGTAATAAAATAGGAATTAAAACTGTATAAAGCATAACAGGCATAACGAAAAAAATTTAAATCATTCATACTTTAAAACTCAGAAACATGTTCAAGAAAATAATCCATTTAAAAAAACAACAAATAAGTAAAAGCCGGAGCCAAAAAAACATGTTAGCAGAACGAAGCACGTAGCTACTGTATGAAAAAAACTAGAATAGGTAGCAGGTATTCGTATAGATTCACAAGCTTTCAGACATATTGTGACAAGGGTTGAAAAAGGTATGACTCGCGTTCCTGTCACGTCGAAAGGATGAGTAAACGATTAAAGAGGGTTTATCATAGGGTACGGAATAAAAATGGCGACCACCACATTCTCTGTGATAAAAATGTTATCATTCTTAATGAAGACCCTTTTTTTGTAGAGGTTGCGAGTATTTAGCCGGATTACCATGCTTCCTTCTTTTGTTACTATTGTTACTCATTGCATATTATATAATGTAGGTATACCATATTATCATTAAAAAAAACACAACAATCATCTGCGATAAGAACCTCCTCCTTTTTTTTAAGTTGGTTAAAAAGAAACAGAACAAAAATATAGAATAGAAGCATATCGAACGATTTATTTTAAATTATCTAAACTTGAGATTAATGCTTTATTTAATTTGGAATTTCCAATGATATAAATTTGAGTAACTACTGTTAATTAAAGTATACAGTGGTTAAAAAATATTTAATAAATGAAGTAAATAATATGGTCACCTTGAAAATACTTCTGCCTATAAAATAGGCTCAGTTCGTTACTACACTAATACATTATGTGTTCCTGAAACATAATTATCTTAAATTGTATAACTTCGATCGTATTTTAGACAAGTAATTAGACAAACTATGTGTGAAAGTTTCTAACATTTTACCTGACTTCAGTAAAATTTTGATTTTTCAGGTAGAGCTGCGCTTGATGCGGTTGATCGGTGGATGGGTGAACATTGGCATTTTTATGTATACTCGTCTTTGCACCTTCCCTTAAAGTTTTTTTTTTCATGTTGCTGAGAAATGAACTACAAGCAATAGTATCTAAAATATATAAATAACTAAGTTGAAAAATTAAATTTTGTATTTGAAAAACTGTGGATGCATCTGAATTGAGAAAATCCTCCTTCTATAGAATTCGATAAAAAATTGTTTTAAATATTAAAACATTTTTTGCACCACTGAATTGTATCATTAGTCGTTATCTATATAATCAGTCGAACACGAAACACATAGATTTAAGTGGCATTTAGTTTTAAATATGAACAGAAACAATGCCTCGGGCTGCGGGCATGGTGCCAGAACGCGGTACGTAAACAGCGAATTTTAATTAAACGTACTCCAACAACCGTAAGGTTTAATAGTTTTTATTGCCCATTAGAAGTGTTTTTGATACTATCACTATTTCTATTATGTTATATTTTGTTGTTCCAGTGTTATGAAGTGTTGATGTTATCGTTATAGGGAGGAAACAATTTGTAATGTCCGTTAGGTAAAATAATAAACATGTGCATAATAAATTACACAAAAAGATTGGCTACTTACCTTTTTATGATTTGTCTGTACTTACCTTATCATTGTTTACAAACTTTTGTTCAGAGTAACATTTTCTTCAGAGTGTCGTAAAAATACACTATTTACCGAAATATTTTAAATCTTCATTGGCATGTAAAAGTAATTTTTGCCCAGGTCAAGATACCCTCATCAAAAATCTGTCGAAACAACTTTACAATGTAGACGAATGTATTTTCGCAGAATCCACATTTTCCATGTAAGGTCAAGACAACATAAATTGTGTGTTAACATGACGATACACCCAAAACTTCTACAAATAAATGAAATCGACTCAACAAATATCTTGACAAGAAGTTGTATTAAACAAGTTATTTTGCTGACGGTACTTACGCATTCCTCCCGCAATTCTATTAATGCTCCCTACACACGGGACCAACAAACGCCAAACGGTTTTGTTAGCAATCGCTGATCGTGTCTTGACGGCTTAGTGAACGACAACTATCATCAAAGCGTGGCGGTAACATCAAAAAACTCCAATCATTTGATCAAACTCGGTATGTACGACCCCCGAAGACCACTCCAAAGACCAAACTGTCAGTTGAAGTGAGAGAACAACATACTAGTACTCTAGACGAGAGCGAGATGCAGAACGCATAAAGAGGCAACGATCATTTGCTCGCTTGCGGTGGCCACCTGAATATGCTGGGCGTTCGTTGGTCCTGTGTGTACGCAACATAAGTTCTCACTCGTTATCCGAAAGGGATGTAGTTTATTATGCTGACTCTACTCAGTACTTATCTAGAGTTGAGAAAATTTTTGTGAACATAGCTGAGAGAATTCTTATTTCTAATATATCAAAGTTTATTATAGTTACACGTTGGGAGGAATAGAAATATTTTTGTGGTAAATATTTATATTTGAACGTGACAAGACGAGACCAATTTGGTGGCTTGGTTTCAAGGATCTTCAAGTGTAAGTAGGTAAATTAATGGTGAACGTAAAAAGAAAGCAGTTTTCGTAAAGAGAAAAAAAAATTATTTGTAAAAAGTAAAACATTATGAATAGAAAAGAAGCACCGAATTTAACTGCATTATATGAGGGGTTAAAAGTTAGGAATTAAGAAAATTTTAATAATGAAGAAGTTTACATGGACTTTTTCTTACCTTGTCCTAAATAAAGGAAGTGTTCTGACATGTGGTTCTGACTTATTAAATACATAAATCATAAAATATACATCTTAAATATCTACACGACGTTAAAAGAATACCAGCTCTAAATATTAAAACAAAATTTTGAACAGAACAGAACCGTAATCAATGGTAGACATAAAAACGAATCCTTATGATAGTTTCAATGTTAAATATTTTATTGAAATTCTGGGTTCATGTTTGAATCGGTGAAGTTAAAAAATCTGAAAAAGAAATATCTTGTTCACGCGAGTCTTATTTCGATGTCAAACGATAAGAGTATTGGGTTACTTTTTATGTCAACAGTAAAAATAAATATTTTTTGTAAACATTATTTTAAAATGGGCTACTGAAGCCAATCAACTTGTAAATAAGATGACAATATTCCAGAAAATAGAAAAGAAAACACATTGAATAAGACATCTAAAAGCCCAGAATAATTTAGCTATTAGAAACAACAGAAGCAGAATTTAAGAAAACTTTTTGACTTTAACTAAAAGTACCAATCTTCAGACTATACTCTGGACAATTCAATGGAAGTTTGAATAATGTTTCTAACTTTCAACTTCCCAAGTAGACGAATCGTTCTTGTTTTGTTATCTAGAAACATGAATTTTACATATCCCATCTTTTAGAAGCAAACTTTTTGAACCTGTTCTTCGAAAAGAATAGCGAAATGTTCTAAAAAACTAAAAGCCGTCTACAATTTTCTCGTGGTACTAGCAGTGTTGGTCGAAAGGAGATTGGATTCAAGATATAAAGTGGATAGCGTTTTCCATAATGGCTCTGGCTTTCCACTTTGTCGGAAAAGGCATAGCTGTCCACAGTGTGGTTATTTTATTTTCTGTACCTACTTACATGGCTGTGATAGAAGAATTTCGGTTTGAATCGATTAATTCTGTTGTCATTGTTACAATAATCCTTACAGTTATTTGCACACTGAACAGTAAAATAAAAAATTGTCAGTTGAATTTCATAAAACTTGAATTATTGCTAACAGCACTTTAAAAAAATCAAAGACTTTTTTTTAAATAAAGATACGCTACGATAATTTATGTATGTTTCTACAGGTATGTAGAAACATACATAAATTGGCAAAAACACATAAATAAAATATTGGTTTGCTAACTTTATTACTCGAGAGCGAACCAAACTTACGAGTAGGCACATCATATTATATTGATCTATATCGGCTTGTAAAACCCACGTCACCGTAGAAAGGTTCTGTTGTATTTTTTCTAACAATAAACCCATCATTATAATATACATGTAAATGATGCTAAAGCAAAATAAAAAATATTTCCTAAGTAAACTGCTAAGCATAATAAAGACTTTTTTCACTTTACTACCTTCATTAATTTATTCGTAGAATATTTAATGGTGTGCCTTTAAAAAGCTAATGAAAAACATTTCGTTGCTTATTCAAATAAGGCATTAAGTAGGCATAAACAAAATGCGCGTTTTGTTTGAGCATTATTCAAATATTGACGTAAAAGAAAGACAGTAAATTGAAATTATGCAGCAGGTAAATGGGAATTTAGAGGCCTATTAGTATTATATGAAAAAATATTTTGGAAACGGTCAATGACTCCTATTTTTTAATTATTAACATTTCCAGGTCACACAACATATATTATTATAGCTAAGTACTCAAATAAAGCATGAAATTGCACCAGAGTTCAAAAAGGTAACAATTATTAGCCCATTATAAACAAAACATACTAACTCACTAAAATTCTTTACATAAGACAAGAACAACACAAAACAAAAGTGATAGATTAGTAAACAAAGCGGAAAGCTCTTGATCAAGTCGAACCGCAAAGGCGTACAAAAAGCAAGTACCTACATCCTTGGAATCCTTAGAATTTCAATATGAATCCTCCATTTACATGCGAATAACACAGACAGGCGCTCACACCAAAGCGTAATATATTTTGCAGGCGAAAGATATTTAGTAGTAAAGGGCCTAAGATTGGTCCCTGTGGTACTCCACTTGAAATTATAGTTAAGTTCAGAGGTTAGTTATTGATAAGTTATTTTTGTTTTTCTCCGTTTATGAGCATACAGATTTGCTGTTTTAGCATTAGAGTGTGTCGTCGAAAGTTGAAGTGTAAGAAAATATTCTATGAACAACAGCTTCGAATGCTTATTTGTGTTATAATGCACTTAAAATAAGGTCAATCTGAAAATCTATTATGATTCTGTTGCTTATCTATTTTGTGAAGAATTAATTTGCAGTTTAGATGCGATGATTTTATTTGCAATCTCCAAAAACTAGTAGCGCCACTTTATTTTTTTCAGTGATTTAAGCAGGTAGTAAGAACAAAGAATGATTTACATTTTTCTTATATTACGGTCCGGTATTATTCGTAGCCACCTTCGAACCCAGCACAAGGAAATCCCAAAAGACTGGCGGGTTATGTGCAATCCGTCCCGACGTATATACCAGCTTTTTATTTTCAAGCTAAATGTCGGAAAAGGTTTGCAGTACAAAGAGTACCCAGGAAGATTGAATTAAGTCGATCAAGGAAATTCATACATCTGTGTGCGGTTCCTTATTTTCCTTGCAAATATTTTCATTTACATCTGCATATTATTTGAAGAATTTGTTCCAGAATTCTCGAGGAACTTGCTTGATGAAATGCCGTAGTAGTGAAATGCAGTAATCCACTAGTCACGTATCGTATTGGGTTAAAACGTTGCTTTTTTGTATGTCTGTCACATTTGGCGTGGGACTGGTGAGTCGTGTGGTGATTCCAATTAGTTCTAGACGAGACCGGTCCGTATTTTTAAAGGGCTTAGATAGAATATAGACTGAAACTGTAGATTGACACGTCCAACATTCGCCTCGTCGTTACTAAAGTTACCTTCCACTAGACTATTTTTCATGCCTTTGGTATCGACAAAACTCGTCGGAATTAAGGAAAAAATATTTTGTTAAGTTGTAATGTTATTTCATAAACGTCGAGTACATAATATGTAAATTCAGTTTTTTTGTATATTTCAATATATGAAACTTTAATCTAAATATTTTCAATCATCCTAAAATATAAGAGGAAATATTCATATAGGGCAAGCTTAAGAGCATTGGCGCGAAACATAAATGGATTGCAAGATTGACAGATCGCTTCAGTAACATAACTTTGCGCTTCAAAATCCTGGATTTGTTAATATGGAAGTTCCTAATTCTAAACTTGAGTACTAGGTAGTATAGGCTATTTAGGCTATGTAACAGGTTAGTAAAGACAAAAAAACTAGATATTCGTAAAAAATGCAACCAATGACGTTTAAATATTTTAAAATGAGAGGTTGTAATTTCATACAGTCTTGAAAAAGTTAATTCGCGTTTCTATTTTTTTTATTTATCTTATTTTATCTTTTTTCGGAAGCAAATTAATGTAAAATACAATTTCAGAAACCCACTCAATAACACAAGTATTTTTTCAATAAGGTTGATTTTACTCCCAAAATTCAAGAAAATATGAAATTTTCTTATCCACGTTTATATATTCGAAAGCCATTCGTCAATAAATCTACCACAGTCGTTGAGCTAAAGCGGAAGTAGGCCGAGACTGCCGCGGCTGTTAACTGAGACACAAATTGCCTGCCAAAGTTTGGAACACATACGTCGAATATCAAGGTTTATTAGGTAAGGAATGATAGATTATAATATTTGCTTCTATGGACAGACAACGACGTTTTCTCAATACCAATCAATGAAGTTGAATCGGTTTTTGATGATGAAAGGTTTATATAATTATGATGGTCTAAAGGACCATAATAAACCTGTTGTCTTGAGCGTTTAGTGACAAAAAATCCAAATATTTTTTCTGAAATTATATACCAATAAGCGGCATTTTTTTTGCGCAGTAAGAATTATAGGATCGTTGGTACAAAAAATACGCATTATTAATTTTACACTATTTCATGAATCTATCTGATGAGGGATCACTAATAACAAAGTAACCATAAGAAAATGATGTTTTTAGTTATAAACATATTGACCCGTTTTATTGAACTTTTGTGATTTGACTTGATAATAACTCAATGCACAAATAAATTGTTGACACAAACAGTTTTAAGCATTGTAATTAGGTTCACTACTCCAGTTCTTTTAACCAAACATAGCTTACGTTACTGGTTTTAATCTACATTCTAAACCACAGCTCAGGCTAAAGTAGGCTGTGTCTATGTACCGAGGTTGTAGTTAACTGGGCCACAAATTGCCTGCCAAACGTTTCTACCAACGCTAGAGAAACAGGAAACCTAGAATTACTAGCTAAACAGGAGCAAACTGACAATGTAATTGTGTTATTTTACCTGCAAATACGAATACTATTGTTGCTCATGTTTTTTCTATTAGGACTAATTAAAATAAAAAAGCGAGGTAAATATTTTTTATCCTAACAAATCATGGAAAACTTACTAGCAGTTATAAAATTGAATTATTTGGGATCGGCGCAACGCGTATCCAGCTTCCATTCAAATCTACAACTCAACCATCTTACGATCTATCAGTTTGAACTTTCAAAATATATTAAATTGTATGTTTATATTTTTCTAAAATTATACTTTTTAGTGTGAATTGTTAAATTGCCATTCTTAAAAAGCGTTTTCCGTTTTGCATTATTCATAAGTATCCCTAATAATAAACTGGAAACGTCCTCATCATTTTTATTAGCTTCAAGAACCTTTGAATGCCCTATTTAAGATACTGGAAAGTACGAGCTGCCGCTTTTAGATTGCCGCTGATTTAGATTTTTTTTTATATTTAATTAATTATAAATGTCCTACGGTTACTTTCAGAGACCTGTATGACCGGTATATGACCGGTGAAACTCAACTCTGGCTTTTATGGGGTTTTCTGCAAAATATTTTTGAAGCAAGTGAGTTTGGTAGGCATTTATAAGATTATTGATACATATTAATCTTCAATTTGTGTATATAAAACACTTTTTAGAAAAGAAATTTATATCGAAGCAAATTACAAAAAACAACCAACCAGACTCGTTTTTCCACTTTTATTACGGAACTCCAAAAAAGCCAACGCTAATGGTCCTCTAATAAAGCGATTTAAATTAAAATGAATACATTACTAAAGGCCCTGAGGGTGTATCCTATTATTTTGAGCTTCGATCTTCAAATCAAAGACCGTAACATGACACTTACCTGTGACAATGAAAAAAGATATTTAGCGACAAAAGACAATGATACTTAACTATATTAGATTTCGAAATCGTTCTTACAAATTGTAATTGTTCTACTTACCATTGATTTTGACAATGTTTTATTTATTCTGAAGTGATGTATCCAAGATCAGAAAAAACACTGCTAATGGTTATTGGAACTTACTTAAACATTAAACACCCAAAGATTTATGTACTTTTTTTTTATAATAATATGAATGCTCAAATGATTGGATATATTGTGTGAAAGATGATATGAGAAAGAAAGGAGTGAATACTGAAATGACAAGTTGTAGAGATGAATGGAAGCTGAATGCGCATTACGCGGATCCCTAATAATTGGGAACAGGGCAGGGAGATGATGAATGCTCGAATGAAGGAAAACATCGTGAGGATCCATCCTTCTCTATATGAGAACTGTGCCTAGCAGTGGGACGTTTATAGGCTGGTTTATTTTTCTTTATTATTATTTTCTGAATGCCCAATCTGAAGCGAAAGTGTGAACAGACGTCCTTGCCTCACATTTAAGCTAAAGTAGTATTTATAGTTTATTAATTCTCATTTATTATGAAACAAGTCTTCAATCAGGTTACAATTTAATTAGTGATTGTTTGAATGTACATTATGAAGCAATTGTTATCGTTTTATTGCGGTCAAGCAATCAAACGTTTTAATTGTGGATTGATTCGAGAATTCGTAGATATTCTATAGAAAGATTTATTTAAATAGACTCGTCATAAATATTCATAAAAATTTGAATAAATCCAATATACGAATTGATTTTATATAAAAATTCTTCTCCTATTCGATTATTAAAAAATACCCTGTTAGTTCAGAATAATAGTAGTTAGAATTAAATATTTAGTATTAATTATGTGTTAGGATAGAAAATTAAGCTCTCATAGCTTAGTTTAAGACCGGATTTTCGGATGCGGTTTCATAATAGTAGTAAGTAGATGAGCATTTCTCTTGGGCAGAACATATTGATCTCATATGTAATAAACTTAGAGTGTTACTTGGCAAATTTTGTCACCTTAGTTATCGTGTACCTAAGGGTACCTACACTAAAAATTTTGTACAATGCCTTAGTTGAACCTATCATGGATTATGCCCTCGATTATTATGGACTAACATATAAATCATTTATAGACAAAATAGAAAACATTCAAAAGATTTATTAAATTAATTGTAGATAAAAAAACCAGAATTAAATATAAAACAAACTATTACAAACTTTTTAAAATTTGCAAATTATTACCAGTAAAATTAAAACACACTTACCTTATAGCAACCAACAACCACGGCAATCGGGAGCATAATCCATTAGTAAATGTTAGTAATACGTATAGTACGAGGGCGATGACCTCGGGTAAATTTGTTGTGCCTAGAGTAACTAACGTGTATGGTGACAGAACGCTGAAAAAACGCATTCCATATATTCTCAACAGTTTACCCGCGACCATCCGAGATGAGTGCAATAAAAACAAATTTAAATGTAAACTTAAGAAATATTTATTAGATACCTTACCATAAAAACGATATATATATATATTATGTGTATTGTGAATGTGTATATATATAAAGCACAATATAAATAATTTTGCCTGATGGAATGTTGAGATATAATATAGTATATTATACTATATTATGTTTCAGCATTTTATAAGGCAAATTTTTTATTATAAAATATGTTAAATGTAAAAGAAATGTTAAAAAATGTCTAAAACTGATCTCACAGTCAAACAGTTTGTACTGTTTTGTGGGACACTTATTAGTTCGTAAGAATACCATGTTCCTTTTTAAAGAATAAATAAAAAAATATATATATATCCGGTATTACAATGCGATTTTTTCACATTCTGATTAAAGAATTTGAATGATTGAATATGCCTTGTTAAATGTAACCTTACTTTATTTCATGACTGTACTTCGCCTTAGAAATACTTGAAAATGAAATTAAGTAGGTTAAAAACCTATAATTCTGTTTTTCATCAACCACAAATATGTTTGTTTTTGGTTTCAAATAGTCAACTTTTTATCCTTATCCAATTTGATTTGGAATTTAGGTATCTCTCGATCCTTTCCTGTCTTTTGAAGGATTACGTAATCCATTTTTCTTTGGACCTACCTTTTCAGTCATCTACATTAATATTTAATACTGCAACTACATAGTACAATACACAAGATTAAACAGAATTATACAATTTATACATAAATGTATAAGTGTAGTCCGAGCGCTGTCCAAAGTGTCAAGTCTTGGAACACAACTGAATTAGGGTCCTAAATGGAATAACTGGCCATTCTAGCTCAAACTTCCTAAATTGGGATTTTCGGAACTAAATTAACGTTACAGTTACATTTACTTGGACCAACAAATTACAATGTTATTTAAGTTAAAGTTTGATATAACTGGAATGGGCGACGTTGATGGAAAAATATTTGAGCAACTACAATTAATATACAAATATGGCCATGGTCCGGACAGTCTAATATAAAAGAAATAAATATATCAGATTTTTTTTTATGGTCAAAGAAGAAATCGACGACTTTTTTATAACTGCATAGTTCTTAAGAAACCATTTACTATAATTTGAGTGCAATGACTTTGATCAATAATCTTAGGCAAATGTAGTGTAGGACGCCCCCCGGCTAGATGGACCGATGACCCGAAGAAGGCAGCTGGCAATGACTGGATGCAAAGGGCGGGAGATCGTTCGCTGTGGCGCTCCTTGGGGTAGGCCTATGTCCAGCAGTGAACTGCAACAGATTTTGATAAATATTCATGCTTGGAGATATAATAAAAAAAAATGATGTTTATTTAACTAAATGTACCTGATTAGCATCCTTATTTTCATTTTACTCATTCCAAATATATAAAACAAAAACGCGCTTTTCATCTTTCAAAATCAACAACAAAGTTTCAATCCAAATCAAAACTAATGACACCCACAATTTAATTGTGTAGCAATAATTTTCATCACCCATTAGGAACACCAAACACAATTGCTTGTTAACACATCTAAATTTATGAAGCAACTCATGCATACATTTCACCCGATGGTATGGTCGTTAAACCGTGTACTGCTAATAAAATTATCTAGTCAGTTCAGATTGAAATCACTTGTGCATAACAGTAGCAATGAAATGAGATAGTGATTCAGTTGTTTTAATTATGTTTTTGGGTGTTGTGTTAGTAATTTTTAAAAGAGAAACATATTGAAATTCTTGCCGGCTCTTCTCCATAGGAAGGACAAGAACCGAGGAGCTACAGTCAGTAGATTATAGAGTAACGTTTTTCAAGTATCTTCATTTTGGTTTATGAGAAATAAAAGCATTTTGAGTATTTAATTAGGTATCTAATTAAAATAAAATGATTTTAATCTCGTTTTTTTCTACTATTTCGTTTGCATTTGTTGTTCTCGAATTGTAGTATCTGATCTTTTTGTTTCATATACTTTAGAGAAAAACAAAAAAATAGAGACGCAAGAATCCAAACAATTTATTAACTGTATGTACATGTATGAGTCTTCTGGTAAACTTAAATCATTAAAAAAACTTACCTAAGTATATCTTTCCTTGTTTTACCAAGACAGCAAATTGCAGTTATAAGCATCATTTTATATATATCAATAATGGGCTTTCGTATTCAATACACCAAAGACCCAATATTGTATTGCCACAAACACTCTTTGTTTACCCCATCCAGATAATGTGCGTGGATTTGCAAAGATATGAATTTTCCTGTCATGTTCATAGTTCTATCGAATCGTATCGAAAGATGGCCGTCTCATGAATAATCAATTGGTACGCGTCGGAGTATTATTTTTATGGACTCGATCCGTCGATCATTACCGAAGTTTTTATCAACGTATTTCGATATCTCTGTGAATGGAATACCGGACTAAGGAGTATTTTTTTCTAGAACACCTTTGTTAAAGAGATAGGCTGAGAATTAAAGAAGATTTAGTATGTAGGTAATTAATATTAGTTCTTTTCTAGCTTTCTCTTGTAACGATGTATATTTGTCTCAAAGATATAAATAAGTCTTATATTTATTATTTATTGATACCACTTTCAAAAACTGGACTAAAATAATTGAAAGCACCAGCTTTCAAATAAAATAAAATCATCAAAATCTGTTAACCCAGTCAAAAGTTCTGTGGAAACAAACATAAAAAAAATACAGTCAAATTAAGTACCTCATCCTTTTTTGAAGTCGGTTAAGAACTATTCGACATTAGTCACGCAGCTCAAGTCAACGAGGCTTTCAAATAATTTCAAAAGGCAGCATAACTAAAAATCCTTGTAAGCTCATGTATAATTAAATCACTTTTATCAGATTAATAATAAATATAAATCAAAAAGCCATTATAACGTTGAATAAACTTTAAATACCGCCTTGAATATAATTCTCAGGAAGTTAGATTCGGGTATCGTTTATACTGAAATTAACTTGTCATGACTTGATATTTCTGCATGAAAAATGTCGCTGTTCTGAGCGTCACCGCTCCATTTTCCAAACCAGTTATTTAAATAATTTAAAGGCTATTTTCGGTATTGTGTTATTAAAGCTATTATTGCTGAGTTTGAGGTGAAGAAAAATATTAGTACCTACTTACACTGAAATACTTAGATGAGATTATATTATTTATAGACACGAAAACTATTTACCTTTATAGACTTTGTTAAGTATTTAGGTTTTTTAAATTTCTATCACAATAACATTTTTTAAATATACTTTAATAATTATAATATATTTATTATTTATTGTATGTGTGGGAACGAACTGCAAGTATGACAGGTCTGTTGGTCTAGTGGTCAGAGGCCCTGACTGCTATACCGGAGGTCGTGGGATCGATTCCCATCCAGAACAAATGTTTGTGTGATGAGCATGATCATTTGTTCGGTGTCTGGGTGTAATTTATCTATAATATGTATGTATTTAGAAATATATAAGTATATTTATCAGTTGTCTGGTTACCATAACACAAACGCTGCTTAGCTTGGGATCAGACAGCCGTGTGTGAGATGTCCCGGGATATTATCATTATTATTAGTATTTTTTTCTTTATTCAACAATTAAAATATAAAATACATTTTTAAATATATACAAAAACAATCTATAGGTATATACATTTAAAAATATAAAATATAGTGTCCAAGCTGCCGGTGGTTATTAGTATAATTATTAGTTTTTGTGAAAAAAAACATACAGTCGAAAACGTTGTGTTACAATATTTTGGTTTAATTATAGGTATTTTACAGTACATTAATATGATATGTTTTTGTATGGTTGATATTAATATGCACTTAGAATATTATGACTATAAATACTCATTCCTCATATACCTGGCGGCTGCTTCAAATGATAATAGTATACTGTATTTATATTACTATAATATTAGTTGAAAGAGGTTTTATTTCAAAACTAGGCTTTGGCCGCAGTTATGTCCGCCTGGATGTTGATTCTATGGGAAAAAGAAAGGATATAGAACCCTCATAATTATCTATATAGCAAGGTACGCTCTTTTGAGAAAGCGTAACAGATACGCATACAGTGTTATTTTTGGATTCATAAAATTCATAAATAAAAAAAGGTATTCAAATCTCAGACAGACGGACGATGGAGGCTTATAACTATGCCATTTATTATTTAGAACTACTAACCCCAAAAATATTGATGATGCCATACAATAGGGAATCTGGAGTTAAAATTGATCCTAGAATTTTTTTGCTTCAAACAAAGAAAACCAATTAAAACACTCTAAAAATAAACTCTTTGAAAACACCGTCTCAATATTAAAAATACAATCAAAACAAAGACTTTACCGAAGGCGACTAGAATATTATAAATCGAACATAATAAAAGGTTTCCTCAAATAAATTGTCAAAAATAACGGAGGGTCTGTTGAGGGTGATCTATAAGTCAATTTTAGTAAATGTTTGTTTTCCGGAATATTTGGAGGGACTCAGGCCCAGCAAATATTGTTAGAGTGACCTTGTGATAAGGATGTCAGTATTTTCTTTTGGATAAAACCTTTTTAGAAGAACACTTAGGTAGGTTTTCTTTTAAACCGTATATTCAGTAATGTAACGTAACATTTGTATCTAATAGATATAAAATATTTTTAATCAAATAATGATACTCACGTTATTTTTATTTAACTTGATTGTACATTTTTTTTTTATACAGTGGCATACGATTGCTTTGAAATTTTAAACTCTAGTATCATTAAACATTTATTCAAGTGTGTTAAAACATTTGGTTAATTGAAATAAAACTACTTTTTACGGACTTACTTTTCGCGGTTTGTATTTAGATTTTAGGTCCCGACGTTTCGACACCTTTGCAGGTATCAAGGTCACGGGCAGACTGAACTGGAAAAAATCCGTAAAAAGTAGTTTTATTTCAATGTCTAATATTCGCGTAAACCTAAGAAACCAACATTAAGTTAATTTTAACAGCTGCGTAGAATAAAGTGCCTAAATAATGTTCATATATCTTTGATATCATCCGTTACTGCAGCAAAATAACCACCAATTAAACTGGCACAAACTATAACTTAACAAGAAAATACCAATTATAAATCACAATAACGCATCGAGAATTCAAATGAATATAATTTCACTGTATATTGTTACATAAATTAAACTACCAACAATATTGGATGAAAGCCAGAATGGTTTTACCCTCACTGGTTCTCTTTCCTGCAATATGGGTAAAGGAGCCAAGTGTAGGATATTTAAATAAGTATCAAAGCCCAATTGTGAAAGTCACAGTCGTTATAACAAAAGAAGTGACGAGACAGAATTGAAGAAAAAATATGAAAGAGCGTCAATAACTGAACAAATTCAACAAAAAATAAAAATAAAATCGGCTCACATATTTTAGTCACTATAATAATATATCGCCATTCTTAAACGTATTGAAATTTAAAAATTCATAAATATGTATTGTAGTATTAAAACTTGATAAGTCATTTAAATATTTACTCCATAAGTTTCTTGTTTTTTTTTGTTCTCTAATTAGGAACAAAAAAAATGCCTTAAATATGCATCGAATACAATAAAGTACTAGCTATTGTATGAAAATTTTCTTCCAATTCCTTCAGAGGTAATGAGAAAAGCAATCAACCAGTCGTTTGTGAGTAAAAACTTTGGATATATTGACTGGCTTCATTAGACTCACAATTACTGTAGTGTTAGCGTTTAAAGATCGTATCTAAGTTAACGGCCACGGAAAGTGGCAATTGCCCTAAATGCAGCTTAAAACTTTTTATAGTATTCCTTATTTTGTAGACCTAAGCTCTGATAAATGAGACTACTAGTAGAGACTAGTAGTAGTCTAAGATTTTTGAAATGTCTAATTTGTTGATACTTATTGGGGTATATAGTATATATCAGAAAACACACTCACACATGTTTTTATCATATTTTTTTAGACCTATAAGCTCGAGTAAATAAGACAACGACCATCTTACGAGTATATTTAAATTCACTAATACGTATTATAAGTTTATGGAGGTCAGTTTTGAAGGTGAATATTAATTTACATTTCTTTATCCAAGGAACAATTATTTCATTAACTTACCTTATGCTGATTTATTGGAGGACTCTTTTCAGTTGCATTAGAACACTAGACGATCCGCCTTCCACGTCCATTCTGACTCAGCCACTCTTTTTAAGTCGGTGAAGAACGCAAATATTTAGGTCTACTGAATTATGTACGCCAGTGACAAGCTTCCGAGTGAGTAAATGGATTAAACTGTATGAAAAGACACTATAAAATTCATTTTAAAACCGACCAGAAATCTAAAATACGAAGAGGAAAACATGCTTGATATTCAAAGAAAAACTATACAAAGAGATAAGTACGGCTTTGAGTCATGTCGTGTCCATAAGTGATCTTTGCTAAAGGAGCTTTGAATTGATTTCTTCTACGGAAAAGTATGAAAAGAGAAAGGTAAAACTGAATTTATTAGGTTTCGGGTCATTTTGCCAACGTAATAAAGTAAGCAAGCAATACAGTAAAGATACTTTTATAGGCCATTTGAGGCATTACATGTTTTAATATTCTCACGATGAATGGTTTAAACAATAGAATAGTATAGCACAAAAAGCTAGCAAATTCAGATTACCAATACAAAAAAACTCACCTTTTAAAATCCTCATAGCTCAAAGGGTACCTAATTGAAAGCAGCTCACTCGATGCACAATCTTCAGATAAACCATTTTTTAATTCATATAATTTTGCAGGTAAATAAAATAAGCAAGCAACACAGCCAATAACATGACACAGGATATTAAACAACCACATTTCCGAGATTAAATTCAGCCTCCGGTGCCTGTCAGTTTTCATGCGAAATGCAACACAATGTAAGTACTTGAAGCCACTGGCATTCTCGCCACCGGTTGAGCCAGACCATTTACGAGAAATAACGATGACATTTTACAGGACAGATTTAGTAGCTTGGTAAAACCATTGATGTTAGGAACTGTACTAACATCGCACTGCGATGAAATTTTCATTTTGATGAAGAAACAAATATTTGTGATGATTTCAAGTTCTTTTTTTGTCTTGTTGCTTTTCGTTGCATCTTTTAAATTATGTTTTGTGAGAGTTTTGGCATAGGACCGTAGATAATGGTGGTATAGGACTGTTGAGAATAGCATGAGAAAGGAGAAGCCTATGCCCAGCAGTGGGAGGACAAGGGCTGTCGCTGATTATGCTGATGATGATATTTTCGGACCACATATAACCGTTGCAACGATCATCAATTTGAAAATGAGGATTTTCGAATTCCGCATTGAATTATACAATTAACAATCAACAAAATGACATTTAAACATTTTATAACAGCAACAATTGATAATATTTTCAACATTCAAACAAAGAGCAGATTACTTGAACTAGAGAACTGAACTTTTGCATAATTCAAGAAGCGAGCCTCGGTTTGTAGCGATAACAGACAAAACGTATTTACGAGGAAATGGCGCCTGAAGTCCTGCCGCAAACGGCACCATTCCTCGCTTATCTTAGCTTTCACTTTATTTGCAAGTCTTAGGTTCCACTATAAACTGTACTGGTCTTTGAGAATTACCATTATTCAATTGTTTTATTACTGCGATGTGCAATTGATTTAATCTCAGCTACTGAGAATTCTTGAAGTTTTACGATAAATGAAAATGCTGGCAAGTTTCATCCTGATTGAAATGTATTGATGTAAAAAGGTAAAATTAAAATGATTCTATAGATTATATTAGTGATATTTATCAGTTTTTTTTCGGGGAAGTTATCTACTATTCGATAAAGGCTTTTAAATTGAAAAAGGGATTATTGTTATCACCAACTTATGGCACAACTTGCATTGAAGCGATACTGGAAATGGTCATTCTCCTTTGCCAATTCTTAGACAGTTTTGATCAAACACTGTTCACAAATTACTTATATACCTATTTTTACATCCTTAATAAGTATAATTGTTTTGCCTATATTAATTATATTGCTTTCATATGTATGGCTGTCTGCCACTTGATACATTACTTGAACTCGAGCTTAATTAATATCTTAGTAGATAGGTCGTGTACTAAATTGTTCCAATTAAACATATCGTTTACACTTTAATAAACGTAAAGCAATTAAGACGTAATTTACGAAGCGTAGCCATCGGAAAACGTCTTTAATTTTTTGAAATGTTTTATTTCAAATTCCACACCATCAATAAAAAAAACATTGAAAATAAGTAAACAGGTTAAACCTTGCTACATAATTATTTCAAGCAGAGAAGTATTTACCTGGTTTTTATAATGATATTATTATTTAATTTGGAATTTGAAATCGCCAATCAGCAGAGAGCAAGCGTGGTGATCAATGCTCGCGCCTTCTCATTATGACAAAACGCCTGTGCCCAGCAGTGGGACGTATATAGGCTAGATTATTATTATATTCTTTAATTACGAATAGCAACGTAGTTTTAATTTGGTTCATTTCTCTCTCAGCTCGTCGTGAAACCTCACAGCTTTCTTGATTTAGAACAAGCTTCCTGTTTAAATAGTCATTATCATTGAGTTTCGCAGCAAACAATGCCTTAATAGCTTTAGATACGAAGACCAGCATAATAACGTCATTTTCAAATGTGTTTGGATAATCTTCGAATATATTTTCTAAATGTTTATGAGTATTATCATTATAATGCATTTTATTGGTAGCTCTAATCTTTAAAGAGAAAAAAAGGAATAAAAATAATATAAGCACATCCATAAAGTCATTATTCTTTTACCATATAACCTGGTTCTTCACGGCAATTCCCGAAAATTATAATACTTTTTAATCTTGTTACGCCTTACCAACGGCCTTTAAAGGAGAAATAAAAGCAGACTTATTTAAATTAAAGATTTGAAAAATTTCACAAGATAAAACCTAAAGTAGCTATAAGTCAATTTGGTAAACCATCAATTCAAACAACATTAAAACTGATTCAAATAAAATTTATAGCACCCAAAATGAACAAACTGATAGATGCAATTAATTAAACGACCATAAGCCTTCGCTATTCAATCATGAAATGGCTGAAAACAAGCCCTTTATAGAGGCCCATAAAGGTTTTATTAAACCCGCCATTTGTGATTCAAATTTGTCCATTGATACTGTCTATTGAAGTAATTTCGGGATTAAAAGTTTGAGGAAATATATTGAGGTTGAAAATACCATCGGATATTGAGAGCCAGAGGAAAATGCTTTGTGGCGTGATAAATGAAGAAAAATTACGATGAAAAACTTTTTACTGAGAATTTAAAGATGGCTTTTTGGCATTCAGTTGTGTCATTTCTCTCATATAAATATATTGAACATTTGGTATTTTTTGTGTTAAGTGTCGACCGATTATCGGACGTTGGCGAGGATCGTAAGTGTGTTTTAGGTAAAATAGTGCACCTGACTGTAATCTTGTGCACGTCAGATCATGATCTCTTTAGAGTAGTGCAGTCATTGATGGATTTTGATCGCTGTAACTCAAATCTTGTCATGAACAAATTATTTATCACAACGCGACGTTGATATAGTATCTGGTATGTTTTGTCTCGTATTGTCAAATGCACGTCAAGTCTCGTTCGGATCTTGAAATGACACCACAAATTCACCAGAGCAATAAAATCAACAATTTTACTGAAAAAAAGAAGAGTAAAAAAAAACAAGAATATTCGAGAAGCATCTGGCATCATCTTCCTGGTATATTAGTATTCATTCGTCGTATTTACATGCCAAGATATGGGCCCTTCCTTCGTAATGACGTAACTCGTGACGTCATATAAACTTCCTATGTTTTAGGTGCTACATATGTTATCGCATTTGATATACTTAAGGCTGTTCGTCATTTGTCTTTTGAAGCCAAGATGTGTATCATGTTTCTTGGAAATAACCGTCCCTTTGGCATGGATAACAGTGTTTAGGAGTTCTATTTTGAACCTTATATGGAGCACTTAAGGGTTATTTTGCTGCAATGTCTTTACATTTTTCAGTTGGAATACCACTATCGAATAGACCAGTACATTTACCTTTCACAGACATTATTTTAACAACATGATATTTTTCTTTTGTTATTTCTTTACCGGTCTCTGATTTATTGAATCATATCTGATAAAATCTCGTTTAAATTTATAAAATGTAATCATGGGCTTTAGCTTTAATAATACTCTTCTTTGTTTGATTTGAATACGTCTTAATTTTCTTTATTTATTTTTATTACATTCCATTAACGTAAAAATCTAATTACTTTTACAACTCCTATCAAATGTTTTAATAATATACAAAATTAATATTATTCTCAAAATTTAATGAAATAATAAAACGAAATATCAATGTCCCAAAATAATTATTCACATAAATTATAATAACAAAAAAGAATTCTGAAATTAAACAATTGTATTTTTCTCGTCGATCTTTACAAACGAATGAACTAAGTTTTAATAAAATGTTTTGCCGAGCCGTTGAAAAGTTAATTATTTTATGGAATAATGGAACATAACTTTTGCATTTTATAAATTAGATGTTTTTATTACCTAATATAATAAAGTCAATAAAATCTTTTGCTTTTCTTTTTTATTTTAATGGTTGTTTGAAATTTAGTTTCAAGTGTAAAATAAAAATACTTTTTCATAGTTTTTTTTTCATAGTTACAGTTGTTATTACTTAACTTTTTGTTACTTTATATAGAAGGTCCATGACTAAATACGACTTCAAAGGTGTGATAGTGTTATGTAGTGTACATAATACATCAATGATCGTAAAGTTCAATATACCAAACATGGACCATCACGATAAACAATGGTACCTAAGTGGTAATTGACAGCATTACGTTTGATGCCTGATTAGTGTCACCAGCGCCCGTACCATAATCTCAGGAAGTGAGAAAGCGAGACGGCGCACTACATTTTGCATAGCGCTGTCCCTCTTACTCAACCGCAACAGTCCTACTTTAAAAGATTATGGTACGGCCCCAGTACTCTTAAACTACGGAATATGTAGGTAAAGAGGTTTTATTTGGTTTTTACGGAATGACAGGGAACTTTACAACTGCAAAGCAAATTCCAAAGCAATTTGCTATTTATGCACTAGGTATTAAGATTGTAATTGGTATGTAAAGGTGTATGGCCTTTTATACTTACGAAAATAATTTAAGGATGTGCGATGTCCTACATTTTTGTTATATATATAAGTATATGCATGGACTCTTTAGCAAGGCATCGTATGAGAAGCAAATATTTTATGTTTATCGATTTAGTATAATCCAGGAAAAATCAAAACAACTTTATTTTATATAGACTTTTATTATAAAATCTTATTTTTATCACATTATTGCACACGTAATAATTAATATGTTCATTTCATGATACTTAAAATTACAATATAATTATATTTTATTACACTTAAATCAACAGTCAACGAAAGCACCGATATGTTTAAACATTTCATAAAAATATTATTTACAATCTGTGACGATTTTTAAATAATAATTTTAGTTTGACAAAGTTTATCTTTTTTTTATTGCTATAAAGTACAAAACCACTTTTTTATGCATAAATCTCAATATCAATATCAATCGATTTTCTAAGTACTATAGTATGAATAAGTTCAGTTTTCATAAACTAAAAACTTGATACTAAAAATTTTATACTCAGAAACAAAAATACTTTAATTCGTCACAGATTGTCAAATCTTAATAAAATACAACCAATTTACAATTAATTACAAATATATTATTAATAAACATTTATTTAACGAGAACTGAGTATTTTAAATACTAGAGATTATTTTGTAAATATAATTCCGACAGCTAGAATAGAATATAACAGACAATTATTATTTATGGAAAACAATTTTATCTTTTTTTACACAGAATAATATAAATAATTTATATTAAAAATAAGGAAAATGTGTGCTGTATATGTACACATGTCAAGTTTAAAACCAATAAAATAAAATAATAATACAGTAACATTTATTTAAATAATTTATTAAACATTTTATTTTATCAATAATTTATTTTTAACAGTACGTTATTTATGATAACATCTATGTAGATATACGTAATCGTACATAATATTGTATTATAGTGAGTATGATGTATTCTATGATATGTTATAATTTATAAAATAATACTTTATTATTCTTAATATGTCACCGTTTTCAAATAAGTTAATATAAAAAATACAACAAAAATTCCATATAATGTGAAACGTATTTTTTTTATAAAATAAAATTCATTTTCTCGCACAACAAAATTTAAAGAGAAATTATTTAAACATAATTTTGCAATAAAATAAACATTTATTTATTTTTTATTATATAAAATAAATACTATAGCTATGTTGTAAGAATAAAGTGCAAGTAGCGAAAACTACAGATATATTTACAGTGAAGTGCATAGAGTATTTATTACACTGAAAAAACAATACAAAATAAATTTTCTAAGAGAGTATTTTTATGAAAATATTATATTGCAAAAGAAATTAATTAGGTCTTTATTTTTCGTTATATAAACTAGTTGTGTAACGAGACAAAATTTCAATTAACTTGAGTAATTAAGTCGAATTGGAAACTAATGACTCTTTTCTTAATTTTTCTTTAATTCTTTACAGAAAATATTTATAATTTATAATTGCCTAATAGTGATTTATGTTTCTGACACTAATAATATATTTTTCATAAATAAAATTCTCATCTAAAAATTAATACTCTTATTTTGTTGGTAAAATAAATATCAGTAGAAAAGTCGATAGTGCAATTGATATGAAGAGATATTAGTGTGATATGTATTATCTAAAGAAGTTTACTATAAGACATTCGGTATCCAACAATATATGTACTAAAGTGCATTTAAAATATTCATAAATAAGGAAAATACGAGGAGCGGACGAAAGAACTAAGTGGCGTGCAATTGGAGAGGCCTCTGTTCAGCAGTGGACTGCTATCAGCTGATAATGATGAAGTTAAAGGAAAATATATTTCAATAATAAGATAAAATTACGATTAAGCTTTAGTTTTTAGTGAGAAAGATTTTGTCTCATTTTTTTGATTTTCACTAATTAACAGATCCAAAAACTTATAACGCCAGTGTTGTTAAAATATAAACATATTTTACTACATAAAATAAAATATTTCTTCTTCTGCCCATAAATATTTATTTTCAACAATCAACAGTTGGAAACCGACTGACTTTATTTACAATGATTACCATAACATTATATTATTATTACAATATAACTTTGTACAAACTATATACACTCACTAATGGTCCTTTACCCAGATCCTTGGGTCCTGTACCCAGATCCTTGGACGGTTCAAACTTCATTAAGGATCTCACATCAACACTGGATAAGCAAGAATTAATTTTTAGAATATCCCATAACAGTTACCCCTTTCGTTAATTAAACTTTTGGGTACTAAGATTAATAAAGTACGGATAAGGAAAATGTATTTTGGAAGTGAAATTGTGTTACAAGATCATTGAAAGTTAAGGGATCATTTAGTGGTAGTAGCTATTAGTAGCTACAAATGTATTTTTCTCTTAATAATAGCAGTTGGCTATTGAAATGAAACTATTTTTTAACCCCCGACGCAAAAGAGGGGCTTATAAGTTTGACGTGTCTGTCTGTGTGTGTGTTTCTATCTGTCTGTGACATCATAGCTCCCGAACGGATGAATAGATTTCAGTTTTTTTTTTTTAATTAAAGGTGACCTCGAAACATTGGGAACTAAAACCAAAATATATACCGCGATAAAATCCTTAAAAATCGTTTTCATTTCAATGTCTACCATTTGCGTAAATAACTGAAAGCAACCAGTTGGCTTATTTTTTTTTTCATTAATTTCTATTCTCAGGTACCTACTTACGAGTATATCACAAAAAGGTCAATTATCTATTTTAATTGTAATCCATTTCAATTCTGTATAATCCAAACCTTTGTATTAAAAATCATTTGAAGCATACGTTCCAATTTAAAGTTTGTGAACGTAACTAAAATAATTGGTAATCGATAAATAATTAGTTGACCAATGAATATTGAAACGTCGAGCCCCAAGGTGGATGATATCTATTTATAGATTGAGAACATTACAGTCAACGAAAAATCAATATACATTTTTGAAATAAACTATTTAAAATCAAAGTTTATTATTCGCAGAATTAAAATTATGGATTTCACATAAAGGTGAAAAAAACTCTACTTAATATAATTTCTGAGGTATTTGAATCAATGATAGATGTCTGTTATCGATGCACTTATCGGAGATATAAAAAAAACATACAGTCGAACGGAAAACCGTCTCCTATTAAAATCAGTTAAAAAATATATTCTTAATAAATTAATTCTTGCTACCATCCCCCTGAATAATTTCCTTAGTCTAAATAGGTCACCTTATATCTTCATACCGTGTACCGAGAGCTACCAGCAGAGAGGTAAGTAGCAGACTTAAGTAGCTCGTTGTGGTTTTCACACCGCTTTGTAACTCGGCCAGGCTTGATCCTGTGGACAATACAAGGATTTATAAGCACGTATTTGTAGATACAAGTTAACCTGATTTTGTAGGAGATTTTAACCCCTATTTGCATTCATAAGTGGTGTTTTATTTTATTTTTATTTTTATTTTATTTTTTATGTTGTAAGTGAATATAGCTGTTTTGGAACGTTTTGTAAAATATCTTCTCGGTAAATCGATTGAATCGATTGTTAGCAAAGTTGAAGTTAAAATATAGGTTTTTCAGCATGTAGTACATAAGTCACACAGTATTATATGCAAGCAATACTAAAACCGACCTTATGACATTGATTAGTTACTTATATGTACAAAAGTTAAAGTACCTATATAGCCTGAAGTATAAATTAAAAATAAATGGAATAAAAAATGGTTATTATAAAGGTTTTTTTTTTTACAGAAAACTCTTTTTTTCGCACTATAATCAAATAATCCTCATTTATAACTCTCGGCTCATATTTCTTTGTCGCGTTAATTACCTCGCATTGAACGAACAACGTTTAGCGAACCGGAATACAAAGGAAATCAAGTGTCAGTGTAGCAACAAGTTCAGTGAGTTAAATCGATCTGTTAAGGAGATATAAATACACGAAAAGTCGAAAAAATTGGTGTCTAATGTCGTGATGTAAAGTGTCCTGAAATGTGTCGTGATGTTCACAACACTCTTTATAGATACGAGCTCAGTTGAGTCTGATACTAATCAAATAAAAAAATGTATTGAACATGTCAATCAGTAGCTACTTAAACATATGGACTTTCGAAAACATCTAAGAAGCCAAAGTATTACTAAAAAGAAGATACTAACTGCTTATCTTTTTAAATTCATTTACCTAAATATAACAAATAAATAATAAATAACTTGTTTTTGAATAAATGAGGCTTGACAGTCTGGGATTTATCTAGGGTTAGGAAATCAAATGTCTAACAAAGAACCATGTCTCCAAAACTAACCTAATTTTTATTTTAGATTAATGAACAAATTCCATTGTTAATTTAATTTTTGTTCATAAAATGAACTATTTGAAAGTAAAGGTAAACACACTAAAACGAAATAAAGATAGATCATCGTACCGATTCATCATTCTACGTGCAAAAATCTAATCATAAGTAAGTACATAATGTATATCACACGTCAATTCGAAGTAGCACTTATACAAAATCCTATACAATGTGGACGTCACAAAGAACATCGGACGCGATGACGTGAGTACGCTAAGCCGGACATTAGTTACGCTTAAGGTGAATTTATTGACACCCTTCAACTATTTTATTACTAGCTTTTATAAAAATGAGCGAAATTTCGACATCTTATTTGAATATTGAAAGGTCAAACAAAGAAACGAAATAAATACACAACTGCAATGCACTCCAAATCATGACAATACGTTAAACTCCTTTCATATAAAAGGGAATAAAGCTTCAGGTTACAATTACCTAAAAATAAATACGGAACCGTAAATACAGGCCGTTTACTAAATCTTTTTATTTATTTCAACAGTTTCAAGACTTATTCCAGGCTTTTCGTTTAACAGAGAGTGCACAAATATCATAGTCATTGTTTTAAATTAATTTTATTTATAGCCGCTGGCTTGTAGCACCATTAATATAAGTACCGCAACACTGGGCTCTGAGCCACCAGCTTTTACTCTGAAAAAGTTATAACTTCATTTTATGGAGGACATTTTGTTATATTTTTAAGGCGACTGGAGTGCACCTAACGTGTTTGCTTAAGTGATGAACATGTTTTATGTTAGTGCCTAGTGTAGTAGTTTTTAATTTCAATTACATTTAAACATTACTTGAAGTGAAGGAAAAAACCTGCAAATAATCCTCGACGTCAGTCTTCAGCTTTGGTTTATACCTTGGCTTGTGATGACGATGTCCAAAGGTGTATAGGTTTTTTAAAAGACAAAATCTTTTTTTTATTTCAGTTTCGAACCCGGGTAAGTACTAATGTAGCTTTTCAAAAGTTATATGTACTTTCTTAATTATTCTAAGACACTTCTGACAAACGGTGAAGGAAAACATCGTGAGGAAACCTGGATTCCAAAATTTGAGATCTGAAATCGCCAATCCGAAGCGAGCAAGCGTGGTGATCAATGCTCGTGCCTTTTCTATGTGGGAAGAGGCCTGTGTCCAGCAGAGGGACGTTTATAGGCTGGATTATTATAGGCTTTTCTAAGCTGTTCTAAAAATTTTTAGTAAATTGTACATTTTTTCAACTATTAATACTTATTCTACAAACAGACTTGATAAAGAAAATTGATGAAAATTGAATGAAGAAAAAGAGATTTGATAAAGTTTTTCCCTTTGGCACATTTAAGTGATATTTCCACTATCACACTTTCCAAATAGTTTAGCTCCTATAACATGGACTATGGGGCTGTGAACGACAATCTTATGGGATTCTTAAGTGCCCATCAACAGCTACTAACATTTGGAACCGTGTTCAATAAACGACAATCGTCTCATCCCATACATAAAAGTAGGTGAAACGCTGATGGGACGGCTATAATAGTCACCTTGACGGGAAAATGGTCCTAATGTCCATAGTAATAAGAAGTATAAAAAGAGAATATCCAAAGTTACTTGTTTGAGATAAGCTGTTATTGTAATTTTTGTTGACAGGTTTCCTTTGAACTCGCGAAAATTGTTTGTTGACTTTGACAAGTTTTGGAAATAGACACTAATCAATTTTAAAGTTTGAAACTCATTTTGGAGTCTTGTCCGAAATTCTTCATTCGTAAACAAAACTTCGAGATGTATTATTGAGATGGCATCATTAATGCAAGCAATATCCACTGAACATTGTATAATATAATATCCAGTCGCGCGGAAAGCTCTTGCTATCAGATATGAAATCTACTTTATGTGCTAATTCTGGACACGTTTGACCTTAGTACGCAATTTGATTTCATAAAGCATGACTGAACAGCTAACGCAATAGACCTAGACGTTCAATCATTCTTTCATTACCAACTATTTCTATTCCATCTATTCCATCCGTGGGGAATGTATTAAACGAACTAAGCTTTTCATCATCATTCATAACTGTGACTGTCATCTGTTAATTTATAACAGGCTTTGATCAATCAATAAATAAAACATATTTTTCATCAGAAATAGTAATAATACAATAATACCAGCCTTTAAACGTCCTACTGATTGGCACAGGCTCCTGCCCATATAGAGAAGGCACGAGCATTGATCACCACGTTTGCTCTCTGTGGATTGGCGATTACAGCTCCCAATTTTAGAGTCGAGGTTTCCTCACGGTGTTTTCCTTCACCGTTAACCAGAAGTGTCTTAGAATAATTAAGAAAGTACATGTAACTTTGAAAAGTTACATTGGTACTTGCCCGGTTTTGAACTTGCAACCTCGTGCATACAAATCCGTTCATTGATCCGATAGCCACCACGACATCGCACAAATACCATTGGCGTCGAAATGTAGTATAGTTGTAATATCCCCACGTTTAATTGAAATTATTTCTTAATAAATACAATTTCTCTGTATTTGAATTAATGTAATGACTTGGTATTAGCACTCCACAGTTATAAATGCCTGCCTTTATTACTAAGTATTCCAGTCTAGTATTATTACTGTAGCCGAATTTACATAGCATTAAGAAGCTCATTAAACTTAGACATTTCTTAATGATATTCTGGATCAACCATTTTAGGAGAATGCTTTTTTGTAAACAAAGCGAAGTTTTTATTATTGGACGTCATTCACATTATAATATAAAAAAAAATCCACTTTCAAAACTTAATGAAGATGAATTGGGTATGATCCAAAAAGAAGACGTTGGTCCCATATTATGAAATTTTAGAACTTCATTTATTAATTCACTCTGACAATAACTTAAAAGGTGTTCAGAAACGACCGTTTATTTCTTTCTATTTTATTTCATAGACCAAAACTCAGTACGCAATGAACTGATTTTTGGTCTCAGCATGGAACCAATCAGCTCATGAGAAAAACAATTCCGATGAAGTTAATTCCAAACAAACATTAGGTACTACTCCAAACATTTGTTCATCAAGCATACGCCAATCAAGTCAACAATAGTTTAACTAAACAACATCTGGCTAACAAGAGGGGTCCATACTATCTGGTTCAGCCATTCAGAGAAAGTTCTCATTCAGCGTAACACATATCATCACGCCTGTATCCCCGAAGGGGTAGGCAGAAGTGTACCAATGTACACCCACAGTTCGCCGATTTGTTTAGGTCCCATGTAATATTATTACATTACCATGCCTATTGCCACTAACCGGGCACAAAACCAAACTCCGACCTGTTACTGAGAATTTCATAGAAAAACCCAGTAACACTTTGGTCGACTCGGGAATCGAACCCAAGACCTCTAGCGTAGCAGTCGCGCTTAGCACCACTAGGCCAACGAGGCAGTCAGTTCAGCGTAACACGAAAATACTTTATGACTCAATCTCAGAACAGGTGCACTAAAAGTGCAAAACGTGAAACCTCGTTCTCATTCGTTATCGCAATTTCAGGAAGCAGATGTTACCTTGCAGTCTGTGTTATCAGGTTCTAGTGTTTTTATTCTTCGAAAAAGGTTTTGAAACATCCAAATTAGCTTTGAAACACACAATAACGGACGAAAAATGGGAGGCTTCACAGTGGGTGATTCAGGCAGAAATGTTGAAGATGAACTTTGAAAGGACCAGGTCCTTTTAAACAATGAATTTCTTTAAACAGAAAATTCATATATAACAACGGTTTTATTTACAAAATGTTTAACTTCAGAAAATTTTGTGCCTGATGAATACATTACCGAAAGCAGTATCAACTTTTGGTACAGCAATACGTAAGACTGTTGCTTTTTTTCTTAGTCTTAAGAGATTTTAGTCTTCAATCGTAAACGAAGATCGTAAAAACCTAGTATCCAAGCATTTAATCTGATATTATTTTCTTACTTTCATCTCAACAACGGAGTTTATTATTACGTCTAGTCGATGGAACAGAAATGTAAAGAACTTTTTTTTCATAGCTTATTTTAGTCCAAATTATGATTGAAGTACAAGTTGCACTTTGTTGCATTCTTACAAGTATAGAAAACATTAAAAAATATGTTTGTTATTTAATTAACGGCATTTCACATTATAAAAGTAAATAATTATTCAAATAAAATAGCCTCGTAAGTGAAAATCACTATATTTTTTTTTAACGAGTTGATTTGCTCTATACTTCTGGCTTATATTATTGTTGTAGAATAGAATTCAAGTTGGATATTATAAATAAATAAATAAAATATTATAAGCTCCATTACCTTGTAAAACGTGGACCCTGGTCGTCGCCTTCATCTGTAGAGGCGATTCGAGCGCGCAGGTGTAGTTTCCTGCGTCCTCCACTTTCAAGCGAGCCACCTGCACAGAAGCATAGTGTTACATGTAGTTATGTAGTAGTTAGATACATAGCTTAATGTTTCTTATTCTGGCATGATGTTAAGTATCCAAGTTAAACGGATAATAATGTGATTTTTAGTCTAAATAAAACAAATAAGCGCGTGGTAATAGGTTTGGCACCGTTATGTAGTGCAGTATGCACTATATTTACAAAATATCATGTATAATTTTAACATAGTTGGTAAGCAATCAGTCTCAGTCTACCTGTTACTATGATACCTGCAAAAGTGTCGAAACGTCGGGCCCTAAAATCTAAAATAAATCGAACAAAATCCGTAACAGGTTTTTTTTTTATTTCAACTTTAACTAAGGCAGAGTAAATTGAGAAATAAGGTGACAAAAATTGTTGATCCAATATCCTTTCGAAACCCTTGACTCAAACCTTAACCAACTATTGACAAAAACATAAAAATGTAATGTAGGGTTTTTCTATACACAGCATTTTTATGTCAGTACAAGAAATGTTCAGTCATCCATGGAACACAATGGCTCGTATTTGGCAAAAATCAATTGTCCATGTCTAACAAAGTCTCCGTACCACAATGAAGCAAAAAGTTACAAACCAACCGGAAAACTAAGTTCGTGCATTAGTATTTGTATTCCAACCAAATTCGAACCACCAATAAATAAAAAGAAATTTGAAAAACACGAGTATATTACGGATAAGGAAAACGGGAATTATTCCACAGACGAATCTTCCTTTGCATATACAAATAGAAAGTCATTCGATTCATTCGAATATGTAATGTACCAGAAATATCGCTGAAATAAATCTAAGATACTTCTTCTTTGGATTCTGAAAGTTTGCATTTGGATATAACCTACTACAGGTAGTGTGACAAATGGTAGATGAAGTTAACATAATAGGCCTAATTTCGATTAAAAAGATAAGCCTAATTTTTCAACATTTGCTTCTATTATTTGATTTATCTTTATAGCTAGTAATATTTTCGGTGTCATCTGAAGGCTAGGTAGATGACACCAAAAAATATTACTGTCTACCATCTAGCTTCTTCAAATAAAGCAGATTTGAAACAAAATATTAAAAAAACCCTTACACGAATGCCTATGCGCTAAAAATTATACTTGGATGTATATACTTAATCCACAATATCACAGAATAACACAAGCCTGAAAGAGACAGCTTAACACTCATGTTATTTTTAAGATTTTTGTATCATCACTCTGGTCGTAAGTAAGGGAGAATATTTAAGTCTCACTTACACTTTACCCCGCAAATATATTGCGGCAATTTAGACCGAACGGGGAGGTAGAATAACTGGGCCTGGGTAGGTGGGTAGTGTGATAAGGCGGTACTGACAGCGATTTACTCGTGATTAAATATGTATTTTTTATTATTATTTATTTAAAGCCTGAACTGTCCCACTGCAGGGTAAAGGCCTCCCTTCCTTACTTCCACCGTCTCTATTGTTTGCTGTCTGTTGCCACTCCTTTTTGTTTGCGTCCAGTTCAAATTAGGCAAATAAATTATATTATTCACCTATTAGTTATAGTCCATATTAACGTCATTGGTAGGTTCGGAGTATAAACCTGAGGGGGAATATGTCCAGGAGCGGACTGCTATAGGCTGATGATGATGACGGTAGTTTTTGCGTTTAGTATTTTTTTCAGAAAATTATGTACTGTAATTAACGATGAAACCATTGACCACACTGTCTGTGTTCCTATCTGTAATTAACTAGCTAAAAAATTATTTGTGGTCTGTAAATATTTGGTATTGACAATTATTGACCGAAGCGTCTTATTGTGTTTGTCATGTGTGCTGCTTGTTATACTAATGTTTATTTGTCCACACAAAAATCCATTATATTTCCAACAAAAATAAATTTAATAAATAATTCGAAATTCCCCAAAACGCTGACTTTGCGGCCACACCCAACCGCACCACTTAACTCATGGCTATCATACGGTCTGTTATCTCCGCTGTAAACGTTTACAGACATAATTACCATCCCTCAAGGGACCTTACTTTGTAACTCTTATATACTAAACATACTTCCAACCTTCCTAAATTGGTACACAGTGATGAAATGTAAATAAGCTATGAGATTTTAACAGAGATACGCTTACCGTAGGCGTATTTCGTTACTGCGAAATAGGGTCCCCGAATTATACAAGTTATTTTAATACTTATCTCGTATCAAATAAATGTATTTATAGAATGGTTCTCTTTTTATAAGTGACAGAAAATTTTCATATTTTTGCCGTTAGTTAATTTTAGGCTCCTTTTTCGACCTAATTAATTTTCTGATGTCACTTAGGGATTTCTTCATTGTAACTTATCATTTACTAAACAAATGTATATATTGAAATAAAACTACTTTTTACGGATTTTTTCGCGGTTTATATTAAGATTTTAAGTCCCGACGTTTCGACACCTTTGCAGGTATCATGGTCACGAGCAGACTGACTTAAATGTATATATAATGATATTTTTTTATAAGTGGCAGAAAATGTTCATGTTTATGGTGTTACTTAATTTAAGGTTTCTCGTCCATTTAACCCGCAATTTTCCGATGTCACTTAGCGATTTCTTCATTATACCTTAACATTTACTAAACAAAGGTTTTTATAGGAATTCTTTCAGAAGATTTTTGGAATATAATGTTTCCCAAAGTAGGACTACAATAAAGGTGGTACGTGACCTACGTTTTAACGTTTAGGACACGTGCAGCTGAAGGCTGTGGATGCTGTCTGTAGAGCCTGATCTACACAGGTTAGGTTTGCCGAAAAATACCGTTTTGACAGCTGAATAACGAAACACTCAGGAATTTGGGTTGAAATTGACGGTATTGAGTCATCTAATCTGTTTTATTAATTAAAAATGATTTTAGGTCAATATGATTGATCCATTAAGATTTCAATTATGCTGAAAACCATTTTGACAATTTTCGAGTGTCAATATTTTTTGCGGCAATGGTCCTTACTATTTTCTTTAAAGACTGGCAAAATAATAAAGTACGTTTGGAGTTAATACTAAAATAACATTATTTTTTTGCGGAAAATGCTTAGAACACTAATAACTCAGCCATTCGACCGATTTTTATAAGTATCCCTCTCAATTCTCCCCAGGTCTCGATGGTTTTTCGATATTTTATTTATGCCGTGTTGCGAAAAAGGCCTATAAAGCCTCGTTTAGAAGGGAAACAATGTTTCCCGAAACACAATAAACTGGATTTTCCTACAGGTGTTAAAAGAGGTCAAGGTCAAATAGCATTTTCCAAAGGTTATTTTAATACTGGGTTGGATTAAGCCAAATAGTTTAACTATTTGGCTTTGGATTGGATAAACTGTAAGTATTTAAGAGAATATTGGTTTTATAATTATCAACAGCCACTGTAGACTAAAACTCTTTTCAAAATTATCACTTTTCGTTTATTTCTAAACTGCAAATGCCGTCAAAACTCAAATTATTATAGGAGTTGAGTAAGCTAAAACTTTAAATCAGTATCTTAGCGGTTAGCTATGACTCTGATTTGCATACATGATGACTGATTCTATATACATGATGTTGTAGTCAATACTCTCTTCCATATTCCTATATAGTCAAATCTGGATCAGACTGGCACGACAAAAGAAAGAACATTGGGTATTTCCAGCAGTGGTAAAAAGGGCTGATGATGATGTTTATGTTAACAGACCTGCAAGTGGCTTGTCAGGGTTAAGTGGTCGGTTTCTATGAGCACGCCTCCCCGGATCTCGTCCAGACACACGGTGCTGTTCCCCCGGTACCAATGCAGCTCAGGAACCGCTTCACCAGGATGCAAGTGCAGTACTGCACATTTGAGGGAGAGCGTTTCTCCAGTTTCTAGAAACGCTTCTTTACTCAATTTTATTGATGGGGCTGTGAACAAAGGCGAAATTTGAGAAACTGCACTAACATCTAACTAAAAAAAATTATACTTTGTGACCAGGACGATATTATAATCGATAAAATTAGGATAGAAGATGAATATTAAATACAATGACATTTTAAAACTGAATACTTCACCATTATGCGATAAAAGATCTTCGCCGGCAAATAAAAATATTTTCTTAAAGCAAAGTATAGTAAGTAGAAACTGATTTTAATGTCAAGTGCATGTTGAACTATATTTTATTCTATACTTACGATGTACAGTTAGTTTATATCGCCTCAACATGGGCGGGTGAGTGGAAACATGGCAGCAGTAAACACCTGAGTCTTGGACCTTTGCATCTGCCAGCGCTAGTTTCCAGTTCTCGCCCGCTAGGTCTACTCTGTACCTAAGAAATAAAGGATTAAGTTAGCATATACATAAAATATATAAAAATAATACGTTTTCCGGATTTTAATTTGACATTATTTAGGTACTTCAAATATGGCATTAATACTCTTTAACTGGTAGTTTTAGTGTACCTATGTTAAATTTTCGTCTCTTCATCGCTGCAAACTTATTTACTTTCCTACTCTAAAGAAACTTTCAAAAGTGTGCCTTAATTACCAGTATCTATCATACATTTAAACAAGATGTCTTTGCTGTAACGCCATTTTTGGACCATAAAGAAACACGGTGTAACTTACGCAACTTTCTGATACTCCTATTCCTTACAAGAATAAAGTTAGCACAATATTATTATGTGTGAAAAAGGTGTTGATATGAAACCATTACAAACAACGCGACAATATTTTAGCGAACACGTCCTATTCCGGTGGCATACCTAAATAAGAAGTTGTGTTTATGTACGAACCCTCGAATGGAAGCAAGCTTACATTATCATTGAAATGTTCTGAATGGAAATCTATTTCCAATACGCTGATAGTGAAGAATGCAGATCAAAGATGATGTCGGAGGTAATGTGTTCAATTTAGGATGTTATTTTAAATTAGATATGTTATTTTGAATGATATACTGTGTTACCTAGTAAAAAAAATTGGTGGAGCAAATAGTCGATCCTTATTAAATATGCTATGCAGCTGAATTTAGTAAGACTGGAATGCGAACTCGTCTTAACATGGGACTAGGCTAGGTATCCTACTTAACTGTTATTTTATAAGTATTCTCCATTGATGATTATGTTTTGATATTTTAATCTGTGCCACATATATGAATAATGTACTGCGTTACCCAGTAAAATGGGTTGTGGACGAGTAAATAGTCGATTCTTGTTAAATATGCTATGCAGCCGAATTTGGTAAGACTGGAAGCTGAACTCGACTTAGCATGGCACAAGGCTAGACAGAAGATTTCATTTCTAATTAGTAATGCTTGTATAGTGTTTATGTTAAGCTTTTTATCTACAGTTATTTAATTTGTATTCTTCGTTCAAGATATTTTGGCTTTGTTATTATTTTCTTTGATATTTTTTCTATCTACATATTTATTAAAGAAGGTTACCTAAAGTCTGTCGTATGTGTTTCAAGGTCTACTGTAAGGAGTTCCAAATTTTCATCTTCAGAAACTCTTATCCAAGATACCTGAAACAAAAGCCTGGATTAATTTGAATAAAGAAAAATCCAATAGAAATATTCAGGTCTATCCTATCGTTGTGATGTGCAGAAAATTTTGTTGTCTGGTTATTTTTTGTGGGCATTGGAGAATTGACACAAGCAAAACATACAAGTTATAACATTGACTTAACATATTAATTTAATATATTTGTTGCTTACCGTCTTATCTCTTAAAGCAGTCACTTTGCAGTCAAATATGACCGTAGATCCTGTATCTGCGTCAATTATAGTGTCTTCAGATGCCGTTCCTTCGAATGACGGTGGACGAAATCTATACGGAAAAAGTAACACAAATTAATTTAAAATACCTTAAGATAACTTAAATGATAATTAAGATGATAATATAAAATAGCTCGAAAAATAATGCCGGTCTCCAAATAATTTTTGAACCCTAATTTTAAGTTCTAAATGACAGCAGAACAAAGAGGTTCTAAGATTTAAATATCTAGGGTTGATAATCGTTAAATCAAGATGTGTGGGAGACCTTTGCCTCTCAGGACAATAGCTAATTAAAAGAAGAAACATTACATAGGGTTTGAACAAAGAACTTTAATTTTAATAACCCTTAAAAACTACGTTAGCTTATTGGGTCATCCCGTGGGTTCATCCATAAAACATTAAAGGTACGGTAAGCCATTTTTTGCAGTCAAATATGGTAAGAGAAAAAATACTGAATGAACGAATTATTATGTTAGACTCCGTTTTAACCCCATAACTCTTACTTCATTACATCTTCCAACCCTTTCGTTTGAGGAAAATTTACCTCTCACTTGAAAAAGTTTTTTTTATTATTCTTAACGATCTATGCAGATTTAAAGTCTAGACATTCTCTTATATTTTCTCACGTAATTTAATATTTAGAAAGGCTGTTGTGGACATTTAGATATTAAGGTTTTTAAACCTTTTTATAATGGTAACTTCTCTGAAGTGTAATCGTTACTTTAATTTGGAACAAGATTAGAGATTTAATTGATGATTAAACTCATATTTATAGTGCTTCGTTTTAAGTTAGGTAAGTAATTCAATTTGTATAAAAATACACAGATTTTTTACATAGAATGGTTTCAATGAGTTTGTCAAAGAAAAAAAAAAGTTTTGTTAAAATAATTTTCCATACATTCTTTAGTATTATTTCCTTCAGTTTACTTCAGGTAAGGATTTGCCTCGGATAAGGCAAAGATATAGTTTGTACCGGTCTAAAGCCAGTATTCTCCAAGGTATTTCACTTGTTTATTCAAGTTTGTATACAAAAGGTTCCATTTATCTTCGATCAATATTTGCGCACATAAAACAAGGATTTCCATCGGATTCTGGTTCGATCGTTATACATGTCAATATATTGTCTGAGATATACCGTGTATACAAATATGCGGTATCATACATGTTCAGGGATTTTTCCTTGATGGCCTATTGTATATTTTATACGGAAGATTGAATTTTAAGTTCAGTTTTATTGTTATTTTTTATCAATCTTAGAAATACCAAAAAAGTCACTAAAAGTCGTAAGAAACTATCTGAAATATATTTTAATTAAATTACGAACTCAATATTTGATTTAAAAATCATAATTTTCAACATATTAACGCAATTTTTTTGGTACACTTAAATACAGCTCCATTTTTCAGTAACATCTCATCCTCAGCAAAATTTTTGTATACACACGATATTACTGAGCTTAAAAACATTTTTATCATTATATTATAAGAATAAAGGTGAGATAACATAAAATGTAAGGATTAAACGCTTTCTCTAGGTTCATGAAGCGATTATACACATTTCACAATTACATTAAGTAGAAAGTTACTTTGTTAGCTTAAAGCCGTATTTATGCTTCAGTTAAGTAAATTGCATGAAAAACTATATTTCAGCTAAATTGCTGAGGAATACATTTTTTTTTTATTAACGAAGCGTTTTACATTATTTAACAATTAAGAAATTATTTTTTATGTGGTTCTGCGAGATTTTATAAGCTTTATTTGTCAATCAAATTTAAAATTATTTATGAGCATCACAGCTACCAATAAACGTTATAAATAAATAAAACTTTTTCTAAAAAAGTATACACATAGAATCTTATTTTTTAAATTCGGTTAAAAAAACACCACTGTAGGCACGGATTGCTTGATAAAAGTGATAAAACCCATAAAAGCATAACATAAAAACCATGTTATGTCTGTAAAGTGCTAAATGAAACCCAACCACGGGTCATACCACAAACCACCAATAAGTTATAAAATGTATCCCAGTCCATAATTCAGGCCGTACCATGAACTCTAATAGCACGACTGTGGAGGTTGAGTAAGTGAGACAGCGCTATACGCAGTGTAGTGCGCCGTCTCGCTTACACATCCTCAACAGTACTGCTTTAAGAGCTCATGGTACGGCCCTTGGTCATAATAATGTAGGTGCAAAGCTTCAAATTTAAACACCCACATAAATTCCGCTTAAGTTTGATGATTAAAATCCAGAATTTGGCTCAGCAAGGCTTCGTTAAATTTCATGAAATTAACTAGCTTAATCAGCTGTCTGGATTTCGTAATGTCGGGAGCTAAAGTGAATTAAGGAATACAAAACTTTTGTATAAACAATTCAATTTTACTTTATTTATTTTTCTGTTGTGAAATAAGTAAATATTATGTTGGTTATAGAAAAAGATGTTACAGCTGGATTAGAGGTGTGTTATAAAGTCTATTAAAATACTAGTTCTTGTTCTTAATTACAGGGATTTTAATAAACTGTTGATTAGATGATTAGGTTTTTTCAATAGTTCACCTATTGAAAAAACCTAATCATCCTACCGAAACATTGTTATGTCTAGGATATAGATGTGTCTGTACATATTTAAAAGGCAAGTTACCCATTTAGGCTATTAATAACCTATGCGTCTTTTCTTCATAATAATATGAAGTCTATTCTATGTAAAGTAGTCTAGTCTATTTTAAGTAAAAATGCAATCATTTAAATCCAGAAACATTCAACTATACATATAATAATTATGATACCAAAGGATAGCCTAATACTAGCCTTTGTATACCAAAACATTGAGCGCAGATTTACAAATTCCCCAACGTAGCAATTACAAAGTAGAACAAACTGTACAAAACAGATGTTACTTTTGTCGGTCAGTGTACTTAAGGTAATTATAACAGGTGACAGCGTTGTACGCGAGTGTACACGCACGTTCTACTTTCGTTAACTAATTAGGTTGCCAACCAAATATTAGTTAAGGACGGACTTCATAAACAGGAAAATAATATTTACTTCTATAGTATTATTTTCACCTTTTATTTTATGTAACAATAAACAAACATTTAATTTTATTGGAGGTAAAGACAAAGGTTTTTGTTTTAATATCTTGTTTAATTGTATGCTTAATATAATATGATGAAATTACTGTTTACTGTCTAAGGGTCCGTCCAGATCTGCCGAACGAGCATTACACGAGCAGCTCACGAGCTGTGTGCGAACAGGGGCCCGAGTCTGCTATTGACAATTGTTTGAATCGTCTGAGTAGGTGGCGTTAGTAGGTCCATTTTAGGATTCTACTAAATGTCAGAACGTCAAAATTGGCCGTCCCAATGGCCAATTGTCACGTTAAAATGACGTTCTACCTACGTAATTATACTAACGCTACCCACTCAGACGATTCAAACAATTGTCAATAGCAGACTCGGGCCCCTGCTTGCGAGCCGCTCGCGACTTGCTCGCGACCTGTTCGTGTAATGCTCGTTCGTCAGATTTGGACGCACCCTAAGGCTGTTTAATTGATGGGAACTAAAATGAACTTCTTAACTGTGTCATCTATTTTCGTTTAACTTTTTGTTTTTAGTTTGTATGAAAGAATTATAGGATGACGGAGTGGCGTAAAGTTCTTTAACAACAAATGCACATGCATACAGTTACAAGTTAAATCCTAGACTCAACCATTGTGAGGTTTTAAAAGAGGCACATTCTTAATTATTCAAAGATATTATGTTACTTTTCAAAATCGAATCATGAGTGTACAATATATCAGTATTCAATTATCAAATATCAACGTAAAATTGAGCAAACATAGTGATAGCTTATTTAATTACCATAGAAATTCGAATGCTTTTACCCTGCCGTAATTACAGTCTAAAATTATGTTAATAACATTTACCGTTTACGCAATACATTTTCACAAGCAATTTACTTCACCTAAAACTGTAGGCTTAAGGCTTTTTACGGCACTTAGTTATATTCTAAACAAATATCCCTTCTTAATATTATCTACTTAAACTTTCCAAGGACATGTTATAATCCGTCTAATTAAAATTTGTCTTTCAGAACCTTGTTTGAAATTGAGATAATCTTTGTTAATGTTTCGTAACCTTATTAGTGTAGCGACAAGCAAAAATATCTTTAAGAAACTTCTGTAAGACAGATTTTTATACTTTAAAATTTTGAAGAAATAAATGAAATTTAAAATTCCTCTCTTTACCGGTTTCTTTACTTAACAGTGCTCATTACTTGAAAAAAATGTAGTACAAAGAAAAGAACAAAAAAAATTTTGATATATGTATACTGGTCCAGTATCCAATGCTAAAATATGTACCTACTAGAAGACGAAACTTTATGCAAAAATATTGCCTTGAATTTGGAATCAAAATGCTTATCAACATGTATCTTTGACCCAACCAAAATCACAATACGCAATATCATCTAATCTAAAACCGACAACCCAAAAATGTATCGCATTCCCAAAAAGCAAAAAGGCACAATGAAAGTTATGATATTATTCAGAGTCTAATTTACAAAAGGAACAAGACTAACATATGTTGGCCTGAGACTCTGAGACTCCTATATTTTTTACAAAGGCAAAAGTGTGACCCAACGATGCTCATTTCATTCGAACTGGTAACTTTGTATGAACGTGCTATGGTTTCAAATTAAAGGGGGTTCTCACACCGAAGCGTAAGGTGCGTAGGTAAGGGCTGTATGACTCTTCTGGCAGTTATAATATTAGGTATGTGCATTTTGTTAATTACATAACATATCACCGGCCTGTATCCCCGAAGGGGTAGGCAGAAGTGTACCAATGTACACCCACAGTTCGCCGATATGTTTAGGTCCCATGTAATAGGGGGCGAGCCTATTGCCACTTACCGGGCACAAATCCAAACTCCGACCAGGCTACTGTGAATTTCATAGAAAAACCCAATAACACCTTGGTCGACTCGGGAATCGAACCCAAGACCTCTAGCGTAGCAGTCGCGCTTAGCACCACTATTCCAACGAGGCAGTTAATTACGATAATACTTATATCACCTAGAGGTGTTGTCCTATATCAGAGTTAGGCTAAATACGTATACACACCACTTGACTTACAGTAAAACCAAACTGAGTTACTCATCTCTTGCTCATGAAAAAAAATACATTTTTGACGATTTTATCACTTTTATAAATTATATTTTGTTAGTAAAAATGTGCTATTATCACAGATACACGAAGACATTCTATAAAGTGCAATTCACATAACGAATTGATAAGTTTGTACTAGCTGTAGTCACAACTAGGTCGACTAAAGCGAATCAAATAATACACTTATAAGGTATATAACACATAGACTGAACTCCCATGGACATTTTATTGATTAATATAATGTAACCTCCTTAATTACTTTTGTAGCTTTCCGTAGATTTCCCAGAAGGACAAGTTGCTACATTTGTGTCCAAATTATAGTCCAAAAATAACGGAGTATTTTACTATTTTTCGACTATAATTACCTACAAAATATGTCTGTATAATCTATAGCTCCCATCTATAGCTTTGTAACTATAAAACAATATAGAATTTAAAAAATATTTTATACTTTTTTTATACTGAATCATAGTTAACTACTGGGAATCTCTAGCTTTGCAACAAGAAGATAAAATTGACGTCAAAAAAGATAGGTCCTTAACATTTTGATTAAAAACAAAACAAAGTGACGTATTTATCATTATCAGCGGTAAAACCCAACTATCTACAATACTTAAAATAATCATCTCACATAGTAATTGTTTTGATTATAACTCATCAATTAATTTCATAATTGACATGACAAAGTATTTAATTAAATATCATGTGTTGTTATTATCATACTATAAATAAAATAATTACGTTTAAAGACTTTAATGAGATAAAAATAATGTTATTATTAATGAAATTTGTTTAATTTGGCTTTACGTGTCACTACCAAAAACTTAACTACACTCTATCGTACTTCGTATTTATTTGTGTAATCTACAATAGAAACATTATTAATATTTGCATTGATTAAAATTAAATGATTTAAAACGAAACCCATTCAGTGACAAATAACGTGTCACAATTTTACGCATCATTGAATTTATTTTGAAAATCAATTTTCTGTTTTGTAGCGGTTTCGGTAGTAAAAATTAAATAAGATGTCAATAGAAACTGTTAAATACGATATTGTCATTGTAATTCTATCTTTTGTTTCTCAATAATTTTATGTGTTTGAATACTAGACTAATGACTTTTAGCAGCAAATAAATGCTCAGTGCTCAAGATCGAAAAAAGTGGCATGCCTTGAGAGAGACCTGTATTCAGCAGTGGACTGCTGCATTCTGATGATAATGATGATCACTCATCATCATTATCATTATCCTATTTCAGTCAATGCGAGTTGGGTATCTGTAAAAAAACTTGCGTTTTTATATGTATATGCGGCTCTTTCTTTGACAATAATAATAATTAAACCAATATCCTATGTTAAGGTATTGGTAATCAGAAAGACAGTTGGTAATCTGACCGTAGTCTCCTAAAACGTCAGTTGTATATTTACACGAACAGTTTCTCAACCAAACAATCTTGAGTAAGTGGCATATGCAAGTAACAGCAGAGATATATTATGTTTACACTGTTATCCAACAACATGTTACGTTAGTAAACCACACTTAAACAACAACAAAACAATAATAAATAATATAGTACAAGTTTTGATGTGACAAAAACGTGGCCGTAATTTATTGAGTGACCATTGCAGTGAACCAAGTTTTGAAATAGACTGATGAAATAGAATAATATAATACATTAAATAAAATGTATTGTTTTTTTACATTTATTTGAAAATTAATTAATTAACACTTTGGAAGAAAAAAAGCGTCCCCTTTTTCTTAAAACCGATAAATTAGTGACACATATTTAGATTTTTTATGTTGTAAGTATGAAAATGCGTGTTTGCATTCGTTCGACAAAGTATGGCAACAAAATCGAAAAAAGTATTATAAAATATTCACAAAAAAAAAACAGAAACACAAGAAACGAATGAGACGAATGTAAGTAAAATTAAAACAGACCTGAATTTTATGGTATCAAAAATTTCTGGACAGCTGACGACTTCATATTTCAATATCATCATCATTTGCACATAAGATCTATCTCCAAAATTAACATTCCAACTGAATCCAAAACCTAAACAGATTAGCTTCGGTCTAACAAACGCCTTTGACATAGGCCTGAAAAGGATCTTCATTAGTTAGGACAAATGAGATGCCGTGGCTTGATACAACTCAAATTAGTTCTAGTCTTCAACCGAACGTGTTTACTCACATCCAATGCTTTATTTGATCAGGGTAAGAGTAACAAACAATACAGACTAAAGAAAAAGCCAATTTATGCGTATGCGAATTCAAAAGGGTTAGATATCGCAAGCAAAGTCGTACTAAGGGCACACGAATTGCTTGGGCAGTTAGTCAATGATCAACACACACAGGCTGCGCGAGCTCTCGTCCAAAATCGCGCAAAAAAAAACATTGTTTTATTCGTCGAATAATCATTTATGTTTATTATTCAGGTCTTAACTCATCACAAAACAAAGTTGGCCTGACCTTATTTTTCAGAGTTTGTGTGTGCCTTTCTAATGAAATTCAGCTAACAACATTGTTTTTCAAATAGCATTACCTAGAATCTGGCGAAGTTATTTCCCAGTCAGACATAAGTTAACTTTGATCACAAATCACATTTACATTTTAAGTACTTATTCCCAGTACTCAGAGGCATACCTAAAAAATATTCGGAATGAGCCATAAAAATTCAGAATGAATTCCTTAAATACTCTCTTGGTATCAATAAAACTGACGGTTGCATCAAAATATCGTATTATGCTAATTTTGTTTATTGTTATTGTTTTTTTTTCTACTTTTGTATATTTATTTTTATTAATACTGGGTCGAAGTAATAAAGTCTTGAGTACGTACGTTAGACGAAGAAGCAAAACGTTATCGACGGCGATCGAAAATATATTGGGATATTTATCAAATGAAGAAGAATCCCATTTATAGATTACCATTCAAAATATTGTTTACATAATAATATTTTTTTCCCGTTGAAAAGTACGCAAAAATTAAAATGTTAAGGCGTATAATTAAGAAAAAAAAGAATGCTCTCCAAATGCAAGCCTTTTTATCATGCTGAGGCGGAAAAACCGCCTATTACAAATCTTTGTTAAATATTTTTAAAAGAGTGCGATCGTCTAATTCTCTAAATTTTCTCCAAAAATATGAGTTGTTCTCTTTTGGGCCCAGTCAGCAATTATATCCTGATGGTAAGTGCTGGTAAAAAAAAAAGGTGTTTGCTATTTTTTGATCCGGTGACATTATTTTTCCTATGTACCACACCTGGGGTAGATCAAGTTTTTTTACTTAAAAGCGTAGCGAATGCCGATACGTTAATAGCTATTTCATATTGGAAAGGACAATTTGTTGTAATGTACAAAGTTTACAATGTGTTAGGAGATTATAATATGGATGCAATTGGCGAGTTGTCGTTCATTGTGGCGTTTTAAGGGGAGGCCTTTGTTCAGCGGTGGACGTCTTCCGGCTGATGATGATGATGAATATCATAATATGCTAGGAGGTTAAAATGTCTCCAAAACTTACTTGTCATGAAAATGTTTATTATTCGTCGCGTACGAATCGAAGATGTAGTTCAGCATTGGAGAGTCGACCTTCCCATGCTTCTGCTGCCTCCTGGGTTTGCTCGTGACCCTCAGGTTCTTGAAGACTGTCGGCGGCGGAGTCATCATGGTGGACGCTGGTAGGATGCTCGGTTCAGTGGCTGGTGAGCCTGGTTACAAGAAGCAGATGTTAAATGCTGATTTTGATATTTTTTGGCAGGGTTTTTTCTCTAGGTCATATTAATAATTACAGGTAAAAAAAGGTTTAAGATTGGTAAAAGGTAGATTGCATCTTTCAAAAATCATACCAGAACCTTTATTTTCTCTGTCTAGCCTGATTGAGTAACCCACCTAATATAATTTGGGAACTTTAGCATCAAGATATATCAAAAGACGACTTCATAAATAGAGATTACATAATTTACGGACTATTTTTAATATTTACTAAATAATAATATGAAAAATAAGACTGGAAAAGCAATGAGCTCTGAATTTCTTATCCTACTTATCTGATGCCTGAAAATGTTTCTCGTACCTAAGTACTACAATTAAAGCAGTCTCGCGTATAAGCAAATATTTGAACAAGGATCGTTCATTTGATTCCATGTTTTAATATTTATTCTGCATAACATTCTAACGGAAAATACAGAATTAAAGGCTGTTATTTCTAAGAAATTAACGCTGGAGGCTCAAACAAAATTTAATTTTAAAATATTCAAAGGTAAAACTAGATAAACAGTTAACAATTAAATTAACATTTTTTTTTATACGCATTCAAATAAATGCACGTAATTTTCATCAAAACATTGACGTTTTACGTTATTTTATTGTCCAATTTATAATTCCACATTTTAATTGTCAAAAATGAAAACAATAAAAAAGTCCTAGCTGATTCTATACAAAAAATTAAATATTCAGAAGTCCATTTGACTGAAAATAGCAGTTTATTTTAAAAACACATGTTATTCATACCGTATGAATTGTATTTAAATATTCAAATGGAATGGTTCTAGTGTGCTTTATAACATACTAGCTGTGCCCCGCGGTTTCACCCGCGTTAATACTTATATCGCTATATTTTGGAAAATTAATACAATATCTTTATAAATTATAGCTTATGTGCTCTTCCGATGTATAAGCTACATTATTGTAAAGTTTCATTAAAATCCATTCCGTAGTGTTTGCGTGAAAGAGTAACAAACATCCATACATCCAAACAAACTTTCGCATTTATAATATTAGTAAGGATTGTTATTATTAATGATGTTTAACTATTGTATCATTGTTCAGCATACAGTTCATTAATCATAATAATATTCATTAATAAACAAGTAAGTGGGCTTAGTATTTAATATGTAGAGTAATTAATAATGCTACTTAACTATTTCATACTGTTGAAGACGTTTGTTATCTTTGTTATTACTTTTTGTTTGTTAATTTGAATAATTAAATAAGTTTTAGTTAATGTTTTAATATTTTTAGGGCTTTTGTGTTTTGTAAATAATAATTTATAATTACTGAATATAAAATTCTATAGTACTCTAATTAGAAAAATAATGATACACACTTTGAGCTCTTTAAATACATTCAGCAAAAAGTTGGCTACTTTCGACAGACAAAGAGAACAAAAAATAAAGAATTCTTTATTATAAGATATCACAAGGTTTTCTAAATTTTTTAATGATTACTAGAAAAATTTGGACTCCAGTGTAAAAAATGATGACGATATTTTATACTTCGAAATTACGAAAGCGAATGTTCGGACCGACAAAATCGCGACCGAAATACGCAACAGTGTCCTACTCTGAAAATTGTTCGGATTTATAAAGTTCGGCCGGAGCCATAGCCAATGTTCGGAAGATGGTCGGATTGAACGAAATGTAGTGCTAGAGTTGTAAATTTTATCGACACTTTGTTTATGGTCATTAGTATTAATTTCGATCCACTTTGGCTCGTGAATTACGGAGTAAAAAAATTTTTATAAGAAGAACAGATACCTTTGCTTTTATTTAAATATTTATACTTACGAATATTGTAATATTTCTTGAAATAACAACGTTAAATTTGTTACTGAAATTCAGACTCTTTTCTTCGATTGTCAAAATGTCTTTTTGACTATCGAAGAAAAACAAATTGAAAAATGTCAAAGGATGACATGTAAACAATCAAGCGATGATTGAATTTATTATTTCTGCAATATTTATAAAAATAATGCTTAAACCAAGCTAAATCCAAAATTCATGCGTCGTACTCTTTACTGACTGAAGTTTAAGATGTTCAAGTCATGAAATTACAACGAAAAACAAACTACCTATACGAAAAATGCAGTGAAGTACTGCTGCTGTTCAGTAGGTCTACTCCGAAATTACGAAAGCGAATGTTCGGACCGACAAAATCGCAACCGAAATACGCAACAGTGTCCTACTCTGAAAATTGTTCGGTTTCCTAAAGTTCGGCCGGAGCCATAGCCAATGTTCGGAAGATGGTCGGATTGAACGAAATGTAGTGCTAGAGTTGTAAATTTTATCGACACTTTGTTTATGGTCATTAGTATTAATTTCGATCCACTTTGACTCGTGAATTACGGAGTAAAAACAATCTTTATAAGAAGAACAGAGACCTTTGCTTTTCATTTAACATTTATACTGACGAATATTACAGTATTTCTTGAAATAACAACAATAAATTTGTTACTGATATTCAGACTACTTTCTTCGAGTATTAAAATGTCTTTTTGACATTTGAGGAAAAACAAATTGAAAAATGTCAAAGGATGGAAAGTAAACAAATCAATAAGATAAACATTGGATTAAAGATTACTTCGCAATTTTTTCCCAAAATATCATTATCGCCATGCCCAAACCGACAGATGCTCAAATCGATGCTCTCCTTAATTTTCTAGAAGAGCATCGAGATTTGGCCCGTGGAAAATTGAGGAGCAATGATGGTAGGTCTGTAAATACACGGCTTTGGGATGATTTATGCACCACGCTGAATGCCATGGGCGGGTGCATTAAAACAAAAAAACAATGGCAAAAAGTAAGTCATTGACATGCTATTAAGTAATTAGTAGATATTTATATCTACATAATATTCCTGTCCATTAAGCTTCATGCATTACATTGTTACTTTATTTTAGGTGTGGACAGACAAGAAATATTTTACAAAAAAGGCAGCAGCGTCTGCAAGGCGGTCTGCGTCTGCCACAGGAGGTGGACCATCGACAGCTCCTTCCCTCTCCCAAAGGGATTTAAAAATAATATCTATAATGGGAGATGGATTTGGTGAGCCGCAGACCTCGGCGAAATCAGAAGCTTTCTACGATGTATGTATTTTTTCAGATGTTTGTGTTTTGTGTATCAATATGGTTATTTTTAATTGCTTAATATATCGCATTACAGCTATCAAAAGATGATGGTGATGGCTGTACCACACCATCGGAACAGGACTGCCCACCATCACCTGCAGCCACACCAGCAGCTCAAAATAGCTCACGCGGCTCTTTTACTTGTAAGTGTTCTTGTATATGTTGTTTTTATAAAGAGTAAAATTAAATTTTTTATATCTTTTTAAATTTTACAGCCACAAGACGGCGCATCGTATCTCGGCGGCGAACTCCGCCTATTCTAGCCTCGAGCTCAGTGCGACAGAAATTTTTTGGTTTAGAGGAACGTCGTTTGGACATAGAGGACCAGCGGAACTCTGAACTAGCCGGAATAAAAGTGGCCCTCTTAGAGTTGTGCGGACATGTGAAGGACATAAAAGAAAAATGGAATGTATAGTTTTCGTTTTCGTATATTTTTTATCAGATTAACTATGTTTTATAAAAGTAATAAAATTATAAAAAAATATTAGTTAAAAATTGTTTATTAATTGTATAAGTCGATCCCTTTCAACTTGTCCTCTTCTAAGAGCATCGGTGGCAGATGTAGCAGGCTGATATGGGACCTGCCGGGAACTCTCAAAGTCAAGGTCATCCTGGGTTAGCTCAGGAGCACTAATCCCAGCTCTAATACACATATTGTGTAAAACACAGCAGGCTAAAATAATTTTGCCTGCTCTGTCGGGACTGTAGTGCAGCTCTCTCGCTGCCAAGAGACACCTCCATCGGCCTTTGAGTATCCCAAATGTGCGTTCAATGGTGGAGCGGGCTCGCTTATGGATTGCGTTAAATCTGCCTTCTGGACTGTCTTCGACAACAGAACTGACAGGCGTCAGAAGGTACTCCCTAAGAGGATACCCTGAATCACCTGCCAAAGTAAAAATAGTGTTGGTTGAATCTTATTAATTATATGTTATCATAAGTACCTACTTATTGTGTATTTTACAATGTACTATCTTATTATACTTGCCTAGCAGATATGTTGTCTCGCTTAGACTGTCCAGATGCCCCTTGACCTCACATTGCGACCAAATAAAAGCATCATGTGTGGCTCCACCAAAAGAAGCGTCAACATTTAAAATTACACAGTCTGCATCACATATCTGGAAAACATACTCTTATGACTCTTGGAATGTTTCATATGCATCAAAATCGAATAGTTTTGCGTGAAATAACAAACCATTTGGGTGTTAATTGAATGAAAATGTTTTCTGTTGAAAAACCGCTCCTCGTGTTCACTGGGCCTCACAACTGCAATGTGCGTGCAATCAATACACCCTATCACACCCGGTAAATGAAAGTTGTCATAAAATCTGAAAAGAAACAACATAATTTGTTGGAATAGGTACTTTGAGGCAAATGAAATAATAATAATATAAACTTTGAAACTAACTTCCTCTTAATAACATTTCTTTCGACAGTATTTTGAGGAAATTTTATGTACTTTCGAAGTATTTGGGGTGTATTTATTGCCTGCGAGACATCCCGTATACACCGGGAGACGGTTTGCTGGGCCATCGGACTATCGCTGTTTTGCCCCACCGAGCCTTGATAGCTGCCCCTAGCGTAAAAATTCAACGCAACTAGTATCTGAAATATGTAAATGAATTATCGTCATTATGTTCCTAACTATATCATAATTGTTGCAATTCGCAAAACTGCTACATTTGGTATCAAAAATACCTTTGTTTCGGGCTTGATTGCACGTTGATTTCGCATTCTGGGTAACAACGGCACCAAGTCCTGGCAGAGTTCCTCAAAAAGTGTCCGACTGAGTCTGTAATTTGCTACAAACTCAAGGTCGGGCACTAAATTGGTGTTCAACGAATCTCTCTGCCGTCTGCGATTCAATCCGCGCTCCATACCCTCTTCTCTGAGAGATTCCTCCAACAAAAACATGCGTAAGGCCATAATATTACAATTTTAAGTTTCAAAGTTACTTAAAAAGTGAAATCCTCAAAGATTAAGAATTAATCTCAGCCAAATAATAGATTTACGGCACTCAATAAGTAGATGTTTTGGTGACGTAAATTTTGACATAAATTTCACGACGCATCACTTGTCAAACTCGAATATTCGGTCGGGTTTTGTATTTCGGAGTAGGGTTTACGATACAAAAAACGTCAAAATAGAAGTTCAGTCGGACCGAAACCCACGAAACGAAAAATAATGTGTTCGGAGTAGGAAACGACATTTCATCGGCCGAAACTTCGGTTTTTACCACTTCGGAGTAGACCTACAGATTGTTGAGATTTTGGAGTACTCCGAGCATGTTTGCACCTATAGATGGAATTCACGTCTTCATTCTAAGAAATACGATGCCCCTTTTTACTCAGAAGTATCAAGTCTAGTCACAATGATATAATTAGTTTTCGTGGATAGATGGGAAGAGTCCCATCAGTAGTGGAGAGCTACACTGCTTTGCCATTAATTACGCACAAACAGCGCATTGAAATATTTTCATCGTCTTTCTACTGCCTAAGTTTTTATTGCTTATAATATATTTTTGTATGTCGCTAATGGTTCGTGTTAATGTTGTTGTTTTTTTATTTTATTCTATATGAAATAAATAAATACTAAATACATGTTGTTAATATTATTTAAAAGCTCATTGGGTTTTTGTTTTCTTATGTTCCTGTCTTGGAAGTTTATAGACTGTAAATTTTAAAAAGTTGCGTAGAAACTTACAAGCCGAGGATGCGCAAAGCACAAGCCAAGCACGAATACGTGAAGTGTGAACATACTAACGAACCTCGAAGGAGCACGCACCGATGTTCGGCTCCTGCTCTACTGTGCTTCCCTATAGACCGCTTTTTGATAAAAACAAAGGCGGAAAGCAATGTTCGAGGACAGCGGTCATTGACGACGCCTTTACATCCACACTTGAAGCCGCAAACGACGACGAGCAAAAGGCTCTGCTCTGGCTTGGGTCCTATGCGTAGAGGCAGTTTTAAAGTCTACAAGATATTTACATTATTAGAATTTTGAGGAAACCTAATAAATGAAATATCTGCGTAATTCGAGGTTATTCATTGCTAATGATCAGTACTATACTCCATGATTCAGTCATGTGAAATAATGAACCTCATATAGCGCTTCTAGTTTCCATTTATTATATCACAATTAAGGATAAATGAAATCTAACAAACTCTTAAATAAGAGTTAGGAAATAGCGTCAAGTCGATAAATACGAAGTAAAATATTGTAAAATAGGTGTAAAACTCAAGATAATGGTAATAATTCACCAAATGTAATATTTACGATACTCAATAAGTAGCTATTTTCGTGACGGAAATTTTGACATATTTTTCACGATGCAAGTCTTGTCAAAATCGAATTTTCGGTCGGATTTTGTGTTTCAGAGTAGGGTTTTTTTTACAATAAACGTCAAAATAGAAGTTCGTTCGGACCAAAACCGACGGAACGAAAATAATGTTTTCGGAGTAGGAAACGACATATTATCGGCCGAAACTTCGGTTTTTACCACTTCGGAGTAAGCCTACTTCTAATATGTAAAGATTACTTTAACCATTTTGTGCAGTTAGTTTTTTAATTACCAAATGAAGCAGGTAATTCTGACCATTCAAGTAACTCTTAAATAGCTGAATCGAGGTCCAATTGATTTTACAATTTTATTTTACAAAACCAAGATAAAACTATTCTGCGCTAGTGTTTACATATTATATCTTAGTAGCCTTGTAGATTAACTCTGCAGTTTCCAGGATAATCAGTAGCTTGCTTTAACGATGCTTAATTAACAATCCATTTGCAAAACGTGGTGATTACGGCCATAAGTCCTCACGACTGTTTATTGTTGCAGTCTCCATGAGATTTATGTTCTGCTCTACAATATACTGGGTCAATTTGGTCATTAACTTTCATTGCTATAATAAATATATACCTATGTACGTAGGTATGTTTTCTATGAAACTGTAAGGAATTCTGTTGTTGGCTTTCAAAATATACTTACAAATCTGTAACGAAGCCACCACTATGTCCAAAAGAGTATAAATTATCTATAACGTTAATAAAATATAAAACGAGAAATGCCTCTTAAGATTTTTTTTTGCGTTTAATGAAGTAATATGGGAAAAGGCTCAAGAGATGAATATGGTATAATGATAAGGCTTCTATTAAGAGTAGGTATATCAAACAAGAAACATATGATCGTTACATTATTTTGTCTTGAGATCCCAAAAATAAATTACGAGAGTTGTGTCAGAGGGCTATAAGTCCATTATGGGACCAACTTTATTAAATTGATTTCTCACAGATTGCCTTTAGCTAACAAAAAGAGGAAATGAAACTGAAGTGCCGCAAGAAACATGACAGCTATAATTCAATAAAATAAAAAGTACATAATAATATTTCACATGCCCACGAGTATAGGCATAGTTTTTGTGCAACATGTGCTTGTGACATTGACTCACCACAATTTTGTGTATATACAAATAAATGATTTGATTGATTTTAATGTTATATTCACCTGTAACGTTGGCTTGAGGAGCGATGGCCCGTGTGAGCACCGCCATTAGCAGCACGATGCGGTGCATGCCGCCGCATCCTACCCGCTCAGCAGGCTCGCTGCCAACAAAATTATACCTTATTACTCTGTCTGTAGGATTCCAAATGGTTTGCTTTAATTATAATAAAATACTTAGGTGTAAATATGTAAAGTTATTTAAATTATCAAAAGAGACTATAAAGTATATGGCAATCAATGAGGGCATGGACGTCTTTCGAACATGATGACATAACATACATGAAAAAATATCTTAAAATAACGGTTGCATTATGTATCCCATTTTTTACCTAAGCAGGGTTCATAATGGTCTAAGAAAGTTTCTTAATGTTGGTTGTAAATTGACTATTGTTTAAAAGACAGTTGAATACAATAATGAAGATTTTTAATCGAACAACTACTGCGTACATAAATTACTGTCTACGTTTATTTCTCTTAGGACTTATTTCGGTAGAAATAAAGAAAACCTATGTTAAAGTATAGGAACGATAAAATTCCTCTAAGCTAGGTATAAGCTAGGATAGGTTTTTTGGTATCAGAAATAGCCACAAAAACCAAAAATACAGCTAAATTTATCAAACAATTTTCACGAAAAATCTAAGCGATCCTTGTAAAAAACAATTTAAATATTAAACAAGTACCATTTCGCTTCCCCGAAGAAACACGAAACAAAATACGGTTAGGTACAGTTCGGGATCTGTTCCGAATCCCTCGCAAAATTGAGTATTAACCTGTCAGAAACTGTAACTAAATATTTAATTTGTTTACGCAAAATAAAATCTTAAATGGGCTAATTGTTTGCGAAGTTGATCCTAATATTAGGAACATCAATTAAAAATTTAAAGGAAATGAATTTTTAAAATGGTTGGGTAATGGTTTGTTTTGTTATTTTAGGGTTATGGCAAGAAATAGCTTCTGATTGACCTCTGTTGGGTTGTTATGTTTTGTAGGCTCATTATTTTTAAGCAAAGGCGAGAGCTTTACAAACAAACTTTGTAGATGATTTTCGTCTCATGGGATCTATTTTGCGAAATGTTTTGTTTTTACGTCTTCAATAGGTACGTATTCTTGAATAGATAGTAGGTAGGTACAAAGCCTCATGTCGAAGATGCGCCATTAGCTTATTCTAATATAAAAATACTAAAATCGAAACTGAAGCTTTTCGCTGTTATTCATCATCATCTCCCTTCTTAAGTTCCCAATCCTTTGTAGTCGGCGCAATGCATATTTTGCCATTTCATCTACTATTCGTCATCTCAGCATACATTCCATTAACATGAATAAAAATAATATCATAAAATTTAAACCTTTATAGCCAGGTACCTATTCAGAGCAAAGCCTAAGCCACTATTTCTCGTGACACAAATGTCAATACCCATTCAACCAGACTCTGAATCGAAAGCTATCTATTTATACTTTTAACAGTGACGTCACAAAAGTATATTTGACTAGTTAAATCTCTAACTGGCCTCTAACGTAGTTTTAACGGAGTTTGTAGACCCTGGCTTACTCTAAAACTAGAATAGGTTTTGTTTTCTACTATCAAGAGGAACTTTTTGGGGTTGTAAAACGGAATGTGTACTAAAATACCTATGTAGGTAGGTATATTAGGATAATATCGGGTTTTGTATTATTTATTTATTTAAAGCCTGAACTGTCCCACTGCACTACAAAGGCCTCCCTTCCTTCCTTCTTTCCTCAAGTCTCTTTTGTTTACTGTTTTATATACAACTACATAATTGTATAGTAGATAAATTGGAGAACTAGGAACCTACATGGTTTATTTTATAACTTACAAGCTAAATTATTCATATAAACTATTTGTAAATATCATTATAAACAGTTGTATTTTTATCGATGGATACTAAAATATTGATTAAGCCTCGTTTTAAGTAAACTATAATTGTTCAAATTTTAATGGTTAAAAAAACCTATTTTATTAAATCTTAAGTGATTGATGTCATGTGGCTCGAGACAGGAAGGTCTGGAGTCAGAAGGGGAGACCTTGGCCCAGCAGTGGGACACTTAATAGGTTTATTAAAAAAAGTTCTGTTTTTATATCTCTATAAAGTTTTATTAAATTATGAAATATCTTTCTTCTGAACCCCGTTACACAGTATAAATATCAGGCTTATAATGTACAAAACAAACGGCACGTTTGTGTATGTTCCTAGAGATCGCTTAAAATAAACAGTAACCTGTTATCCATCAATCTTCAGATAATAAACCGTTGAAGCAATTTAGATTTCGTAACAAATCATTTGCATATCAAGTTTTAACTAGCAGAACTTCGGTTAAGTTAGACGGTAGTCCAGAACAGTTCTATTGAAATTTACGTACAGATATTGTGTTATAGTTTATTTCTTTGGTATAATTTTGAGCAAGATGTTGTAGGACTTGGTCAGTAGTTTGAAACAGTTGAATTACATTTGTTGCAGGCATTTAAATCTTATATAACATAACATAACATATCACCGAAGGGGTAGGCAGAGGTGTACCAATGTACATCCACAGTTCGCCGATATGTTTTAGGTCCTATGTAATAAGGGGCCAGCCTATTGCCACTAACCGGGCACAAATCCAAACTCCGACCTGCTACTGAGAATGTCATAGAAAAACCCAATAACACCTTGGTCGACTCGGGAATCGAACCCAAGACCCCTAGCGTAGCAGTCGTACTTAGCAACACTAGGCCAACGAGGCAGTCTTAAATCTTATATATTATTTATTATTAGTCACTGTTTTTGTTAACCACTATTTTATGTTAATATTACACGCACATAAAAGCAATCTTTTTTTACAAGCCAGATTTACATGCGGTTATTTGTAAAAATAAATGGATGTTTGTAACACGGTGACGCAAAAAGTATTGAATAAATTTGGATGAGATTTGGCTCAAAATAAGTTTATTGTCTGGATTGCATGTGACAAAATATGACATTCTATCATTTCTGAATGATCTTTTAAATCTCAAGTAAATACTAAGATTACTTGTTAGTCTTTTGACCAAATAATCTCATTTACTGATATTTGAAGTAAACATTGCTACTAGTCGGAGTCTCTCCGAAGGCCAAATTAAATCTTATTAACAAAAAAAACATATTATCCCTAATTTCACTGTTTTTTTTTTTGTGAAATGGCTCTCTAAAGGCAAAAGTACGCTTATTTGACCTGAACGACTCTACTGTGTGTATATAACAACTAGACAGCTAATAAACATTTCCAATTACATACAACTAATAGAAAACACGATCCACTTAACATGAGACGAATAAGATACCGAGTCCCAAAGCGCGAACTTCGTACGAAATACACTGTAACCACCTAATCTAACTTCCGAAGAAGGCTGAGATAAAAGTTTTAATTGCACTCTGATACAGTTTAAGCAAACATTAATAACAATATCGCATTCGATAACATTAGACTGTTTTCATATTATCCGATACGATACTGGTATAGAATATCGATACAATATCTGTGTCGGGCACCAATATGATATTGGGGCAAGTAATATGTATGAAACTTAAGGTATCAATACTTTTGCTTTTTTTGTCATTGATTAAATTCGAACTATCATAGACTAATAAGTTGCCACCTGGATGGCTTGATTGCTGCACTAAATCACATCCTGAAGTGTGCAGGTGGTAGTTGTTGCCCAGATGTTGGGCAGGCCAAGAGATGCGCCATGTCTTGCTTTGTTGCACCCCACTGACATGCGATGTGTGACCGATCGACGATACGAATGCGATCTTAGATATGGCGATATTGTATTGTATAATGTGAAAAACAGGTACAGGCATATATTCTACTTGCCCCGCATGCAATGTGTGTCTGATCAATGATAGCCCACAAAACGATACAAATCCGATATCGTGTCAGTATCCGATATGGATATCGTATCGGATCGTGAAAACACTATTATTACTTTGTTCCCTGAAGGCAAGTATAATTTCACACTACGTTATAAAGTTCCCTTAGAATTCTCTAGGGGAAGATCGCGCCCTGCAAAAGTAATTAGTGGAAGTTTTTGCGTGTTCTCTCTATATGAAAAGGAATATTATTATGTTCGTATGTGGTAGATGAGTAATATTTGTAATGTATGTCTGATAGGTAAAAACATTAGGCTAGCAGTTTTTTTTTTATATTATACAAAATGGGTTGGTATATTGGTTTAAAATGTCGTATAAGAAATTTGTTTTCATTAGCTCCACCCTCATTTTATTCTACTTAAATATATATCCATATAAAAAAAATGTAACTCAAACTAACTCATCTACCATAGTATTTAGTTAAGGTAAATTTAAACATTATGTAATTAAACTTCATATATTATGTTTACAATAACAACAGAAGAACTAACAAACAGATTAATTGTATAAGTTTAGATTATACGGATCATGCCATTTTGCAGTTACCACTAAACTAACTTTCTAGGGACCCTAAAAATTATAATAATCATTGTAATTCAAGACGTTGCTGAAACTAGCTCTATTTAAGTTTCAAATATTAGATTTTCATGTCACTAAAGTTTCGCAATAAATTAATTACAAACTTTATTCTCAAAGGCATTTAAATTGTGTCTTCAAAAACTTAGCAGACTTAAGAATACTTCATACTGAAAATTATTTGTAACGACTTGTTTTAATTGTTCTCGAACAAAACTGTAGTACGTAACAATCATTATTATCCTTTCTGAATGAAGGCAAAAACAATGTTGATACTTCGATTGATTCTAATTAGTGTACCATTTCAAACTTATAATGACTGTCGTTAATTATCCCAGTGCTGGATAAAGATTATTAATCATATACAAAAAAATATGTGCGCAAAGGAGCGTCAAAAGCTTTATGAGTTCAACGACTTTCATTCTAAATTAACATTCATCCGTTCCATTTAATGACTTACTACAAACAACACACTCGGTATTCTTTAAGACTGTTCAATAGGGATGATGACTAATTTATATTTTTTAGTCCATCTGTTAGATAAAAAAAATATATTAGACACGTATTTTTTGTTTTGTCCCGTAGACAAAGAATGACGAAGATACAGCGATTTCAGTTCTTGCGCGACGTCACGTTTTAGCATAAATTGTACTCAGCCGTGACGTCATAAACCCCCACTACTGAAGTTTAAAGCGGTTTATCTTCCTATTTTTTATTGATTTGACAAAAGAAAAAAGACGTGTCTGTTATATTTTGATTATCTAAATGACGGACTAAATAAATTTTGACTTTTCATACCTATTCATCTACCCTATTATTGGCAAATCTAACGACAACGAACGTGATTGGTTGACCAAACACACAACAAGGAATAACAAGACTGTTAGTTCAGTCAATAAATCACCCATAAGACGTTGACTGCGTGAGCAAGGCCCTAAGCAATTACTTCTGAACATTGTCCAGGGTGCTTAAATAGTTGACATACTAAAAGTCCTGACGTCTAGGGGGTGAGGCGGAGTGGGTTTAAAGTTCCCATTTTTCAGTTTTTCGCTAATATCTTTTAAACGGTGCGTCATGGAGATAAGAAGTCTTCTACTCAATGAAAGCTTATAAAATTATGTACAACTTTTATCGTATGCACTTTTTCAAATTCCTACCTATTTTCGAACTACACATTCCGGAAGAATGAAATTTGAAAAAATCTTCTTCGATTGAATACTACCTTTTATATACTACTTCCTTCACGTTATTTGGGGATCTAGACACGCGGCAGCGAGTCAACCCAAGTTCAAGTAAAAAAACTGGCTAACCAGCACCAAGTGTATCATTACAGGAACCACTTGGTGCCACTTTTGACCCTTCTATAACTCAAAACTTCTTTAAAGTAAACACATATAACTAAGTGTGTTTAATAATATCCATAAGGACATCTAGAAGCCCAAAGTTCATGAAGCTAGCTCAAACTCACTCCGCCTTACCCCCTAGACGTCAGGACTTTTAGTATGTTAACTATCTAAGCACCCTGAACAATTTTCTGAAGTCATTGCTTAGGGCCTTGCTCACGCACTCTACAATCTCTTTGTTGACTGGACTATGTATTGATTTCACGTTTAAATAAGTATTTTTTTATATCATAGGGGTAGGTACAAACATCAATATCAGCAATATAGAAACTAAGGCTATATTTAAAAAGCCATTTTCTTAACTCAAGATGGCTGGGACACGGCTGAGGTATTTTGAGATGACCTACTCCTGTCGCTTGATTTAGCTACGGAGGTAAGTTGTCAAATAAAGCACAAAGAAACACACTGTTAAGTATATGAAGATAAAGGTCCATTGTAATGTGGTTTAGCAAGGTTTTAATACTTTAACTTTAAATTGCAGTGTGTGATGGTATATGTTACCGAGAAGAAGGTGTAGAGACCAACTAGCCTCCTACCGATAGGAATGGCCCACCTAGGTCAAGACAAAAATGCGTGGAAGAGTGAAAGAGAGGCCTTTGCCCTACAGTGGGGCAAGACGGGCTAAATAGATAACAGACAGATTGTCATTTGTCATCAGAGATGTGCGTAAGAAAAATAAATTGTTGTTCAAACGGTAAAACTTCTTTAAAACTGCCTTAACTGATAAACCACAAAATAAAATTTAACAATTACATAAACATATCTAATCAGTAACACTTTGTTTGTCACTGAATTATAACTCACACAGGTATCTTTAAACGCTATAAATCTGGCAACACATTATATTAATTAAGAGGGTGATTTAATTAGTGTGAATTTCAACTCTCAATTCTATTCCCTAATATGGACTGTATGTAATAGTTGTCTGAAATAAAGAATATTTTATTTTTATTTATTTTTTTATATAGAATAACATTCCGAAATAGAATTCATCGAAATAGTTTTCATACTGTTGCTGAAACCGAAACACAAATTAATATATGGCAACATTTTAAAAGTTCTTGCAACTAGTTTGGTATGAAGTTTAAAAGCTCTTAAATGTTGGAAACCATTCGCTTTTCATACGAGTATATAATCCGAATGCAGTCGTGATGTATGGGAAAGTTTTTGATTCATATTTAATGCAGAATAGAGCATTCCGATATAGATGTATATTTGATTGTATTTCCGAGTTTGTGTTTGTTAAATCTCGATACTATTTATAAATAAACAGATTTTTAAACAAATATCTTTTGAATTTATTTTACGTTACTGAATATTATTGTGACATGAAAATAAGGTTTTATAAGGGTGAAGATGACGATAATTTCTCATATTGCATTTTTTATACATTTTTTCTTCAAGTTAAATAAGTGACCAGCTACAAAGGTAGCTGGTCACTTATTGGGATCTAGGCGATAGATTGTCAAAGGACTATCTATCGCCTAGATCCCAATAAAAAGATAATCCATTAAAAGTTTCACCTTTAACTGTATCTGTAGGTAATGAAAGACAAGAATTTAATATGCCAACACTATTCTACATACAGGCTGTCAAGGAAACAACCTATTTGCGTCGATCACCCCTGAAGGGTTCGATCTCAATCCATTTTATCAAACTTCATCTTTCACTTCACGAAACAACCTGACAGCTACTGAATTAAAAGGTAAAGGAAAGGCTCAGCTTTTCAGAAATATATTCAGGAAATAACACGTTTTAGGATTTGTCTATTTTTATAATTTCGCATGTTTATGTGCCTTGTGTGTTAAGTATAAGAAAGACTAGATTATTTTTAACCAATTTAAAAAAAAAAAGAGGAGTTTCTCAATTCGGATGTTTGTATGTTTTTTTTTTTATACTACGTTTTGAAACCACGTGAAAATAATATTTCATGTTGATAATTTTTCATAAGTTTTATAGGTACTTTTTGAACAAGCTTCTTTTATTGATTTAAGATCGTAGGCGAAGGCGGAATGAGATTATATTTCATACCGCTTTCCCCCACGATTTAACACAACTTTTTTATATTTCAAAATATGTTGGTAATGAAATCATTGCGTATCATAAACATAAAAAAAAACCGTTCGGTTCGTTGCATCAAAAGTTATTCTTTTACATCGGACTAATCAATAAAATATAGGGGTCTTGATTAATAAGAACATACCTGGTCTATCTGTTTGAGGCTGTATTCGTTAATACGCTCTAACTTTAATGGTTTATAATAAAGCATATCCTATTTCATTCTTCGGAAAGTTTGGCTATTCGCATAAAAAAAACAGGAAACACTTTGACCTTCCCAGCAAAATTCTGAATCGAAGTCGGGTTACCTAATTCGTTCATATGTATAAATACATAAAAAGCTATTTAAAACAATAACGTCCTTTAAAATCTTCCGTCCAAATTACATAATTGCTACCTCTTTCCCAAAACGTTTAGGCCTTCAAAAACATCAGAATTCTATATAAAGCTCGTCATTAATGTAACATTTTGTTGTAATTGAAGGCTTTATTACGATTCTACTGTCACGTTCCGGCGTGACTGTCCCTTATTACACTAATGTGTTGGTAGCGTTTTAAAAGGTCGCTTCCCCTTTCTGTGGAAAAACCTTTGAAACACAAAGTCTTAATTGATGCGGCAATCGTCAGGGCAGTTTGCGAAATTGAGGTTGCGAGCTTGTAAAATGTTTTAGGTGTTGTACGTATAGTATTGTGTTTTTAGATTGAGGATATGTTTTTGATTAATACGGTATTGTGTTGGTTGGTTGGAAATCTATTCGGATAGACATTTGTCTAGTCATCAGGTATTTTGACCTTATAATTTACAGGGAAGGAGTTAAGTTGCTAGACATAAAATTTTCATAATTTGGAATTACACGTTGGAATAATTTGTCACGTCAAATCACCATTTTCCATTTTCCATATGGCCTCAAAGCCCTGTAAATTTAAATATGTCCATAGAGTTGAATTTTGTATGTCTTCTTAAGAAATTCATAAAGAAGACCACACAAAAAGCCAAGTATTATTTTAATACAATTCTAAGATTTTACCCGCAAATAAAAGCGAGAGCTCACTTAGTATTCTTATAAAAAGAGAATACCAGCAACTAGCCCAGAAAAATCTTTTAAATTACGCTGTTAAACTTTAAATACGCTTTACCATAACGCAAATGAGCGGAAAAATAAATTACCAACAAAATTAAATAAGTGTTATTATTATATCAGTATGCAAATACTTGGGCTAGCGACAAAACTTTAGCAGAAACATTTTTAATAAAAGACAAAATTTATCATAATATTCATAAAGTTGTCGGAAGTAAATAGAAATACATTATGTAATGAATCACTTAGGCATGACTGCATTAATTTTCATAAAGCATTTACTCGTTAAACGCAATGAGGTCGACTTAATTCCAACTGTTTAAAGCAAGGTTTCATATGGGTATATGTAGTTTTAATATTACTCAGCACTATTTATTTCAAATTAAAAAGTTGTATTATTAGATCAAAAATTCAAGAACAAAACATATGGCTTCGATATAGACGAAAATAAATAAATCAGTCACATTTCATTTAAGGCTTATGTAATAGAAGGCTAATGTTTAATTAAGAGGATTCATTAATTTATATTATTTTGCTGTTAGATTAAATTAACATTAAATAAAACCAAACTGCTAACATAGGGAAGTTTTTGTTTCTAAACCATTCTCTTTCATCAAAAAGTTATGATCGATTGATGACAGAAAAATATGATTAATATAACCTGCAAAATCAATTCAGGATCACCAGAAAATATATGTTTATAATCTAAATGTAATATATCGTAAGACCGTAAGAACACAATTTTCTTTCCTAAACGTATTTTGAAACTATATAATCAGAAAACCACTTAATTGAAATATGCTACGATATTCCAGCGAGTGTTTAGTAAAACTATAATTACTTTTGTTATAACGATACAAATGTAGGTCACAACTGGAAATATTATTCATTGTAATAGTTTCTTGTTCATTATTATAATAGCAGCTATTAATGAGAAGATTTGTATTAATTTAAGGTGTTTAGCTAATCGGTCTACAACATAATAAGTTGAAAAACGACGAAATGAAATAGTATTGTTGTTTTTTCGGCAGGCGCTAATGTGCCTGTTTAAAAAGTCTCCATTTTCATTACATTTTTGCATTCTCTTGTAATGCATTTTGGATTAGCACTAAAGCGGATTAGCAAAATATGAATTAGGTTAACAAACTATTTAGCTATAGAAATAACAGTATTTTTTTAGAGATAATGCTATGTATTCAAATACACTCACATTATCAGTTGAGAGCATTCCAAAATCCGAGACATCGGATCGGAGCAGCCTATGCAAAGTGTACCGAAATTTTTAATTTAGATAACGTTTTCAACCCTTAGACCCTTCGATGTTTGTGACCAACTCCTCTGGAGAAAAAACCCCTTTTAACTTCATTTGTAAGGAATGGAACGATGCCCTTTGGGACTGAGTTTTGCATGACACTTCGTTTACTAAACTTTTTTTGAGTTTCTTGTATTTACCTGTTTGCTTTGGGTTCGAAATGGCTTCGGAAGTGTTGACAATTGGCTGTTTTGGGACGATAACGTAAAAGGAATTGGAAGGGTTTTTTTATTTGAACAGTTTTTGGCAATTTGGTTTTGGTAAGCGAAAATATTTAGAACTGTTTTTAGCAGTTAAAAAATCATGTTTGAGATGAACAACGGTTGTGTTTTATTGGTTCAAACCTTTTTCATTTAAGATGCATAAAATGTTTGTTTATCCAAATTTTTCATGCTTGAATTGAGAAATAATCTGAGAAATGTGAAATACACAATCAAGAATATGTAAGAAATGGAAAGGTGTATTAATTTCATTTAAAATATTTTCTACGATATGAAATCAGCAAAGATTCATTAAGATTAAAAATATTATGCGCTCTCTAGACAGCTATTATCGTTTTTAATCTCGTTAATTAAATACACAGGTACATAAGTCTAGGCTTAATCTTATAACCCGATAAAAGATTTAAATTCGATTTTATAGTAGGAGATTTGCCTTTGAAGATACCTTACCGTACCTCCTAGAAGTCATCATCATTTGCAGAATAAAAGGCAGCAACTCAAAAGTTAAAAATCAATATTCATACTAAGCTTTTTTAAAAGGCGCTTTTTATTTTTATTTTCCAGTCAAAGATCGAAATTTTGAAATTTAAAGTTTAAAATGAGCCATGTTAATAGAATAGAATAAATAATTTTAAAATATTTATAATAAATATAGACTGACCACAACACTAGCTTGCAAAGACAATATTGTCTGAAAGGAATGATATTAAATAGATCACAATTTACTCCACATTCAACAAATATGTCCATGCAAAAGATGTGTCATAATTTCTTATATAGATATAAGTAAGTAGAATAAAAAATACTTATTTTTTATTTAAAAATATACACCATTTTCCAAGGTTTTGTTAAATCCCTACAGAACTCCAGAAGGTAATCAATTGTACTAACTCAATTCACTCAGGCATACAATTTACAAAAGTGAGACCGCCCCGATAACGTCTATCACAGCTAATGAATTGCGGTTAGTTATATGAAATTAACTAGAAAAATCATGACGGGCCATTCCGTAAGAAAGTCGTATAACTAATAAGAAATGATTCTGCAATAAAATTGTTATTTGAGTCGAGGTTTTTTTTCAGAATAACCTAATTGATAATTTAATAATTCAAAAGTCGAAGTGATTACTTTTAGCTTTTGGCTACATTTAAGGGATTTAGCGTAGGTATGTGCAAACAATTGTTGGTACACATATTCATGGCATTTGTTCTAACATAAACATAGCTTACTAACTTTAGTTGTGTACATACCTTTTATAGCGAATTAAACAGAGTAGACTAAAAAGGGTCCTTAACTCCAGATTGTAAAATATATCGTGTGTATTGAATATTAATAGTTTAAATTGCATAATAAATCCTTTGTGTCCAAAGGATTTTTTTATGAAATAATATCACAATTATCATAAAAATCGATGGCCTCGTTTAACTCACACTACAATAAATGGTTATTTTTACTCGATAACGATGTCTTTTAACGAATTCTCTGATCACAATGACACAGCTTTCCGTACACCCGTTTCATTTGGCGACAACCACAAATCAACTAAATAATGCTAAATGAAAAGCGATTTTCTACTGCGCTGACTCTACAATTCTTTAATCAATTGTTTGTGACTTGCTTAGTAATATCTGATAAAAGGTTAGTCCGTTATAAAACTGTATCTGCTGAGGAGAAAGATGAGTTCTTTGACTATTAACATAAAACTATATTTTCTATCTTTGATAGTGATTAATTGATTGCACACAAATGTGTATAAAAACCAGTTCAATAAAAAGAAAACACAACTACTGGATCAATTTTGATAAAATTTATAATCTAAGAGCTCACTTCCGAGGGTATACCTGGTTTGTGACGATGTTGAAATTAAAGCGATGAAAAAATAATTTTCTAAATCGGCACAAGCATACATTACAAATAAAAACAGAAGAATTGACCACTTCCGCTTTTTTAAAGTCGGTTAAAAATGAATTTAACCTTGGACAAAATTATTCAGTTCATTTTACATTAATAAATAATAATATTCTGGGACAATTCACACACGGTAATCTGATCCCAAGCTAAGCAGAGCTTGTGTTATGGTAACCAGACAACTGATAAACATACTTATATATTCCTAAATACAATACATATTATAGATAAATTACACCCAGACACAGAACAAATGATCGTGCTCATCACACAAACATTTGTCCAGGGTGGAAATCGAACCCGGACTCCAGTGTAGCAGTCAGGGTCACTAACCACTAGAACAACAGGTCCACCAAATTAAAAATAAATTAACAAATACCTTTAATAAATAAATAAACAAATACCTATATAATTCAGCTTAGAATGACGGATAGAATGTGTACTGTGAATGTGTGGGCTGCGTCGAATTACTGTTTGGATAATCAAAGCATATTTGACATAACTATGGAAGTCCTATGAATAGTTCTATTGCCTATCTGAATTCAAATTGTGGATTCCAGTTGGTACATTTATTTAGAGGTTAAAATGAATGGCAAACTTAATTAAGGTACATTATTGATTATATTTGAAAAATCTGCGCCAGCTTCAGTATCCAGTATGAGAAAATATAAGGAAGATTATGAATGACTCAATAATCAAGGCTGTATTTTTTTAAGCTATAATAATAATAATCCTGCCTATAAACGTCCCACTGCTGGGCACAGACCTCTTCCCATATAGAGAAGGCACGAGCATTGATCACTACGCTTGCTCACTGCGGATTGGCGATTTCAGATCCCAAATTTTGGAATCCAGGTTTCCTCACGATGTTTTCCTTCACCGTTTATCAGAAGTGTTTTAGAATAATTAAGAAAGTACTATATGTACTTTCTTAATTATTCGAATTCGAATTAATTATTAGAATTTGAAAAATTACATTGGTACTTGCCCGGGTTCGAACCTGCAACCTTGTGCATACAAATCCGTTCATTGAACCGCTGGGCCACCACGACTTTTTTAAGCTATAATTGTTGTATAAAGGTATAAAGTTTTTGAAAGTAATGCTAATGGATACAGATCTATATCCACATAAAGTTTATCTAAAAGTAAAGGTAATCATTGTCATCAACCAATTCCTTTATTTAAGGTTTGCTGCAATTTGGTTTGGATGGAACCACAATAGAAAAAAAAAAAATCTACCAAACTTATTCACCTCGTCATAAAATACCTGAGTTAAAAAACAAACTAACATAATTCCAAGTTACAAGACTCAAAACTTAATTCAAACACTGAAAAATATCAAAATCAACTTTAGGTATTAAGTTGAGCACTAGGTACATACTTAATGCCTAAGTTAGGTTTCACGCCAAAACTTCCACAATATTACCTCTAGTCGTGACTTTCGTGAACTGTAATTTAGCGCCCCATTGAGCTTCATTGGTTTAATAATATCAAGCTTCATTCAATTTTATGTATTTAAACTTTTATATTGATGTCGCAAAAATAACTTGCTGTGTTTGTGAATAAAAGTGCAAATAAAATAAAATAAAGTTACGAATCTTTCATGTCTTAAATAAAAAATTATTGGAAGAATAAAAATATAATAAAGAGGATGAGAATTTTAATTAGACTTGTGAAAAAACCTAATTAAAATATAGTTTAAAAACATTTTCAGGACCTGATCTAGGCATAGGACATTGAAGGCGTTTTCATTTAAAAAAAATACAAATATATAATTTATGTATATTGGCATAGCCATTCAACGGGGCAATGCAGCCAGCCTTCTGGGCACGTTCCCCGCCATTGACCAGGATGACGATGAGTTCTTTGACGCTGTTTAGTTTTTATTTATGTAAGTTTTAATTGTAGTATAGTTAGAGTTTGTTCTTATATTAGTTTTAATTGTGTATATTTGAATTTAATTTGGAAAATAAAGTTATGGCTATTTAATTAAGTGTATCTTAATTAATTAATTAAAATATAATATAGATTGGATTCCAATAATAATAATACAATTTTATTACGTGCGTCGTTTTTCCAATCCCTATGAATTAAGTACCCCACAACAAAATATAGAAAAAATACTTACATGCCTAATAAATTCTATTCCATGCTAAGTTTATAGTAAGCTCTCAATCTCCTAGTAAAGCCTACTTCAAGCTATTTTCCACCTCGTTGAACAGATTCACTTATTTCAGCATGCTACTTAGGTGTCGAATTTACTTTTCTTAGTACAGCAAGATAAGGTTTACAAAAGGTTTTAGGCATTTTTAACCGACTTCAAAAAGTAGGAGGTATTCAATTCGACTGTATTTTTTTGTTTGTTACCTCATAACTTTTGACTGGGTGTACTGATTTTATGATTCTTTTTTTATTCGAAAGGTAGTCCTTCCAGTGAGGTCCAGTTACAGTTGACAGTGGGATCCATAAGAAAACCACATAAAACTTATTTTGAAGTCGATTTTTTGTAAGAATTATTGACACACCTATTTACTTCATAATCGTATAAGTATATAACGGTCGTTGTTTGTATGCATCTTGTTTTTTTTTATGTAACCTCTTTAGTTTCCCACTGCTGGGCAAAGGTCTCCCCCATCTGACTCCAGACTTTTTGGTCTCGAGCCACATGACACCAATCACTTAAAAAGCAATCGATTTCATCTTGTTATCATGTTTCAAAGATTATAAATGACGGGTCAAATTTATAATATTTCTTTGATCAATACAAGTTTTAAACCACGAAACAAATCTATTAAATTCACTAACCACCATTTTTATTCACGTGTAAGTTTTTTTTTGTGTTAATCATAATAACTTTCGTAGATAACAAAAAAAAAATGATATTACCATAGTGAAAGTAAAACACAATAGTAACCAACAGCTACGGCTATAAAGGGTGAGGTAACACAGGGTGTGTTCATATTACTCACAATAGTTAGTTGACAAATAAGCTGCGTCACGTCAATTTGCTTGGTTTGGGGTTAGTTCACAATTAAAGCCTTGTTTACTCGCGTGTGTTTCACTGTATAATATTAAGGTATAACGAGCTGTAGATGAAAATGATATTATATTGTGGGTAATGCAAGTACATAATATTATTATGTAGGTGTCAGAAAATATTACGAATGTGGAAGTTTGTAAGTTTAAGGCATGTATTATATTGAAATGAAACTACTTTTTACGGATTTTTACGCGGTTTGTATTTAGATTCTTGGTCCCGACGTTTCGACACCTTTGCAGGTATCATGGTCACGGGCAGACTGAGATGGCGTTCGTCTTGACAGTGGATGTTGCTCGTTCTACCTTCATATTTTAACTAATTATTTGAGTTCCGACCTACGCAATATGAGCTCACTGTGTCTTGATGTCTTGCAGCGCTGCTTTTGGGTTTGGCCTTGAGTTTATGTATTATTGGGTCCCAAGTAGGTGATATCTTCCAAGCATTGTAGCTCTCATATGCCTGGACTGATAGTGATGCGTTTTTTGTTATTGATGAAATTGAAATGATGATCAACTATGATTACAAGCTGTTCATTAAATGTCTGTCTAAAATTTAAGATTATCACATCTTTCGAAACCATTTTCAGAAGTTTCGCAGAAAACTTAGTGCAGTCTTGAGCCCTTTTTCAGGCTCTTTAAAGTTAACGTGTCAAAATAGAATGATTTATCGATAAACGTATATGAATATTTGGTTAAATATTCAGGTTCATTTATCGATCATTCGTATTATCATCTATTTATAGTCAATTAATTGGCCCAACACAAGACAGACTTTTTTCCTACATAAATCAAGGCTTTCTGTACTGGACCAGGAGGAATTACAACAAGAAAAATATACTTATAAAGACTGAAGAAAAATACGAGTTTACCACTAAATTCCCACAACTTCTTTTCCACACATTTGTAAGATACTCAAAGGGAGCTCAAAACTACTAAATCAAACAAATATAAATATACCTGGAACTGAAACCGATATAACTTTGGTATATTTCCAATATTCTAGACGATACATTGCAGACTTTCCAATATAGCGCTTTCGTTTTCAAGTGGTCATTATTTTAAGCGGTAGAAATTACCGTCATTGGTAAATTAATGGTTAATGTTGTAAAAAACTATGATGATACCTATTGTGGTCTATTTAATAGAAAACTTTGAAAATATTCAGGTTTATGTATAAGTAAAATAGTCCAGCCTATAAACGTCCCACTGCTGAGACGACAAGTTGTAGAGACGAATGGAAGCTGAATACGCATTGCGCCGAGCCCAAATAATTGGGAACAGGGCAGGGAGATGATGATAATGAAACGTCCCACTGCTGGGCACAGGCCTCTTCCCATATAGAGAAGGCACGAGCATTGATCACCACGCTTGCTCACTGCGGATTTGTAGCATCAGGTTTATGTAGTTATGAAAAATCTTTTGTTGTCAACTGTCTTCGTTTTCATTACTATTAATCTTGTTTTTAGTTACCTTAGAAAAGGTTTCAAATATTCCGGAATGTTTAATGTTTAACTTTTAAATTATATTCTAATCTTTAAATAAATATGTAAAAAATACTGTAACTTCAATTAAAAGGCTAAATAACTGTACAATAGTATTCAAATTCAAAGCCACCGCTTTCCCAATATGGCGACTACAAAAGAAAATTTAATTATCAACCAGGATCACGTAAAACTAAATTCAAAAACTCCATTAGTAAAAGTACGGCTTTGTCTCCATTACAGGAATCTAATAAAAAACTATAACGAAATAGAGCTATCGCTGAACAAGTCAAACAAATTGGGACTAATTTTATTACTTGTAGTAACGAGGTTTATTCGGCTGTCTTCGTAAATTGCCGAAGGTTCCCGAAAATAACCGAATGTAAGGATGACGGAAATTAGAGGTTTTAGTCGCAGTGCGGTGTTTAGTAATCAAATTAAAGATGGCTCATCTAATATTTATATTATAATGAAGCTTTTGGCTTAGTGAAGTTAGTTTCTACCCTGTGTTTGAAATAAATAAAACTTGGTTGAAATTATCTCATTCATAATTTAATTAGCTTTATGAGCTAAATTCTTTGTAACAAATGAATATCGGCGATAGCGTTGCTGAAGAAAACTTATAGTTTTTTTTTTTTTACATTTCTTAATTTTAATAATTACTATTTTAATTATAAACTTACACTAAAATTAAATCTAACTATTTTTAAATTATTTTTTCTCACCTAGTGATATTTTGTTATTTCTAAAATAATTTTAATTGTTCAGAACTGCAATAATTATAATTAATAAAATTATCAATCAGGAACAAGCCAACCTTTGTCATTAACGAAATATATATAGATATCAGTCAACTAAGCATATTTCCAAGTTCAATTAGATACACGAATATTCTGAGCAAAATGGAACAAAAACATACCACTCGAATTGACCGCTTGCAACGAGAAACGTGCGCTGTAGTGCAAGGGAAGTTTATTTTTCTTTTTAATTTGCTTCACACTGATGCAGCTTGGTAATTAAGGCATTTTGTGTAAGACTATAAAGCTAACATTCTATTCTGAGTTGGATAATAAAAAGTTTATATTGATAGGAAATAATGGCTCTTCCAATAAAATAATTAAACAGGATCTTTTGCAGGTATGTACGATATAAATTTTGTACGTAAATAGTTCCCATCCCTTGAAAACAAATTGTTGTAATGTTATAATTTTTACGTTTTTCTTATCTTTTTCTTAACCTATTAGATACTGTCCCACTGCTGGGACACTCTTTTCCACCAGAGGGCAAAGGCCTCACTTTCCATTCTTTTTATTCGCCCGTTCTTGAGCTATTGTTGCCCGTAATATTGAATAGAAGTCAATATAATTAAAATTTGCGCTAGGTAAGTAGCTCAAAAGGGTTAAGAAAAGTTTTTATTAGGCACTTGTTTTAAACATAAAAAAAATACCTGCATATAATTTATTGGTTTGCTACTATTAGCAAAACCATGAACTCGATGAGAAAAAACTTAATATTGCAAGATTATTGCATTATACACCTAAGAAGGTTGAATGTAAATCATAAAACCTTAGAAGGTTGTATAATTATGAACACAGAATCGACATGCATCGCCGTTCCTGTTATAAATTATGTACAATTTGCTATGGCCGCACAAAGAGGTTTTAACTGAATTGACTGCGAATGATTAATGTGGTTTTTAATTGATTTAAGATGTACGGAAATAAAAATGACTGTATGTATTTTGATACGTCGGGATTACGACGGCACATGTTAATGGCAATGGCATTTTATGCATCCAAGTTGATTGAGAGACATCAATTTAGCAGAAAACTTTTGTAGAATATTAATCTAATTAAGGAGAGATACCCAACCTCACTGCTCATACCACTATCCGAGAAATTACCCCCCGGTATCTTTACCATGGCCGACGTGGAAATCTATGAATAGACTCCGGACACAAGTCGGCCGGTGTAAAGAAAATATGTATTAGTGGGCTTACAGCACATACGAGTCCTGTGTATGTGGTACCTCTCTCCAGACCATCGCTCACTTGCTGAGCTGACCAGCGCGTCCCAACACCAGGACCTGCACACGCGAGGAACTGTACAACTCTACCGATAATGCTGTCTGCGTGGCTGAGTACTGAGTCCCAAAAAATCTAACTACTATGCTAAAGCTATTGATCAATACGCTAAAGAGTAGAATCTGAATAGTTTTTAATTGCATATAATAATGGAACCAAATAAAAGAGAATAGAATACTGTATTGCAGTACTTCATTGAAGGACGCTATATAACAAAGATTGAACAAAATATGTAAAACCTTTCCTTTTTACTACAAACGTCTTTATGCGTCCCTGTAAAAGAGAGCGTGGGTTTAAAGCGACAATACCAGTTTTAGTATCTCCCGTACTCAACACGAAATTTAAGAATAAAAATTCTATAAAACTTGGAACAGAATTTCGTCACAGAAATCGTTGCCTTGTTACAATAATAGTAAAATGCTTTTTAGTACGCGATGATAAAGGATCACTTTGTATTGAATTTCGTTTTGAAGTTTACTGTCGAAGGTTGTTGTCGTTGAAAGACTTTTTTGTTTATTTATGTGAAGACATAAATATGCTAAAACAGTTTTTGCTACGTACTAAAAAGACTTACCTGCCACTTAATCAACTACAGACTATACACTAGCATATATATTTTTTTAAAATTTTAAGTTACCTCTAAGACCTGATTTTTTGGAAGATGAATACGCATTGCGCCGACCCCAAATAATTGGGAACAGAGCAGAGAGATGATGATGACGATGAAGTTGACCCTAGTTATTATTTTCGTCTCGGCGTCTCTCGTATGGTTATATAGCTATCAATTTTATGAGGCATGAATTCAAAAAAAAAATTTTAAAGATCTATATTGTAGAAGCAGCAATATTTTAACGTATTAGTTTTTATTTTAAATTGACAATGTCCCATTCATTATATCTAACAATAAATGATGTACAAAACATGAGCGTCAAAGAGTCCCTATCAATCAAAAAGCTTTCCACAAGCTTATATAAAACCTTCAAAGTTTCCTATCCTTATTACCATAACAACGTGTAGAACGTTTTAAATAATTATGCTAGCACTCTATTATGTTATCATAGTTATTTACGACACTACTTTAAGGCTTAAAGTTGTAAAACAACTAACAAAGTGTTTCGGTTTTATCATGTGACTAGGGGTTCTTAAAACACGTCTTGTCTTCAAACAAACACTAAAGAAAAACTGAGTTACGCGTAGCATATCGGGTAACGGCTACGACGTAGCTCGTAGCTTTGACGCTACGTAGTCCGTAGCAATCTTGCTTTCATTTTGCAAGTACCAACAAAATATCGTGTGAAGAATGTCACGCTATTCTTAAACAGTACAAAGAAAGTAAAATTTCTTCGAGGAAACTGAATGGCTCTGACCCAGTTGTTACAAGTTTCATGGCTGAGACTAGGATAATATGTTCCAAACTTCTAATACTCGATACGTTTTGTCCACATAAATCTTAGTTAAAAACAATATCTTCATTAGGTATAAAAAGTAAAATTATTTAAAAAAAAAGAAATTCAATCTTTATAAACATACTCGTATTTATTTCCAAAATTATTTTTACAGCAGTAAAAATTAAATATATGGTTTCATTTAAAAAGGTTTGAGATATGGTACTTAAATGTAAATGGATCCATAATGAGGGTGATTACATAAACGTGTACATTTAACCATGTGTATGCGACTCAGCCTTGTCCTAAATAGAAGTTGACAACTGTCCTCCAGGGCATAAAGTGACCCGAGGTTCTAATTATAGAAATAAATAAATCCTTACTTATGATTATCTAAAACCAGTAACTAACACTGGCTTTGCACAGATGGATAAAACATTAATTAATTATGCAAAGAATTCTTCCTCTAGAATTGCTATCCATTAATGAAAATCATTTAAAAAAAATAGACTCGGCGGAGGGCTTTATTTCAAAATAGTTATTTAATAGAAAATACTGTTTTCAGTATCGTCAAAGTTGGGGGCACCCGGTGGATGCAGTTGGCGAGTTGTCGTTCATTGTGGCGTTCTAGGGGGGAGGCCTTTGTTCAGCAGTGGACGTCTTCCAGCTGATGATGATGATGATGATGATGACTGTTTTCAGTAGAAATCGCGAAAAATAGAGAGGTTTAAAGAAGAAAGGAAAGGCCTTTGCCCAGCTGTGGAATATAACGTAGGCTAAAAAAAAAACACTGTACTAAAACAATTATACTGAACAAAAAAAAACTTGTACACTATGTCTTAGAGTTTCCTAAACTTAGTATACTTAACTACCATAAAAGGTTATCTTCCCTAAACATATAAATACAGAAAATACAAATAAATTCGTAACCTTTAAAATGGTTTAAGAGATCCGGAAGGACCAATTAATAAATCAGCCTTTAATTATGAAATAATTCCCTTGAGCGTCGACTGAAATGTTTAATTATTAACGACTGCTTTTAAAATAACGTTGCTTAAGTAATATTTTTATTACGATATAAAATGTAAGAGATTTTAAAGAAAATACAAGGAAAAGAAAAACCTTTAGCTGGAGAATTTGAGATATTTATACTAATACTCAGTATAATAATATAACCTTTTAATAATTACATAGGTCATGTGTTTCTGAGAAACCACACCCAAACTCAGTTCTTCAGGAAACTTGATGTCAAAATATAATAAGTAACGTAAAAAACAGAATATAATGTGTTTAATAATACACCATGAAGCCGGAACCCCACTGCTGCGCAGGCTGTGCACGGATGCGTGGCTCACCTCTGCTGCGTGGGCTCATTAGTTCGGCGGCGTCGGCCTCCGTTTCCACTGCCGCGCACGGACACGGATGTGTCGCCCACACAGCTCATAGCTATGCATGGGGTACAGTCACCAGCAAAAATATGTATACATAATAATATGCGAAATTGTTAAACGAAATTAGTGAGATTTTTTGTCGAATCTCTTCTGCCATCTAGCAATCAATGCATACTGGCAGATGACACTTGAAAATAAAATGGTTCATATTTTTTTTAATAAAAAAAATAATATACTTAAAGTCAATATATTATTTACATAATATAGAGAATAGCGCTTCCGAGTAACAATATAATTTAGCTATTGTGTAGTAACATCTGTTTTACTTATTTGTATTATAAATAACTTAGTTCTTACATAAATTAAATTTATCACAACTTAAATGTATGTATATGTACTAGGAACATTAATTGTACCTCTTATTTATAGTAGCTTATTCTTGTAATAATTTCTTAACAATATTATGTGTGTACATATTTTTGCACGAAACTGTACATAGTCGTGGGTCGCCGAGAAATGGCCGACCCACGCAGCTGGGATGCGTCGCACGGCCGTGGGTTGAGCTATGTACCGGCCATTCGAGCTACCTACGCGTGTGTTTATGACGTCAATTGCTGCGTAGCATATCCGTGCGCTGCAGTGGGAACGCTCTCATACATTTTGTACTAAAGCGAAGCTTAACACACGTGCACAGCCTCTCCGTGCGCCGCTGTGGGTTTCCGGCTTGATGGTTCTCCGTCTGACCCCATGCACTTATCTTTTAATCGACATAACTTATTAATTATCAAGGAACAGGAAAAAGGTAATCAATATTATTTGACAGACTTTTTTTAGAATTAAAAAAATATAGTTTGTGAAAGACCTGACTCATTTCAAAATATGTCATTCCTACTGTATAGCTAAGAATCATCTCGGCTAAGTCATATTTTCAAGAAGCAAACCGCATCGTAATCAGTCCATTTCTTTAATAGCTACCATGCCACAGACAGATACGTCAAACGTTTTACACGCCTCTTTTCGAGTCGGAGTTAAAAATCCCAACTCATTTTTACCTCCTATTTCGAAGTAACTTTGAATAATGTTTCGAGGAAGTTTTTACGGTAGTGACAACAGCATCCCAGGTGGCATCAAGCTCCTTTGTGCAGCATCTGACGTGCGGTAATGAGGTGTCGGATTTAGTGAACGCAGTGCCTCCGAGCTCTGGATGCATTTCAAAACTTGCCCCAAGCATACAAGTTTATGTAGGTAGATAACAAACTGTTTGTGACCTCTAAGAGAAAAAAGTGGACGGTGTATACATTAAAGGTAACTGCAAAATTAATGTCAATTTTTTCTAAGAGAAATGGGAATGCCAATTGGATTATTACCGAAGCATACAAGTTTTTGAAGGTAGTTAACAAACTGTTTGTGACCTCTGGTGAGAAAAGTGGACAGTGCATAAATTGAATGTGATTGCAAAATAATTTTCTATTTTTCCTGAGAGAAAAGGAAATGTATATTTGGACTTATTAATGGAATACAAGACGGCAAGGTTGATATTTTTAAAAACGTTATAGTAATATAATTCACGGGAATTAGCGCGTACATGCATAAACATCTTTTTGGGGCTTGACGTTTCGACCGAGTTTCACCGGCCGTGGTAGCAAGCAAACTGAACGCGCTTATATCCGTGAATTATATTACTATAAAAATATTAATGCAACGATTGCGTTGATGACTGACTGAGATACTTTATTGAAGTTTCAATTATAAATAACTACGAGACTGACATTATGTGTATATTACTTTTATAACTCAATAGTTATAAAAGTTACTATGTAATTACGTTGATAGTGGCTTTATCTTCTATAGCAGTGAAGCTCTATTCAAGTATATATATATATACTATATAGTCAATTATAAATAACTACGAGACTGACATTATGTGTATAGACACATAATGTCACATAATTATAATTGAAACTTCAATAAAGTATCTTAGAAAAGAGGATCATTTAAAGCCGATCTAATGAGAAGCTTGTAAAGGACTATAAAGACACGATGCGCCAACCATAACAGACAATTTATTTATTACTAGCTGTGCCCCGCGGTTTCACCCGCGTGAATGACAATACATACACTATCTTTATAGATTATAGCCTCTATGTTATTCCGATGTATAAGCTACATTATTGTTAAGTTTCATTAAAATCCATTAAGTAGTTTTTGCGTGAAAGAGTAACAAACATCCATACATCCATTCTCACAAACTTTCACATTTATAATATTAGTAGGATTTATGTTCAGCTTGACTATCGCACTGCTTAGGAAAGTTGTCTTACTGTAATAACAGTTAGTTAATTATTTACGATGTACGTCGATCTGTTTTTTACATTCTTTATATAACTGACTAAGCTTTACTACCTGATAAGTTGTAAGATCTCTTGCTGCGAAATTGAAATTTTCTACAGAATTGGTATTTGACACATATTATGAAACAAGTAGGTGACATACTCATAGATACCTGTTTTTCTAATATTTATTCATCATTATTTATGAAATTATATTTATTGTATGCTTATTTATTTATTATTTATTTATACAGTTGTATTTATTTTTGTTTATTTATTCCTAATTATTATCTATTACGAGTACCAATCTATTTAATATTGCTTATTCTTCGCTGTAAAATGTTGAAAAGCAACAATGATAAGCTTGTTTGCGTTTACTAAAACAATATGTTAACGTCCTTCACGAAAGGCGTTTGTGTAGCCTTTAGAAAAGGTTTTACCGATAAACGGTTCGCCAAAACCATTGTTCGTTTATGTTTGATTTTACGAAACAAAAGTTTCCGTCTTTTGGTTTTACTATAGTATAGAATGCATCGATAAACGTTTCGTTCTATAAAACATTTGGGATAACGTATTGTTCTTTTTCTACAATAAAACTCTTGTTTATATAAAAATTTGGTCAATTTATTCGGTAAAATGCTACGAAAATCGAACTATAAATTTTAATGAAACCTATAATTCCAGTTTCACCAAAATATGATGACATTATTTTTATTTATTTATTTATCACATCACATGTCATGCAAAGTAACTTAAAAATAAACCTTAATTAACCTTACATGCTACACAGTATGTGGCCCTTGTGAAGTCACTCAGTGCACAGTGCATTATTTTATTTATTTTATTTTATTTTATTCAATAGGTACAGATACAGATTACAGATTAACATAGTACAAAAAAGATCTTAACTGCTGACTGTAAGTAAACCTGAAATCCAGTTACAACTGTACACAACATTTAAATTATACACTTAATTTGTTACCGAGATTAAGATTCAATGAAAGTGGTTTAAAGTTAGATAATGCAGGAACAAAAAAAAATACATATATAAAACAAGCAAACTAAAAAGAAAACACAACTTTAACAATTTGGTAGGTCTCTAGATTTGTTTGAAATGGCACAAGAAAAATTTGAATGCATTAAATGTATCATGGAAAATATCCGTTTGCGAGCAAATGGCATTGGCATTTATAACTGGAAGCTAATTCAATAAAGACAATAGACTCATGGTAACTTTTGATTTATAATAATTTATATTACATAAGTGTAAAAACTAACCAACCAATAAATAACAAGAAAGAAGTACCTCAGAGGTCCCGATAAATAAGAGCCCACAAACAATCACTAATATAAAATAATCTAATGTAAGTACCATATTATAATACAGGTAAAAAAAAAACATAAACCTCAAACAAGAAAACCAGTCAACATTTAAAGTGAGTCGACTTTATCTTGTGCGCACGGAAACGTCGCGAGTGTCGGGCTGTAGTTACCCCGTGTCTGCAAGATATAGCCGTAACAATTCAATCTACTGACACTCGGGCAATTCGATTCTTGTTACCAAATAGTTTTTATGGTGCCGTCATATTTTTTTTTGATGAAAGGGTTAGTTGTGTTTTTTGTATGTTGTAGTGTTAGTTTGGCATTTTCTAAGATAAATCTTTTTGAAGTTTGTCTTTACTTTAACTGATGGAAGATAGTCTCAATAAAAAAAAAAATGGAAAGAACTCTAATAATACGTTGTACATTATTATGTATTTTATCTGAATATGTGTCTACTTAAATTATGATCAAATAAATAAATTCATCTCAAAACCAAAATGTGGAGGATGTGCTCCACATCTTGACAGACTGTGTCGGGAACGATGCTTTTAGGCGGTTACATTGAAGTAATAGTTCTAATGTAGGCTTTGTAAATAGCATCTCCTTTCTCCGGAGAGCCTAAAATTTTGTACAAATTAGTTGTTATTACGGTAGGTACATAGTTTGGTTTTAAATTATACTTTTAAGTTTTTTCTGTGTTTTGCATGCATATTCTTGTTGTTTATATAGCACGATGATGTCGCTAAGCAACAGCTAAGCTTTTTTATCAAATGAAAAAAAAAACAAAATATCAAAAAGTTGGTCCTTGTAGACGAGTAGATTTTTTCATAAAATATATTACATTTATACGTGCGACGAGCGTTGACGGGAATGAAATATTCTTTACACATTACATTTCTCGTAAAAATATGAATATACATGCAATGCGGCAGTTACATTTTCAAGGTTTTTATGATTACTCAATTTTGCACTTTTATTTTTCCAAATGCTAAAATACTGACATAATTTTCTAATTTTTAGAAAACTTTAATTCATTTAAGAAAATACAACCATATATATTTTATTATACTGTGTTCAGCTAGAAGAATTACTTTAAAAGTAATGATACCAACCTAGTTTAAAGTAGGTGATCTAAATAACTTACTGCTACCAGATAGCAAACTTGAACGAAGCTCACTAGCAAAGAGTTTTTATATAACAAGCAGAGACTTACCACGAAGAATAAAAACCACATTTATGTTATTTGCGGTTTAACATTTTGCTAGATTTGTCAAGTAGTTTCAAAAATCTTCAATAAATTGATCGAGGGTTCTTCCTCATTTTTCCTTAGGATAACGATATTCGTCCTTTTTAAAGATGTCTTCAAAATGTATTCATACCCACTTTCCAATATTCGTGGAGATTCCGGAAGATTTTTATCTTGCCAATAAGTAAGGGCATCAAACAGAAACCTTTGATTTAATGACTTTGGATACGATCAATTTTGAAGAGTCTTGATAATGTTGATTCAAAGTTGGGATAAATCTCTTGAAAATGTTCAAATTGAAAGGGAAGAATCTTATAATTCAGTTTGCTTTGATGTGTTTTTAGAAATTATAAAATTTTGTGTAAGTGCAGTTATGTATTATTCTGGTACTTGTTTGGGTGAATTGTTACATGTTCAAACCCTTACCAGTAAAAAACTTCGTTACATATTTAATTTGTTTATTGTGGACTTCTAATAAATAATTTGACATTTTATACACATGTTGGTCAATAATGCATTTATGATACACACAGGAATTGCAAAGGTTGGCAAATTCATAAATTTATTCAGTTTATCCTAGATTTCAATTGTTTTTGTGAATGGGAAAATTTAAAAATATGACAAAGAAATTCATTTTTTTACCTATAACAAAAGAAGTACCATACAAAAAACCAGAACACATCCCACACAAGCCTCAAAAATCCTTTCCGGTAGCAAAAAAAGTGTTCCAAACCCACTAGAGATTATTACCAGAAAAGGAAAAATATAGAGTTCTCTACATCGGTAAGTTATCCCGAATACTTTCGTTTTCCTGTAGGCAACAAAGGCAGGGACAAATGGGGGAGGAACAAATCTAATCCTGCTACACGACAACCGTTGACACATCTATTTGGGACTAGGTTTCGTCTTTCGGCTACCTCCAAATGTAAAGACATTTGGAGGTAGCCTTCACATGTAGAAGGTAGCCATTTTGTTTTTAAGTTGCTAGAATTTTACTTGTTTTTTTATTTATATATCTAATAATGCGTTTTAAAAAAGTTTGCTATAAAGCTACATGTTTTTTTTTCTTTCAATTAAATGTAATGTCTCTATCCTTTAGAACTATGATTATGGTTTATATTAGTAAATGTGTCTAAGTTATGTAATATGTGTGTAAATAAAAATAGTTCAAATATCATTTGAGAATTTATTAGGTAGTTAATTGAAGTTCAAAAGGTCTCAACAAATTAACTAAGAATAAATCCTCAAAAAAACGGATATTTGATAAATTAAATTACTTAATTCTTAGTCTCCACAGTTCCCACTGCTGGGCAAAGGCCCTCCGTCTTCCAAATCTGCCTGTCTTTGCGATATCGACTAGTATAATAACTATCTCATCACACTACTTTCGCCGTGGACGACCTCGACGTCGATGGAAATGACTTAATATTGATAAAAATAATTCCCAAAAAGATTTCGGTTCCAAAAATGTCTTCTATTTGAGTTGGCATAGAATGTTCGTATCGTGAACGATTACAAAATTGATGTCCCTTATCTTTCTGAGCACGTAATAAAAGTCAATTGAGGAAGAAACTCACAGATGTACATCTGTACGTTTTAAGGTTATACCTGTCATTATGTTATTTTATGATAGTCAAAGAATATAATTATGTGAAAAGTAGACGTAGGCGACGTAGAGTATGTTTTTGGTAAAAACTCTAAATAATTGATTACGTAAATGTGGCAAAATACTAAATTAAAATTAAAAAGCAACACTACGGAATCGATTTTGATGAAATTTATATTAAATCAGTTCTGAGATATAGATATATATAGCAGAAAGTGTCGAGTTGAGAACTTGGTTTACAATAAATATATTTCCTTCACCGTCAAAATACACCTCTTAGAAAAATTCAAAACATTACTACGGTCGGAAAAAAAATAATAATACGGATTTGATACAAATAAAACATAGTGTGTATCTTTCATAAGCGAAATTAGAACGATCGTATTTTAATGGTTAGAGGTTGTATTTATATGACCGCTTAATCCAACATACTTTAAACTAACGCTAGCTTAATCCCACAACAGATTCATAGAAACTTTTGCCCGCAAAACCTCAAATATTTTACTTATCTACCAACATTGTAAACACAGACGTTTTGATGTTTTAATGTTTTACTTGCTTCATCACGATTTCCCCTATTGTCTGGCAAAGTAAGAATTATTTTTGTTTATCACCAAAAGGCCAGATTAGAATTATAACTGTAACTATAAATAAAACTGATGAAAGCCACTTTTTTGCGGATGACTTTCACAATGGCAAAAAGATGTTTACAAATTTAGCTTAGACTATTCTAGAACTGGTCAGTTGTAAAACGAAAAACCGCATCACAATTGGTTCATTCGTTTCTGAGCTACGATGCCAAACACGGCGCTATCGCGAGATCAAGCCATCTACCATGAACTCTTAGATTAGGACAAATGCATGCATGTAAGCGAGACGTTACTATATGCAATGCATTGCGCTGTCTCGCTTCTTAAATAAACAAATTGCTTTAAGAGTTCGTAATACAGGTACAGCAAGTTTTATAAAACCAACATTTCGTCGAGCTCTTGAAAGTTCTGAAACAAATTCTCTATGACAGTTTATCTAGTCCTACCTTACTGAGATTGAGAGAAATATATTCGTCCGCCAGTATTTCCACTTCAGTGAATTTATTGGCATTGAAAGTTTGTTGTAAAAAAATACCTGAGTATATGTTTTCGGTTTCGTTTGATAATAGCATTTTCTGGCTGTCATGAGCAGTGATAAGGGTGACGTTTATTTATAAGTGTAGGTAATTTAATCTGGCTCATATTTTGTTTAGCATTTTATTGATCCCTTTAAGGTTGGTCGATATTTGTTCTATTTCTATTTACAAAATGCAAAAGTGTTAAGAATCATTAAAGAAATAGTAAGAGTGTAGGTATATAATCAATACGAGAATGATATCGTTTGACCTCTGAAGATATATTTTTACCAATAAATAACTGGTTTATAAACGTGAGAAGGAACAAAAATTCATCACCATACTTGCTTATTATGTATTGCCGATTTCAAAGTCCAATTTTCGGAATACCTGGATTCCGAAAATTTTACTTTTTCTTTCTTGATTTGGAATTCCTCAAGACGTCTTTCATCATGTTTCAAGGATTGTCAGATTTATTTTATTTAAAATGTCGGATTTATAAACTGTACCATAAAAATATAAGAGGAATTTGTGTAACCTTAGTTCCAGTATTATAAAACGCGAATACATTACTAAAACCACACCTAGCAAAAGTCGCCTTGTCAACGAAATTCAAAAAAACAAGTCCACATATTTACACGCTGAAATTCACTTAACAAAATTTATGTTTTAATTTCACTAACAGCATAGAGGCCCTGAATAGATTTATGCAACACGTACCAAGTAAAAAAAAACATGTTTTGTCGAAAAAAGAATTCAATTTAAAAAGTCGAGGCCGACGGAGACGTAAAGAAATTCCAATTAGTGAAAAAGAATTGCTGGCGTGTTTCCATGCTGGTTAAGGAATAAAAGAAAAGTATTCCATCAGCTTATACACCAAATTTAGGTTTAGCGGTTGAAAGTATTTAGGTATCCACTTAGTGCTGTTATTTTAGGTCGATATGATAATTGCCTGTTCGACGCTTATGTTATCATAGAATTTACACTTAATTAAGTTTAGGAAAAGAGCTTTCAACTCTATTTTTTTAATTCATCACAAACCTTAATCTTTAAAAACGTTCGTTTTGTCTTTATCCCAAACAGTAACTGTCAATACCAATCCTTCAGCTGATACCAAAAAGAAATGGGTGTGAAGATACAAAAACAGTAAATTCGCCGCTGTCAGGGACCGCAGAGCAATTCCAATTAGCGGCAAAGAATGAAACGCTGGCGTGAACGGATATACTTTTTATTTTTGCCGACGTCTGCTCGTGGTGACGTTCCGTTTAACACCATTCTTCATCCACACGCAATTCCACAGGGTTTTACTTTGCTCTTGTACTGACAGATATCGGAATTTTTGTGGATTTTTCGTCGACACATGTCCAATTTTGTGGGTTTATGGAAAATTTTATATATCACCTAGCTGTAGTCAGCTGTACCCTTAATGCGTTGCAATGCTATTTTTCGACCTAGTACCTGCCTACTGCCTAACACTTAGGCGTATGAAAAATAGAAAGTAGCTGATTCTCAGACCTACTGAATATGCATATAAAATTTCATAAAAATCGGTCAAGTCGGAGGAGTACGGTAACTAACACTGTGACACGAGAATTTATTTTATATAAGATAATGAGTAATTATAAAAACATGCTAATATGCAGTTAGTATACTAGGTGACTTATATTTGTCTCTTGTTAAATAAGGAAAGTCCTCTATCCTTTACTCAGTAGTAGGCAATTTGAGAGATCAGTACCTAAGTATATCATATACATACCTAGAAATGCATCTCATAGAAATCACATTACTTTGATTTATTTCAATTAAATACAGAAAAAAAAATTATTTTTGAACTTTTTTTGCGAGTTTCGAAAAAAAAAGTAACATTCAGGCCTTCAGTTTAGTCACTGCCAGATAAATTTACAGAAAAAAATAAATTATGTATGTATAAAAAAATATCACGTTTTAAATCTACATTTTACATCAAATTTATTAAATTATACATAGTTAATATGAAAAGCAGTTAGTAACATCAACATTTTCGTTAAAGTTATTGAAAACAAAATTATTATTTCAATATTGTATTTCTAAACCCTGTTTTTCGTACTTGAGGCGTGTTATTCAAACCAATATTGGTAAAGGGTAGAATTTATCAAAACCAATTATCAGCTACGTAGTAATTTCCTTTTTATCAATAAAATACATCATCACATTGTAATGAAACAACTTTTTAACTATAAATTTAATTTAATTAAAATAATGTATTTTAGGTAGGTATATATCATGCGCCTAGATTTAGAGGCATATTATTATGTTTTAAGGTTGTATTGATCAACATTTTAGGGTAACAAATTAGCGTTCTGTAAGCAAACTATTTTTATCATTATAGTATTATTTACGCATTATTTTTAAACGCTTTAAAAAAAATGAGGTTCCTTGTTTTTCTACTGCGTACTTGCTCTCTATTTCGGCTTAGCACAGAAGGTGTAAGATTTTTAAATCATTTTCATGTGCTTTCATTAAAAAATACGCTGTCTATGAAATAAGAAACATGACAAAAATATAATTATCCGATTTGATGCAGTCGTTAAGAAGATATGGCGTGGCAATATAGTATCTTATAAAAATAATTGTGATTAACTCATTTTCAGGCTTCCATACCAGCTAAATAATAAATATGTAAAATGCGTACTAGTCTAGCTTATGTCGCTCAAATTGTAGGGCGTTGCTGATTGATTGAATAGTATTTTCTGTTTTTTTGTAAAATAGTTAATAATAGATATATTGACAGACTTAGTTTACGCCTTAAATACTAAAGCAGATATTCTAATGACTGAATATAACAATTAATTTTATTTCTAGAAAGGTTAAAATGCGCCTTATAGTATGTAATTGACAGTTCTGTATTTTTACGTTCCGGTAATTTTGTAAGAACACCAAAATTACAAAAGCAAAATTATTTATTTTTAAGTTTTAAAACTGTTTCATATGTTTCACTTTTATTTTAAGTCGTAATGACTTGACCAGGAGCTGAGCAGAAATGTTTTTAATAAAGACCAAATTTAACAAAAAGTACCTATCAAACGATGAGGAAAATTACAAAGAGTATTTACCTAAACCAGGATACCCCGAAACGCTGTTCCGGGACTCATAGTAAAACAAACATTTTTCTTTCATCACTCTTTCATTGAAATAAACAAAACACTACTAAAACACCACTCACAATTATTTACAAATCCATTCACGAACAAAAAACACTAAAAACCTTTATTTTTTTAATTAAATACCGTCGCGTGTGTTGAATTCAAAAGTTTAAAGGACAAAATCGCCTCGTTCCCGCACACATCCGCTCAGCTCGAGAGCTGAAGCCGTACTGAAGACACAACACCTCTTAGGGGAAAATCGTTGCGATACTAACACGTTTTCGTCTAGTGCCATTTACATTGAAGGCTTTATATAGATAAAATAAAACTTGTACCTTAAAAACAGTCAATGTATTTCGAAAAAAGTGTTTTATTTTAGGTCGATAGTAAAATGTTGGCGTTGGCATTGAAAATAATGAGCTTGATATTAAATTCGATGTTACATTGCATTTAATTTTCTTATTGTTGAAACTGAATTGTAAAAAAATTCGGACTAAAATAAATTACAGATGGTTCTAGCATTATTTTGCAAAAATATTAGGAAATCAAGGAAAATCCATGTGGCTGTATACTTGTAATTAGGACTTTTTTGCTGTCAATAATGTGTCTATTTTGCTGTACTTATTTGTAATGTCTAGTTGTATGTGTAAATATTTTGATGGTCAACCAACTTCATATTAAGATTGGATAAAATATTAAAAAAACTGATATAAACACTAGGTTGAAGCTCTATTAATATAATCTATATAACTTCAAAACAGGAGCTTTTTTGTCACTATATAACCGGTAATAGTCGATTGATTGTAATTTTTATATATGCCTTAGTGGTCAACCCAAATAAAAATAGCCTTTTACATGCATGTTAAAATTCACACAAAATGTGCAGCAAACCGTTCGGTACTTTGGTACTCTTGGTACGTGTAGACTCATACACCACTCACTGTACATACATTCAAAATAAATAAGAACCTGGTTTTCTCAGACAGGTGTATTAGTTTCGCCTGGTTTCCCATATAAGCAATTTATAGGAGCGATACATCTTAAGGCTGCTTTTCGCTATACTTTTCCTTATTCGCATTGGAGCATGTGTTATTCGGAGTAAATCATAGGTGAGTATGGTGAATTAACATAGGATATACAAACTGCATGATAGTATATTTTGGCATTAAATAAAAAGATAAAGATAATTTATTTGGTACCACAACATATAAGACATAACGAACATATTAGACGACCTCCATGGTCGAGTGGCGTACGCCAAGGTGTCGGGTTCGATCGCCGGACGGGTCAATGTAGAAAATCACTTTTCTACATTGTCTCGGGTCTAGGTGTTGTGGTACCTTCGTTGTTTCTGAATTCCATAACACAAGTGCTATATAGCTACTTACTTTGGGTTCAGAGCAATGTATGTGATGATGTCCGCAAAAAATAATAATAATGTTGACGAGCTTAGTTTGAGATCAGATGATCGTGTGTGAATTAAAATTATTAGGTGTGTAACCACAGATGATGTCATCGTTTTAATCCAATTAACTCCCAGGATATATTGTTATTATAAGTGTTACGACAAAAACGTGTTCATAGATGCTATCATAATTATGTAGAGCCCAACAACCATTACAAAAAAGGAATAAAAATTGTCAATAAATTATTTACTTAAAAACCCACTTCTTATTTGACTTTGTTATTGAAAATATATAATAATAATAATATACAATAATCCAGCCTATAAACGTCCCACTGCTGGGCACAGGCTTCTTCCCATATGGAGAAGGCACGAGCATTGATCACCACGCTTGCTCTTTGCGGGTTGGCGACTTCTGATCCCAAATTTTGGAATCCAGGTTTCCTCACGATGTTTTCCTTCACCGTTTGTCAGAAGAATATATAAAGAAATTATATATTTTCAATATCTGTGGGTGTAAGCTTAGTTGACGATTTGAGACACCTAAGTTTTAAGATTGAGAATAAATTAAATTAATAATCGTTACATCTCTACAAATTCGGAAACTAAAATGCCACAAAAATTATTTACTTATATGTGAGTTTTTATTTTAGGTTTGGAGGAACATTTCCATCTACGTAATAACAACACCCTTTTTTTGGTCTCAGGTTGAAAAAGGGCATTGAGGATAGTTTCAACACATTGACTTTCACAACTTCTGAACCGATAGTTCAATCAATATAACTAATCCGGCGGCATGTAACGCGATAAAAGTAAATCAGAGACGCCAGTAGTTTCAAATTTACGAGGCATAAAGGTAAGGGATATGGGGCAAAAGGTGCCCTGTTTTACATAAATACTCCCATCCGTAATTCTCATTTATTTGACTGCCCAATATACCCAAAGTAAATTGAACCAATCGAGGTGAGGTTAGGGTTATCAACAAACAAACAAATCAATTAGAGTTATTTTTTTATTTATTCTATAACTTGTCCTTAATAGATTTAGAAGCAGGAACTACAGTGCATTGCCACACTTGAATGACATCAAGGGACTCATTCGAATGCAAGAATTGTATAGTATTATAAATCGACGCTTAACGTTTCGACCGCGGTACACCGGCCGTGGTCGCAAGCAGACTAATCTCAGGAGATGGACACTCGCATTTTGTAGATTTTTACGCGATACGCGCAATACGCGGTTTCATACGAGCACATGCAGGCAATATTTCAACAAGAGACACTTAGTTAAAAATGTCAACGATGTTTTACTGCTCGCTCGTATTTGTTTGAGTCCGCTTGCGACCACGGCCGGTGTAACTCGGTGGAAACGCCAAGCCAAAAAAAGTTTTAGGAAAATCCTACTTTTTTTTTTAATTATTATCTACGACCATGCAGCGCGATAGTTTAAAAGTTAACATTGCAAGTTTTTTTTTAAAACGGCTCGACTTTAAGAACAATTTATTGTTCAACTCAATCATCTCCCTGTCCTGTTTTAGCACCAATTACTTAGGGGTTGGCACATTACTCATTCAGCTTCCATTCATCTTTACAAAACAATGAAAGAGTAGTGACAACCCTAGTAGATAACAATTCGAAATCCACATAATGTTGGGCAAGAAAATTAAGTTTTATGTATTAGATGCACGGTAGGCGTGGATAACGATATAGGTTGATACCGTAATGTGAGAATTTGTGTTATTATTTTATTTAAATTGACTTAATTAAATGAATAAAAATCATTGATTAAAATAAAGCCAATAAATGTCAAAATTAAATGGATATAAAAAAAAAACTTCACTATGCAGCTACCTACAAATAAATTAAATTTTCATTTCGATTATTTATAAATTCAAATCAATAAGTACGAGTATATACCAAAACAAAACAGAAAATAATTCTTCGGATTATTTCCAGGCTTATCAGCGGCTACTCACTGGTAGCACTTTTGCTTACACAGAGTCTGTCTACCCTCTTTCAAATCTGGGTATGTAGTTTCAACTGCTTTGTTAGAGCAGTTTAATATCTCTATGGCTCTGCAACATCCCTGGTCACTCCCTATTCATGCGCAAAACTTTAGCATACTTTTTTAATTAGCAAATATCATCCCACATTGTTTTGTGAGGTCATGAATTAATATTTAAGAAAACCAAGAAGACCTTATGGCGTTTTGCCACAGAAGATTGAAGAAAAAAAAAAAAGCTTCATTATTTTCTATCCAGCCATTTACAATATCTAGCGAGTTGATGAAGATGTTGAACTTTATTGTAAACTAATAATTTCATAAACTTTTAAAAATCCAATGATTTTGATTTAAAACTTAAACACAATTAAATAAGTATAAAAACTTTTTTGTTAAAATAATATCAAAGAAGAATTTAAAAAAAATAAACATTCATGTTGTGTTATAAGGGGAAGTAGCCTATAACTGTCCAATGAATGGAATTACTTAAAATGGATTTTTTTGGTGTTTTTATAAAATATTACATTTATTATATCGTTACTTAGCGATCGATTAAACTTTATAATTATAAATGTGTATTTAACAATTAGCCCCTCAAAAATAAATTTACTGTCGTCTTAGAATAACAATGAAACAAAGTTACTTTATTAAAAATAATTTATAAACACTCAAAAATCCATTGAGTAATAAAAGCATTTATCTAGTAAAAGTAAATAAAGTAACTAGGATTGTCACTCAACAGTTTTAAATTATTTTAGTTAAAAACATTAATTTACTAAAAACTATATTTTTTTATGAATTCTAATTGAAAATACTTTTTATTTTGTTTAAAATTATTCTGTTTCCAACAACGGTAGCATTCACCCTACAAGCTGTTTCTTTTTAAATTTAATCGAACATAATTTGTCATTCTTTATTTGAAAACTTCTGTCGAAGTTCTGCCATTTTGTTTTTATGTGTACATTATTGCCGTTGTTTGTGAAAATGATTTTGTGTTTAAAGCGTTTTAAGTTAGAAAATGCTGATAGTTTAAAACTGACAATTAAATAAGGTAATGTTTATTGATTTTAAGAGTACAACTTGTTCGTTTAATATTCTGTAGCCTGTAGATGATTTTTTTCGTCTGTAGTCCCGTAAATTCAAATGTAAGATTACTTTAATACAATATTATAAGTTTGTAGCTACACATACAGTGATAGAAACAATAAGAGATCCAAAGAAGACTCAAAATTGAGTCTTTGATATTTTCTATTAAGGAAATAATTATAGACTAATATAGGTATTTCAAATTGTTTACCGTGTGAATATTCTTGTTAAAAAAACAGGATAAGATTCCTTACATTTGAACATTATTTATTTTTAACAATAATTATATAAATTGACTAAATAATCGGCATCTCACACTCTTAACATACTATTTACTAAGTACTAAAACTATTAATAATCCTCTCGGAGTATGTAAATATATTTCAGTTTCTAACAACTCGTAAATTTAAAAATCATCATTTAGATAAGAGATATTTTTTACCGTTTGAAAATATATAAAATTGAACTACACGGGAAACATTATTTTCTTTGGCTTGCTACTGTTTTTTTTTTTCGCATTTTCTTTAAGATAAGGAAAATTGATGTCAGTCTGTGTTTTGTGGTCGTTTCATGAGTTTTAAGCCATATATTAACATTCTTTATTTTATTGATTCTTAATTTTTGAATAAGTTTGTATTTTAATCGGTACATTGATTTTTACACAGCGCAACATTTTTGTGTCTTTAAAATTGCACGTTTGTTCTGCAAATGATAAAAAAAAATTGCACACAAGTCTTATTGTTTTCGTCAGATTTGCTGTTAAAAAGGGGTGCAAGGATATTTGTGTAGTAATAATTATATAGGTTTGTTGTTGTTGTTTGTTCATTACGTTTAACTGCAGGAAAATTAAAAATCAAACCCAAAAACTGTTTTTAGTAAGGATGAAAATAAATTGTATGAAAATCGTTTCGTCGTCGGTATTTTTGTTCCACTATTTCATCTTTCATCCAATCGCACCAATTGCATCTCTGCCATAATCGTGACATTCCATTGTATCAGAAGTATTTGTAATCTAGCTTTAACCACCACGCTCCATTCGTGGCACAGTGTCACAACAAATTCCCTATCCGATCTATAGAAGCGACACAGTGTTGACACAATACATTGTTGGAACACGCCAATTGAATCCGCACTGTAATCAGAAATGGATTGCGACGTATCAGCTCCACAAAGCTTAGCGCCGTGTAAACACAATGGGTAATTGAGTTCGATAGATTTTATGTTGGTTTTGTATCAAAAATCTTCGATCTGGTGATTAGTTTTGATTGGCAATCAATTTGAAAGACACAGTCGATTAGTTCTAGAACACTGTCATAGTGTACATTGCATTATCAAGGTTGTTGCTTTGTTTTTTTTTCTTTTGTATGAAACCTGCTAATGGGCGATTTTATCACTTAGCGAAGAATGTTTAAGCTAAGAATAATTTAAGTGCAGTTTCTGTAATGCATGTGAATGAAATAAGATCGACTTGAAGTAGTCGTGTGTACGCGTAAAACAGACCCATTTTTTTATGTGTCAATGACTTATTGGTTGTACCTTTTCCCAAAACCTTAATAATCCCACGGCAGCTGTTGTGCTTATAAAATTAATGTTATTTAATATTTTGTATTTGATAGTTGTTATCAACTCACGAGTGTTTGCTCCTAGTTTAGGTGTTATCATTTTTTATTAAAAACTTGTCATTGATTGTTGCAGCCTGCGCTTCGTGATATCTACCTTCCTTATTCTATTTATACTAGTTGCACATACTAATACGTCACTTAATATTATATTGCACTACATCACCATTCCAATTAAAACCACTTATCAAAACAAAAATAAACGGGCTGCAAGTTAATGAACATTGACAATTACGAGTCTCAATGCTGCGCAAATTAATGTAGACCAAATAAACAGTAGTACAAAATCAGTGGTGTCAATTTGTCAGGTTTTATCACGAATCTCATTATCAGACCTAGCCTCATTGGTCCATGTTAGCATAATTATGTTTACATTTAAATCGTTTGGTGTTGATTGACTATTCAGTTGTTGTTATTTTTATGGTAAGTGCCTATTTTGTTTTATATCTAGCCGTTTCTGACCAATTGTATGTTCTCCATCGTCTGTGTTTGCAAGAGATCTACTCCGTTAACCTGAGCGAAGGCTTTGACTGCTTCACAGGACTTGGCAATCTATAGCTGTGGTATAAAAGAGGATTCTTTCTTTATCAAAATTGCAATAAATAACAAGTTTGAATTAGAAAGCTATTAGAGCAATCCAAATTAATACATTTTGGTCCATTTCATAATCATTATTTATAAATAATTTTCGTTAATTATACTCGTAGAAACATTTATCATGTGGCAGCCTGGACCGACACAAAGAACAGAACTTAGTTTGCTACCCTCTGGATGCTTCCGACTTAAGTAAGAGGTAACCCTCTTGTTCATACCACTACTATTTGTTTGAATAATTTTTACACACTAACTACTAACACATTTCATTTTGTTTTTTTAAACCATTCATTTTTTGCCCCTCCGCAAATGGGCAAACATGGTGATCAATGCTTGTGCCTTCTCAGCATGGGAAGATATCTGTGCCCAACAGTCGAACGTTTATAGGCTTGTATTCTCTCTGGAAATTCTCTGGAAATGGAAGTTGAGTTATTTAAGTATATATTATTATGATTATTATTTTGACTCTAGTCACTTCTGACTTTACTCCTACTTTTTATGAGAAAGATAAACTCGCATGTTTAACAGTAGTAGGGGTCTTAAGTAAAATTAAATTTAAGTTGTCACTGCATGGCTTGTTTGCAAATTGTAGTACGAGACGAGTGCCTTCAATGCGTAAACTTGTTTTGTAAGGGTTTAATGACTTTGCGTGCCATCTTCCGGAACTTGGTTAATAAAGACCAAATGTTTCTGTGTTGGAATGCGAACATGATGGTCTTAATATCTGCCAAGAAAATTGGGCAAGATTTACTTTGTTGTTTCAGCTTTATTCCGTAGTGACGAATTTTGTTAATATTCTTAAGGGTTGTGTTAATGTTTGTTGTTTTGTATTTATAAAACTTTGGTAGTCAATCATTAAAATTGTAGCATGATATACGTGTGTAGAATGTATATTATTATGTATCTAATAAATGTCTTTATGTTACAATTATGAAGAAAAGATTTCATGTTACAAATAAATGTAAAGAACTTCAATTTAATTTATATGGGTCCACCTCCGAATTAGATTTTGAAATCGATCATCGAATCAAAATTCAACGAAGTCAGTAAAAAAAAACATTATTACTTTAAATTTAAAACCACGCAAAAAACATCCTGCATTTACTGTTGCATGCTTTTGATTTATTTTCCATACATTTCCTTCTAAACAATTGTTATTTTATGCTTATTATGTCTCGTTCTCTTACTGAGTTAAGCTTTCCTTTGTAACTTTAGTTCTAACAGCGCTTTGTACCTATGGCCGTGCGAATATGATAGTGTCATGTTTTGCTTTTGTTATCGCTGAGATTGGAGTATGTTGTTTTGAAGAGATTCCTAGTTACTTGTAACATTCAACTGTTTAATTCTTATTTTAACCTTTAGTCTTAACAGTTCTTCTTCTTCTTCTCGAGTCAAAAATGTAACTTTCAAATTCTCTCTGACCAAAAAGATGCAACCTGGATGGCTCGGTCGCTGATCTCCATCACGTCCTGGAGAGTGCAGGTGGTAGTGCAGGACGGGCAGGACAAAAGGTAGGCCATGTCCTGCGATGGGGCACCACACTCACATGCACAGTTCTTAATAATATTAGTTATCATTACAAAATAGACCATAGAAATAGAGTGATCGACATTTTTAAGACTTCCAAAAAGGTGAGGATGAAGAGGGTTCAACGTATATTTTTATGTAAGTATGATCACTGATTTTTCCGTCAATTTAAGTATTTTTAATTATATATTTTTATATTACTACCATAAAACTAAACTCCCAGGCTGTCAAAATTGTATCCATAATTTTTTTTAACCACTCGCTATCTAGCTTTTCATTTCTTAGTGTTTTAGCTAGCGGTCTAGGGGTTACCCAAAAACTTTGATTCCTTCATCTTATTTTTCTGATATTTTATTCTTACCCCATCTTACATAGACTATCATGGTTTTATCTTAAGCCATTACGCATTGTTCCTCAAGTATCGGTTCCGTAAAAACGATAATGACGGCCGTTTCTCACGGGGGAATTACTGCGGAGTGTTGAGGAACTGAGTAGAAACATTTGTCTACCGTTGTTAGTTCGTAATTCTGTATTTTTGCTCCAATATTCATGGTGAAGTAATACACACTTATACATAAACTAAACACTACTTTTGTATCCAAGTTGTAATAAACTGTGAGGGTCTTTTAATGATCCTATTTATTAAAAGCACAATACAAAGTAAAGTTACAGTCTTAATACTAAATTATTATTATTATATAATTAATTAATATACAATATATAATATAATAGTTATTATTATATAATTAATGTTATATTATATAATTCTAATACAGTTTAATTCATGTATTTTTTGCTTAATTTCTAGTTTTTCACAACTTTATGTTCTCTTAGTACCACAAAAAATCTAAACCGCATGATTCCAACCGTATACAGTGCGTCATTTAAATAAGATAAACGGTAGACCGGATCCCAAAATATCGGGTTTGTTGGCCTACCGCAAAAGCAGGTTTATCATCATAACGAACGAAATAACTTTGTAATCCAGTATTTGCGTGTCAAAATAATTTGTCTATCTATATGCGCAATTTTAATTGAGTTCTCTGCTACCTTTGTACTGTTTCTTTTGGTGATATTAATGCTGATACAATGGAAATTGGGATCCTGTTTGTCTGGTCAGCTGTGACAAACCAAACAGTAAGTTTGGCATCCTCTATTTTCTGTAACTTTTATGTTTAAAATGTAAAATTGTTACAAACATTTAAAAAAATAGACAATAATACATTTTTTTCCCTTTTTCCAATAAATACTTGTCTATTGATCATTTTCAAAATTTGCAGGATTTTCTAGATTACAGGTGATTCACCGAATTAATTTGCTGCACTCTGTGAATATAATTGCGTATAAAAAAAAAGGTTTTGATTTTGAATAGTATTTTCCCTTGTTTAATTTCGGGGTAGCTCTTTGAGGATGTGTGTGATTTGAACATTTGGAAGTTCTCTCCTATTATCTTGTGATGTTTTTCTTTGATATTATAATATGGCTGTGCACCTATTTTCATTTCCAATCCCGCTATCTGAATCGCGCTGTATGATGATTTTACTTGTATTAAGAAGCCAAGCAAAAGTTTAAAATAGTTTTTTTATTGTAAGGAGTCGCTAAATCTTCGTCTTGTCCCAATGCAGGACATAAGCATATCTCTCTCCCTTCCCTACGTGCGTCTGTTTTGCTTCTCATAATCGTCTTTTTAACAGGAATTAAGCTGGTATTTCCACCTTCTGTTTGGTCCACGGCGATGTCTTTCTTTTTTAATAATATTTATTTATTACAGAACTTTGTTACTAAGCGACAGAGCCTTTCGATGTAATCAACAAATGGCTACATAAAAATACAACCTTCAAAAGTAAAAAAAAACAACAATCGTTTTTTTTATTTTCTTATGCAGCTTTGTAAAACTGCAGATAATAACAAAATACTTAAAAAACTAACCATTACAGTAGTAAAATTTAATCAAGAAAATAATTGTGGAAATAAGTAAGCAAGGTTTTCTTGAGGGTATAGCAATATTCTGATATGAGATATAAATGATCAGATGGGTACTAATGAGATCACCTTGTTAGTATCACTACATAGTATAAAACAAAGTCGCTTTCCGCTGTCTGTCCCTATGTATGCTTAAATCTTTAAAACTACGCAACGGATTTTCATGCGGTTTTTTTAATAGATAGAGTGATTCAAGAGGAAGGTTTATATGTATAATACATGCATAATATAGTAGAGAAACATGGATAATCTTAGAGATTTTTGACGTCAGGTCGTAAATCAACACATTTTTTGCGCTTTCATTGCAAACGCCTGCTGAACCCTGCGAGATAGATCAAAATAATGTACTACAGTATTGTGCACCTCAAAAAGATCTACAAAAAAGTCCGCGATGGTATATGTCTATCTCTTGAGGGTAACCCACAATAACTATTTTTATCCTTTTTTAAGCAATACAGCATTAATCCTTATCCAATTAAGTACCTTCAAAAAATTGTGCATGTAATATAGACCAATATTGCCTTTTACAGCATGTAATTTAAATGAATGTTTTCGAAGATATTACAGATTTAAAATGCAGGGACATAGCGGTTGCGGCGATACTGGCCGGGGGGCCGGGGGCCGCGTGCCTATACCAAAAAATGCTTCTAAGACTGTGCTTCGCCCTACAGAACTTTATGATTGTGTTATATTTGGTATCAGCGTTGCACCCGAGCAAAGCCGGGGCGGGCCGCTAGTTAGAAACTAAACTCAAGACGATTCGACAAACACGCCAAGTCAGGTGCTGCTAATACAGCCTTTAATCAACGCTGCTTGCTGCAATCAGGTTCATTATTTTAGTTTAGATGCCATTCAAAATTAGTCCAAGTGTAGACCTAAAGCGGAGAATATTTATTGTTTCTTATTTTGGGTAACAATTAACTAAGGATCTTTTCTAAGGATCATCACAAATGAAAAAAATACCAACCATTTTAATTAAAAAATTTCTACAGTATCATAACTTACGGATACAAACAAACTTACCAAATCTCAAGACAATTATAGGTTTTTATTATTTAAATAATTCTAATAATTAGTTCCTGAACACTAGATTTTTCACTCTACTTTCTTGTACCTTAAACCGATCATATAGCCTTCATACGAAGCGCAAATTTCAGCTATTAAGCCGTTTGCGAGTTCAACTATTTGGTATTCACAATTAATGTCGCAAATACTAAGTGATAAAGTTAATTAGTCCCTCCCCAAAAAACGTTGAATCACTGTTATTAATAATCAAATTTTTTGGTAGTTTGATGAGTCATTTTTAACACTGAACTACCAAATAAGTCGACAAACTTTGTTGATCCATGTACAAAAAAAAAGATTCCGTACTTCATCCGTTTTAATTAAGTTTGATTGAAAAAATTTACTTATCGCTCGCTCAAGTCAACCAAAGTCCTGTAGTCAGCGATATCTTAACAACTTTGTCATCGCTAGCGACAACCGTAGGTAGACATGCAGGTTTTGCTTAGTTTACAGAACTTTGCAGCCTGCACAGACATTTAATTTCCTTGATTTCATTAAGCGAACACGAACTAGCATGAATCAGCGCTTACTATAAGCTCAAGATCTGTTGCCGCTGTGTAAGCGAGACGCCTTTATTCGTGTGTAGTGCGCCGTCTCGCTTGCACGATGGCAACAGTCCCGCTTTAAGAGCTCATAGTTATGTGGTTACACTGTAAGCGTTGCAGCATGTTAAGAACTTTTATACCATTTTGTTTAATACTTAATGTTTTTCTTTATCTTCGATCGTATTCGTAAACGTCTTTATAGTTGCGAAGGTACACGATTATATTATCGGTATAGTTAAAAAAAAAAATCTTACCTCGTACGAATTTAATTAAGTAATGACATATATGTAATCATATTATCAGTTTGTACTTTTTTTTTTCACAATGTATACTAACTTATGCAGTATAAGAAGTTTCTCCTTTATAAAAAAATTCAATTTCAATTTCAATTCAAATTCATAACTTTCCATTGCAGTTTTAGAGGTTGTATTATTTTTTCGTTTCAGCATTTTTTTACATATATGAATAATTTAGTTATTATTAATAAACTTTTTACTTCCTTGATTTTACGTCGCGTTTTATGGTACGGGGAAGGACGTTAGCGCACTTGCCACCGCTAACGAGTCTTACATTCACTCCTATTCAAATTAAGCTTTTGACTGAAAAAAATCGTCGCATTTAGGCCGTCTATAAGGCACGATAAATGAAAGCCAGGTTTGAGTTCAACTCGTGTTTCGAGGGTTCAATTTGTACCAAATTTTTGAACGGAGCATGTGGATTAATAAATTTGTGCAGACTACTTGATGTATCTATGTCTTTCTAATCATCAACATGATCATATTGCAAATATACATGAAAATATATATATATATATATCTAATAAGCGTTTTAAAGTTTAAGGTTCGATTGATGGAATAATTATTAAAATTTGTTTTAAATTGTAGGTTAGAATTAAATACATTATTTTCATCTTTTGCATTGTCAAGTAATGTATTAACGCTGCGTAACAGACAATCATTAGTAATAAAAATCTCTAAGATATTATAAAATCATCTTAATCTATGTCTTCTGATCATTGATATAAAAAAAAACTAGGTAAATAGTATGCCTAGCTTAATATCTATTTAAAAATATGAAGTTTGTATTTATTTAAAATACAAAGAGTTTAAATTACACAGACCTCAATATAAATTCACCGGAATCTCATAATAGTGAAGTATTGAATTTAATTAAAGCATATTATTCTCTTGTGCAAGTATTTATGTCATTACAGTAGATTTGGCAACGACAGACGTGACAATGCCAAGCTAAACTTATGCCAATCTGCTTTTGGCGGGGTTTGATCGTTACCTGTTATTAAATTAAACATATTAGTCATTAATATATTAAAAATAAAATATTGTTAACATCAAGTAAAGAAGTAAAGATTTTACGCAAGGGTAACAGGATAAGAAAGATACAACATGCAGACGAATGGAAACCAGACCCATTAGAAAGAGACAATGTAGTAAAGTGATTTTCTACATTAACCCTTACTGAGATCGAACCTGAGATCAAACACCTTAAAAACCGGCGGATTCCTTACTCCACTCGTAAAAAAGAAATACCCACGTTGTTGAAATCATTGATTGATGCTGCTAGTTATTTAGGACTTATAAAGATAACTCGAAATTCAGATAGCTTAAAGTATGCATTTACGAAGAATGGTCCAATCTTGAGAGTGAGAGCTCAAAGTTTCAGGAATAGTGAGTCTTTCCACGGAACCTTCATATAGTTTTTTGGGTTCAAAACCAAATTAAAATGAGCGTCTTAGAAGCCTAAAAGGTAAGCTTTTCATTTCGTGCTTAAATTTGCTTTAATTAAAGAGCTTTTTAATGAATGTTGTATATTGTTTTAGTAGAAGGCGATTCAAGGTTGAGTTACCTGCTGTGATATAGAATTTTTGAATAAATTTTGGAACCTTAAACTGTGCGAAATTAAGGAAAAATAATAATTCCTTCCCCAAATACATACAGTTTAGTGCCGGTTTCCACCTGAAATATAGGTAGCTATTTAATAGGATTTTATAGAAAAAGTTTGGATTTGCTGTTAAGTCAGTGCTGTCGTTTAAGTAATTAATCTTAAAATAATGTTCGCAGTTTAAGTTTCTTTCCTCAACTAAGCTATCACATCTTGAACCTAGTTGAAAGTGTATTCAAAGTAAAACAAGTAAACAACCCTTCAAAGATAAAGTGGATGCTGTTGAATGAATAATGGATGAGCTTCGGATGAATTAATATTAATGACGTAGTTACAAGATGTTTACTATTGTTTCGGTTAAGAACACAATTTGAAGACGAATGCTTACACTGACTTGTAGGTTCGATTAATTTGGGTTCGTTTCTCGAATTTGTCATACTAGTGAACCGCTCCTACTTCGCACCAGTCGATAACTTATTTATGTATTTTACACAGACCTTTCTTTTTGACGTCGGCGTCGTGCAAACGATGTGAAAATCCGTTTGGGAGTTTTTGAGATTTTTGCCATCGGACAGATAGCGCCAGGGTTAAAGATTACCTCTTACATACCATCAAATAACATAGAGATTCTCAGCTAAAAAAGTGACCAGTTGTGGCCAACTTAGTACTGCAATAATAAAAATAATTACACAAAAATATAAAATAGAACTGCTTTCTGCCACTGAAATATCGATTGCAAAAATATTCTTTAAAAATGAAAAAAAAAAAAACTAAATTACATAATTGCCATAAATATCATACAATCGAATTGAGAACCTCCTCTTTTTGAAGTTGGTTAATAATCAAGGAAGTACTTGAAAGGTTAATTCCCAGATGAATATCAATGCAACAACTTATCCAAATCTTGACGTAGCACAAAGTAAGCAGGATCCTATAAATATTCGTATCGCATCCGATATCGGATTCATTGCATTATTGATATAGTTTAAAAGCATCGAGTCGGAAATACTCCTTTACTTGTTCCCGTCGCTTGAGGCTTTGTAAGCACACAGAATTCTCAACCGGATGTCCAGACCATTTAGAATTAAATATAACAGAGGAACAGAAACGTTAGACAATTCGTGTTACTTGGCTATTAAAAAAATAAATGATGATTTTTCAATTGCAAACTTAGACGTCCTCAACTTGGCACAACTCAAATTATTCTTATTCATATACTTATTACTATAACCAACGAACATACCAAATACAAAGAATAGAAAGGACAAATATAAAGGACCTATTACCTCATGAATTAAAAGAAGAAATTAGCTCGCTGAATTGGCAATGGGCTGGCCATGTCTGTCGAAGGATCGATAGCCTTTGGAGCAGACGAGTCCTAGAATGGAGACCGCGGCTCGGCAACCGTAAGGTAGGACGCCCACCCGCCAGGTGGACTGATGACCTGAGAAAGCTCGCTGGAGGGGACTGGATGCGGAAGGCGGAGGACCGGGTGTTGTGACGCAAATTGGGAGAGGCCTATGTCCAGCAGTGGACTATGATTGGCTGAATGATTACCTCATGAATATGTTTAATCATCAAATAAATTAAATTAAGTATCCTTTTATTTAAAAAGACAACAGTATACTGACCGGACCCAATAGCAGCGAAGATGTCTAAGTTAGAAGTGCAATCTCACTGCATTTCTGGGCTAATTTTCTCCAGTGTTTGCTTGACTATTTGTTTAAATATTCAAATTACTTGGCCCGCGCTATGTTGCTTGTCATAACTTAAGGGGGATATTTCTAGTAATTAAGGTAGCTAGTGGATTGTAAAACGTTTACTTAGATTGGAGACTAGATTTTCGATATGTTTTTTTCAATAGCATATTATTATAGTTTATTAGAAGGTTAACCTATTAAATCAAGCGCGCACGTAAGAATAATTGCTCCACGTTAAAACAAAGGTTTAAAGGAATGTAAGTTTTAGTTGGAAAAGTATATAAGGTGAACTATAGTAACAGACCAAAAGATGGCGCTGCATAAAACTGCTAAAAAACTGCAATCTCTTCTTAAAATTAACAAAAAATCTTCATTAGAATAATTGCACAGCTTGCAATTAGAGTACAAAGCAGATAAATTATCTCCCTGGTTAAGATTAAACTTTTTCATGAAAGAAACTGAATAGTGCTCGAAGAAAACTTAATTAATTTTCACTCCCAACCGTCCTTCGTTATTGTCTGAGAAGCAGTTGAGATATCTGCTTGCAAATGTACAGAACTAACTTATTTTAATTTGACCTTCATTTGTTATTGATGACTATTGTTGCTTCGATTAACTTCTGATATTAAATTTGAACTTTTTAATGTCGATAATATTTATCTTAGTTTGTTGGTTATATTTTATTTTAGATTCATCAAAAGTTAACCTGTCATGTTGCTTGCATTATGAACATTGGGTATAATATAATAATTAAAAAAAAAAAAAAACATGTAATCATCGTCTGCCGGCCTAGCCATTTTTATGAACTACTAGCAGTGCCCCGCGGTTTCACCCGAGTGATTCCATAGGTCCCGCGCATTTTTTTTTCTTCCATAAGAACCTTCTCTTGACGATAACAAATACAACAAAAAAAGAATTAGCGAAATCGGCCCAGGCGTTATTGAGTTATGCGCTTACCAACACATTTAGCGATTCATTTTTATCTATAAGACTAGCTGTGCCCCGCGGTTTCACCCGCGTGAATCCTTAGGTCCCGCTCCCGGTGCCTTTATATTATTGGAGGCGTAGATAAATCCAACAAATCACTTTCATTTTTTTTTCATAAAAACCTTCTCTTGACAATAACAAATACAACAAAAAAAGAATTAGCGAAATCGGTCCAGGCGTTATTGAGTTATGCGCTTACCAACACATTTAGCGATTCATTTTTATATATAAGATGTTGGGGTCGGCTACCAGTCTTACCGGATTTAGCTGAATACCGTATTTTACATGAAGCGACTGCCTATCTGACCTCAAAACCAATTTTACTGGGGAACACCGTTTCCTATAAGACTGGTTGTCAGAATTGACTTAACGACTGCCAAAGATCTATGCATGACAACCGGGACCTACTGGTTAACGTGCTTTCCGAAACACGGAGGGGTCTCGGTATCTTACATGGTCACACATCCACGGACAAACCTCTGCGAGCGCGGCTTAACCTGTATTATCGGTCAAACCGTTTTGCTTACACTTAGCCCCTCTTTAATTAAAACATGTAAGGATTAGTTTTTTAATACTCTAATTTTCTTTTTTTTATAATTCCTATTGCATAGTGATCTAAAATATACATAAAATAATTAAATATGTCAACTTTTACTTTCTGCGGCCGTTTTATTATTTTATACACAATGATTTAAAACATATTCCTTATTAATGTAAAAAATATAAGTTTTTATTCAAGTTCAGCACTTTTGACCATTTCTTGGAAAGACAGCAGACCAGGTACATTTGCTTTTATGTAAAATTCCTGTTTCGAACACTTCTCGAACCATGCGGTCAACTTTGGATACCTGGAAATAATAATAAAATTGGTTTTTCGTAAACAAAAATTTTTAATTAAAACCTATTTTAATATATTATCGTCGTTATTGATTTGCTCAAATATATTATAGTGGTGACAAGTTTAAGTCATGTGACTTATCTAAATGAAATGTCATTTCGAAACATCAAATTGTTATCTAAGCGATTTCTATCATACATTCAAATATATATTTTTTTATGTTCAAGACGGGCTTTAATGTAGCAGTTTTTGGACTTATCAATACAAAAACGTTAGCAGCCAGATTCGTCAACCCCATCATCTATGCGTGTGGAAATAGCATTTGGCTACAAGGGAAAGAAATACACCGGTAAAGCTAGGTAGGTAAGGTAGATACTTACAGATTTTTGTCAATAGGTAGAACTTCATTTAAGGAACTGATGTTAGCCACACAGCAGATATCAGCAAGCGTCAGAGAGTCTCCAGCAAGCCAGGGTCCAGTGAAAAACTTCTCGATGAAATCGTATCCTGACCTTATTTTAGCCACGTTTTCAGGCCTTAAGGTTTTCTCGCCGTCGTATATAACCGGAACCTGGAGATGTCCATAAAATGATTTAATAAATATTTATGTGTTCAGGCTTGCAGCCTGATAGTACAAATACATCGGACATTGATATAAGATATCTGTCAGGCCGTCGCCTTTATAGTACATTGCTTGCAGTTTTCATTCACTCGTTCCTACCACGCAACCGCTCAACATCAAAGGGTTCACTCCTGTATATACCTGTGCTAGGAGATTCCGTTCTTTTTTAATATTTTGCAGTAAAAGTTAGCTATGTGTAAGAATATCAAAATAAAATGTTTGTCTGGAGTGCTCTTTGTAAATCTTTTTTCGAAAAATCTTTTACTACCATCGTATCGATACTTTGTTTCAGATTTGAATGGCCCAAAACGTAACCAGATTAATTACATTTTTCTAATTATACAACTGCCTTGGACTGCCTCGTTGGCCTAGTGGTTCTAAGCGCGACTGCTACGCTAGAGGTCTTGGGTTCGATCGCTTATTAATTGAAGTATTTTGACTACTTACCATGGTCTCGCGTAGAGCATTGAATAGTATGGCGTTCGCAAAATGCAGTCTCTGGTCTATAACCGCTCGTTTTTTGGGATCTTTTGGGTATAACGAGTCGTTTTCTGCATATTGGTTCACCAAATAAGTTGTGATAGCGTGGCTAGAATATGAATAAATTTGTTAGTCTCGATTAAATTGTAACTTTTTTTTTCTTAACCTATACTGTCCCATTGCTGGGCAAAGGTCTTCCCCAATTCCTTCCATACTACCTTCTCCCACGCCGCCTCGAACCGGCCGTCGCATCGCGGTATTCGACTAAGTCACTAACTTGTGTTTATGATTAGTTAATTGTAGGTTTTATTTCTGTTGCTTTTTTTTTCAATTGTTCATGTATTATTGGTTAAGCCTAGCTTGATGAAAATGATAGGTGTCAAACTAGTATGACTAGTGCTGGGAAAGAGTTTATTAAATCGATACTTAAAAAATAAACTGAATTGAGAATATGCATTTAGGAAAATTAAAATAATATAATAAAATTAAAAACCATAAAAAAAGAAATTGTATTTTGAAAATATTTGCTCTAATTCAGTATCTTCATTCTGCATTAAGTCAGTATCTTCATCGTTTTCAGCTCTATGCCATAATAATATTGCATTGCCATCCGATTTACACATGCACGCAAAATGTTAGCTCTATCAGTTGAAGATAACTTCAACAAAATATGATTTGGTTCAAAATTAAGTTGCAAGATTCCACCCGGACAAACAAATTACATAAATTGAAGTTAAATAATAAAATGGTAGAAACCTTCTAATAAAAATCTATAAATAATAATCTTTATTTCAGACAGTGTCGATAATAATACTAACTACTCCTTTGTCCAATCGATTTTCATTTATCGAGGTGTCTCGTCCCTAACATTTTTGCAATATGACATAACGTTATACGAACGTCTTAGTTAAAATTATGACATTTGTTGTCAGTAAAAATTACTTCAGTTTTTTAAAACAAATTGAATCATTTCGACTTTAGATAAAGTATATAATGTAAATGATTAGTGTAAAAAAGTATAATGCTTTAAATATCAGTAGTTGTTCGTGTGCCAATATTAACCATCCGTTACGACGACGACGCTACAAAGTTAAGTAGTCACTCTCACTGACACCTCTCATATTCATCAAGCTAGGCTTAACCGATAATAGTGGTTTTCACTTTCATGTTATTGTTAATAACATTTTAGTTTCAAGTTTTGAGCAATCTAAGTTTTACTAAACAAATTCAAAAGAACAAATAATTTAATTGTTTTGCTGTCCGAAAAATATTTACCTGTCCCAAATAACGAAATCTCCATCTTTAAGCGTTGGTATAGTATGTTGAGGATTCATCTGAAAAAATATATTTAAAAGGCCCATTATAGTAGTCTCAAAATTATAATTTAATATTTTTTGTTATGGAACTTCGAAATTTTTGATTATTTTATAATATGAAAAGGATATTGTACGTATGTCTATAATATGTATGTACCGTAGGAATGAAAAATCAGCGTTGCGACGTTGTCGGAGCAACATGAGTTCAGCCATCTCTTGTTGCTACTGATAATTAACTTTATTTTATGTAAAACTAGCAAACCAGGCGAACTCCGTTTCGCCACCAGATGGCTTGGTTTCATGTAACATTTCGTTTGGTGATTAAAAGATGAAGGTTTTTTTTTTAGTTTCCTTAATTTCCTTTGCTATAAACCTCACGGAGCCCGAGACCTTTCCAACGAATGCAAAACCGTGAAAATCGGTTCGTGCGTTCTGGAGTTATAGCGGCAGGAAGGAAAACCCGACTTATTTTAATATAGTACATACCTAATTGTATAGTTTCGTAATAAACAAATTGTTTAACAATAAAATTGCTTTAGAGATTGCAAACTGATCAAAACCTTATGATAGAATCTCAATTTTATATTTTGGTATCCCACCTTATTACATCTATATTATTTACTTACCTTTAAAAAATCTTCTGTGAAATGATCACGCGCTTTAAGATTCATATTGATGTATTCCACATCTTTTATCTTTAGTAATTCCAACACCATGTATACAGCTCTGCATGGTGCACTGGTGTCTTTCTTGTATAGTTTCATACCCATTTTACCTTATCAAAAATAATAAAAATAAAAATAATATTGTTTGAAAGATGATAACATAACATATTATGATCACGCCTGTATCCCCGAAGGGTTGGGCAGAGGTGTACACCCACAGTTCGCCGATATGGTTAGGTCCCATGTAATAGGGGGCGAGCCTATTGCCACTAACCGGGCACAAATGAATACGCACGCTTGGGATATAGTTGTACAATATTTAATATCTAGAAAATATTGCCGTCTATTTATTTTAGCAACAACGAAAATTGAAAATTGTACTAAAACTGTGATCATGTAATACTTAACCGTTACCCTATAGAAGAATAAATAAATTACTTGCTAAATAATAATGCTGACACTCACCTGCTATTGCCAATCCTTTTTTTATAATAACAAAATGTAACTTTGTATAACAAACTGTTATATCAGAGATCACCAATTGGACTGGCTGTCTTGATCAACTAGAAGCACGGGTTTAGAGAAACATGTTATGTTAATAATCGTGACATTTAAATAAATAACTCAGTTTGTTGTTTTGTGAGGTCAAGTATCAAATAAAGATATGGACAAATAGCTTTTTAATAATAAGGAAAGATTACTGAAAAGGTAAATACTGATAAGAATTTTGCTACAAATGTTTATTTTATTTATTATCTTTGTGACTTGCAAAAACTCTAGTTTTTTGGTTAAAAATAATAAATACCATCACACTTGTATAATAGGGGGCGATCCTATTGCCATTAACCGGGCACAAATCGAAACTCCGACCTGCTACTGAGAATTTCATAGAAAAAAACCAATAAAACCTTGGTCGCCTTGGAAATCGTACCCAAGACCTCTAGCATAGCAGTCGCGCTAAGAACCACTAGGACAACGAGTCGGTCAATAAAAATAATATAAAATTATGCTCAAATTCTGTCATGACTGGCACTATTTTTTCAATAAACTTGAAAAGAGTACCAACGTTTATCGGATGTTGTTTTACTGCTGGATGTTTAACTTTTTTTTTTAATTTAAAATTCTAAGTAGTTCTAGTAAGTATTCTAAAATAAATGTTAATTAAAACATATCTATAATATCCATAAACACTCGTGTGATATACGAATTATTTTACTGTTTCTATACAAAATTACAGGTTGAGGTGATGTAGTTAGGTATAATTACCACCTGCGTAGTTTGATAATTATTATCAAACTACGCAATATTTATCTGTTTCTCTAGACTGATTACATTTACAATGACGTTAGTCACATTAAGGTACGATTCCACCAAAATAGTGTGCAGCACATTTATTTACAAAATTTTGAGAAAAACTGCAGCATTGCACGTACTAAGCTTGTATCGCGTTTAGCTTCTGGTTCCACCGGCAAAACTGTGCGTAACTTTTTTAAACGCTAAGTGCAGCACACTTGTTCACGAAATGTGCGCTGGAGTTCTGTCTTGAGTTGTTAATATAGATGGTTTCGCGGTACACCCATGACCAACCTTTAAGACATGTTGGAAGAAAACCATATTATTATGGCGATGCAAAAGACGTACGAGAAGAATTTTCAAACTATTTCCAAACTGACATCGGATATAGCAAGAAACACTAGAGTAAAAAACATACAAAAAATAAATAAAAAAGCAGGTTAAAAATAATAAACGTTCATTTATTTGTTCTGTGAATTCCCAAGGCGTTCGGTGCATCCCTTCCATGAAAGAAATTCAAGTATGCATAACCAAACCATTTTCGCTTATTATGTCGAAAATACCAGAACCTAAAGATAATGATTCCCAGTTTTTCATTTTATTCTCGGTCGAGTCACAATTGAAATTTTGAGCTAACTCTTGAGTGACGTCGTGTTTTTTTTCCATTTTTATAATCATTGTGACTTGAATCCCATAATAGAGGATTTAAGTTTCAATTGCTTGATATATAATAATCCAGTCTATAAACGTCCCACTGCTGGGCACAGGCCTCTTCCCATATAGAGAAGGCGTGAGCATTGATCACCACGCTTGCTCACTGCGGATTGGCGATTTCAGATCCCAAATTTTTGGAATCCAGGTTTTCTCACGGTGTTTTCCTTCACCGTTTGTCAGAAGTGTCTTAGAATAATTAAGAAAGTACATACTTTGATGAAGACTTTGAAAAGTTACGTTGGTACTTGCCCGGGTCCGAACCTGCAACCTCGTGCATACAAATCCGTTCATTGAACCGCTAGGCCACCACGACATTTTTTTGCTTGAATTCATTTAATAATGTCATCATTCGTCCAATCCATATTTAATTCTGTTGAACATGTGCGCGTACAATTAAATGTTTTCGCTCCGGGGTGGCGGAAGCAAGACAGAGTTGGCGAACAACAAGCGTGTACGCGTCGTCACGAGTCCATTGCATGCATGTGAGCGCGCACAATGTTACACAATGTTCGCGAACATTTCTAAAATGTCCGCGTGAGTTGCCCGTGTGAGTCGACCAGCGTGAACATCTTTGTCGTACACTGTGCATTACAGTGCCGCACAGTTCTACACACTAGTGGAATCGCGCCTTTAGACTAACAATCATCGATAAAGCTGTATTTCATTGATTCAATTTACTACAATTAATAGCTACCATGCAACACATAAGTACGGAACGAAAAAATACCCGTTAAAATTACACCAAAAAAATAACATGTTCCCCTATACAGACGAATTGATAACCTCCTCTATTTTAAGTTGGTTAAAAGTATTAGGTATGCTTCCTAAGCCACTTGGAGTAAGTTTTTAAGATGATCATTACTTATGTTACATACAAGATTATAATCACACCAGTTTATAGGGATATGGTGCTGCCATCTAGGGGTATAGTGTGGGAATCTCCAGTTCAGGTCACAACCGATGAGGGAAGACGTGTCGTTTTTGCTTCAATAAAACTTTCGTCTTTTATAAAATAATAGTGTTTATTTATAAAATCTTAAAATAAAATATTAAAATGGAATACACAGTGCGGGAGCAAAAGTCTTGTGATTGTGTAAAGATTGATTTTAAAGATTTAAGCCCAGCTTCGCCATGGCAGCTTCGCGCAATTTTGCCAATCCAGGTAAATTGCCTTTCTTGTAGAAATCAAACTCAGAACACCGCTTGAACCAATTAGTGAGATTCGGGTATCTAAAAGAGAAAAAAAGGTTATTGATAATAATAATATTCCGGGACGTCTCACACACGGTTATCTGATCCCAAGCTAAGCAGAGCATGTGTTATGGTAACCAGACAACTGATAAACATACTTATATATTTCTAAATCCATAAATAATAGATAAATTACACCCAGACCAGAACAAATGATCGTGCTCAACACACAAACATTTGTCCTGACCTCCGGTATAGCAGTCAGCGTCACTAACCGCTAGACCAACTGGCCCGTCGTATTGACAATTTTTATTGTACATTGATTTCAGTTATATTTTGGAATTCTAAGGTGTATCCACATTACAGTTACTTCTTGTTTAGCAACGTTTCCAAGTTTTAGTGTGCAATATCCGATTCCAAAAAGAAAACAAAAGCTAAATATTGTTCCTAACGTATTTTGTTGCTTTCTTTGCTCCTCAAAAAGTAACTGCGGTATGCATGCCCTTTTACAGACCTACGTATACCATTGAAAAGTTCTTGATTGCTTATTGATATGTTATTATCAAAATATGATGCAATAAATATGGAATGTCATCAGAATTTCATTTTTCCATTGTTTTTCAAAGTTAGACATAATTTTGCCATAGGAAGTAAAATTAAATCTGTATAGTACCAATGGTCTGGCCGCTAGTAAGAATGAGAATGCTTTTCTGCTCTGCAGAATATTAGTAAATTATTCGCAACATTAAAGTAACATCTTCCTATTGACCACCACCAGTCAGAAACGCATTATACCCGGCCGGATCACAAGTACGGGCAAAAACTTGTCATCATCATCATTATGCTTGTCTTTTCCCATGTTAAGGTCTGCTACTGGTCTAACCTGGTTCAGCTGAATACCGGTATTGGCGTCAGATAGGCATCTGACCCCACAACGCATTGTACTGGATAACACAGTATTGCGTAATAAATGTTAATGATTTACTTACAATTTCTCATCAATGGGCACTACGACATCCATTGACGATATTGAGGCGACGCAGCATATGTCTGCCAACGTCATTTCGTCTCCAGCCATCCATGGTGATAGTGACAAGAACCGTTCGGCGAATTCGTAGCCTTTGGTTATCTTGGCGAGGGCTTCAGGGCTGAACTCTTTGGCACCTCTAAATAATACTGGTTCCTGTAAAGATTTACAATATTTTTATTTGCCGTCCATAGACTGTATTAAAACTGTTTGACAGAATGAAATAATTGCTATAAGTTAATTTATTTTATCAACTCTTGTGGAAATTACAGATACGTATAAAATAGCAGGTTTTATTGTACAGTCCATATTAATTGCCATAGTATTTTGTAGGCAGGGAATAATGAAAGTGGACAAAGCGAAACAAGTGTGTAAGGATCGTAGCAAGTGGAAAGAAGTGGTCTCTGCCTACCCCTACAAGGGAAAGAGGCGAGATTATATGTATGTATGTATGTATTTTGTACAGGCGTTACTTAAATAGTAAGGAGTTGGATTGACCTTTCTAGATGTGAGTAGGTGTGTTTATTACAAGTCATTATCACGAAAAAATAATTTAATAAAGTTTCACAATAACTTGTCAATACTGTGAACGTTTTAGAGCGAATGTCCTACATTGCGTTCCGTCGGAGTTGATTGCTTATAAATATGATAATATCCCTACAAAGGTAAGATTGCAATTTTTAACATTTGCAACTACGAGATTGAGATAGATAATTAGGTACAAAGTCGGTACAATTTTCTTTTAACTATAACTTTTGTAACTTAACCTGTTTTTTCCGTAATGTCAAATTTGTAATGAGAGCCACTTTTAAGTCTACCGTCTTTCATAGGTAAATCTGTGGTTTTATTGGTTCTTAATATATTAGTTTAACGAGATTCGTATGATAAAATTTATTTGCAAATTAATGGCAAAAAAAAGAAGAAAGATAGTTTAGACTTACTCCTGCGCCACGTGCAGAGGGGAATAGGATTCCGCTGTCGAAATGCAGACGTTGGTCGACAAGAGCCCTTTTCTTCAGATCTTTGGGATATAGAGAGTCGTCCTTTCCGTATTTACCCAGTAAGTATGTAGCGATTGCGTGGCTGTAAAATAAAGGAAAATAATAAAAATCTAGCACAATTTTTTGAAGCTTGTTAGCTATTAGTAAGCAATTGTTTGATAAATGGTTAACAAGATTATTTTGTATATTTAGGACTATCTGTGCCCTGCGGTTTCACCCGCGTGAATGACAATACATACACTATGTTAATAAATTATAGCCTATGTGTTATTCCGAAGTATCAGCTACATTATTGTTTAGTTTCATTAAAATCCACTTAGTAGTTTTTGCGTGAAAGAGTAACAAACATCCACACATCTATTCTAACAAACTTTCACATTTATAATATTAGTAGGATATTTAGGATTTAGATGCATAGTAAAATTTAAATTTCAGTTTTAATTTATTATAGCTTTAGTTATTGTGTGTAGTTATTTTACACACAGATTGTTGCTTTTTGTTACATTGAATATTGTTTTATTAATTAATTATGATGTTTAAAATAATTAAAGAAATAGTCTTACCTCTCGCAAATCACGAAGTCATCATCTTTCAACACGGGAATGGTGTGTTGGGGATTTATCTATAAACAAGAAAAAATAATCTAAATTATGAATAATTATGAATATTTCTTTCTTGTAATCGTGATACGATGCACGATCACAATTGGTCAAAAAAATCATTCAAAACCAACATACAACATTCAACATCACTACTGGAGATAAAAAGTTTATCATTATTTTAATAGTCATATAATATGTATTATCAAATTCATCTTATATTGTGAATCATCGCTACTTAATTATTTTATGCCTCACAAAGCACTCATTCGATATTTAAGTTTTTATTCATAACTGGCCAAATTATTGAGCGCTAATGTACGGAAGTCTGTTTTTGTGTTACGCATGAGTCATCGTGTTTTATCGCAATTGATAAAACTGTTGTTTGCCTGCTGTATAATTATGTAATTATATGTAAATGTTTGTTTCCATAATTTTCTTAGTATGGTCCGGCCGTTGAGAGAATGTGTTTCTGACACACGTTAGTTGTTTGACCACCATATTATTATGAAACAAACGATTTTTTTATTTTTCTATTATGTGGAAATAAATAAAAAACTCTGTTGTATATTTATTGTAACTTGGCGTAATAAATAGTCTTGAATGATATTATTAGTTTTTAGGTCAAACAAGTGACATTAATGTAATTTGAGTAAATTCTTCATCACATTAAAGTTATACCTCTCTGTTAACCACCACTTGTCAGAAAAGCATTCCGTCAGCGGCAAGACCATAATCTTAAAAATCATTTACCTTAAGATATTCTTCTTTAAGCTGTTGTCCTTGAAAGAGATTGACGTCAATCATCTCCACATCAGGTATTTGCAGGTACTCCAGAACCATGAAAACTGATCGCACTGGAGGACTGAAGTCCAATTTGTACAGTGTTAGAACCATTTTGATTTCTGTAATAAAGAAATACACACGGTATAAAATTTGCAGACCCTTTGTTTTTAAAGGGGGTGAAGCAAAACATCGTAAGGAACCTAGATTCCAAAATTTAGGATCTGAAATCGCCAATCCGCAGAGAGCAAGCGTGGCGATCAATGCTCGTGCCTTCTCTATAGGGGAAGAGGCCTGTGCCCAGCAGTGGGAAATTTATAAGCTGGAATATTTTTAATATTATAATTATTTGTTTTCAAAGCATTCTTTGAGGGCACATCTATTACTTTGTAGAAACAGACAACATTTTTTTTATTATTTTATCCTAATGTGTTGTACAGGTAAATACTTTTTTATTTTTTAAATTAAAACTCCGCTTATCGCCAAGATCTAATGGTTGTGTCATAACACAAGGATACTTTAACTGTATTATTAAAAAGAGATTAATGGTGGGTACGTTTCAACTAATGCGTGGCTTGATGATGTCAGAACCACAATTAGAAGGAGCGCCAAAATTGAGGTCTTTAAACTGATCGAACGTATAATTATAATACTTAAATTGAGCATTCTTATAAGTATTGTGTAATAGTTAAAACCGGACAAGTACGAGTCTGTCTTGCATATCGAAGGTTCCGCACAATTTTTTCCGATCATCACGGACAATTCTCCAAAATAAAAACAAAAGTTTGCAGTTAAAAATACGCTCTCATGCATCGATGTATCACATTATTAATTTCCCTATTATTAATATAAGTTTGTAATTGTAAAAACGTATTTTTATGTAATTAAAACATTTTATTATTTTCCCTTTCCTAGTGATATTAATCCTAGCACAGCAGTATTTTGTTAGTCGACGTTAATTACATTATATTTTTAGCGTTTCACGGAGTTGTATGGATAAAACAACACAAATGGCTGTAGTTTTAATTGCGGTGACAAGAACCTTGAATTTTTTATGATATCAAGAAATCGTAGACTTAATATTAGATATTAGTTTCTAAACTCGTTTATGAGAGCAAAAAAACTTGGCAAATGTTGTCCTGTTATTAACATTATGGTTATTATAGTAAAGTATCTGATTTTATTTAATATTTTATGTACAGTTTATGCATAGTAAAACAAATAATGTTACATATTTAAAAATGATATACAAAGGTGCTGCTTATTTCTTAAGAAATTTCTGCCAGCAGACCCGCGAAAGGAGAAATCTATAATATTGGCAGTCATAATGTACCAATCAATTTATATAAACTACAAATTATAAAACATACTTATTAAACATATACACAAATACTCCATTCCATATCTATATCCATATACAAATATAAATATATAATATTTATAATAACTCAATTATAAGGATTTATAATATTAATTGTTGATATATTATTACGAAATAACGATGAAACAAACAGATAAAGAATGTTCTGACATTTAATTTAATACGTAAACTTATCTTGTTGTCAACGCAAGAAATGGAGTTATAACAAAATATGAAATTCGCATAGTGATATGTATTAAATGATTTAAATCTAAAACAAATAGAGATAATAATGAAAACACGCCACTTGTACGATAGTGGATCACTTGAAAATGGTGCGATCGAATTCCTTTGTTTTTACGTGATTTTACGTCATAGAATATTTTTTTAATTCATTGATTTCTGCTAAAAGATATTATGATCTTGGACATCAAGTTGGTTTAAAGTTACAACCGCAGCTGAAGTTAATTTTATATGTCGCAAATGAGCATAGTTGTATTGAATGAAAGAATCACAAACGTTGCCCCGAAAAATAAATGGCGCCCACTGTGGGGCAAAGAACCGTTTTTAGTTCTGCTGTTTGAAACTAAATGTATTTTTTCAGAAGTTATGAAATACTAAAAAAAAACTTATTTTAATGATGAACAATATCCATACTTCCATACAATTATTATTACAAATAAGAAAGGAACTGTCTATGTTTTACACTTGCACAACTAAACCACTGAACTAATTTTGATTCAGTTGGGTATTTATGGGATAATCTTCGATCCCAATCGCGATAACCGATGCGGGCGGAGTCGTGGTCATTAGCTAGTAAAATATGTGAACAATTTTGACCTTGAATCCAACAATAGCATTTTGATTGATTATAGCACGGATACACCACTTATTACTCTGTTGCGGTTGAACTTTAAACCTCGCCGAAAAAAATACACTGTAAGTAGATATAAGAGGAAATCAGCATTGGACTTTAGACTTTGCAAAAAAATATCTCGTATACTCTATAAGAGTAAATTAACATGTATTCTATTTAAATTATTATGCCAATATTAAGTAATTTCCACTTGAACAAATATCAACTTTATGCTAGTTACATAAAGTTGATTTTAGACTGTTCACTTAGTACTGTTAATGTTTTAAAAGTACGAAGTTATAGCGAAAACTGAACCTTATGTTAGCATTATGGTTGTCTGTCTTTGAAACTACTTGTTTGTTTACCGACATGTTTGCCATATAAATATGAACGAAGTTACAACGTAATGTATGTATATAAATGTATTCATAATTTTTTAGTTAATATGTTGCTATGCACAGATACACAACTAATTTAATTGCAATTGAACTTTTGACCCATTGGAACAAAAATTTTGAGTCAGCGAATAATGATGTAGTATGAAATTTAAATTATTATAGTACGGATAAATAATTACTCAATAATATTTACTTCAGACGAAGCCTAACAAAAAAAGTATAGGTAATAATTATGTAGGTAGGAAACTAATACAAATACAAAATAGATTAAGATAAGGCCCGGAAAAAACAAACAAGGATCGAACAATGAAGCCTAAACGACCAAAAAATAAGTCCAAAGTTATAAAACCGAACACATAAAAGCTGTTTGACCAGTATTAGCTCAACTAAATAATTCAAACAAGATAGTTTAAAACACAAACAAAACTGATAAAAACTTTCGCATTTGTTTGCATACTTTGTCTACATTTTCTGGTCGTTGATTTATAATAATAGATTACCTTGGTATTCAGCTGTTTGCGGAGCACGACACACGACCGTAGCGTAGCAACTTGCCGGGTATAATAACAATGAGATCGGTCCCAACGAGTGGTCGCTTCTGAACGTAGCTACACTAATTTATATGGATATGGCATATCTTTGGTACCTACATTGCTTTTTGTACGTTTGCTAATTGACGCGTGTGTGTGAATTCTTTTTTGTTAGATTATTTTTTAAGTTCTAAAATAAACAGCATGAGTATATTATAGATAAAACCAAATTAAAACAACAAATGTTGTATTTCAAGGATTAAATTTCAAATATGTTTTTGAGTTTATTTTAACTACCTCTGTTGGGCGCCAATTTCAATAACTAAACATTGAAAAATGGAAACTTTAATATGAATACTTTCATAAATTCTTATCACAATACATCAGACTTACTAATAAAATCATTATCCACAAACAAATGCTAATCTTGTTCACGCTTGATATTGATCTCTTTCTGCTAAACGTACGTCATTGACACAATTTTTATCAACCTATATTAATATTGTAATAATATCTAAAGGCCCACATTTTTCAAATACCACCTCCATCACATAAAATGCTATTTTCCTCATACCTCGTGGATGACATCACGCCAGTAATACAGTAATAACTATTGCCAAGGTCAGTAATATTTTGTGAGTCGCCTGAGAACTAATTTAGAGTCGCCTTCCTTAATCCATCCATACTATTATAAAAAATAAAAATTAAAAAGTAATTCTGTCTATATGTCTTTTTCTGCTTGTCAGGCAGAAAGGCAGATAAACAAACGTACATACGGTTTCCGTCCGTCTGCCTGTTTGACTATCTTTAACCGACTTCAAAAAAGGAGGAGGTCCTCAATTCGTCAGTTTTTGAAAACTGGTGCTTCCCGTTTGGACCATGACCATGGAATTTCATTTTGTTCCAGTTTTGAAAGTGGGGGTCCATAAGGAAACCATATAAGACTTATTGTTTTGTCGGTTTTTTTTTTGTCTGGCTAATTATGTCTATTTTTCTGCCTAACTCAGTTTTTTACTGTCTGTCTGACTTATAAAACTGATGGATGTGATTATAGGACCATTACCGGCTAATGTACCTACATGCAAGGTTTAGACCTTGCATATACAATTGCTCGGTAATGGTCCTGTGGTATGAAAAACTAATTACTACTTTGTACACTATTTCAGTGTCTAAAGAGTTGCCTCACAAGCCAAGTTGTTAGCCTAGGTCAGAATTCAAACTTTAAACCTCCCAATCACATATTATTACAAGATAAGAATCACTCGATATATTATTATGAAATGATGATTAAAGACCCAATAAATTACGTAATGGATTGTTTAATCTTAATTGAATAATATTTGTTGGAGGTACATAAGAATGTTTGTAATACAGTAAGTTTGGTTGGAAAACCAACAAATTTTGGACTTAAATGAGTTGATTATTTTGGATAGATATGTTTTTAAGTTTTTCTTAATTTAGTCGAATTCTCACATTTAAAATATTACACGATTTTGGTTGGTTTCCAGCATTAAGCAATTTTTACCGACACATAGCTTAACAAAAATCTGAATTTGTTAGTTTTGCTGGTCTCGCTTAAGACTCGGTATTAAGTGCATACGTCATTGTCTAATGAATCCTATTCTTTTTTGTGTGCCGACCATCTTCTGTTCAATATCACATGATCACCGAAACAATTAACGTAATTATATGACTAAGATGAATTATTTTCGGTTTGTCAGAACGGTTTGGACAGACAATGTTCTTAGACTGATTCATCTTTAGTAAATGCCCAAAATTCCAACATTGTAAGCACTGGGACACCGGAAACTTGAAGCGCTTTACCAATAGTTGGATAACATAACATAATATCATCACGCCTGTATCCCCGAAGGGGTAGGCAGAGGTGTACCAATGTACACCCACAGTTCGCCGATATGTCTAGGTCCCATGTAATAGGGGGCGAGCCTATTGCCACTAACCGGGCACAAATCCAAACTCCGACCTGCTACTGAGAATTTCATAGAAAAACCCAATAATACCTTGGTCGACTCGGGAATCGAACCCAAGACCTCTAGCGTAGCAGTCGCGCTTAGCACCACTAGGCCAACGAGGCAGTAGGTGGATAAACTAAAGATAATTTGTAGACACATAGACTGAAAGTAGACCGACATCGAAAACAATACTAACTGATCCACTAGGAATCCAAGAATGCTCAATTCAGGTAATGAATTGGCTCTTCCTCCAAATGTTCTTACTCAATTTCCATATTTTTTCCAAAAGACAGCCCTAATTTTAAAGTCTTTTGTAATGCCAGTTTTTACAATAATCAATTGATCAGCTCTATTTTACTAGTCTGGTTCTTAAATGTGTTTATGCTGTGTTCTTGTTATAGGTACATTTACATTTTCTTGAAGTTTCCAGCACCTTGTCTAGTTTGTTTGTTCTTACGGCCTATTAGCAGAAACATATTTACGTGTCGTGGCGCGCCAGAAGCATATCGGTTTCATACATTTAAATATGTTTACGGATATACTTTGCGATTCGCAACTAGTTCATGCAAATTTTGCATACTGAATTTCTGGGCATAAGCCTCCTTCGGCACTTGTCAATGCTTAAAATTCATCTCCCTGCCCTGTTCCCAATTATTTGGGTTCGGCGCAATGCGTATTCAGCAACCATCATCTCTACAACTTGTCATCTCAGTATTTACTCCTTTCTTTCTCTTATAATCTTTCACACAAGCCATCTCAATGCTTACAATTAAATAATAAAATATTTGTTTTATTTATTTCATATTACATTTATTTCTTAACAACATAATTTAGATCATAAACTTAAATTTGAAGATGCAGAAGCAAAAGTTAAAACTCCCAAGAGAGTGTGATAAAACTGGAACTGCAATAAATATAATTCAACAGTGCTTGTGCATAATCTTCTATTAGTGCTTTTGGAGATTCTAGCCCAACTTCAGCTTGATCAAGCCACGCAGTTGTTCCAAGCCAGGTTGATTCCTTTTCTTGTAAAAGTCCAGCTCAGACATCCGTTTCAGCCAGTCAGACAGATTTGGGTATCTAAAAAAGAAATGGAAAATGAACGTTAATTTAAAAATATATGAGTTAACATGATAGAAGGTATGTAATACCATTATGGTATTACTATTGCTTTTCTTTTTTTTTCTATCTATATTTCTACCCTTCATTGGTAAAGTAAATAGAATGATTATGAAAAAAAAACTACTGACGCCATTACATAAGGCCTTTTAATGACAGGTATGTACTATATTGCTAGGTGGTATTTGGTAGGGTCTATTCTGAATACAGTAAGAGCAAAAAAACATTATTCACTTACAAGCTTTCATCAATTGGTACAATCTCATTCATAGAAGATATTGAAGTGACGCAGCTAATGTCTGCCAACGTCAGTTCCTCTCCAGCCAACCATGGTGATGATGATAAGAATTTCTCTGTGAAATCGTAGGCTGCTGATATCTTGTCCAAACCTTCTTGGGCAAACGCTTTGGCGCCTTTGAAGAATACTGGTTCCTGAAGAAAAAGTTAATTTTTACAACTGACTAACCATTTGAGGAGAATTTCCTCTATTTTTACAGAATTATTATTAGGTCCTGGTCTGATGCCTATAGACTTTTTATTACGATTCATCTTTTATTATGATCATGGATTAAAACTTTTGTATTCAAATGGTAGATGTAATGATTCGAGTCATTTCAAGGCAAGTATTTTACCTTTGGAACGTAGAAGAATGCATAAAAACCAGGTAAGTTTTTAGTTAAAATTCTCAGGACTGATTTGTAGTTTTTATTGGGTGTAAAAAGATTTAATTACTTAGAAGCTATTTTTTCTGCAAACTTTTTAGTGGCTCCTGCTTTGCTAAGGTTTTCCTCGTCTGACTCTAGTTTTATTATAATTTATTTATATTTTTAGTTTTGATGGCGAATTAAATCATTAAAAATAAATTAATATGTTTTTCCACTTACTCCTGCTCCACGCATAGCTGGAAACAGAATTCCGCTGTCGAAATGCAGACGTTGGTCAACAAGAGCCCTTTTCTTCAGATCTTTAGGATATAGAGAGTCGTCCTGTCCGTATTTACCCACTAAGTAGGTAGCAATTGCGTGGCTACAAACAAGTAAATAATAATTAGGAAATAAGAATATTTGTTCAACAGATGTTTAATACGTCGCCTTCCGACCGGCAACAAGTTTAGTAGAAGGAAACGTTTGATATGCATATGTATTCAGCGTTGTTCAAGCAAATTATCAATCAAAGGCCTTTACGTTTATGCACGACGATTTATGGCTTAATTGAGACGTATCTAGTGGTTAAATAAAGCAAGAGTGACATATTACAGTTAAATTTAAAATTAAACTTAAAACTAGAATGGCCTTTCTGATAACTTGACATTAGTATGTACATTCTTTAATTTATTTGTGGAAAGTCATCCCACTTAGCTTTTTAGGCCATTTTTATTTTTTTTTGTGAATTTACATTTTACCTACCTAAACATGATTGCGTAAAATAATAAAACAAACAACATTACCTGTCCCAAATCAAGAATTCATCATCTTTAAGCATGGGTACCGTGTGTTGGGGATTCAACTGTAAATAAAAATCACAAATAAATAGGTATAGTTTATTCCTTAATGTCTAAGATGAAGATTGAAAGAAAATTTCTTAGCAGAAAGAGAAATCAAAAGCTTCTTCGTAATTGCTCACACAAAGGGTGTTGTCACACCAATCACTCAATCATCGATTGATGGCATTGGTCGATATAGATCAATAAGGGATCTTTTGATTGACCAATCGATGGACGGGCTGTTCCGTAATAAAACCAAGGGTTCCACCGTTTTATGAGTGCCCACATATATTATTTTATTTAGTTTTTAGTATTTATTATATTATATTATAGCGGCAGCAGAAATACATATTATGTGAAATTCCAACTGTATCGCGGTTCTTGAGATACAGTCTGGTGACCATACAAAGAGAAAAAAAATAAAAATAGCCTGAAACAGTACGCGGGACACAGCTAGTGTCTAGGGTAGGGTTGTTAGACGGATGAACGGATAGCGAAGTCTTAGTAATAGGGCCCCGTTCTTGGGTACGGAACCCTGAAAATGGCGGTTTTTCACAATCTGTGTGTGGTAACATTCTTGCCCGCATTTGATCTGATGCGCTGATTAGCGACTTAAACAATCTCACATTTGTTGTTGCCATGTTAAAGATAAAATGTTGATATAATCGACATAAAAATTTATCAGTCATATGTTCTGTATGGCAAAGAGATAAGTAAATATTTGATCGTAATAATCCATTAATCCAAATCTTACTGGACATTTGAATGTCAAACCGTTTTACATAACAAATTAAATAACATCAAATTTTTGCTAACTCATGGCCAGAATTCTATTAATGTCGTCGGATGAGTCATATTATTTAGACGTTCTAATTGATTCAGCTACCATCAGCCAGCTGTATTTTATGTTGTAGATAAGAACACCGCATGGGCCACATACATTTAATTAATTACAACAACAAAAAAATAGGCGCCATAAGTTTTACGCCAATTTTAGGCGTTGAACTAAAACTTCTTTTTACGGATTATATAGCGCATTATTTCAGAATTGGGTCCAAACGTTTCGCCCGTCTGCCTATGACCATGATACCTGCAAAGGTGTCAAAGAACGGGACATAAACTCTTAAATAAACCGCGACATGATCCGAAAAAAGCAGCTTTATTAAAAAATATATCTTATTTTTCGTTTCAATATTTTTTGTTTGATGATATAAGAAAGAAAGGAGTAAATACTGAGATGACAAGTTGTAGAGATGAATGGAAGCTGAATACGCATTGCGCCGACCTCAAATAATTGGGAACAGGGCAGGGTGATGATTTTTTGTTAACTCAAGTCATCATCAGTAAAGCTTACCTTTAGATACTCTTCTTTAAGATGTTTTCCGTCGAGCAGATTGACGTCAATCATCTCCACATCATTTATTTGCAGAGCTTCAAGCACCATGTAAACTGTCCTCACTGGAGGACTGGCGTCCAATTTGTACAATGTCAATACCATTTTGTCTTCTGAAATTAATTAAAAAATCAAAATTTAAATTCATTTATTTAGGAACCTACGTGACATTTACGAAAATGTTCAGATACTTATATGGGTATAAGTATATCCTGTCTATAAATATGTACAAAAAAATGACTTAAAACTATGAAACCCCTATAATGTAACTAAGAACAAACCAGAATCTATTATATTATAGCCATACAAAAATCTTATTTTAACTTTTTGGTCAGGTAACTTCTTCAACGAATAATCTTTTTTTATTAAAAAATTCTAGAACAGAAATTTTGAATTTATTTAAATAATCTAGGTATATCTCTAATAGATTTTGTTGTTAATTCTTTAAAAACAGTTGAGAATTTTACTGACCGGTACTTGTCGCAGTAATAGACCGCAAAGAGACCTATCACTTTGAATTGACAGTATAAGTTTAATAAAATTAATCAAGTGATGTGATATTTATACTGTTTACTTAGTTATGCACTTATTATCATAATAGGTTCCATATTGACATTCCCATTAACTTTTCCCATACTAATTTCTTTGAGTAGTTTTTTTCTATGAGAATACACATGGTCTTCCTCCGTGGGAAAGGTAGAGGTGCTTCCTGGGCACTCAATAATTAAAATCTCTCTATACCTACCTCATTTTGACCATGGCCTATTTGGGAACATTGGTCATACATAGTTCAAAGTATAGCAGTAAGTCTGGCCAACTAATGGGCGCACCTAATTTAACATTTAATTTTGTTTTTATGTATTGCATTTAATGTTGTTTGTTTGACGACCTCCGTGATCGAGTGGCGTACGCACCGGTTTCAAGGTGTCGCTAGCTCTGAGGTCCCGGGTTTGATCCCCGGACGGGTCAATGTAGAAAATCACATTTCTACATTGTCTCGGGTCTGGGTGTTTGTGGTACCTTCGTTGTTTCTGAATTCCATAACACAAGTGCTGTAGCAACTTACTTTGGGTTCAGAACAATGTATGTGATGTTGTCCGTATCTTATATATAAAAATGAATCGCTAAATATGTTGGTAAGCGCATAACTCAATAACGCCTGGACCGATTTCGCCAATTCTTTTTTTTGTTGGGTTCGTTATTATCAAGAGAAGGTTCTTATGAAAAAAAATTTGGAAAATTGCTCGGTGAAAAAAAAAGTAATCCTGACCTTTGCTACGATAGTGATTCATCTGCGCCCTGAATAACATAAAGAGACCGGGAACGGGACATAGGCATTCATGCGGGTGAAACCGCAGGGCACAGCTAGTTTATTATAATTATTTATTTAATAATATTACCATCGAATCGAAGAAAGAAGTTGGTTCTGTTTTGACCAGCAACAAAATGTATCGTTGACATAGTTATATATATTTTTTTTAATCATTTATTTGATGAGGCTTTTTACGCTGGTGCGCCAAGACAGCCTCGTAAGTTACCACAATAAATTAAATCTATATATATATAAATAAATCGCCAAATGTGTTGGTAAGCGCATAACTCAATAACGCCTGGACCGATTTCGCTAATTCTTTTTTGTTTTGTTAGTTATTATCGGGAGAAGGTTCTTATGAAAGAAAAATAAATGGAAATTGACCTTTGATACGATAGTGATTTATAATAATATAAAGGCACCGGGAACGAGACCTATGTATACACACGGGCGAAACCGCGGGGCACAGCTATATATAATAAATTCACAAAAGTAAAAATAAACTAATCCTAAGACAAAAGTTAAAAGAAATAGCTATTAACGAAGAAGAACGTTAATACAATATAATATGTGTTTACAATAGATATCATACGATTGTATTTATCATATTCTACTATCTATAGTTTATTCATATATCGTTTATGTAAATAAAACATTATCGACAGAATAAGATTCGAATAGCGCGGATTCGGACTTTGTCGTAAAATATTGCAAGTCACTACACTGAGAGGAATTTTTTGATGCCCCCCTAGAGACTGTACTGAATACTAGAGATAACACATTCTTTTGAATTTAAACATAATAATATGTTAATTTTAATTCCAAACGTATATTTATAGTTTTTTTAAATGCGCATGTTGCCTCTAGTACTATTAAGATTGTAAACTTAATATTAAATATGATATCATCACTGTATGGAATGTAGTAACTTTTGTGTTTGATAATGAATCTCTAATAATAAGGGATTATAATAATACATCTTAGGTACAATAACACATTTCCGTAAAAAATAGTAATTCATATTGATATTCAATAATTAGGAGTGGGTATAATAGATGCCCAACCCATCATACAAAAAACGTTGATATTAGCATTATGGCTTGATCGATAAATATCATCATCATCAGATGGAAGACGTCCACTGCTGAACAAAGGCCTCTTCCTAGAACGCCACAAGGAATGACAACTCGCCAATTGCATCCACCGGGATATAACACATAAGAAATAGTATAAGATTATTCACTTATTATAATATCAGATTTCTCTAATATTTGTTTTTGATATTCTGATACGATGTCTTAAAAAAAACGCTGTACTAAACAAGCAAAGAATGGACAGATGATACAGGTTTAAAAAGATAAGATAACTGGCCTTGTTGTCAACCAATATGACAGTATATCAAAATAACTATGAAGCGTTCCTATATCAAGTAATAAAATTATTAATTTAAAAATAAAACAAGATAATATTAAAATATATTGCCACATGATTGGAGCTTCACTTGAAAACGGTGGTACGATGTTTTTTTTAGTTTTATTTGTAATTTAATTGACAGTTTTTTGGACGGTTTTTTGTGTAAACTGGCAATGATGTTTTACCGTGATGTGATGCCGGATATTTGCTAGATGAATATAACTAAAGACCTTTACAAAAAGAGTTTAATAAATTATGAACTTGGATAGTAGTAAAACGTGCACAAACACGATAAAGTTACGTCGAATCTTCATACGAAATAATATGACTTATTTTTCAATCATCGGATCCGAACGGCGACTTACGTAAATCAAGTTTTAATTGTATGCAAAGTTTCTGCTTGATTTGCCAAAGGAAATTAGTTCATAATAAGGCTGTCTATTTAAAAAGTCACGACGTGATTAATAAGATTATACTAGACTATAGACACTAAAAAATAACAGATAAATCTTGAATCAAAAACAGTATTTTATTACTTATTTAACAGCACGTAAGCTACTAACTGTTTGATTACGATTGAACTTTAGACACAAAAATAACACGGACATAGTAGATAAATATTAGAAATAAACAACATTCCTCAATAAAAAATAACTTGTCGTTTAGAAAAACAAATTACATAATATATGTTTGTTGAACACAAAAATAAATCGACGACCTTTTAAAAATGAAGTTAACTGTGACGACTTCAAATACTGATCGCATGATAAAACGTTTTCCTAGTATTTTAAAATGTCAGTAAGACACTAATTAGTATTTATAAAAATTACACAAAGTCATTCCATCGTTAACATGCGTTCTGAAACAGTCTGGCTTAACCGCGACGACTTCAAATACTGATCGCGTGCTAAAACGTTTTCCTACTATTTTAAAATGTTAATAAGATGCTAATTAGTATTTATAAGAAATACACACATACACACAAAGTCTTTCCATCGTTTACATGCGTTCTTAAATACTCTGGCTTAACCGTGAAGATTCAAAACACTGATCGGGTGATAAAATGTTTTCGTAATCATAATATGTAAAATAAAATAGTAAGGCGCTAATTAGTGTTTACAAAATATACACACAGTCTTACAAATTATTTACAAGCGTTCCATCGTTCTATCTACAGTTTGTCTGTTTATAATAATAGATTACCTTGATTTCCAGTTGTTTGGTGAGCCGCAAACACACACGATCGTATCGTATCAACTTGCCGGTTACAATGAGATCGCTCCCACTGTGTGGTCGTTTCTGTTCATTGATAGACGACGTTTTATATGGATGTGGCAATGTATCATCCGATATCATTCAGCTTGTCATGGTTATACGTCGATCTGAGAGTAATAATATAACTTTTTAGTGTCCAGTTAATTATAATAAGATTGACGCGTTAGCATGATTTTTGTTTGTGCTCGGAAGATTTTGTTTGACTAATGTTAAATAAAAGTCACGATTTAGTAAAAAAACTTAGTTGGTAGGTTTTTAATTTATCATTTTTATTTTATATATGTATACTATCATCTCATTTTAAGATATTATACGAATTAAAGCGTCATGTTGATGTTATATTTAATTTTCTCATCATTAATATTATTTAACACAAAATGTTAAGAAAAAAATCCTAATACCACCTCCATCATAAAAATTCTTTTTTTCCACATATCACATTGATTACCGGTTCAAGTCAGTAAATACAGTAATCGCTATTGCAAGGCCGGTGATGTTTATTCAATCGCCTTAGAGCTCGAGTCACCTTCTTTAATTTTTTATAACCTTAGTAGGTATAGAAGAATCGATTTTTATTGGTCTTTCTAGGAAAGTCGTTAATGTGACTTTAATCATCTATTCGTTACCTCATCGATTAATTTTCATGGACTAAATGTTATTTTGTCATTGATGGATGTGTTTATAAAAGAACCATAGTCGGATAATTGTTTACAGTTTAACATAATTATCACTATGCGTAGGAGTGTAGGTATATCATTTTGGGACAAGTCATACAAGGTCATCTGATCTCAGTCTGGGATCTCAAACCAGAGCCTGTAAAATAGTCACCAGAAACAAATACAAAATAGTTTATTGTCTCCATAGAGAAATATAATAAGTAGGGTAAAGAGAGACCTCTCGCGGCTTAAACGTGTCGCCCTAGCAAGCGAGCGAACTTTGGGAGCTTTATTCCGAAACCAACGTACACAGCACACACGCATACGCTATCTTTGTGTGAGTGATGCTACAGTAGCGGCCTCTGGTGGTTGCTATTATAAACTACCGTATACGTTTACACACACATACGCAATTTGATTATCTTTGTATGTATTAAATAAAACCCAAGAATTCATTTTAATACTGTAAAGTTTATAAAATTATTTTTTGCAAGTTTAAAACTAGTAAGTGTGTACAACTTAATACTTATAGGACAATTTAGTTATGCTTATACTTTTATACTAAAATTAAATCTTACATAAGTAAATAAAAATAACACGCGGTAAAAAATCATCGTCATCCTTCTCAATGGCGGGAAACGTGCCCAGAAGGCTCCAGCGTTGAATGGCTATGCCGATTCTCTGTGCAAGGAACAAACCAGCCCTCTGATCACGAGTAGAGTCAACCATTGCTTTTTAGTGTAAAAAAAGATAATATAATAAAAAAATAAAGTTTAAAATGGATGTTCGGTATACATCCAATTGTTACGTTTGCTTACAAAAGAAGTTTCTAAATATAAATAAAATGTTTGAAAATATACACAGTTACTATTCCTGATGTTTCTCTTAATAACTAACCCCAAATATATTATAGTCTCCCATCATGCTTTTAGCGCCCATATCTTATTTTTGCTGTTGACCTGTGTTATGTAAGAAGCATAATATTGTATTTAAAGAGTATTTGGAAGATTCGAAAATATAAAGGTATATAAATTAAAAATGGCGGGAAACGTGCCCAGAAGGGGCAGAAGGATGGCAACATTGCCACATTGAATGACTAAACCGATTCTATCACGAGTAGAGTCGACCAAACGTTATAAAAGTTCCCAAAAAAGATATCCGATAAAAGGGGTATTTATTTTTGAATTTTTTTATATTTATCATAATAAGATTGGGCTGCCGTTTTTGTTTGATCGGCACCCCTGTATCTAGCCCTACCGGTCAAAATTCTATTGATTGATTTGACCCAACTAAACATTAAAATGTTAATAGCTGAATCTTCAAAATACTGTTTAATTGCCACATTATGCTTCTTGCATTTTAAATTTAAATTATCTACTAACAAGTCGATAATTAATTTTATGTTTTTTTTTTTCTATTCCTACGTTACTTTTTAAGCTATCGGTTGTAATTTTTTGTATTTCATAAAAATAGTCGCAATTTTTTTTAGAAGGATAGATCAATTATTTTTTCCCCTCAATATATTCTTTATCTTTTATTAAAGATGCACTTGCACCAATTTCATTTTCAAAAAGTTCTTCTCTGCAGGTTTTACAAGATTTGCAAATTCGGGTTAAACATTTTTTCAAGATCTAACCACAAACGTAATTTCTAGTAGTTAAACCGGCCTGTCTCATATGATCAGCATCATCGTTTAACAATTGGTTACTCAAAGGACCGCAGAGGCAGGTCATTGTCATTTCTTTCGCCTGACAATTTTGCGGGTTCATTGTAATCTAAGAAAAAGTTGAAGGACTGCAGAAACGTAGCGATATCCTCCTCACAATTTGCTTTAATTAAGTGCGAAGCGGAAAAGTTATTTAAAAGAAGGGCTTTGTACGCGCCTTCAAACCCTACACTATTTGGTGTTACATTTCTGGCCCCTAAACTTCTAATATTCCCAAAGAAATTTTCAGTCGGATCTTGATTGAAGTTTCTACACAACATTGTGTCGAAACCATCTCTTTTTGACAATACTTTCTAAATAGTTTGCATTCCCTCTATTGTTTTTATTAAATTATTAATAGAAGGTACCATTTTAGCAACAATACGAAATTTGTCACCCGTTCTCGATTGTTCTAAAAATTTAGTATTTAAAAAAAAAAATCCCTCGTTCCACAGTTAGTGGTGTGGTCAACTTGTTTTAACACCTGCCCGGTAAATTTTTCCATCCTTGACCTTAAAAGTGTTAGTTTAGGCTGTCAAATAATTTATCAATCATTAAAACAAATGTATTTTTTTTTTTTATTTCAGGCCTAACCTTTCCCGCCTCGGACAAATGTTTTGTAGCGACGGCTACGCTACGACTAAAGATTTGAACTGCGATTTTTACCTTCATTTTATTAATTTTATCTTTGTAAATATGATGATCAGTTATTTTGTGCATAATTTGTAATTCACCGTAAGTCACATCGGCAACGTACAAATCTTCAAAATATTCCCATTTAATGATTTTATTATTTCCATCTTTCATATCCTTGTAAATTAGATTTTTTGTTAGAAGATTATTTCGCAATCCTTTCAACATATGCGGTACATCGTAAAGCGTAATAATTTTATGAGTGTCGATAATGATGCAATCTTCTCTCCACTCTTTGCCATTTCTCAAAAATAATTATTTACTCTCATTAGTTAACTCGGCTATGGCTCCGACATTTGTTGCACTTTGGTCACAAACAGTAGCCAGTATTTTTAAGCCTGTAGCGAATACTTCTTTAATAACGGTCCTTATATAATTTTTGAGTTCTATTTTGTTCAAACTTTGTGTAAAGTAATAAGCAACAGGCTGCTTCTAATTTTTTTTATGCCTCTCACCATGAATACAAGTGCATGGTCGGCGATTTGGTGTTGATTTTTGGTTTTTACCGTAACCCCTTAAGTCTGTCGTTATTCCCATCGTACTGTACTTGAGGAGCGATGTACATTTCGTCGAACATTAAAACACAAAGCTTGTCGTCTTCACTCATACTAACCACAGAGTCCTTAATTTTTTCAAAAATTAATTTATTGACCCCTGGACTGAGTTTAATTTTTGAAAGTTTTTTTTTTAATGATCTCGCCGACGGTAACGTGAACAATTTAGACAAATGTTTATACGATTTTGGACTCCTTTTGAATAAAGAAAGGGACAATATTTTCTCATCCATGGTAAAACGACGACCTTTGGGACGTTTCAGAGTTTCACGATATTGCATGTTAGTGAAAAGTTTGGAGGCTAAGTTCATTTTTGCAGTTACCAATTGTAAAGATTTAATTTTGTTTAATTTTTCTGCATTATCAATTCTTGTTCAATAGGCATCTCCTTTTTTTCTTAATCTTAATATTTCTTGATTTAAATTCTTAATTTGTCTCTTTACTGTCTTTGTTACAAGTGTAACAGACTTTGGTTTATTACTTCTTGTTGGTTCCATTGTGGGTAATATTGATGATGATGGTAAGTGTGCTTGATGTGATCCAGAGGGCATGTGTATGGTCTGATGAGACTGCAATTCATTATCACCAACTCTCTCTTGTTCCACAGCAGACTCGTGGAATTCTGAAAAAAAAATCAAGTGAGTTTTTATGTAATACACACGTGGTTGTCTAAAAAATATGGTATAAAACTAGCAAGTATATACCTGGCAAATGTAATGTGGGTATCGCATTTGCACTTATCCTATTATTTCTTGTTTGATGGATAAGTGCAAAGTGAATATTACAAACTTTCTTCCTGCGATAAATTTCATCCTCAGTCAAGCCCCGCAATCTCTCTCCAGCCAGATCTACCCAGATCTTAAATTGATCTGGATATAACGCTGGTTTGGGGAATTTATGGACGGAAACACCTACAAATAAAGTTATTATAAAGTATTATATACCATAAAAAGGTCAGGTCAAGTAATCAGTACCATTAACTGAACGGCATATATGAAGGGAATAACGGAAGTGCACTAAGCGAAACAAGTGTTTAAAAATGTACATCGCTCCTCAAGAGAGTACGATGGTAATAACGACAGACTTAAGAGGTTTTGTACGGTAAAAACCAAAAATGCATGAAAGAGGTATGTTTCTATGTATGTATGTAATTCAAGCTAACCTGACTTGTACAAATAAAACTATATCAGTTTAGCAGACGGTGAATGGTTGGCTTAAAGTTATAAATAAATTGAGTGACGATACATAATATATGATAATAATCTGATCTATAAAATTGGATGGTTTTCCTTACCTGTCGTGAGACATCCAAAAACACAAAGATGTTTGCTGGGCATTTTTAAAATATATATAATAAATATAATATATTACTCCACTTATTATATTTTGTATATCTTAATATGTTAATGATATAAAAATTATTGAAAAAAAATTGACAATTATAAATTATGTAGCCTTCTTTCGCCGGTCGCCATCTGACGAAATTATAAAGTACTATAAATCACGGAATAAGAAATATAGATGGCAGCACCTCTTTTCCGCAATCTTCGTTGTACGAGAGTTTCACCCCCGTGATTGTCTCAATAAGACTGTCATTGTGTCATCCTTTGACATTTTTCAATTTGTTTTTCTTCGATTGTCAAAAAGACATTTGACAATCGAAGAAAAAAGTCTGAATATCAGTATCAAATTTATTGTTGTGATTATATTTTCGAGCCGTTTGGGGTTGAAACGCTCGGGTCATGGGGTCCGAGCGCACGAAATCTTTTCAAAGAACTTTCCAAACGTTTGGTAGAATCTACTCGTGATCAGAGGGCTGGTTTGTTCCTTGCACAGAGAATCGGCATAGCCATTCAACGTGGCAATGCAGCCAGCCTTCTGGGCACGTTCCCCGCCATTGACAAGGATGACGATGAGTTCTTTGACGCCATTTAGTTTTTATTTATGTAAGTTTTAATTTTAGTATAGTTAGAGTTTGTTCTTATATTAGATTTAATTGTGTATTAATAAAGGTCTATCACAATGTTATTTCAAGAAATATTACAATATTCGTAAGTATAAATATTAAAATAAAAGCAAAAGTAACTGTTCTTCTTATAAAGTTCTTTTTTACTTTGTAATTCACGAGTCAAAGTTGATCGAAATTAATACTAATGACCATAAACAATGTGTCGATAAAATTTTCAACTCTAGCACTACATTTCGCTCAATCCGACCATCTTCCGAACATTGGCTATGGCTCCAGGCTCCAGCCGAACTTTATGAATCCGAACAATTTTCAGAGTAGGACACTGTTGCGTATTTCGGTCGTGATTTTGTCGGTCCGAACATTCGCTTTCGTAATTTCGGAGTAGACCCCCTGCTTTTAAGCAAACAATGCCTGTATTAGTAGGCTCTGCTCTTTCAAATAACTATTGTACACATATAATTATACCTAGTAACTGTGAGTGTAGTGCACCTTATGGGTAATAACATACATGTTATTATAAATAAATTACATCCAGAACAAAGTCAAACGAAAATTTCATCAAAGAAAATATGTCCAAAACAAATCCACAACCTCCGGTTTAGCTGTCACTAACCACTAGACCAACAGGCTTGTCAAACCTAAACCTAGTCGGGGTCACTCTTGACAGAGTGGTCGTGGTCATCACTTCAGGTGTTGGTGGCAAGCTTCACAACACGCCGCCACTCTTCTCTGATGGCCGCCTTCCTCATGCATTCATGTAGTGATGATGAGCCATTTACTTTTCAAAGTGAACCTTATAGTAAATCTGTTCCTTATAGTTATGGACTTGCGCCTTTGGCATGGTTTGGCCTATGGCTCTGATAAGAATTCTACCATTCTGGTGAACGGATTAGTGAGCTATACTCTCCATTACGGAGATCCAGGGTGCTCCGGAGTCCGGGTGTTACGAATGGCTTAACGATAGGTTAATATCGCTTATCGCAGCTACTTAGTTCATTCATCTACCTACGATCGATCAAAAAGGAGAAGAATTAGAAACTCGCAACCAAGTTGTGTCCTAGGTGAGACGTCACATATATTATTTAATCTTCAAATCGGGCGTTAAGACTTAAAAACAGTCCCATGTAAGTGATGGATATAAAAAAATGGTATCGGTTTAAACGATTTTTTCAATATGTAATCGTATCCGTATCCAAAGCTGCAATGGTTGTATAAAAAATAATATACCCCTGACTTTTTTGTATCGTTATGGTCTCTGTCAGATAAATAGTGAATGAATAATTTTATATGGAGGTGTTTCAAACTCAAGTTTTTGAAGTCGGTCAAAGGTCCAGCCTAAAGTGAGTTTCGGCTGGACTCATTCGTCTGTGTCTGTGTTGCTAAGCCAATTTATCCACTCAGTGGTTTCCATTTGACAGAACGCGTTGAAGAAGTAAACGAATATGATGGCAGGATTAATTATGCGCACATACCACAAAATGACACGTCATGGCAACTGAAGAAGAATAGGAAGGTGACCTTTGCTTTACAGTGTTACAAAATGATAACACGAATAAAAATAAATCAGTTATATGACCTCACCACCCAAGATATTAACCTAGGTTAGACGTAAGTCCTTAATCTGTGTTTAGCCATCGAAGATTATAGCCACCGATAAGAAAAGATGATTACTGATGGCTGTAAAAATTGATAGTCAAGGCTCATTTACAATGGTCGTTCTGTTACGAGGGAGACATCCAAGGTGTTTTTAAGAAGGGTTTAACAAGAGCAATACAATTTATTCGTTTAGATTGGCCACGGTGCACCATGAAGGATGAAATATGACTAATGAAGGATTGGATGAATAATAATAATAGGTAATATAATACACACAGTTATCAGATCCCAAGTTAAGAAGAGCTTGTGGTATGGTAACCAGACAACTGATAAACATACTTATAAATTTTTAAATACATACTACAGATAAATTATAGCCACAGAACAAATGATCGTCACTCATCACACAAAGATTTGTCCTGGGTGGGAATGGAACCCTCCGCACCCGGTAGAATAGTCAGGGTCACTAACTACCTGACCAACAGGTCGATCAAGAATGATGAGTGGAAGTATGACCATAAATGTCGACGTAGCAGAATAGGTGTTTTGGGTCGTACTAAGAGGAATAAGGGTAACCTGTTAGCAGTTTGCAGCCATATTCTGGTTGCGGGAGATTTTAATAAAGCACCAACCAAAGAGTTTCATTGGGTCCTCAGATCACATCAAACAAGGGAGATTTGCTATCCTTGTAATTTTAGTATGCGTACCCGATGTCGCCACTTTTCACACATTTATATTTGTACACGCCCAAACGATTATCTCAACAGCGCACACACAAACATAAAAGTCAACGTGATTTGCCACAAACACAACAATATCATTGTTACTGTTAACTCACACAAATTCACTGCTCCAATCACGGCATTTTTCACACACGCTAATGATGGAAAAAATTGGTCGATAAAATATTTATCGATGAAACAGACGACAAAATATGGTTCATCAAATAAATAAATAAATATTATATTGTCAGTATTATTCGGTGTTGATATTTCTATTTGACTTGAAAAATTAAACAAATGAGTAGTAGGTAGATTACTCTACACTTATATATTATATTTGAGTGGTCGGTTACAATATGTACTAATGTACCTTTGTCTAAACGTAACAAATACTTTTCTGAAAACCATACTAAAATTGGTTTAGCCGAACACGAGATAATCTCGCAATAACATACAGATAATAATAATAATAATCCATTTATTTCAGGCATCAAGGCCCATATAAATATAAACAATACTCTACTTAACACAACTTAATAATACTATAAATACATACTACATAATTAACTAATACTAATGTACACGAAGTGTCGGCGTCGTGTTTCGCTGACTGGCATATAAACATACGGGTCGAACTAAGAACCGCCTTTTTTGAAGACGGTTAAAGACATATTTCTATACCTTCTGTAAGCTAAATAAACAACTAAAACATTAAAACACACGCTTTAACACTATATCGATACATTGTTTTATCGTTACGACAGATTACTCGTGAAACTGCATCACTATTTTACGGCCGGGTACAGCGGAGGTACCACGCGACTGTCATTACATTTTGAATTTGTGAGTATTGGTGACGCATGCATCCATTGCGCCATGAAGCGCAACGAATAATTTAATGATTCTTACTTAGCAAGCAATGTATTTTATTATTACGCTAAGGATGAATTGTCACTTAATGTGATTTATGTTATAATTAATTTCTATTTTTGTGGTTTTATAGAAGAAATATGTAAATATTGTGATACTAACACATGAAATGAGATTCCATCTTTCTCGTAGTTCACTTTTTTGCTTGTATTTTTGCAAACAACAACAGAACAACTCGGCATTTTGGCAAAAATCGAGAGACGTGACGCGAGCGCGTAGTTACTGCCGACTGTCGGCAAAAATCGATATCAAGTGCAAATTGAGCCAGATGCGTTCGCACGTGCCGGGGCGCTATAACAAATCTCCTATGTTTGATGTGATCTGAGATTGGGTCCTAGGACGCATGTGGACCTTGCTGCCTTATGTAAGGTGCAAAGACTGGTGCACTTTCATAAGTCGTTATCCAGTACTCGGGGCTTACCCGCCCTCTTGATGAAATTCATTGGGTCCTAGGTCATGTCTGGGGCTTGCTGCATTATGTGCAAAGACTGGTGCACTTTCATAAGTCGTTATCCTCGGGGCTTACCCGCCCTCTTGATAAAAATGGGCCTTAGTAAAGCTGTATCGATTCTATTTAATCGTTATTACCTACTTATTCTGCGATTCTAAGATAGATGTTTCCGCATGATTTCACCTGGTTAGTGGTTATCTTCAGAGATAAGAAAACATTGCGTAGGTATCACGCTTTTTTAGGCATTATTCATAAATTATTTTTGTCTGTGTTTTGATGATGACGCAATTGTCTACTGGAAATTATTTATAATCTTGCACTGACAATCTACATAATTCTTATGTAATATGCTACTGTTCGATATCTAAAAATTAAAATCCATTTACCTTCTTTTTACATGCTTTCCTATGTTGGGCGAGTATTTCAGGTATATTCTTTTTTTCTTTCGACTGCCGCTTGCAGTTACTAAAAATTTTTTTTTGAAGTGCAATTTGCGCACGTCATTTGAAATACCAAGAAACTCACAGAAAACACAATTACTGTAGCAAAAATAAAAATAAAAAAAAATATTTTTTTTACATAATTTTGTATTTTGTTTTATTTATTAAAGCACACAGAAAAAAAAAATTAAAAAAAATATATAATTCACGATACCAAATGTAGCTTAAACTTATTTCATAAGAATCGAGTTTAACGGGATAGGTATTCCTTCAGAAGACGACGGAATTCCAAAAGGCCTGGCAGGTTCCCTTTCTTATAGAATTCAAACTGGGAGCAGCGATTCAACCAGGCAGTTATGTTAGGGTATCTGAAAAAATATATATTTAATATAATTCTGTTGATTAATAGAGAATGAAAAGGGGATCTATGTCGCGCACTGAGATCGAAGAAGATAAAAAAAAAGTTGCTGTTTACCAGACAGTAAAATGCTCCAAAATTAAACATTGGTAACATTTATGGTTCTTACACTTTCTCATCAATAGGCAACAGCTCATTCAGTGTGCTGACGGTAGCTACGCAGCTCATATCAGCCAACGTAATCTGGTCTCCAGCCAGAAACTCAACGCCAGTCAAGAACTTCTCCGTAAAATCATAAGCTGACTTAATTTTAGCCACTCCTGTAGGACTCAGAGATGTAGCGGTACCGAAAAATATTGGCTCCTGTGAAAATCAATAATGTTCATCATCCTATCCAAATTATCGTGCGATTCACACTGTCACGTTATGCTATTAAATTTGACCTGTGCCATAGCCAAGTGTCATTTCTACAAACGTTTTTGCTGATAGAAACCTTAAATAACATTAAATTCAAGGAAATATTACTAATTAATTTTGATGAGCCCTGTGACTAAGAATTACCCACTTCAATACATTAAGCGATCCGATCAGCGTTGACGCTTGTAGAAAATTTTACTTGGCTAAACAAGGGCTTGGCTAAGCAACAGCTTATGATCAAAGATCTCGGTCTGGTTCGATACTACTCTCCGATTATATCATATGAGTAAAGCCGTTTTAATGTTAGGCAATAGACATTGTTGTAGCAGTGACGTCAATAACAAAACCAAGATAATATCTTAAAAGGAAATATCGATTTTATTATATATTTACTCGTTCTGTGTATTTTTATCTAATCAGAAATCTATGATTTTTCTACACAAATCAGTACATATTGAGGAAGTACCTAACTATTCAGTGCAGTAATAGGGTTGATAACTGTGTATGAAAAGTCAACATCAATTTAGTAAATTATTTAAATAATGAAAATATAATAGACACGTACTTTTTAACAACTAATAATAATACGCAGGTAAAGCTTTAAAGGTAAGAGTTCTATAGGGTGCTTGTGATGTCACAGCTAGGTACAATTTTTAGCTTATACGTGACGACATGCAATAATTGTACTCGCTCTATCTATTATAATTATTTTATTTTTTTCATGGTAAAAAGAATAAATAAATGTCTAATTTCCTTTTATCTAAGAGATGGATTCACAAATAAAAAATCATCATCCCTATTCTTTTAAGTCCTGGCTAAAATATAAATAGCTGAGGGTAAAGGCTAAAACAAATATCAGCTTGTACGTACATCGTTCTCTCTCAACGCCGGATACAGGATGGCACTATCAAAGTGCAATTTTAAGTCAATAAGAGCCCTCTTCTCCGGGTCACTGGGGTACAAAGGACTGCCCTTGCCATATTTGTTTATCAAATACGTTATAATCGCGTGACTGAAATTGAATTTTTAAGTGCAACTGTTACTATGGTCTGGTACATTGATAAATGCTGATAACGAATTCAAATCGTTATCGTTATGTTATACAATTGTCCTTTTTATATTAATAATGGATTACACATGAACGTAAAAAAAAACAAATAAGCGTTGTTAGTAGGTTGACCTTGTCGATGAAAAAAAATAATTTCGAAATCGTTCCATAGTTGTTGTAAATATCGCGGAACAAAAAACAAAAGAAAGTGAACCGAGGGCTTAACTTTTTAAGTTAAAAATATGGTTTATGTTATGGACCAAAAAAGTAATTAAGGTTATAAGTAAAAAAAGATCGGAAAATTACCTGTCCCAAAGGTTAAATTTCCCATCGGTTAAATGCGGTATTGTATGCTGTGGATTGATCTGAAAAGAGATTTAATGCAGCAATGAGATCCTGTTTTTGTGATTTTTATTGCTATATTTCATGTGTTTTCTGTATATCTTGTTTGCGAATTTGAGTACTGAGGCCTTATTATTTTACTTTATAACGCTTTCAAAACATTATGTTGTGAATGTCAATTGATGATAAATAAATAAATCATAGGTATACAAAACTTGTCTATACAAATATAGGCTTTGTTGCCAAGGCTAATGTAATTAAGTAACTTAACCAGCTGCAAATAATATTGTTTATATATTTTTTTCAATATCTTGTTTTTATGTATTTTTTTCTTTCTATATTTATTTACAAACATAAAGATTTGATACCTCAAATTTTACTATTGTGTGGGTTCATATACATTATTAATTAGGCAGTTTTTTTTTGTGTGATATTTATCTTACCTTTAAAAAGTCTTCTTTAAGATGTTCGTCAGCCAGGAGGTTTAGTTCAACGTACTTTACGTCAGGTATCTTAAGATGTTCGATGACCATATACACCGCACGAACAGGGGGACTGGCGTCCATTTTATACAGAGTTAGAACCATGATTATCTGAAACAAGCATAAAATTTACGGCAACAACGGCATATGTGTGATACGACCTACCCTTGGTACTATTTGACTTCCACAAGAAACAAAACTAAAATTGTGCGATTTATGATATAAAAAAAATATCGAATACTTTACACTTAAATTGAATGTTCTATCAGATTTCTTGAGAGATTATTCTGGGTATAGAAGTTCCTATCGGAGTAAGTCGAAGCAGCATCTTTTGCATGTTACACGGTATACTAAAATCCCAAGTTAAGTTACCTTAGGAACGTAAAATGACTAAGGTAATTCGCAGTAGGTAGCAGTATTGAGCAGAATTTGAATGCATTGGGCAAACTACTTATCATTCGTGCAATAAAAATACTTAAATAGATTACAACGTACCACAAATATAACGAGATCTCGCTGTATCGTAGGCTGCGTTACTGTGACTTGATTCTACTATGTACTTACTATGTATAATCGGTGCCATGGAGTTGATGGTATAGGTATGGATATGCCATTATTAGGGTCACTTTACTGTAGGCTACCAACGACTTATGAGCCCAAGATATCCGTCCCCTCAGTGAATACTATCGGACAAAATATAACGACGAGGAGTGCGTAGAATTTGGCTGGACGAATTGGATGCAATCATGAAAAACTGACACGAAAAAGCACCGAAATAGGTTGTACAAAGTGGAAGATAAGGAGTACGGCTTGTGTCCTATTTGTTTCAAAATAATTAGGTACCAAAAAATATGCCTGGCGGAAATGAAAACAGAAACTGGGCACCAGCTTTCTACATATATAAGGATCATTATGTAAATTTAAGAAATACTAAATTGAAGTCGAATTGTAGAAACAAAGCCAATAAGAGGAGGCTTCACGACCTGAAGAGCTCAAAATAAAATTCCGTGATATTTTTTTTTATTAGCCTACGTTAGATCCCACTACTGGGCAAAGGCCTCCCCTTTCTTCTTCCAAACCTCTCTGTTCTTGGCGATTTCAGTCCCTTGCGCCCCGCATAACTGACTAAATCATCACACCACCTTCGCCGCGGCCAAAAATAATAGATATTAATCATTTGACTAACCAATTGATAAATTTGTCTCCTCCATTTCAAATTGACGATCCATGAATTATAAGTGGTAGATTAACACTCATTATAAAATCAAGGACTAAATAAATATGCAGTTGAGAACCTTTATCAAGTGATACATCGTAAAAAAGGACCACCTATTGCGTACGTAACGACAAGATTATGTAGAAGAGTCATACAAGGCCATTAAGTACATACCGTTTAATTCTAAAATGGATTAATTGATATAATTATAATCTAATACACCTTATACAAGGCTTAACGACTTCCAACTGTTTATAGTACTTAATGCCTCAATAATGATAATGATAACTCAATATTCAATATTTATTAGTATACTTAATATCCGTATTACGTCCTTTTATGTAAGATAATAATATTATTATATTATTTATGTAAATAATTGTACACAATATTTAAAAGAACAAATTGTGGCAATCAACGGAACTAAGATGTTAACTTTACGTTTACACGTGTACTTAGTTCTGCTATTCACTAATAGATGTCGCTGTAATCAAATGTATAAATGCTTCTACTTGCTAACAGGTGGCGCTATAGTTGTGATTCAGAGACAAAACTGTACCTTCAGTGAAAAGTGATACATGTCGACCCAGATCGGTTTTTATATTCTGTGATTAAACTTATTAAAAAAAAAATAACTTAATTTCTATCTTATCCCCGTTGTTATAAGGTTAAAAATGAATGAGATTTTTTTGTGTACATTGATATAAGTAAGCTATTTTTTATTGAAATTATTGTGTAAAATAATACTTTTTGATTCATACCAAAGTGCTCCAAACCGATATTTACATTTCTACAATGTATTTTAATACGACTCGAGTTATCACATCTTACGCGAACCGAAAGCTTTTACTTCAATTTATCCAAAGTGATACAAATGAAATCCTATCACAAAACATTAAATAGTTGAAACAATACATTCTAGTGAAAAGTGTTACATTTGTACTTGAACCATACAAACACAAATTTATTTTCATAAAAATATGTGACTAATGATACAACTGCTAATCAAACAATTTACACGTAGGGTAGAGGAAACAAAGAGTGCGCACTTTTTAAACATTTATTTGTTTTTAAATCAACTTTTAAATCACAACCTTCGGCTTAATTTATAATTAGACTTTGGTTTATTAGGAACATGTTATAATTTTTTGTAATTAATCAAAATATTAAAAACATTTTAAAATACCTAAAAACTAGGACTTGTCCCATGCGTACTCTTAGGATGCATTATTGCAAAGAGCGCGCATTCATGACCCTTTATACGAGTTAAGAGTGCGCATGTAAGCAAAGATCACAAATGAAGGTCCCGAATCCGAGATAATCCGTGCACTCATCATGCCACCAAGCCCCGCATCGACTGCACTGGATCCAGTCTTCTGATGGCGGTTCTGTATAAACTTCTACACAAAGAGGGCAGCGTATGATTTCTGAACCTGTGCTTGTATTCACCAATGTCGGCCCATTTGGAGTAGCTTTCTTGGTCTTTTTATTCAGTGTTCTCTGTGTTTTTTGTTGATCTTCTAATTGTTTTTTGTATGGGGAACTTGTAAGTATTTCAGATTTTTTGGATTTTGTGTTTCTCTTTTTTTGAATATTGGCCCTTGGTAATGGACGGATGTCAGACGGCTGAATGAATGTTGAAGTGGACGGTGTTTGTAAATCATCTGTTTGTTGAATAGCAGTTGGCGCTGGATAAGCACTCATATCATCCATCTTCGGACTTGCTGATTGTGCAGATAGAGCTGGGCTATCACTAGCATCTCCTGAAGGAGCTGCGCTATCACTAGCATCTCCTGATGGAGCTGGGCTATCACTAGCATCTCCTGCAGGTCCCAAACTTGGATCAGGGCGATCAGTTACCTCCGAGGGAGCGAAATCTTCATCCGTAAACAGTTGATTGTTATAAGGCCAGATACCACAGGATTCAAAAGATTTTTTCGCTCTTTCAACTGAAGCAACTTTTGAGTATGCCGTACCAAATATCCGAGCAACTTGGAACTGCGTGATTGCACGGCCAGGGTTGGAGACTTGCCAATTATCGCAAGCAGTAGCATATGCTTTTTTTAGAGGCCCGAAAAATCCTGTGTCTAATGACTGCATGCGATGGCTTGTATGTGGTGGCAAAGTCAAAAGAACAACTCCATTCTGGCGAGCTAATTCAATAGCAATTAAACTTAGATGTGAGGAATGATTATCTAAAATTAAGAGAGCGGGGACATCTTTAGATGGCCTGACCATCTGAATAAAATGTTTAAGCCACAGTATGAATAAATCGGCATTCATATAACCAGAATCTGATACAAGGAGTAAGGAGTCATCTGGAGCCCCATCCATCAGTTCTAGTTTTTGTCGCTTTCGAGGAAAAATTAGTGCAGGTGGCACGAACGAACCAGTTGCACCCATGCAGCAGACACCAGTTATAGTTTGCCCTCTTTCTGCAGAAACTATTTTCCCCACAATCTTCTTTCCTTTCTGTGAATACACTTTTGGTAATTTATTCGGAACTGTCTGCAGACCGGTTTCGTCCATGTTGTAGATTTGTCTGCCGACAAATTTATATTCAACTAAGAGAGTTTTGAGATTATTATAAAATCTTTGTACTTGTACACGGTTAAAGCCAGCAGCCCTTGCTATGCTAGTTTTTTCTGGCTGACGAAGACTAAGTCCATGTCGCCTCGCAAAATTTTCAACCCATACTTTGCTAGCCTGCATTTTTTCTTTATTGAATCTATGGTCTAGACCATTCACTTCTGCTAATTCGTAGGCCATTCTTCCCAATTCCTTTTTCGTGAGGCCGTAGAAACATGTATCCAATTTTCGGCAATGGTCTGCCAAGCTTGTATCTAACTCTGGAGTAAATATATTTTTAAATCTGCCCAATGACAGAGGGACAGTTCCTGCCTTTAATCGTTTTCTTAATGTGGATTCTGGAACATTCAATGCATCCGCAACAGACCTTTTGCTTTGTCCTCTCTCGATCCTTTCTCTTGCATCTCTCAGCATATCCCCACTAAAAACTAGCTTCCTATCGGTTTTTCTTTTATATCTCCCCATATTGTAGGTAATATTTAAGTATTCTGAAATAAAAACATCAATCCTTAGTAAAGCCAATCCAAGCTCCATACAAGCTAAGAGTACGCGTGCGCACTCTTTGGGTGCGTACTCTTACCAAACATGCCATTTTGAATTTGTGTCTCGATTGCAAAAAAACAGCTTAAAATACCGACATAACCTCTCACATAAAGCAAAGTTCCGTTTGCAAATTTCATGAATAACCTTTATTCACTGCGTATTCCCACAACCCTTACAGTAGATAATCAAAGATGCATGAAAATAACATCAAACATGTCAAAAACATATAAATTGCAATAAAAATGATAATACTTACCGGAGCGATTCGAATATTGTGTCCACTACAATGTCTTTTCACAGACAACTGACAGGTAATCCAATGTTGCCAATCGAAATAATATTTTTTTAAATAGAAGCAATGCGTACTCTTAGGCAGTGCGCACTCTTTATTTCCTCTACCCTAATTTATGTAGCCAATTTTGATGTGATTACAAATTCAATATTAATTCTATTAGTAAGAACATAAGCGAAATAGGACATATGATTACGTGAATAATGATACTAATACAGTAGAATCAAAACTGCATTGCGTTTTAGAACTAAATTAGCAAAAAAATACGTAGTACACAGTGATATAAGTTCGCGCAGCTCTTACGCACCCCACTCCCTACTTCCCCGCGGGACGCAGGGAAAGAGCGCAGGCGACGCGGGATTCTTAGTCTCGGGCGTGCGTCGGGACAGATGCGTCGTGCGTTACAGCACACAACTACGATGCGTAAGGTAAGACTTGTATCATTTTACACGAATTATGTAACAATTTTGTTATTTTAATGTTTACAAAGAACATGTATTTTATATTGATTTAAGAATTCAATAATATTGTCGTATTATACAGTATTTTATAAATACCTATTTTAAAACAATATTAATTAATTTATAAAAAGAATGCCTAATTTTCGAACTTAAAATAACTTACTAATCCTAAATAATACAGGTAGCCTAACAATGTATTTTAATTCTTATTTATTAAATGCTAACTGAGTATTCAGTAGGTATAACAGGGATAGGCAGACGTTGTTGTTCATCAATAGTCAACAATACTTTTAATCAAAACATAGGTATCTTTGCTCTTTCCTGGTGTAGTTACATTGCACGTATGCTTGTACGTCTTATAAACATTTTGTAATGAATTACATTAACTATTGCATGTATACTATGCGAGGTTTTATAAAAAAATCCGTATAGCAGTTTCGGTGTATCTCAAAAACTAAAATCAGCTAGTGGGCCTAACTTTTTTCCTGGCTACATTTTATCAATTTGTTCTTCAAACTTTGCGAGCAAGGGTGGTGCGGTACCCTATCAAATAAAGCCCGAAAACCGGTTAAGTAACCGGTTTCCGAGCTCTGGTTGTATCTGCTCTTCTTTCTTTTAAGGTGGAAAATCGAGCCAAGCATCAGCGTCAGTGCGAAATGATAATGTATGGATGGCGGCACTGGGCCGTGACGCCACGTCAGCCGCTGAGTGCCACCGTCCATACGTTTTCATGTCACACTGACGCTGACGCTCTGCTAGAAATTCTACCTTGAATGGCTTTAATGTGACGCTTCGATATTAATTTGAACTGTTATTTTTACAGTCTATAATGAAAAAAAGAATAGATAAGATTATGGAAGGCGTTCAGCTACAGAGGGATGAAGAAAATATGGAACATGAAGAAATAACAAATGAAAAAAAATCTAATGAGCCCGGAGAGACAATAGAAGTAGAATCCTGTAAAAAGACGGCCTTAGAAGAATTGGATCAATGTGAAGAGGAGATAGAAGAAACTACACTTGAAAAAGACGATCAATATGGAGAAAATATTAGCAGTGGATCAGAGGGTATGGAAACTGGACTATCACCTAGAATTTTAGATTTCAGCTCGGGTAGCAGTGATGATTTTATACCTAACAGTGAAACCGACTCAACTGATACAAGTATATCGACTAGTAAACCAAAAAAAAGAAATACCAAAAAACTCACAATTCCTGAAAGCTCTGATGACTCAGATAGCACGACCACAGGACCAGAGCCTGGATGCTCGCATTCAAATAAAAAACAAAGAAAATCATTAAAGGAAAGAAGGGCTGATAGAGATTCCAGATTAATTTTACGCAATGCAGGGAAGAGTTATGTAACTAAACTGGGTAAAATGAAACCTGGAAGAAATTTGGTCCCACTGACGGACTGTCGCATGAAATGCAATAGTCGTATATCCCATGACGTAAGAGAATTTATTTTTAAAGAGTACTGGGGTTTGGGTTCGTACGATGAGAGAGCTAAATATACTGAACGCTTTATTAAAATAAATAATAAAAAAACACATACAATCGGAGGCAAAGGAAAACGAGAATACAGCAATACATATAAAATAGTTTATTTTAATGAGGATTACAAAATATGTAAAAGTTGTCTTTTGAAAACTCTTGGTGAGAGTAATCGCTTTCTTCAAACCGTGTGTGAAAAAATTAAAAAATATGGACGTGTAACTAAAAGTGAAAGGGGGCGTGCTGCCAGCTATAAAAAAATTTCTAACGAGCGACTGAAAGAGGTAGAACAGCATATCAATAAATTCCCGGCGTACGAAAGCCATTACTCTCGAGCCAAGACTGCTAAAAAGTACCTTAGCTCTGACCTTTCCCTCAATACTATGTATCAGCTTTATTGTAAAGAAAATAGTAATCCCGTCTGCAAAACTGTATATGGCAAAGTTTTTAAAGATTTGAATTTATCATTTAAGAAACCAAGTATAGATACATGCAATAAATGTAACTTGTTACAAAATAAGCTCCAATATTTACAAGATGCTGAACAAATCCTACAAGTACGGGAGCAACTGAGACTACATCAGGAAACCTACGAAAGTGCTTACACTGAAAAACGCAAAGATAAGGCTTTGGCTAAAACTAACTCGGATATTTGTGTTATTGCATTCGATTTACAACAATTTCTACCTACTCCTATGCTGAATACTCAATCAGCATTTTATAAAAGACAACTATGGGTCTTTAATCTGACAATCCACGATTTTACGACTGATTACGCATATTGCTACATGTGGCCAGAATGTAGTGGTGGTAGGGGCGCCAATCAAATAGCTTCGTGCTTGTACGAATTTATCACTGTGAGACTTCCGTTGCTTCACCCAAATGCTAAAACCTTAATCATGTATTCAGATTCATGTTCGGGACAAAACAAAAATTCTATTATTTGCACTAAAACACTCGCCTCAACTTTTGAACATAGAACATAAATTTCTCGTACCCGGCCATACACACATGGAAGTTGATAGTGACCATGCACTCATTGAAAGAGCAAAAAAACGAACATCAATGAATATTCACCACCCACGTGATTGGTGTCAACTGGTAAGGAGTGCATCAACTAGAACTAATAAATTTTCAGTAATTGAAATGGCGGGGACAGATTTTTACGATTTTGCCATGTTTGCTAAAAATAATTTTACAGTTAAAAAAACTAATTCTACGGGTGAAAAGTTTATATGGTTGAATGTAAGAGTTATTAAATTTAGTAAAGAAAAATTTCCGGTTTTTGAATATAAAGAAAGTTACGTAGGTGATGATTATTATGTGATGTCTTACGACAAAAGGAATAAAGACTACAGTTTAGTTAATATTAATGCTGTTCCAAAATGTTACAATGGACCGATTCCTATAAGTGTTTTAAAGAAAAGGGATTTAATATCACTGTTAGAATACATTGATCCAAGTGTTCACGATTTTTATCATAATTTGATAACAAACTCAAATTTGCATGACGTAGATCCTGATATAGTTTCGGATAATGAATAGTTGCAGTGCTACAGCATATCAGTTGTTCGATTTTTAGAGACTGATTTAATACAATTTGAGACTGTTCAAGATTAATGATAAAAAGGATGAAAAGTTATGTTTTTTTTATAAGAAAATTATATTGTTATCTGTTGTTTGATTTTTGGAGACTGATTTCATACCATTTAAGACTAATTCGATCTCTGTTCAAGATTAACGATAAGTAGGTTTAAAAGTTGTGTTTTTTTACAGGAATATTATATTTTATAGCGAATAGTTGAAGTGCTACATGTACAACACATCTGTTTGATTTTTGAGACTGATTAAGTACGCTTTAAGACTGTTCAAGATTAATAATAAAGAGGTTTAGAAGTTATGTTTTTTTATAAGGATGTTAATTATATTGTTTTAGGTATATAGCGAACAGTTGAAGTGCTACAACAAATCTGTTGTTTGATTTTTTGAACCTGTTTTACTATGTTTAAAGACTAAGGATACCTACTCGGATGATCGGATTAACGATAAACTACTTAGGTCTAAAAGTTATGTTTTAAGTTTGATTTTTTTAAATATTTTATTGTTTTGCTACTTATTGTAATTCATAAAAAAGTGTATATTCAAGAATTCTTTATTAAAGAAACGCTTTTTTTATTTAGTTATTATTTTATTATGATATTAACAGAGTTTTACCCTTTCTATGACAAAAACGTTTGAAAATACTTATAACTTGTATCAATAAACACTTCGATGTAAACAAAATGTGTCACAATAAATTCTAGCTTGTAGCATTAATCACTTACTAGTTTGAGAAATACATTGGTGTTTAGGGGTACAATTGAATATTTACGTAGGAATTTCAAATAAAACAATGAAAAAAAGTTGCTGATAATCAAAATGATCATATTAGTTTTACGACTTTTTCTCACAACAACTATTTGCAAGCAAAACATACCTAAACACAAGCCTTATAACATTTTACACAAAACGGTAACTAAATGTGTAAAATAATTCATTTCATTATAGATTTAAATACACAAAAATAAGCAAAGAAAACTATAGTGTACGGTGATATAACTGGCTATTTTTACTAATTACTTAAATTCCGTGCAAAATAATATATTCAAACCAAGCTCTTTATTATCTTTAAAATATTATCTACACGTACCACATATCGTTTTTTATTTTAGATCGTTAGAAAAATAAAGAGATTTTTTTAAATCTTTAACCTTAAATTACTCAAAACTATGATTTTTCACTTATATCACTTTTCACTGAAGGTACAGAAAATTCACATAATTGTTTTAGATTCATATTTAATTTTATTCAACCGTTTTCGAAAACGGAGAGTTGGTTGCTTGTCTAGCTGTATATTTTCTCATCAGTTTCTCAAACATTTCATTTTGACCAATTTTGATTTTTTTACCTTTTTTTTTTGGTATTGGTAGGCTGTGTGCTCATTTATCTTGAGATGTTAAAGTTTTCATTAAATAGTATTATCTACCTCTCTTTGATGAAAAAGAAAAAAATTAAGTAAGGTATTGTTTTATCCAACTGTGTCTAACTGTTTGTGTTTATTTTGTTTAAATGACAAGACTGGTCCTACAAGGAGAGCCCTTCCATAATTATATTGGTCGTATAGGCCTTATATATCTTCAAAAGGGCTTATTCGGGGTTTGATATTAAAATTTCACTTTATAGGTGTGTAGATATTATAGGATAATATATGTATGTACTTATTAGTGTCATAAAATGCCTAATTACCAAATTTACTATAATGTGACGTAATTTTACATTAAATTTAGCCCAATTTTGTCTCAGTAATTTGGTAATTCAGTTTTATGAGACATTGTTAATTAATGTGGAACTCAAGTTAGGTGTAGTTCAACTAAAGGATGTTGTACCTAATCATTTATAAGAGACCAGTTTGTACTTAGTGCTCTTGTTATTTTTAACCGACTTCAAAAAGGAGGGGGTACTCAATTCGACTGTATTTTTTATGTTTGTTACCTCAGAACTTTTGACTGGTTTAATTGATTTTGATGATTCTTTATTTGGTCCAGTTATGATAGTGGGATCCATAAGAAAACCATGGAAGACTTATTTGGAATTCGTTTTCTTTTTTTTTGTCAGAATTATAATAGACATGAATCTGTCAAATCTATCTCGATCTGGTCTGATTATTTTCTTTGCATTTTTCTTAAGAGAATAAGCTTTTGCTAGCTGCTCTGCCTCTTCTAGTCACGTGTTACATTGGCAAGAACGAACGACAAAATTCGGAAGCAAACATAATTTTCTGTTTTCGTGTTGTGAATTCATAAAATCTTTGTTTTTCTTTTACTTGTATGAAGCTGTTTAAAATGGTTATAAAAGTTTTATTGCTACACCAACATGAAACCTATTCATATTTTCAGAGGGCTACATTAAAGGCTAGTATCACCCTTATGAAATGCATAGATTTAACTATTTCAAACTGTATTCGGTACCTAAACATCATCATGAACAACGTTTGTTACAGAATATTAAAAATTATTTCCGAATATTCATAATTTCTTACTATTAGAAAAATAGCTTTTTACTATTTTTCAGAACTAAAATCAGTACTCCTACAAATTTTCTTACAAGCATCGAGCGAGTACTAGGCCCGTCTCCAAACACATCGCCTCAACAATGAAGTTCTCGCTCCAACTAAAGCCGTACCCAAAAATTATAATAATATGGCGCTGAGTGTAGAGGGAAATTTAATTAATCCAGCTAGCAGACATCGGCTGGGAAATTGCTCATTAAAAGTTTCATGGAAATTGCATTATGACGGCATAAGGACTCAAGCTCGCATGGGTGGTGCCGGTAATGAGAAATTGATTGACGTTTTCTTCTTCTTGAAAAAAAAAAGAAAAAAAAACAAACAAAGTGTTGTAAAAGTGTTCAGAGTAGACTTAATCAGGTTACTGAGTTTGGTATAATGAGTGTTAGTGATCTAAAATCTGAGCTGAATAGAATCATTTTTAAAGAGAGGCGAGTTATCACACTGTAAGCTTTAGGTATGCTAAATAATTTGCAGTCGAGGGTTTTATTTGCGATGTGAAATATTGACCCTATAACATAATTACATTTCAGCAATAAACCTGTCTGTTACAGAAGCTTTTTTTACAAACAACCAAAAAAACCAAAATTAAATAAAATCAAATAACCATAGTCTGAATACGAAATACTTAAACACTGAATAATAATCTAATTTCTAAATAAAAAACTTCCTATATAGGTCAATTTGATAATTTCGAGCAACGTGCAATTTCAACCAAGGCAAACATTTTACGGTATTACAGCTTTTTTATTTGCATATCAGGTGCATTAGAATTTATTTATATACGAATTTCCAAAGCTAATTAATCTTATCCCTAATTAGCATAAATTTGTGGTAAATTTGATTCCTATATGCAGCCCATTGAATTATTTACATTCACTGAATCAACTTAGCATTTCGGTTTTGCCTAATTGATTTCATTCAATTGACCTTTTAAAATAATCACACTTGTCTCATTATTTTTATACCTTTTTCTTACGATATTTTGTGACATCATCCGACGTGAGTCCAAAAACTTAAAAATTGTTATGCCTTTATTATCATAGCAGTAAGGTTCAATTTTCTACAATGCATTGTTTTATTAACAAATCAAGACTGGGTTATACGAACAATAGCAGAAAATAAACCGGGTACATTTTATTAGCTACCCTTACATACTTAAGGTAGGTATATAAAAGGCTGTTCCTCCAAATATTTAGAATTGGACCCCTGAAAGGTGAACGTTTGTATTTCATTACGTATATCGTGATAAGGGTGTGTAATCATTGGCTGATTTGGGTCAAGATTAACAGGTAAAAACATAAATAAATGATAAAATAAAATGAGGATAAAATATTTTTGCTCTCAGCGACTGATTATAATCGAAAAAGTTTTTTTTTAGTCTGGGGTTTAAAATGGTATTTGACAACAAGAACTTTTTTATATCACTAGAACAGTAACTATAGAAAACTAAAAATTACGTATTTAATATTAATAAAGTCTAAAATGAAGTATTGTAAAGTGCCTGCAGTACGTAATTTAAACAAAATTTTCAGCTAAAACATAACATTGTACTTGTATGTAGCACAATATGTAGGTGAAAAGTGGCCAGGGTCAGAAATTGGCTAAGAGGCATAGCACAATTAAATGACAGTGATTCATATAATTTTAATCAAAAACTCTGTAGAAAAGTTCTTGAATCATCAACTAAATTCAGGATCAGAGGACCATACAACTTACAATTGCTTAAATTTGATATCATTTAAGCACTTAAACTTGGTCTACAAAGTGCCGACACGGTCATAAATTTCATTGCCTAAACGTTAGTCTTAGCATTTTAGGAATATTATGAACTCTGGCATAGGATCATTATTTGATTTAAGTTGTGCAGTAAATCTACATAAGCATGTATATCATGCAGTTATGAGCACAAACTTCTAATCAAACTTGCAGGAAAAAGGAAAATCGATCTCCTTTCAATCGTATTCAGTTTCTTTTTAATTGTTTTTATTTTTTTACGATTCAATCCTTAAATCTTATATAACAAAAAGATTTACACCTAAACTAATATTAAAACTCATATAAATAATTATTAGCGTCCTTCGGAGCACGCTTTCTGCCAATGACAACGATGGCAATGATTTTTTTGACGCTAGTTTGGTACTTTTATTTAAAAACTAGCTGTGTCCCGCGGTTTCACCCGCGTGAATTTCTAGGTCACGTTCCCGGTGCCTTTATAGGGGGGCGGACATGAATCCAACAAATCACTATCGTAGCAAAGGTCAAGATTACAATTTTTTTCCACGTAATTTCCCATTTCTTTTTTTTCATAAAAACCTTCTCCTGGTTATAACTAACACAACAAAAAAAGAATTAGCGAAATCAGTCCAGGCGTTATTGAGTTATGCGCTTACCAACACATTTAGCGATTCATTTTTATATAATAGATATATTATTTTATTCATATTTGGTTCCGGAGTTTCGCTCTCAAAGAAAAGCAATACCTCACACTATTATTACTGAAATCGTACTCCTAGATACCTCTTTGTGCTCGTTTCTTAATATTTTATGTACTTAATAGTAAAAAGGAACTTGGCAAGAAATTTACAGGTGGCATAACGTTTACAAGTTCTAGTTAGTAGCCTTATATGAAGAACTGAGTCTTACCTACTTATTTGAACTCAATACAGGGTGTTCCTGGACGCGTTTCATTTGAATATTACATAAAACGCCTCGAGGTCTGAATAGAGAAGTGATAAGTTTATTGGCTTTCGTATTGTCGATGTCAATAAAATATGTGTATATCCGTTCATTGTCATACTACAAAACCAATTTATTTGCCACATAAAGTTCCTTTTCTGTTTATGAAATTTGGCTGTCAATCATCATCACAGGGTGTGGTAAAATACCTCACGAAAATAACCTACAAATCCTTAAATAGATTGAATATTGAATTTAGGCTGTGTTGAGGTGAAATTTAATGGATTGCTCATTTTCTCAATAATTATTTCATTCAAGAAATCCGTGGGTTTCTTACAGTTTTCATTTCAATTATGCTTCTTTTTGTTGGAATTAAAATGAATAATTGTTTTTATTTCACTGGTATGCTAGCATACAATTTTATGCTTCAAACTACAAGGGCCTACGATTTTTAATGTGCAAAACCTGATAGTTTCATTAGTATTTCAATCATTTATTAGTCGAAAATTTAACGAAGTAAATTTTCATCTTCTTGAAAAAAACGAACCCATTGTATTAATTTCCTAATTGTAGTCGAGAACTCTCAAACATAATGACCTTCTATTATTTTCTCTAAGATTTCTCGTAATTGAGTTTGCTTGCCGTGTGGTTTTGGCGTATAAGTAGGGTCTTCGTATTAAATACATTAAGGCTGTGTTTGTTGATTTTGAATGGTAATTTGGTATTAACATAAGGCCGTACAAAAGGTCCAGAGATTTTAAGGGCGAGACAAGGGACGTTCGTGGATGTATTTTTGTCTAAACTAAGATACAGGTAAGTAAGTGCAGGCGGGCTAGTAAATACATGAAGGTACAATTCGACTTTAGGTATACCTTTTACCCTTTGACCCCGCTTAACTGTCCAACGTTTTTTGAGAGTAAGGCTATTATGAACACAAATGTTTTTGTTTGTCTAGATTGTTCTAGTTTTTTTATGGATGGTTGGATTAAATTAATAAAAAGTTTTTGTGAAACACACTTTTCGTCTATTATTCTTCTTTAGGTGTTTTACTTAACAGAATTTTAATGAAATAAAGGTTCACATGAATCTGAGTAAATGAATATTTCATGGTATGTCAATGTTATTTATAAGTAAATATCAATTGTTAAGTTTATGTTTTTCAACTAAAGATGTATAAAACAGACTTGTTATAAATCTTTGCCAATCAACCTACATATTTTTTCTCGCGTGGGGATTCAGTTACACCACGACGCTTATTGGTAATATTAGCTCGAAAACATCTAACGCCAGATCATGTTCTATGGTAAAAAATAGTACAAAAATTATTATTTATTAATAACCCTTTCCGTCTATTATAATACATCTTAGCACGGATTGACGAAGACCTATCGAATATCATTTTAGTATCCCAATTTTTCTACAAAAACTGATATTAGTCTGAAGTCTAGAAGACTTCTTATCTCCATGACGCACCGTTTAAAATATATTAGCGAAAAACTGAAAAATGGGAACTTTAAACCCCTCCCCCCACTCCGCCTCACCCCCTAGACGTCAGGACTTTTAGTATGTTAACTGTCTAAGCACCCTGAACAATATTCTGAAGAAATTGCTTAGGGCCTTGCTCACGCACTCTACAACGCCTTATGAGTGATTTATTGACTGAACTATATCTCTTCCACGCAATAAGAAACCAAATCAAATAAACAAGAGAAATATCAATCCGTCAAAGAAAACGTACAAAATCCGAAGATATTGCCAATTCTAAAGTGTCGTTCAAAAACGCCACTTCTATTGTATGAGCCGTAATAATCTTCAGGAGTGAGTCATTAAATCTGAAAGTTGAACCCTAAACTGAAGAGATAAGGTTGGAAATGCCTTGGATGTAAGGGCAAGGGTTAAAGGCTGTTAGAATCTCGGCCTTCGAACGAGAGGTGCTTTTGTGTGCGAAGTCAGCGCCACTGAAAATGTTATGTCAGCAGAATTACTTTATTTTAACATATTTGATTTAAGGCATAAACAATCCCTTTATTAATCATTAATTAACGCGCTGCTGGACCTATGATTCGTGTATGTATTAACGTGATACGCGTAGTATTCAGGAAAATGCAGGGTCTAGGTACAAAGTATGTTGTACATCGTCACAATTCTGATGAATACTTTAAAGACCATAGATAGGTCCCGAGAAAAGCTTAAGGCTTAGGTTAGATAGGCTTTTTGGGTTTATACTCAGCCACAAGCCAACATCATTATCATAAATAAGTTATAAAGCAACTTTTGATTACCAGCATGAATTTATATTATCCTAGTTGACGTATTGTATTCAAAATTACTGTGACTCTTAAACCAAGACGGGTCGTCAGGTGACAACGTCCGGAAAAAGGTTTTGAATCTATAATTCATTAGTAACTGTTGGAATTTTGCTCATCAAGCTAAGCTTGCAAAATTTTAACTGTCTTGACATTAAAAGGGCTTAAGCTGATTAAAACAACGGTATTCTAGTAATTGGGGGACTATGATAATTAGAATGCCATGAGCTTTAATGTTGGCATTACATTCAGGTTAGCGGACATTTTGGGCAATTCAACAAGTTTTACAAGTCGTAACACATGGCCCAATTACTTTAATATAAAAATCTATCATCGACACGAAAAAAAAGCAACGATACCTGACTATATTTGTTAATAATAACTTATACTAAGTGTGTATTTTCTTGTGATTATTTATGTCCAGATACATATATAATTTTATTCATATTGTATGTGTATGGCTATGGAAACCACTATTGTATTGGATCACTCTGTAATGATAGTGTGTGTATGTTTAATAAATAAATAAATATAATGTAAAGTGCTACTGTTTGTTTTTTCTTCAAAATAGTCAGCTAAGACCCCGAGAGAAGTAAGTTCCAGTGTTTTCTTTAATATAAATACTAGCGTCAATGTAACCAAACCGAAGTAAATATAATAATAACATATAATTTTCTTTCGTTACATAAAATGCTGTTTTACTCTTAAGATAATTACAGGCTGGTGTAATTAATACCACCGTCGTGTGTCTGTTTACATTATTCGAGTAAATACATTAGCGCGATCTCGGTAAGTATATTTATTGCTATGACTCAGATCTAATGTTGTTTTGGTTCGACTTTGACACAAACATTGATCAAAATAAGATTTATTACTTGGAACATATAGTTTATGAATACTTCATAGTTTATTCGAGACCAATTAATCTTAGCTCTTGTAGTATAGATGAAAAAAACTGTTTACCTGGTGAAGAAATGAAGAATACATTTTCATTTTCAGAAGACCAGATTTTCCAGATGGCGTTTCCGAATCTACAACAAACTTGAATCGAGTAAGTCAAAGATCAAGAGTTCAAGCCCATTAATCTCATAAAATGGTAGATGAATAATAAGTCCGATTTTAAGTAAATGGATTTACTTTTTCTATCTTGAATTAAGCAAGAACAACAGGCCTCCCAGAGGTCTCTCCATACATAAGCTTTTCATTCGTTGTATCTGAATTCCATAACACAAGTGCTTAATAGCTACTTACTTTGGGTTCTGAGCAATGTATGTGATGTTGTCCGCATTTATTATTGATTTTTTATTATATTGTTACAAAAGAAAAGACAAATTATTATTTCTTAAGAGGTTTTAATGGCCTTACTAAATTACAATAATTAATTATGAGTAAACCGGGCAGAGCTTCCGCGCTATGCGACGACCAATGGGCAAAGAGGGCAGTGTGGCCAGCCGCCTTCCTTATATAGCCCGTCGCGGTGTTGCTATTCTTGCCGTAGTTTTCTCCCAATACGGCTTCTCCTGACGGGGCTGCGTGCTCGAAGCCTTCAGCAGGAACTTGTGGACGGGACAGCAACAACCTCCGCGTCCAATGGCTGTTCGGCGTCCTCATTATCGATCTCTGCGGAGATACACACATTCTAAGTGTGTTCTAACCATTGTTCATCAAGAGTTGGGCTAAAATCACATAGTGCATAGAGATATCAGATTATGTACCCGTCAACCAAATATGTCAATAAAAGCAGTTGTCAACGCTACACACAGGCGTTTTAAGTCACATAGGTTTTACACAGGTCTGTTCCCACGCAACTGAATACCCCGCACATACTCGCGTGCGCAACAGGATTTACATCAGTATCTAGTAGGTCACCCCAGATACCTAATAAGGGCTGGATTTACACAGGTCTGTTGTCGGCTGCGCCACCGACTCACCCTAGAAACCACCAGTTACAGGGTCAACCCAATACCACGCGCACGGGATTTACACGGGTCTCTTCCACTGAACATAGCACATAACATGTCAAAAATAAATAAGCACAGGGTTGTTTAGTACAATAATCTAGCTCAAAAATGGGGTAAAGACCAAGGCAGATGTGTAAGCTAACAAGGCAAACAGCAATCGTACAAAAAATCGTGGTGATTTAACTAATGCATCAATTTTATGATTGCTCGGTCTAACCTGACCATCACATATAATTCTAATTAGGTACTCTATCTCTTTGGTTAGAAAAGTGCATTGTTACAAAAGAAAAGACATAATATCGGTTGGATCTGACCTGAGCACAGCTGATAGCGGTCAAAAGACGCTCTGCGGCGTTGGTCACTACGTCTTCAGACTGCGTTGGTTCCATGTTGCTAGCGCGTGGCGTCAGCGGCGGCGTCCCAGCTGGCGCGGACACAAGCTCGCGCGGCGGTGTAGGTGCCCCGAGCACCGATGTAGTCGTGTTTGGCAGCTCGAGCGGGGTAGCGCTGGCCGCTACAACGGCTTGCGTCTCCACTGACGCGCGGGACTGGTCCTCCAACGCGCGTAGCCTTCTCAGGATCTCCTCCATTGGATTAGGCGAAGGAGTTCGCCCACGGCGTTTGCGCTTATTGCGTTGATCGTTGGAAGGCATCACACAGACAGAAACTCCGTCCCAATATTAAATAACCAAACCACGTGGAGAAATACAATTTTATTTTTCTTTATATTTTTTGTTTTTATAAAACCAGAAATGTCAGCTGCTTTTCAGCCTTCGAATCCCACTTCTGATGTTACAAAAGAAAAGACACATTATTATTTCTAAAAAGGTTTTAATGGCCTCCGGCCTTACTAAATTACAATAATTAATTATGAGTAAACCGGACAGAGCTTCCGCGCTATGCGACGACCAATGGGCAAAGAGGGCAGTGTGGCCAGCCGCCTTCCTTATATAGCCCGTCGCGGTGTTGCTATTCTTGCCGTAGTTTTCTCCCAATAATATATTTTCGCATCACTTGTCAGCCACTTTCTGGTCCGTCCGTCTGCTATCTCTCATTGTTTAAAGACAAGTAAATTAGTTCGTTTCCATCGTCAATCGTATTAAAATCTTTATCCACTGCTATCTCGTACGATGTCTCTTACAATATTTTAAGGTATTTTATAACACAAGCCTCAAGGCGAGATAAAACCTTGATATACAATGTTTACATTCAAAGTACGAAAACATTTGGGATAACTATAAATTTCGTGCTCAGTGTTGACAGGTAAAAACAACTTTTATGGTAAATAGAAGAGTTCGCATACAGTAAAAGTAAAAGTTTATTAGTTTGTTACTGTTTTACGGTACCTACGGAGATTTGATGGTAATTTTGTAGGTTACTCATGGATTTTGATGATCATCTCTAGTGAATCACCTGTTTTGGTGCTTTTATTTTACCAACCAAATTCAAGAGGTTCAATTCCACATGAACACAGTTACTGAACGTTTATTATATTTCTGGAACATATAGACCTTCTCTCTAGCCTTCCATTGTGTTCGTATTTCTTTAAACCAGAATCAGTACGTTTCTGTGTTGTTTACATATTGTAACTTAAAATCTATGATTATGCCTCTTTAATTTCATGAAAGAATTCTTTAAATTAAGCTCACTACTACACAGAATCTAATCATAAATAAAGACGAGTACTTTGTACAAACACTAGTAGAAAATTCTAAGAACGGATTTTTTCTGAGAACTTTCTACTAATGTTATAAGAAAATCAAACATCTTCCAAATAGGCGATATTTTCTTCTCGGTAAATAATGTGACATTAAATTTCACTTATCTCATATTAAAGGTGAAGCAGTGGCCTTGTTCTAAAAACATCAAGTTTCAGCTTCATAAGTCTACGTTACGAGATACGTCGTTACAAAATTAACTTATTAGAAGCAATTACTTAACTTGTTTCTTCACAGAAGCATTAATTACTGTAGCGTGTATAGTCTCTTCTTCTCCATTGTATAATGAAATTAATAGTTTTGCCTCGCGGTTTCCCTTTAAAGTAGTCCACTAAGGGCATCCGTTCAAATGACATCTGCGCGAATGGAATCTAGCTAGGCTAAAAACAATTACATTTTTACAAAGTCTCCTGTAAATCTAGAGACATCACACCGGGTATTGATTGACTTAATAAAATTTAATGACAGAAATTAATTGATGAAAAGATTTCAAGAGATGGTTTATTTACTTTATTAAAAGCTCAATGTCCCTTTGCTGGTTATAGGGCCTCTCTCTACGTTTTCCTCTCATCCCGGCGACCATCGACATCTTTGCAGTTTTCCTACAAAAATATCATTTTCATCCTGCCAATAAATGGTTTATCAGAACACATATAATAAATATTTATTTTCCGTAAATATGGCTTATCTGATAATCGCTTGGAAGCGTAATAAAGTTGTAATATGAAATTACAGCCAACTGTATTGGTCAGTATACATTTTGAAGGCACTTTGGTGTCAATTCAATAATATTGCCATTTATATTATAGGGACATTTCTTACCAGAGATAATATAGAAATAGAGAATCTTCTATATCTCTTTTACTTTGCTAAAAAATCAAAGCCTCTTTTCGTCTTACTGTCGTTTTTCTATATTAGGAAAAAGCATTACGACAAAAAAAACAATTTATTTAAAAAACATTTCATTAAACTGAGTTAAAAAGCTTCACATGCAAATAACCTGAATTTTACAAACAAAATAATCTCTTTGTCACTGTCAGCGTATCGATTGACAGTCCCGTTTTCAGTCGCTGACGTCACGGGCTTAATTGTGGCTTCGAAATATGAGAAGATCCGAAAACAATGAGGTTCTAATTGGACCCAAATTATACTACTGCCATCAGTCATTTGATTTTGTGCCATTTATAAAAGTTGAACTTGTCAACATTTTTAGGCTTTTAGAAAGGTCAATTTTTTTTTGGGTTCCTTGAATGAGTAGGTACTCGTAGGTAGTACGTAGGAGGTAGGACGACGCGCCCTTTAATAAATAGGTGAGTGGTGACGGTTCGTGGTGGAATGGACATGTCATGAGGAGGGATGATAGTCTCGTAACGACACTAGTTATGAGTATGACTAAATGGGTAAACATGCAGAAGAAGACCGAAAAAGAGATGTATTGTGTGAAAAGGGATATGAGAAAGAACGGAGTGAATGTTGAGATGACGAATAGTAGAGAAGAATGGAAGCTGAATAAGCATTGCGCCAAACATTCGAATTACCACAAATAATTGGGAACAGGGCAAGGAGATGATGATGATAATTCACCGTTTTCAATATAGCTGAACGACATTTAATGAAATGCAATGAAAATAATACGAATCAAAACATTATAGCCGCCGAGGACAATACCGAACTTTCCAATTGAGTTTATGTCAAAAAACAAACTCGTAAATATGTCGTCATAAAAAATCTCGTAAAATAATAACAATGGGCAAAAGTAAGGTGCGTACGCAACATAAAATGTCATAAGTGCTTTTTTATATCTGTATTTTTTACTAAGAACTTTGAACTGTACTGTAAGTACCTATGTAATGTTCTGTATTTCAACTCGGGGTTCAAGGAAACTTCAAAACGATCAACTCCTTTGTCTATTTGATTGTTTTTACCTTTTTCCAATTAACATTGCTGTTTGATGGCGACAAAATTTTAGTTACAGTTATGTTATTCTTACTTATGTGTTGGTGCATAACAACACTATGGGTGCCTGAAGACGGACGACACCGCCGAGGCCATCCCAGGAGGAGGTGGCAGGAGGAGGTGGCAGGAGGAGGTGGCAGGACGACCTACAGTCATACTGCGAGGGTTGGTTCGAGGTGGCTCGAGACAGAAAAATATATGAAGACTTGGGTGAGACCTTTGCTCAGCAGTGGGACAACGTAAACTAATAAAAAATGAGTATGTTTAAATAAGAATTCTATGACTTCCACACTTTTTTTGTTCCATGCCGGTCCTCTACTACATTCTAATGCGATATGTTTAATATTATTATTTGAAAAGGCCTGTTATCAAAGCGAGCTATATGGAAAGTTTTGTCGGCAAAATATCCGCACATAATAACGTTTTCCGCCCTTCATTAGTGCGTGCTTGTTGCCTGCAACAATATTATAATGTTCACTCGAAGTTCAAACAATACAAAGATGTTTAATTATAAGCTGCTCATGCAGAAAAACGTAATCATATTTTGCATGCCCATTTAACATGCACATTCAAATTTTATAATTTAAAATTATTTATTTGAAGTTTAATTAAAAAACGTTCTTGTACCATTGCAAACTGCGTGGATGCGGCCGATCCACTTGCTCCGTTCATGGAACAGATGATCGAGCATAATTTTTTGCTACATTCATGTTTTTTTTATTGAGCACGCTCACGGAAAACCTTAAAAGAAATTTGATGGAAGACATTTTCTTGTCGCTTGAAAATATTATTATTATTTCCTTTATTTTTCAGTAAACATATAAAATACATTTATAAATATATACAAAAAAAAAACAATATACAGGTATACATTAAAAATATAAAATATAGTGTCCAACTCGCCTCGGGACAGGGTCCAAGCTGCCGGTGGTTAGGACTCCAGAGAGAGGAACCTCCTCACAATACGCGCCGTGTTGAGAAGTACCGCTTTCTAAATCAAAACCTTCCTTCGACCCAGGTGCCTAGCGAGAGCCTCTTAAGGTGTTGGTCGAGGCTCTTGGTTATTATGCCGTTGGCCGTAACGACTATCGGGACAATCATTGCTGAGTCCACCTCCCACATGTCGACAACCTCGTGCGCTAAATCCAAATATTTTAGCTGTATTTCTTTTTCAGTTTTCACGAGGTTCTCGTCATGAAGAATAGTGACATTAACAATGATTGCCCGATACTCCGATCGATCTATCACCACTATATCAGGCTTATTGGCTACAATAGTCAGTGATGATTGATCGGTCGGTGGAGACGAGAACAACCCGAAATAACATGTCTTAAGGACTCACCTGGACAGTGATATGCCCGATATATGTCAACTGTACCGTCCTTTATGATATATTTCCGATAGTTATTCGTCATGACAACTTCGTCCATAATTGTACATACAAACTCTTTGGTTTCTCCAAAAAGATCACCGAAGCATAGCCAGGCTACGGACGCTAAGAAATCTACATCGGGCCCATGAAGGGTCTGGTAGTAGTGCCCTTGGAGCTCCTTGCTTTGCCATATATCCTCGCGGTCCTTGACGCTCAGTACGACAGGTTTGTGCCAGTTCTCTTTGCCTAAAGAGAGTTGTGTGAAGCCCTTATCCACTACCACCACATCTCGATGCATCCCCAAGTCGACTTAGAGAAAATACTCCCTGAGGTTCCATACCTCGCGATTATGGAGGGTCTTAGCATTTAGAAAGCCTCGACCCCTGCATTTCCGCGGGATATATAACCTCATTACTGAAGAGCGTGGGTGATGCATTCGGTTTACGGTTAGCAATTTTCGGACTCTCCTATCCAAGTCGTCTAACTCAGTCTGCGTCCATTTGAGTACACCAAAGGAGTACATCAACACTGGCATGACCCAACCATTAAACCCGCCATCCATGGCTAACACCGGCCGCAGTCTATGCACCCATCTTTGATCTTTCTGGAACATGCGATTCAGGTGAAATCCTTCCGCCCGCCGTTTATAGCGTCGAATACGATTTGCCCATGCACACACTTTTTGCTTAAACAGGTCGACGTGCTCTGTAACGCGGGCAGTATATTCACTGGGTGGGACTAATATCAGTCCCAGCATATGCACGCCTTACAAAGCGCATCACGCGTGGTCGCGAATTTCCCTGTTTAAACGCATTTAGTTTTGCAATGAGTGTCCTAGCCTCAGCAACACGCTGCTCGATCCTGCACTGCCAAGCTGGTACGGCTGGTTTCGGTCGTGTAGCTATGTTACTATGACACATTGCAACATTAGTTACACAACATGCCGTAAGAGCTGCGCAGTACAAAATCGAGTGCGTGTCCCTAAGGTCTTCACTGCTCTCAAAGTAAACAGGGAGCAGTGAATCTAGGGCACCCATTATCGCTTTGTTGTGGTTAGTCATATAGGCAAACGAGGTAATCGAGGCCTCTGGTCAGGCGACGATCTCCGATAATCCCGAATCGCATCCTCCAATGTACTCCTTATTAATTCATTGCACTGGATACTTACAGTTATAGCCCCATCATCCTCTTCCCCATCACTAGGGGCGGTGAGCGGAGCACCTAAAACTGGCGCCGTCACTGGCAATGAGGGGCTGGCGGCAGGGCTATGCTGTATTTCAGAGCGCAGCCGATCAAGCGTAGAGTCATCCAACCTATGATTACGCAGGATGACCCGCACTTGATCCGACAGTCGTTGTGCCGATACGCTGACAACCGGTTCAAGAGCCCGAAACAGAGACAGCATTCTCGCACGGTACGCAGTGAGGTTAGTTCCTCCCTCTGTCGCCCCGTATTATGCGCGCATGACGTTCTCATTTATATTCTGAGTCCACTTCATGCGCCGCACATCACCACCGGGAGCGGGAGCCCTGTTCGAGGCCGGTTGGCCTGCGGGCGCCAAGCTGCACGGTGGCCGGCGTCTCCCCTGCCGTCGCACAGGTGTTGGCGACGTCGGCGGAGAGTAGTACTCGTCGCTGGAGCTCGACGCGACTGCAGGTCTGGTGCCGGGGCTGGAACATGGTCCGGTTGATTTGATTTGATTTGCAGCTGGGAGGCGGAGCTCGGCGACGAGTCCGGAGGTGGTGGGCGTGCTGCTGCTCGAGCTTTTTGTCTCGTCAACATATTATTGTTATATTTTTCTCTGTTTTGATATTTATCTGTTTGACGTATGTCACCTTTGTATGTAGTATAATGTGTTTTACATATTGTTAAAAAGTAAAACACTTAAAAAGTATCATTATATCAATGAAAAACAAAACTGTTTGCCCCAGATAACGTTCTTGATTTATAATAAATATGGTAGAAATATTTACAGAGAAAACTAAAATGCGGTGTTGACGTTGACTTTTTTTATTTATTATTATTCTGAATGAAAATTCGGATGTTTGGTCTATCTTCGACTAAGTGGCGTAACACACGCACCAAAAACGTATAAAATAAATATCATTTATACGAAACAGTATTACGTTAAATACATTAACCACACCGCCAGAATGACAGGGGCCCGATACCCATTATGGCTCTTAGCGAAGTTTTAACAACCAATTTGCTAAACCCATGTCAAGTTCCCGAAATTACCAATTAAACTGTTTATCGCACGAAAATTTTAATAGGCAAAGTTAAGGAAAAATATTTTGATTTACTTTGCGAAGTTAAGCCTCTTTATGTAAGAGCAGATTATGTATATGTCATAAGAAATGACAAACATTGTTATGTCAACTTATAAATTTTTCCTATGTATACATATATTTAGATTTTCCTTCAGTTTTTTTTAAGTATAATAATAATAATAAATGCGGACAACTTCACATACATTGTTCTGAACCCAAAGTAAGTAGCTAAAGCACTTGTGTTATGGAATTCAGATACAACGAAGGTACCACAAACACCCAGACACGAGACAATGTAGAAAAGTGATTTTCTACATTGCCCTGTCCGGGGATCGAACCCGGGACCTCAGAGCTAGCGACACCTTGAAACCGGTGCGTACGCCACTCGACCACGGAGGTCATCTCAGTAATTGATCTTTAACGAAAAACAACTCAAAAAGCAACAGTCAGTGTTACATAAATAAAAACATTATTTGAGTTTTTTTTTTAAATAGCATTTTTTTTTCTGTGAATTTACCTTAGCCTTAGAAATTCTGAGGTAGAATCGAGGTGTCACAAATTCCTGATAACAGGGCTAATTGCGTTACAAAGTGCTGACAAGTCTAATTACTATTCCTGAACAAAGTTACAGTATTCTTTTACCTCCTCTTTACTTTTTACTACAAAGGAAAATGACTGTTTTGTTTCGTTTTAAATATTTGATGAGCTTTGAATGCCAATGTGACGGTAAATTAGAGGTAAACTTATTTATTGTTCTTTTGCGTAGCGATCACAATAGAATTTAAATATTGTTGACGCGTATCAGTTGTTATTCTACCTTTGTCATAGTTTAGACTATTAGCCCCTATAAAACTGCCTCGTTGGCCTAGTGGTGCTAAGCGCGACTGCTACGCCAGAGGTCTTGGGTTCGATTCCCGAGTCGACCAAGGTGTTATTGGGTTTTTCTATGAAATTCTCAGTAGCAGATCGGATTTTGGATTTGTGCCCGGTAAGTGGCAATAGGCTCGCCCCCTATTACATGGGACCTAAACACATCGGCGAACTATGGGTGTACATTGGTACACCTCTGCCTACCCCTTCGGGGATACAGACGTGATGTTATGTTATGTTATAAAACTTCATTTTATATTTAAGTGCTTTCTTAATCGGTCTAGGAAGGGAATTCCAAAAAGAATAAAAAAAGAATTTGGTTTTCTACCTTCATCCAACCTCAGTATAACTTCGTTCTCAATAAATTGCTGGCTTTTATCGATGAACAAAAAACTGTGTTTTATACATTTTTAATAAACCCGTTTATTGCTAATAAGCCGTTTAATGTAAGGTCGGAGAATTGTAGGCTAATCGCACTAAATTACATGTTGGAATAGGCTCGGTTCCGTAGGTGTCAAAGTGTTTTCCTTTTACCATGAAACAGGAATTAAGAAAGACAGCTCAGGGAAAAAACTCATTATGCATGAGAACTAAATAGTTTTCTCCTTTCTTCAATCAAACTTGGGCCTCTGAAAGTAAAGTCAAACTGTATCTCGTGTTCGTATTACATTTCTTCTTAAGATTTTATCCTTTAAATTGTAACATTAACTTTTTTTTTCTTAGTAACGGATCCCTGCTAAAGACTTAATTTGCAAACAATTTTAACCATTAGCCAGTGATTGAAATAGAAAAAAGAACTCGAACCAACCTATTTGCTAATTGGATTCTTGAGAATAACATTGTCCAATAATACCTTTTTCTAGTTAACCCTTAAAATTAAAACAATTTCATCATGTTTTTGAACAAAATAATTTTGTTTACAAACAAACTGGAGGATCCAAAAAATCCCTTATTGGGTCCGACTATAAAAGGGTTATATTTCTTCGGTCTTTGGCCATCTGGCAATAGACGGCGGATAATGGCCTTTAATTCACTACATCTATTTACCGCATTCTTTATTCTCAGCGAATTACTTGACCTCTATTTCGTAAGGCATGACACTAATAAAGTCCTAAATAATATGTCTGTATTGGTCCTTAGCTCCATTTGCTTTGTTAAAAACTGTTCTTGTAACATACGACACCAATTATGGAAAGAGCTTAGTCAAGAAATTGCCGCAGAAGAAATACTGCAGATGAGTAAACAGGACTATGTCATAAGAAAGCACATTTACGACTACACAAAATACACGAGAATTATAACATATTTGTACTGGGTCCTGGTTTTTGTGACCAATATTCTTCTCATCTTAACCCCTTTCTTGAAATACGCAACATCACAGACCTATCGAGATGAAATATAAATGGGAATTGAGCCGTTGCCACAGATTTTGTATTCATGGTTTCCATTTGATAATACTAAGATGCCGGGATACATAGTTTGTTTCATTGTTCACGTTACCATGGGAACGCAAGGGGCGGGAGTGTTAGCAACTTTTGATATGAATGCAGTTGCTATCATGTCATACCTTAAAGGACAAATGATTATCTTGAAATATAAATGTGAAAACCTATTTACAGAAGCAAATTCGACTCAAGATGTGTTTGATAGGATCAAGGAGTGTCATAGACATCATAATGTGTTAGTGAAGTGAGTAATTAACTTTGACTCCCCTTTTGTAATTGAGCTTTCAAGAAGCCAAAGTTTCTAAGGAAAAAAATATTTCATTCATTCATTTAAAGCCTGTACTGTAAGGCCAAGGCCTCCCTTCCTTCTTTCCACAGGTCTCAATTGATTGCTGTTTGTTTCCTTCCAGAAAATTTAAAATACTTATATAACCTTAAGTATATGCTATAAGCCATTTGATTAACTACTAATGAGATAGAAGTCTTTCTTTTCAACGGATCTTGTAAATTCTGCTATTTGCGTTTCTTGTATACTTTAACCATCTTATTTTTCAGGCACCATTCGATGTTTAATGCCTTGCTGTCGCCAATAATGTTTATTTATGTTTTATTGTGCTCAATAACGATTTGCGGCAGTGTGGTCCAGTTCAGTTCAGTCAGTAAAGCTTTTTTATCTATTTTATATCATAACATCAACTCTTATTTATTTATTAAGATCTTAATGCAGCTTATGCATGCAATGACATTTTGGTTTGCATCTCCAATCAAAATTAAATTGTCATCGTCGGATAGATCTTTTCAAAAATGTGTCTAATCATCATCATCATCACCCTGCCCTGTTACTAATTATTTGGGGTCGACTAATGCGGATTCAGCTTCCATTCATCTCTATATTAAATCTAATCGATCTCTTACATAAGTGTCTCAATCTTAGCTTGATTTAAAGCAAACGTCTAGCTTTAGCTGTGTATTCATCATAATCACCGGTCTATTATGGAAACCTATTAAAACTTACATCTCCTGTCATGAACTTTGTTCCTTTCAGAAAGAAGTCACTCCATCTCAAAAACTTTGGGTTATTCAGTACACGACTAGCTTAGTTTCGCAACTTTTTCTGTACTGTTGGCATAGCAACGAGGTCATGGTTCAGGTAATTATAACATAACTACATATTTGACCATACGAGTTAATATTTTAGTCTATGAATGATAAAGTTTTTAATTTTTTATGATATTATTTTCGGCTTGATAAAAGATCATGGCATGTCGTGAGAAAAGCTACACTACAAAGGGTATATTTATAAACTTTTTTAACAATGCTATCAGATAGATTATTTTGAATCCCGTCAGATAGGTAAATGTGAAACAATACACTTAATTTTTTTGGAGAATATTTTAGTAAAGTCTCGCACCATTAGCTAGTATTTCTGATGATAGACTGTTTTTTTATTTTGACAAGTATTATTTAACGACAGAGTATCGAACTCGATGGTGGGATTTATAGCAGCGACTGGTGGCAAGGCGATGTGCGCGTGCGAAAACAGCTGCTGCTGTTAGCTGGGAAGTTGAGTCTACCTCTCGTGTTGGATGCTGGGCCTTACACAACGCTTTCTGTACCAATATTTATTGATGTAAGTATAAATAATAAAATAAATGCGGACAACATCACATACATTGCTCTGAACCCAAAGTAAGTGGCTATTGAGAACTTGTGTTATGGAATTCAGTAACAACGAAGGTACCACAAACACTCAGACCCGAGACAATGTAGAAAAATGACTTTCTACTTTGATCGTCCGGGGATCGAATCCGGGACCTCAGAGCTAACGACACTTTGAAAACTGGTGCGTACACCACTCGACCACGGAGTTCGTCGTCAGTATGTTATAACACTTTATTGCTAGACTGGCTATTAAAGTGACAAACAAAGGATGGGACCGGGGTGTTTATAGTCGGTTCAAATCGACATAACTAGCTTTATGTTGCAAACATCTAAAGATTGAAAATAAGATTATCGGAAACTTTGTAAAAGTAAGAATTATAAAGACATAAACAATAATTATAGACGGGTAAACGGGGAAAATTTTCAATTTGTTACTTATTTAAAACATTTATGAGTCCTAAAAATATGATGGAAATTTCATTAGCAGTATTGATCAAAATTAAATTTCGTTCGACATTTGTAGAATTATGATGTAATTAAAAAATAATTGTTATGAATGTGCTCACTATTCTTCCCTGTGTTGTATTTTAGAAACAGAATATCCATGACATTTCGTTCATAAAATGCATATTTAATAAAATTTATAATATAAATGTTTTCTCCTTTCAGATAATAAAAGGCACCTACAGTTTCTACACGCTGTTCTCACAGATGCAAGAAGAAAAATAAGCTGGTTATATGTAGCTTTAATTTCATATTAATTAAAATGTAGATTTCACGTGGTTATTATCATACTATTATGTTATCGTTCTAGGTACTCTTATATACACTCGAGAGCAATGAATCCGGGTCACTTAAAGAATGTTAAAAATCTCGGAAACTAAAAATGGTAGGTTAATGCAATAAATTGTATTTAATAGACAATGTTATACTCCTTAAATGAAGGTATTAAAACTTCTTAGTTATTGTAAAGTTATATCATAAAAAAATCAAATTTGGAAAAGGGCCACTTTCGAAGATGGAACTACGAAATTACAGCATTTGGTTTTACTTTTGTTTGTAATCTGTCATTTATGTGGGTACATAAACCATGTTGATAGTGCTCTATATTCATTATTCAAGTGAAATTATGTCGCTTACGCCTGAAGAATGCACCAGAATACTTACAATGCTGGAAACCGGCCGGAGTCAGCGCGATACAGCCAGGACTGTCGGTGTGTCGCTGTCAACAGTACAAAGAGTTCTCCGACAGGAACGGGCAGAACCAGGTGTACCACAGCACGAGAAGACCGATACTTGGTGAACACCATGCTTCGAAATCGCTTTCTCACAGGAACTGAACTCACAAATCAGTTTCGACGCCTCGGAGGAAGTAACCCAAGTGCATGGACAGTAAGACGTCGGCTTGCTGAATCTAACCTAAAACCCCTTAGACCTGCAAACGGCCCTAAACTGGAGCGTGGGCATCGTATTTCAAGACTAAGATATGCCCAGAGCCACGTAAATTGGAGTATTGAAGATTGGTCAAAAGTTATGTTCTCCGACGAATAAAAATTTATGCTCTACAAGCACGATGGAAGACACAGAGTGTATCGAAGACCAGGGGAAAGATTCAAGCAAGCATGCATCGAAGAAAAAGTAGCCTACCACCGTAGGCTACCTTTTCTTCTTAGGGTAGGGTCTGTACTTGTGTGGGCCGGAATTTCTTCTGAAAGTCGCACAGAGCTGGTGATCATAGAAAACGGCTCTATAACTAGCGAAAGATATGTGGAAGAAATCCTCAATGATCACGTTGGTCCATTTATGGTCAATTTAGGTGAGGATGCTATATTTATGCATGACAATGCCCGACCTCATACAGGTAGGATTGTGAATGACTACCTTCAAGAGATGAACATTACTCGTATGGAGTGGCCAGCGCGCAGCCCGGATATTAACCCGATCGAGCATGCTTGGGACGAGCTAGGCAGATGCGTAAAACAACGAAACCCTCCCCCAATCACGCTTCGTGAGCTCAAAATTGCTCTCACAGAGGAATGGGAGAATATTCCCCAAAATCGTATAAGGAACTTGGTGTACAGCATGCCGAACCGCGTAAACGCAGTAATGGAAGCACGAGGAGGCAAAACGAAGTATTAAAATTCAAGAAAATCGTAATAAAGTTCACAAAATTTCATGTTTCCTATTTTTGTTTTAAGGAGAGATCAGCAGTTTTTTTTCTTTATATAATTTTGTGTTAATAAAATGTATGCTGACTCATATTTTTTTTTACTTTAATTTAAGGAGTATTACATTGTCTATTAAATACAATTTATTGCATTAACCTATCATTTTTAGTTTCCGAGATTTTTAACATTCTTTAAGTGACCCGGATTCATTGCTCTCGAGTGTACTTTCAAATGTTATCCACGGATGATAGATAATAAACAATTGATATATTTGTGTTTTACTCTTAAGTTATTTTACAAATGAATAATTTTGTATCATTTATTTTCCCAAAATAAATCTAACATATTGTAGCTCAAGATTGGAATTGATAGCAAGACTATTAAATAATTTAACAACATGTTTTTTAATCATTTATTTTTATACGCCCATTGGCGTTATCAGCACCTGAGTAAGAAAACTCAACTTTTCTAGAACGCTTACGCTACTGAAATATCTAAAAACTACTCGTACCAGGCATTTCACTTATAAATTACAAGCACATTGGTCTATATTATTAAATCATCAAAGGACAATGGGCGGTTTCGTCCCAAGTGTTGTAACATTTTCCTACCTATAACATATGAAAGATCTCAATTAGTGTTAGGTTTTTTTGTATGGGCGTAACTCTGTATCTTGTGCAGGGAATCTGTTATAAGGGTTTCATATATTTTATAAAATATTAAATAAAACTTAATCAATTAGTATTTTAGTGACGAAAGGGCTGAAACTATTTTAAAAATCAAGTAGAAAACCACAGGAGCTGTGTCCCAACCCTTGTAACATGTTGCGACTAGTATAAACATGTTCAATTTTTCAATTCAATTTATTTTGTATCGATAAAATTGGCGTTCAGGGCGCTTCCATTTTCTCTTTTTTCCGTCTGAATTTCATTCAGGTAAGCGCTTTAGAACGACGCATCTGCAGTTCCTCAGAACGTCATAAATTGCCCATGTGCAAAGGTCCTTATCGACATAGCAAATTTAATATCTCGTTTAGTGAGAATGAATCATTATAAGCTACCTCTAAACAATTGTAGGTTAATTGCATTAAATTACACGTTAGAATGCCGGTGGATACTTGGTTCCGTGGGTAATTTTCTACATATTCCAAGTTTGTTCTATAACACAAAAGGACAGCGCAATTAAAGCTTTGATTAGGTACGCGATAGAAGTAAAAAATATTTTTGTGAAGTGTTATATTAAATCATGCGAACATCCCTGAAAGCTACACAAGTTGCATGTAAGGATGCCTAGGAGTGACAAAACGTCCCAAACATGCTGAGAAGATGAAACATCAAAATATAATTTAATGCTTAGGCCGCTGCTAAAATGAATTGTCTCATTGTCTCTGAGGTAAACAATGTTTTCTTTTCGTTTATTTTTGATTGGCATGTATTTAACAGTTCCTATAAGGTTACTTTCACAAGTTAGCTTCCATCATTGTCGCTGTTACCAAAATGTTCAGTTTATCTTTGTTCAATGTTTTTTTCGTATCTGAATATTAATAGTCTTAATAAACGAAATTTTGTCTTTTTCATTGAATCCTTATTAATTTATATAAATAAAGACGTAAGAATCTTTAATATAGAAGAAATAGCCTGTTAGTAGCACTTCGTTAGTTACGGAACCCTAGCTATAAAGGGTTAATTTGCAAACAATTTAAACCATTTGCAAGTGATTTAAATTGTAAAGGGTATTAAAATGAGCTCGAACAATCCTATTTGCTAATTGGGTTCTTGAGAATCAACTTATAAAAAAGAGTGTAAAAATATAACAGTTGCTGCTTGAAGCTTTGAAAACCCAAAAAATATTGCGAAATAATGATTTTGAAGAAATTAATTAAGCTTACGAAGGAACTTGAGGATCCAAAAAACCCTTTGTTGGGACCAACTATGAGAGGGTTGTATTGGTTTGGCCTCTGGCCAACTGGAAATAGACTTCGGGTCCTCGCCTTTTACTCATTACATTTATTTACCGTGTGTTTTATTTTCAGCGAATTACTTGATCTCTACTTCGTCAGACATGACACTAATAAAGTCCTGAATAATATGTCTCTTACTGTTCTTAGCGTTATCTGCTTTGCTAAGAGTTATTCTTGCAACATCAGGCACCAGGTTTGGAAGAAACTAATTGAAGGAATCGCTGAAGAGGAATTACTGCAGAAGGGTACAGAAGACCCTGTCGCAAGAAAACACATGTATGACTACACAAAATACACGAGAATTATCACATATTTATACTGGGTTCTGGTTTTTGTGACCAATCTTCTTCTCATCCTAACTCCTTTCTTGAAATACGCAACATCACAATCCTATCGAGATGAAATAGAAATGGGAATTGAGCCACTGCCGCAGATTCTTTGTTCATGGTTCCCATTTGATAATACTAAGATGCCGGGATACATAGTTTGTTTCATTATTCACGTTACCATGGGAACGGAAGGATCTGGAGTATTAGCAGCATTTGATATGACCGCAGTTGCTATCATGTCTTACCTAAAAGGGCAAATGATAATCTTGAAAGACAAATGTGAAAACCTATTTACAGATACAAGTTCGGCTCAAGATGTGCTAGATAGGATTAAGGAATGTCATAGGCATCATAATGTATTGGTAAAGTAAGTACTTAATTCCGAGTCAGTTATGTGTCTTTTATGTCCAATTCTTGAAGCCATACCCTGCCTTAAAAAATAATGAATTCCCTAACCGTTCCCGTATCACAATTTCCCCGTTTGGGACAGGAAACAAATAACATAGGTACAGAAGGAGAAAGTAAGACAGCTTTTGATTGGTCATCTTGTATAAGAGCACCTAGCAGTGCAGCAGGCCAGTAATTCTATCGAGTACCTTTTAGAAAATTGTGTTTAAGTCGCGACAGCATTACTTTCAGCGATATGCCTCCTCTTTCTTCGACTGTCCTGTTTTTATTTATTTCTTCCATCTAACTAAGGAGTTAGATTGAGTGCGCTAAAGTACATGAGTGCAGCAACGTACTTTGGCATTGCTGCACTAATTCACCATCACCATCTGCCTCTCAACGCAATTCAATGAGTATTTATTTGTAGGTCTCCGATCAGAATGTAATAGTTGTATAGGGTCCAAGAGCTGTATAATTGCCCTGACATAATTCTGCCTTATGTAAAACGTGACATGCATGACTGCACATGAGTCAACAACAATTTCCATTCAAATGGAATTACATAAGCTTTCAGGTGCCGTACCATGATCTCTTAAAGTAGTACTGATGCGGGTTGTGGAAGCGAGACGGCGCACTACACTGCGCATAGCGCTGTCCTGCTTACTCGAACACCACAGTCTTGCTTTAAGAGCTCATGTTACGGCCCTAGGAGTATACTAGAATTGTTATTATTTACTTGTTTAAATTTGTTTTATTTTTCAGACACTATTCGATGTTCGATTCCTTGCTGTCGCCAACAATGTTTATTTATGTTTTATTGTGCTCTATAACAATTTGCGGCAGTGTGGTCCAATTTAGTTCAGTGAGTATAACTTTTTTATAATTATCACTTCATCAACATACTTTTAAATTAGTGTCTTGATATTTATTATGTAACCTGATTTTATAGCTAAGTTTTTTCAGTTGATCATTATGTTCTCCATCGTTATCCCGTATCAAGGTATTATTTTTTAACTTTTGTTTCCTGTTTTAAACTTTGTTCGTTACAGAAAGAAATCACACCATCTCAAAAACTTTGGGTTATTCAGTACACGGTTGGGTTAGTTTCCCAACTGTTTCTGTACTGCTGGCATAGCAACGAAGTTACGCTTCAGGTAATTATAAGAATATATTTTTGAGCTTGATGATTTGACAAAGAAAGAAGTGGATGCTGAGATGACAAGTGGCAAAGATGAATGAAAACTGAATACGTATTGTGCCGTCGCCAAATAATTGGAAACAGGTCAAGGAGATGATGACCTTTTTATAATGTATTTTAAAGAATTTATAGTAATATAATTAAATCTCACTAAAGATATCATTAGATTAATCCATTCAAGCCTTTAACGAAACAATTTTTGTATGCAAATAAAAGCATTTTAAGAATAATAATAATTATGTCCCATATTTTTACGTTTGATAATATTATTTTTATTTCAGAGTATCGAAGTCAACAAAGGGATTTATGGCAGCGACTGGTGGCAAGGTGACGTGCGCATACGCAAACAGCTGCTGCTTTTAGCTGGGAAGTTAAATCAACCTTTTGTGTTGCATGCTGGGCCTTACACAACGCTGTCTGTACCCACCTTTATTGATGTAAGTGTACTACGACACACTGTTTTATAATAATTGGATTTATTCATATTCATATTCATTTATTCAAAAAAATATAAGCTAACAGTATATACAACCAAAACGCTTATATCTATGCTATACATAAAACACAAACATAATATAATAATAAAACACTAACACAAACACAAAACAAAAACATAAAAATCTAATATAACGCAAATCAAAACAATTATTATAAACTTTACTAATAATAAAATTTTACTTAAAAAGAATCTAATTAAAGAAACGCCATTACATAATATGATAAAACGGCGATATTGGAATTCAAATCAAAGAGAAAAAAGCAAAGAGTTTTATAAACGACGACTACAAAAGTCACTAAAATATAATTATGTATTTTAATTTTATTTTAACACACACATTAATCACTGTATCAAATATACCTAACATTTTCATTACCATATAGGTAATGTTTGTATTTCCAAATATGACATTGCCAATCTGAAAACCTGATGTAATTATAAGTTTGTTTTGCACACAATTGACACTGACCGTGATTTTAGAAGGTGCATGTCTCATGGTTATGTAATAAAATTTATGAAATAAATGTTTTCTCCTTTCAGATTATTAAAGGCAGCTACAGTTTCTTCACGTTGTTCTCACAGATGCAAGAATAATATAATTTTATTTATATACCATCACTATTAATCAGGCTTCACAATATAATTATAATAAAAATCTTCTAAATGTAAAGCACCGATATTGGGAATTAGATAATGTCTAAAGAGTAAACAATTAAATAAATTCATAACAGCAATATTTTTTTTTATTTATTTATTATTGATATCAAGACATTACTACCGATAAGTATACCTAACCAATCTAAAGACACTAATAAGAATGAATAGATAATATAAAAATACTACTTTGTGTACTTTTTCGAACAAAATACACACCAAACCTACAATTTTCCTGCCACTTTGCCACAGTCGTACAATTTTGTGGGCGCAAAAGACATTTGACGCGGTGCCCAGAAAAATTACCTGGTTAATATACAATCTGGTTTAATATGCAAACCACCAATTTGTTGGGTATGACTGTCCGCCCATAAGTGACCGCAAAATTTAAATCTGTATTTCTGGTTGTTCGTAGAATTTTTCTTTATACTCGTGCAGTAATTTTATTGTAACAAGGAAAGGTAAAATGACAAAATTTGATTTAATACTTTGATCACTGTATTTTGGTTTTAAGGGAAATAAATATGGATTATATTTTTTTCTTTCATAGTTGGGGATACATTTTTGGTTGTCATTAAAAAGTGGATAAGTCTTACACCTTTTTTTTTGGTTTGGTATTGGAGATCTTTGCAGTAAGCCTGAGCGCAGGCTTCCGGACTTTAAGTCTTTAAGACCACAAAAAATAAACAATAAGCAAAACATGAATTGGTATCACAAAATAATAATGAAAACTTTACCAAAACTCAATCACCGGAGTAAAACGAGACCTTCGCTTTTAATGACTCACAAACAGTGAATCTCACACAAAAGACTTGATTAAAACTCGCTCAGAATCTACATTTGCTGCTGGTTCATTCATTTTGCAGTTTTGAAACAAGAACTGCATTCACTTCACTACTTCTGGCAACTTGTTAATTATAGAGGTCAGAGAATTAAAAGTCAGTAAAACAAAAGAAAGAGTCAACGCTATTCAAGTATGGTGTATATAGTAGGCTTCAGTAGTAAGATTCACCTGAATACAGATAACCAGCGGTTGGTTTCATAACTACATACTAAGTAGGACCTAAAAAAGTATTTTTAAGACTGGCTACTAATTATTTAAGCAAAATTTTACACGGTGTATACTAAATATACGTAAGAGTAAAGAAAAATTTTCACCAAAATTATTTATACTATTTTGGACTGGACTTGTCATTACAAAGCTTATCATGTCATATATAAGGCGACGCCGGGGGATCAGCTTAGTGGCTAACATTAATATTAAATATCATAGCCCACGTTTTTCAAATGGGCACTTAGGGAGTATCACATTTTGTTTCTGCCAGTTGACGTCAATTGTAAAGGATGGCTCCAAAATTTTTAAATAGTTTGGAAGACCCAGACCATCCATTACTTGGACCAACGCTTCTTGGTCTCCAATATTGGGGACTCTGGCAAAAGGATCGAGTCAAAAATGTGATTTACAATTTAGTGCACATTTGTGCATTTCTTTTTGTGGTATCTCAATACGTAGAGCTTTGGATCTTAAGGAAAAATCTAGAAATGGCTATGAGAAATCTGTCGGTTACTATGCTGAGTACAGTTTGCGTTTTTAAGGCTGGGACATTCGTCTTCTGGCAGAAATCCTGGAAAGGACTGGTTGAATATGTGTCTACTTTGGAGAAATCACAGCTTTCTAAAAAAGACAAGACTACTGACAGGATCATAGATGCATACACAAAGTACTCTAGAAGAGTCACTTATTTCTACTGGTGCTTGGTGACAGCTACAGTTTTCACAGTGATTTTGGCACCATTATTCGTTTTTCTATCATCACCACGTTATAGAGAGAACGTAAGAAACGGGACTCTGCCATATCCAGAGATTATGAGTTCTTGGTTTCCGTTCGACAGATCTCGAAGCTTTGGCTACTGGGTGTCTGTTGTAACTCATACTTTGATTTGTTTTTATGGAGGCGGAGTTGTAGCGAATTTCGACTCAAACGCCGTTGTCATAATGTCGTTTTTTGCTGGACAGTTAAAACTTCTGTCTACGAATTGTTCGCGGCTGTTTGGTGATGGTAATGAGGTAGTAATTCATGATGAAGCTGTAAAGAGGATCAGAGAATGTCATTATCATCATTTGTATTTGGTGAAGTAAGTATTATTGTGCTTAGGAGATTTTCATTAATCAGGATTTTTTCAATATCAGTCGATTATATTGGCTACCTCTTATAAATACCAACAAATAGCAATTATTGCAACGGTTTTTAGTCCTGAGTAGATTAAACTATATATATGTCATATATAAATGATGAAATGCATTTATGAAATGAAAATATAAAACATGATAAAACAAAATTCGTTAATATTCGTTTCGTAATAAATGCATGTTTCGGCAAAATACACCACAACTAGGAGCTCTTGTGAAATGTAATGGAAAAATAAATATCTGCATACAAAACGCAATCATTCAAAATATATAATATGAAAACTGAATTTGCATTTATCGAGACGAGAATTTGAAAGATGAAATCTTTCAAGTTAGACGCTTTTCTAGGTTATCTAAATGATGTAGGTATTCTACCAGACTAGCTCGGTATCTGGGAACTGACAAGAATTATTGTATAAACGTTGAAAGGATCTTTATAATGAATAACTTGAACTGATTCTTTTTTGTCGTTATACGTATTGCAAATTTATTTAAGATTTTCTTAAGCTTAATTTCATGAGTACTTATTGAATGTTATTCATTGTTTTTGAGTTCAACGAAAGATGCTTTATATTTATTACTTTAAGATTATTTCGTCTTTTTTTCCGATTATTCCGTCCTATTTCGTTTCATTTGTTGTGCCATCACAATTGATGACCTAGTTTGTAGTTCTTTAAATCTGGATTTAAAAAAAATCGGAAAACATAATTATGTATGCAAACCCTTTTTTGGGTGTAATGATCTATAATACGAGTATGTATGTATTCAGAAATATATATGTATGTTTATCAGTTGCCTGGTTTCCATAACACAAGCCCTGCTTACCTTTACATTAGAAATTCGTGTGTGAGTAATCCCAGGACATTATTATTAATCTTTAAAATACAAGATAGAGGATAGAATATAGTTTGGGTGTCCTCTACACTGCGATAACTCGTATTATTATTTCGTCTTAAGACATGACAGTGGTTTTAAATTACGGTTAAATATAAAGTTTATATTAATGAATCATTTATCAGGCTTATTACTTTTCTAGATTTTCTTCAGTGTTGAATTCCTTGCTTTCGCCAGTGATGTTTTTATACGTCATTATCTGTTCTCTAATGATTTGTGCAAGCGCAGTTCAGCTAACTACGGTAAGACAACCAGTGATTTAATTAACTATCCAGTTTTTAAGTACATTTTTCAACACAAAACACAGTTCACGTCATTTGAATTTTAGTGTTAAATAGAAATTAAAACAAATATTATTTACTAACTTAGTTACAAAAAAAAAGAGTAGAAATTCAAATTCTAAAAATACAAACGCTTTAAAATAGTCCGAACCGCGATGCGATATTTTCACCAATATTTTGACGATTTTGTGTAACTTGTTTACTGAAAATTTTCCCTGTTTTAATTGGTTGTAAAAAAATGTGCTCTTTTCCGCACTTTTTAAACTGGAGTTTTTATGTATTTTGTAGAATAATTTTGTATATGGGTGAATTTCCCAAATGACTTATTTTTTTGTCTTTGGTGAAATTAGTATTTGAAAAAAGGAATCTAGTTCAGAATATATTTTTTTAGTATTCTATAGGTAGTCGTCGGATTGTGGCAAAAATATAATTTGCCTAGGACTATTAAAAAGGTAGAAAAAAAATACATAAACCTCTACTTTTTTTCAAATCGGTGCTGTCCCACTACTTTTTTTACAAACAAAACAGCTTATACACTAATAAAAATAAGTAAGTTGACTATATAACTTATTCTATTTCATAGGATAGTAGTTTAGTTATTAATATATAGCATTTTTTATTACATAATTAACGACTATTATTACTGAGAGACACAAACGTACTTGTCCTGAAAAATGTTCTCATATCGCTGGACAAAAGTAATTTAAACATAACTTTACATCGGCGAGTCGGACAGCATCCCCACCCCAATTGTATTTCCCTGGTTGGTGTGTGCTAGTGGGCAGTCAGGATAGAAGTGGGTTAAATCGCTGCATATGCCCACCAAAACTGTAAGTACGCCATTTCAGTCGCTCCTGGACAATTATTTTATATAATCGGTGGTTGCATTTTTCTAGTGTAATGAGTAGTTTTATTATTGTTTTTTGGTTCTAACAGACGCAGTAAGTGGATTAGCTTCATCGTTTGTTATTAAATTTATCCTTGATATTATGCATTTTTAATAATTTTCTAAAAAGTGTGTTATTTCTCATGTCGGTGCTCTCATATCGCTGTAATCGGTGGTCTTTATTACCACCGATGTGATCATTTACACCGAAATGATAAGAAAAAATCGATCGGTGTCTTATATCTAATATCGGTGTCTGGATTCATGATCAACAGACAGTTTTGTCACATCGGTGGACCATTTTATCATCTCGGTGAGTCGTCCTATCATATCGGTAGATCCCGTGTCATTTCGTTAAGTATACAAAGAAACAATTGAACATACAAACATACATACAGACACATAAATTATATACATACATATGTACCTACCTACAAACATTCATACATACATACATACATACATATCTACATAGACTGCCAAAATCATTACCACAATACCACCGGGTAGTAGAAGATGTAGAATGTATCGTTAAGGAAGGTCTGTATTCGGTAATGTACGTCCATAGGCAGAGATAATGATGGTGAGGTAGTATCAAAAAACAATGATAATAAAAATACTCATTATTTTTTTAACAATAAGTTCCTCTAGTAAACATTATAAAATAGGTACATATTTTCAAAAAATATATTTTCATTGGGTTTCTAAGAACTCAGTTCTCTTTGGATGTGATTTACCCACATAACACCCTAAGTTCTTGTCTTCAGTTCTCAAGGGTGACTACCCTTGTAAAAATATATAGGTACCTACTATTTGATGTTCAAAGATGGATAGATTATCATATCGCTGGATATGTACATAATTTCGGTGGATATCCTTATCATATCGGTGTACAGAAAAAATAATCGGTGCCGGTTTTTCATATCGGTGGAAGCCAAAATTCAAACCGAATTTTCTCCTTAGTCTTAAATGATACGTTGATGATATTAAATTTGGGGATATTTGATGTCCTAAAGATTACATAAAACCTGAAAAATATACAAAAAATAAATAATTGTAAAAGTTCACCGATATGATAAGAAAAATGGCATTTGTTGAAATTCACCCATATGCATACGGCATACATAATGCGATGTAATGAGTACTTTTAGCTACTTGACTCCAATCTGACAATGTACTAAGATTCTTTAATGCGGATAAAGGACTGTTAGTAAACTCTTGAACCACTCTTGACCAGCGTTTTATGTATCATATTTTTCTTTGGCTACTATCTATAAGAACAAACAAAAAAACTCTGTCGCAAGCACTTTCTTGTACTCTTTTCTGATACTATCCTTCAATATTAATCTTCTAGAAACGTTATTCCTGGTAATCGCTTCTACATTTCTCTAAAGAACATCTTTGATAAAATCCAATAGCGCTTTCTCGGTACTCAATATTTCAAGTATTTCTGATAATTTATTTAAATGTAGATAAAGTCGATAAATTCTACCCGAGGTTAAAAATTTCTTCGTAATAGTTAAACATTTCCGTTAATTAAAAATATTTTAATTTAACTGTTTTCAGGAAGGGACGGGAAATATGCAGCGTATTTGGATTGCGGAATATCTTATGGCCCTCATAACGCAATTGTTTATTTATTGCTGGCACAGCAACGAAGTATCTTACATGGTTTGTATTTTTGTAATATTGCTTATTATAAGGGCTTAACAGAAAAGCGCAATTTTTGTCCCAAAACCTCCTATATACATTTAGACTGTTTTCACATTATCCGGTACAATATCTGGAACGGTATCTGACTCCAACATGATTTCTGATCGGAAAATATGAAAGAAGTATATTTCATACATTTAATTTTACTTGCCCCCGATTCTTAGGAGTCTAAATGATGTGATATTGATATCATGCCGGATAATGTGAAAAGTCACAACAGACTAACGATGAAATAAACATAACGTACGTTTATCTAAACCAAGTCGCTATTTCCTATTTCCTACTTAAACAAGTGTTAGACGATGATGAAACAAGTAATTGAATTTACAGTAAAAAAAATACAACTAGGTTTACATTTCTGGCTACCCAATTGCTATTTAAAAACAAAACAATCTGGCCTATGTTGATAATTCAACAATTCTAACTTTCAAACACATCAAAATCTTTTCAGACGTTCAGAAGCATATACATGTACCCTAAAAAAAACATAACACTCCTTTTTTGGGCAGTCGTGTAAACAACAGCCGGAATAAACTATACCTGTCTACATGTTCGACTTCAAACGCATCGAGTTTTCGGGACGTTACAATAGTCGACGTCGACTTTGTACGAGCAATCTACTTAATGCGCTATCGCAATCTTTTAACGTATGTCCCTACATAGTTATATATTTATTTTGTACACAAGAACTAAAATGTTTACTGTAATTTAAAAAATTGGTAAGGAGTTTGTAAGTCCTGTTTGCATGCAGGAAAATATTAAGATAATGTGTTGATCAATTAATCAATCTAGTACTGGATAATGCAAGGTTTTCCTTCTTTCACAGTGGAAAAACATTTTACTACCATCGTTGACTAATTTATTGGAAAGGTTTAAGGTTTATACAACTTTGCCGAAAAATCAAAAAATTACGAGTAGGGTCACAGATTTGACGCTTTATGGATAATATAAAGGATGTGTGTGAATTAATTGTTGTGTTGAATACTTCCTTAAATTGCACCAACATCTATTTTACAAACAAAAAAATAAGGACCATTATTTAAACACTCATTTACTTAATTTTCCTTCGTAAAAACGTATTAACGTACCATGTCTTACTGGAACGTCTACGAATTGGGAGATTCGTAGCATGTCTCATGGGAATGTCTACGAATCGGGACACTCGTAGCATGTCTCATGGGAACGTCTACGAATCAGGGAAATTCTTAGGATGTCTCATGGGAATGTCTACGAATCGGGGACACTCGTAGCATGTCTCATGGGAACGTCTACGAATCAGGGAAATTCGTAGCATGTTTCATGGGATCGTCTACGAATCGGGACTGATTGTAGCATGTCTCATGACACGTCTACAAATCGGGGCCACTCGTAGCATGTCTCATGGGAATGTCTACGAATCGGGGACACTCGTAGCATGTCTCATGGGAACGTCTACGAATCAGGGAAATTCGTAGCATGTCTCATGGGATCGTCTACGAATCGGGACTGATTGTAGCATGTCTCATGACACGTCTACGAATCGGGGCCACTCGTAGCATGTCTCATGGGAAAGTCTACGAATCGGGGAAATTCGTAGCATGGCTCATGGGAGCGTCTAAGAATCGGAAATGATTGTAGCATGTCTCATGACACGTCTACGATTCGGGGACACTCGTAGCATGTCTCATGGGAACGTCTACGAATCGGAAATGATTCTAGCATGTCGTACATAATTATACGTCTTTTTTTTCAGAGTTACAATGTCGACGAGGGCCTATACTCCAGTGCGTGGTGGTCGCAAAACGTGCGCATACGCAGAAGCATCCTTCTCCTCGGAGGACAACTGCGTATTCCTATAACATTCACTGCTGGACCCTTCACTATGCTTAATGTGGCTACTTTTGTTACTGTAAGTATGAAATATTTCACTGACAGATTGAAAGGAGGTTTTATTTTTCATTACACGCTATCATAAATGGGGAATAAGCAGACATGTATAGGAACTACCGTAGAAACCAATACCAACGTGCTAGATATAATTGAAAAGGATTTTTAAAGTACTTAAACGGGAAGTACCGAGTTGCTATGTGAAAAAAGTTGAACAATTAAAGCAGACTTCATTCACCAAAATATGTTTTTTTCTTCATGTATGCCATACATGCAAAAAAACATCTCTAATGACTTATCAAATAATGTTCGTCTAGACAAGAAAGCCAGTTCTCCTTGCCGATGAGAATCGAACTTCACTTTACTTTAACAGAATTTTAAATAAATTTTAATCCTGGAGTTCATAACCTTAAGACGTTATATCAAACCTGAAAGGTGCATTTATATTTAAATTTCATAGAGTTTTCACTGCAATATTTTATACATGAAAATTCAAGCTCTTTTAGCGCATTTCTTTGTTAAACACCTTTTGATAAGGCGAGATGATGTAGTAGCGTTTCGCACAAAAGGTTCTGAAGAAGTACCTTCATTCTTTTTGAACGAACTACTTCAGTCATAAATACGTTCACCTGAACGCAAATCTAAAGCTGCATTATCTATTCAGAGAAAAAAGAAGAAAATTGCATTAATTTTTCGAAAAAAATGCGCCTTTTAATTATCAAGAAGACTATTATTTTCGGATTCTGATTTCGTTATTTCAATATTCGCATATTTTATTTACTTGTTCAAATTTCATTTATTTCTATCAGGTTCTTGATTTTGCATATAAAACGCAGACCAATTAATAATACTTAAGTGAAAGATATATATTTTTATGTGGTCATAAATTTGAATATTTATTTTCCAGATTCTAAAAGGATCCTACAGTTATTTTACTCTTCTGGACAAAAAAGAGGACTGAGTACTCATCGATATGTAGTAAAACCGCACTTCACTTTTGCGTCGTAGTATTTTTGGGTTTCTGGCAGAAAATAACTTTATATTAAATAATGTAACGAATTTATCTCTAGCACTCTTTGGTTTCACGTTATGGCAGCAATAAAATCCCATTCGACAAATTGTTTTTTTTTTTTTAATAATCCATTATTTTCTAAAAAAACTATAGAAATAGAATTAAAATTTAATCCACAAGTTTGCAAGACGCTCTACTTTTCACGATATACCACCAAAACGAAGAATCATTATGCATTTAAACTAAAGGCTATTTCAAACCACGATTGTCTCTACCAGAATACTGTCACAAGAACTACACGGACATAAACAGTAAAGCACGTGTCCATACGTCCCAACAGACATTAAAACATTTAACACGTGAGGGGGACACGTGTCTCGTGCCATTCCCATGTACTTACATGACACAGATCTGTTTTTCTAAACTGTTAGCTATTAAACTGTTTAGAATGAATTTGACCTATTTTGATAAACATTCGTTGAGTGTAAAATGAAGAGGTATTCAAATTGATGCAATATATTTTATACGAATTAAAGAATGCTAGCCGCTAACAGAATGTGTTCCTGACACATGCCAGATGATATTGATTTGTAATGCGGAATAAAAAACAGCGTTAAATAACTTATTGTACCCTGGTAGCATAAAATAGTTTTGAACGATACTATTAGTTTATACGACAAAAACGTGATCGTAATGTACGTAATAATTAAAATAAGATAAATAATGAAATAAATGTATGTAAGAAAAATCGTCGTCATATTGCATTGCATTGTATAACGGGAAATAAATTTAAGATGTCGTCCAAGGTATATTATTATATAGACATAGGTAAATATGGTCACCCATCCTTATATATACTGGCCCTAGCAACCACTGTTACTACTGCTAGCATTGATTAAAGAAGTACTTTAAGTTTATTTCTAAAGTCGTGTCTAAGATTTAAACTAAAATGTTTCTTTGTACGTCTGTTGTCACACATTGTGGACCGTTAAAAGCTGAACGTTATTTCGTAGCACTTACTCGGTAACATTATTTTATAAACTGGCGAGTACTTGCTCTAAAAGCCTTCGGCAAACCTAATTCTGTGGCTGTGGTCGCATTTGAAGCGGTTTATTTTGACACAGATGATACATTAATAGACATTTATAGGGAAGTCTGGTATGGCAATTGCCTTCATTTTGATTTCAATGTTTTAATATCACTAATAAGCAAACTTTTATACTACTATTCCGGTTTGCAGGGTTTTTGCCCGTAGACATACATTGTTATTTATCTACAAAACAATTTTACGTCAGTCACATGGAATAAAATATTAAATTTTTGGACCCACTTAACTCCATTTTGTTATTCTAAAAATACACTTATTACATTGGAAATTTTCAGGCCATACCTTTTTTTTTAATTAAACATCTTATCGGATTAACTTATAAAATATAAGGTTTACTACTTACTCAACAACAAATTAACAAATATTTAACAACAAGAAAAAATTAATGAAATTCTTCTTCATTTACAAATCCGACAAAATAATCCGTTATATTTTCAGACGGAGGTGTTATGAAGATTAACGGTAGAGTGTAATTCACCCCGTCTAGGCACTCGACATAATTAAAAATATTAAAACTCGTCTAGTAAGTATAATTTATCATAATATTCAACTGTCGCAGTCGTCGCTCTCACACTTCACTGCCTCAATTAATAAATATAATGTTGGTAGCGAGCAAGGGTCTAAGTGACTAAGACGATAATTTTTTGTTTCCTCCTCGTGAAAATTCATTCTGCAAGCTGTGTAATTTTCATGTGGGATGGATTTCATGTCAGTGGCTTAACCAAAAAGGACTTAAATAAATAGTTAGCAAAATGTTTAGTTTTAAACAAAGCATTATTCGAGATCTAGGATTTTGCTCCCATGTATACATAAACATATCGGCGAACTGTGGGTGTACATTGGTACACCTCTGCCTAACCCTTCGGGGATACAGGCGTGATGATATGTTTGGATTTTGCTCGTTCTCTTCACATCCTTTAGGTTGTCATACTTTTCAAGGTGAGTTTCAAAATCAAAAGTGACTATTGAGGATTAGAATGTTTATGTGAAGAAGTCTTGTCGTATCTCAGTTCCATTAAATTTTGATTACTTATACTCGTTTAAACGTACTCAATTAAAGTGGGCCACTTAATGGTCCTTGCTGCCTTTTGCCTATACCTGATTGAAATCCTTCCTTAGCCCCAACCTAGAAACCCATTTTTTATGATCGAATTAACATAAAATGTACATGAAAGATTTTAATTTTCTCCTCAACTCAATTATACTAAGCTGATAAACCGAAGGCAAAAATCATTTTTGCCTCGCATTTTGGCACCCTTAGTGATGGTAAAATAAACGTAAATGTAAAAAGTTTTACGTTTTTTTTGTAATTTTTTCTTATATACCCATTAATTACGTGGGTAAAAATAAAAACAATAGGAATTTAATAAAAATTATTAAAATCCTATTATTTTTATGTGATGAATTAAGATTTAAACCTTCTTGGCTATTAAATTTAATGCGTGTGTAAAAAAGATTTGGCGTTCTTCAAGTAGTCAAGTAATAGCATTCTGTTTCAATATGAAGATTTTTTTCTCTAATATAATTTTTAAAATCCAGTCTATTTGAGTTTCAACTTACTTTTAAAATTACGTCCTCACCAATTCAGTATTATACCTTCAAGTAATTTGTGAACATTTTACCCTAATAGGACTTAAAAGGGACTTAAAAGTTTGGTATAATTTCAGAGAAAATTTTGTGAAAATGGGTTTCACAATAACACTGGATTTATTACCTAGACATTTCATTATTTTTAATTCCTTCTACTTTGTGTACCTAATTATTTTTTTTACGGTCTAAAAAAAGGAAATGTTAAAATAATAAATATAGCAATATTCCGTATAACTATAGCTATCCTATCTGCCTAGATTAAATAAGGTGAAAAACAACAACTGCCTCGTTGGCCTAGTGGCGCTAAGCGCGACTGCTACGCTGGAGGTCTTGGGTTCGATTCCCGAGTCGACCAAAGTGCTATTGGGTTTTTCTATGAAATTCTCAGTAGCAGGTCGGAGTTTGGATTTGTGCCCGGTAAGTGGCAATCGGCTCGCCCCCTATTACATGGGACTTAAACATATCGGCGAACAGTGGGTGTACATTGGTACTCCTCTGCCTACCCCTTCGGGGATACAGGCATGATGATATGTTATGTTAAGAAAAACAACAAACATTTTATCTTTGGTTTAAAAATTTCAGATCATATCGTTGGTAACGAATTGTTTGGTTTGCCCAAGGCCCTTGTTACCCTTTTTGTTTAACTTTCTCTATCAAGCCTTTATTTACATGTCAGCTTGATTTAGCATGATCAAAGTCTTGTTTTTTGTCAAACGTAAAAAATGTTCTCGATTTTTTCTGTTTGATGTCTGAGTGGGCAGTAGTGACTGGCGTAGAATTAAAGAGAAAAAGAAATTTTATCCCTTTGAAGATGAAATAATAATATAATAATATATTACTAAAATAGGTAATCGGAATAGTAGGATGGCAGTCTAATAAAATTTGGGAAGTTAACTGACATGTCTGCTAATGACAATTTGCCCTTTACTCCCAAAGCGTAATCGAAGATGACAAGGAAACTTAAAGTTATTTTAAGTTACTGACTAAAACTTGGACAGTTTGTAATCAAAATGCTCTGGACACTTTGGTCCATAGTTATATATATTAAGATTACCATTTAATTGTATTTTTATTAACGCGTGTTATTTTTATTAATTTATCTAAGATTTAATTTTAATATCGTTGTGTTTGTTGTTGTATAAGATTTAAGTATTGAATTATAAAACTCTATTAATAGTAAAAATGGTGTCATAATATGTATTCAGAGGTATAAAAATATTCAATATTATTTTTTTTTGCTTTAAATAAATACACTTAGACGATATCACACACATTGTTCTGAACTCAAATAAGTAGCTTAAGTACTTGTGTTATGGAATAAGAGGATTCTGCAGGTGTTCCCCTAAGACTGCTTCACCATTCATTTTTTTATCGACAGGATAATGTATTTATTTCCGTGTCCCCAGCAACCTGTCACAGACATTTTGCAGCTAAAGAATCTTCCCCGACACGAAAATAAACCCATTACTGTTTTGACATTAATGTGTTAAAAAAAACTTTGTAATAAACTCCCAACTCCTTCCTTCTTTATACCCTGTCCTCCTTTTCTTATCTCACTGCGTTTACGCCTAACCATTGGCTTTGAAGATCATCATCTTAATAATGCCTTCCATGTGACTTTATGAAAAGTTGAAAATACATTTATGTTTTTGCGAATCATTAACGAGTTCCAGCGATGCTTGGATCCAAGAGCATTTTGCATCACCGGTTCATGTGTATAAGTCTATTAGGCGTGTACTTTTCTCAAGCTACTGGACCTATTCGAGAAAATGTAGTCAAGCGGTTTTCTAATTGACTTGGAGATCAAACCGGGAGTCAATTGCCAATACTTTGATAATCCGTGTGTGCGCCATTTGAACATAAAGGTCGTTGAAATTTTATTAATTTTATTGAATAAGATGGTACATAAAATCGGATTTAAAAATGAAATCGGAGTACAACATTTCAAATAATAGAAAAAAAAAAATTACTATTAAATGAAGCAGAAAAAAATTACTGTACATTAGTTTACAGAAAATACAGTTTTGCTTGCTATTATCCCTTTCACAATGCGATGGCTTATTTTTGCTCGCAGACTTTCTACGGATTGCAGATGAATACAACTGTCACGTTAACAATAAGGACAATAGATACACTGACAGCGAAGCCTGCTCTATTGTCTATGAAATAATATATTATGCTTTCAAATATTCCTAGATATTTATTCATGTTTCAGAACTTTGCTATGAGCGACAATGGTAGTTACTTTTTTTTATAGTTAACTAAAACGGCACAGGTCCAATTACATAAATTAACATAGAATTATATATAAAACAAAAAATACATGACAATAATAAGTTTTAAAATAAACATTCAAATAACAAACAATAGAAAAATTAAATTCAAAGATATACAATTCGTGGATAAAATTATTAATAATTATTTTCGTAAATGCATGTAACTTAAATACACCACAAACTAACATAAACTAGCATGCAACAGTGGACCCCCTTGCATATTGTCTCTCACAGAACACCAGACAAGCACGCATTAAAGAGTTAAAACAATATCTCAGACAACTGTAAACTAAATAAACTTTAGCTTTTCGGAGAAAGGAAAAGTGAAAATTTGTATACTATTTTCCTAGACAATATCTATAATATCAACCCTTTAGGCAATAAACTGATATTGTTGATTTTTGTCACATTTCCAATCTTGCCCCCTCATCAATTAAACGAGCAGTGAAGTTTGTGTACCTTATTTTCAAACCATTGATAAAAATTGGTTGACGGAAAAATCTGTATTTCGAAGGTATCTAAGGGTACGTCAAGACGGACAGATAGACGTACGAGCATATGACGAGCAGCTGGTGTAATGCTCGTTCGTCAGATCTGGACGCACCCTTCTATTATGTAATTTTTAACTTCAACTATTCTCTTAAGCGACCAATTATTATAATTATGAATACAGTTTATTTTACCTATGTTGTATTCATCTTCTGCAATAAGCGATTGTATTTAATGACGAAATATTCAATCAAAACGAATTATTTCAGAAAATAAGAACTCGTTTTGTGTGGTTACACTTTATTAGGTGGGTACAACAATTTAAATTATTATTTGAGAACGCAATACATATACATAGTTACATATCTCTATACGTTTCGAACAAAAAGTGTTTTAAAATAAGGCTTCAAATGAAAACAAAACTTTGTTAAGTATTATCTATGTTGTACACCAACTTGAAAGCTTGTTAACTTAATTTTAACTCCAACATATTTTGTACGAACACGAACACTTCTACAAATACACTTGGTTAAAACAACTATGTTCGGTAACACAAGGTTTTTGAATAAAAAGTGGTTTGCTAACAATAAGTAGACGTGTTTTAATTAATGTTTCTATTAAGTCTGTGGTCATGACTTTTTTAATTAATATAACTTTTATAACAAGCTTTGTGTTCTTAAAAGTTGAGTAAACATTTTATAGTATATTGTGTTTTAAGCCTTTTTGTCTTCAGAATTCAAGGGTTGTAGTGTTATTCTGAAAGAATAAGCTATATTATATTTTTAACAGAAAAAAAACTGACTTCAAAATAAGTTTTATGGATCCCACAGTCACCGTCAAAACTAGGCCGAAATGGAATCCCACACGGGAAGAAAAAATAAACATCAAAATCGGTTAACCCAGTTGAGTTGAAATTACACTTAGTTAACAAACAAAAAAAATGCAGTCGAATTGAGTCCATCTTCTCCTTTCTGAAGTCGGTTAAAAACATAATAAGTAAAGTAAGAATTAGCAGTGATAGAATCATAAACGTTGTAGGTATTATACCAAAATTGATAAAAAAAAACGTTCTCGTTATCTCTTTGAATAAGGAGAAACAATCTTATTAGAACGAGAACCAATTAAGGGAATGGACGTCTTAATTATGCTTATACGTAACACATCGCTCGGCTCCTACCAAGACCTTTTCTAGGTCATTCGAAATGTTTACCTAACGGGAAGAAAGGTCGGATCTGTTGCAAAATAAGCGTCCACTTCATAAAATAAGAGTACGAAAACAAAGAAGATAATATCTATAATTTATTCTAGAATTTATTCCTGTTTTGCTGTATAGGGTGACGGATAATGCCGTGTTCATAGCTGAATACTAGCCTGGTAAATTTTTAACTGCCATTGATCGACACGCTAAGAAGACTGTTGCTCTAAATGATTGGAATTTTCAACACTTAAAGCAAACTGGATTGATTTTCAGGGACTCAGGGCAGAAAAATCAGGAGTCACGACACTTGGCCCAGCATGATGATACATAGATTACTTGATCAAAGCAAACCGAAGACCCAAAATACTTATGAAAACGCTTATTTAAAAATCATTATCATCCACAGCCTCGCCACTGCTTGCTTGTTATAGGCCTCTTTTTTCTCGTGCCATTCTCTACGCTCCTGTGCCAGTATCATCCAGAGGCAACCCTAAACCTTGACTACGACGTCGACCCTTCTTGTTACCAGACGACCTGAAGAGATTTACTCCACGATACATCTACTCTATAATTATACCCCGTGACCTCTGTTTACTTTGAGTTTAGGTTTGAAAACATACATACTGGTATTTTGCGAACGATTTTACTTATCTCTCCCTTATCCTACCATTACCATCCCTCGATAAAACTAGCCACGTCGTAAACCTTAATTGAATAGCCCTTTGTTATCTTAACTAAGTCTATTCAGGATCAACGCTATTTTACTAATCAAAGTTGCCCTCCAAAGATCGTTTTCTTTTATTTTCGTTAAGTTTTGGGTTTCGACTTGATTACTCGAGACTTTATCAAGACAAAAAGTATTATTCTCCTCGCGCATATATTGTTCGAAATTTCGCTGTATTTAAACATTCCAAGTACGTTACACACATTCCAACTAATTAGTTTAAACTTTATACAAACTAATTTGTATAATGTCTAAGAAAACACGAAAAATAAGCGTGAAGTTGTGCCATTAGAACTGTTTGGGTAACCATTACCATGCAAAGTGAAAACGCTAGTTATGGAGGTCCTTTTTACACCACAGCCCAAAAAGGAGTGTTATTTAACATTACTACACAGAATAAGAGTGATAACAATATCGAATATGTTCATATTTGACCAGACATTGACCCTAATTCGAGTAATCACTAGTTAATTTTTAAGGGTGCGTCCACCTGACAAACGAGTATTACACCAGCGGCTCGCGAGCATGCCGCGAGCGGTTCGTGAAATGCTCGTTTGTCAGACGTGGACTCTCCCTAAAAGGCTGTTTTATTCAATCCGTGGTATTTTTTTTCACGAATGTTATTTGACGACGGATACATTTAGATATATTTGTATCTACACGTATAAGTTTTTTTGAAACATTTAAGTATCTATAATTAAATTATATTAGCTATAAGTTAAACAACATAAGTAGTTTGTATTCTACTCGGACTCTTGTGTTAGTTTAATAATAATACAAATAATGTATAAGTTTAATCACACCTTTTGAGCATGATGTGCTTTCCTGTAAGGGATTGTTACACTAGAGCATAGCATACTTGTACCTATGATATTTTTTTGTAATTGTATTGGTGTAATTGATTGTTGGTGAGCCTAATAAATAAAATAAAATAAAATAACCCATCACAACACATAATATGAGATTTCTGATCATACAGTGTAGTAGGTTCATATGTAACCATTTCACTTTAAGGAACATGATATTCCAATAAAAACTAACCCTATTTTTTACTGAAACAATAATTAAAAGTCGTCGCAGTTCCAAACATTGTATTGTTTTAATTAGATTGACTGTCAGTTCCGTGAAGGCGAATTGATCCAATTAATTTCGTTTGAGCAAAGAACATTAAAGTATGGGAGTTGTAAAGTTAGTAATAAAGTTACGCAATAAGTTGATTGATTGGAACGTTGAGTTAAAGTGCCATTTCACCGAATATCCAATTCCTTTGATGTATTATTTATTATTTCCTTTTTAAACGAGCTTAATATGCGATTCGTTTTTCGGCTATGATTTTAAAAATATTTTAAACATTGTGATTTTTTAACATCAGAAGTGAATTTAACTTCGAGTGATCTTTCTTAAATAATAATCCGAGACAACTCATACACGGTAAACTGATCTCAAGTTAAGCTCTAAGAGAGCTATTGTTATAGTAACCAGACAACTGAAAAATATACTTATATTTTAAATACATATGTAATGTATGTAATAATGTATATAGATAACTTACACCCAGGCACAGAACCAAGTAACACTAACCACTAGACCAACAGGCCAGTAAATAAATCTCAAATAAATGTTAACTGATAAATGTTTGCTAGTTATTTAAAAAAGCGTCGAACCATTAATTTTCGCTGTTGTCGACTGAAAGTGCAATGTCAAAATTAATTTATAGTAATGTGGCCTTTTTATATTTTGCAATCATAACATTTGTATATTCCGTATTTTCTTTTCACACAACATCAGCAAAATTGATTGATTGAGATGGAGTAAGGGGAAATAAAAACAAAAAAATGCTTGGTGTTAATATTGCAAGTAGGTTTTTTTTTAAATGAATTCTTCCAAGTAGATTTAATTCGTTTATATCGTATCTCTTTCTGAATGGGGAAACATGAGCCTGGGCTTAGATTTTACAAAAGGTTTTACACTCCTATCACCAAGTCCCTCGAGCATTCTTAGTGCGAAAGTTACTGGTGTGAGAAAAGTTTGTTATTTTAACGAGTAACTGTAACTGTAGCCTTTTTTAAGTTAACTAAGAAAGCTATAATTTCCTTACTTTTTCTTTCTTTCCTTTCCAACGACGTTTCAATGTTTCTGCGATGATTCGTTTCAACGACGTTTCAATGTCCCAACGATTTTAGTTCAACATTCTGTAACATGCCCAGCAGGTTGATAAAAATATGGTAAACATTGATGATTTTTCAGTCCGGTTGATTTGAATTGATGATTAAAGAAAACAAACAGCTATTGTATTTTACAGTGTCCAAATAAATAGCAAGGTATTTTTTTATGCAAAAATAATAGTAAGCCTTTTAGATAGTACAAAAATAACAAATAATATAACGCTAAATTGAAGTTTATTGTCACTACAAAATGTTCTATCATTATACAATTAAACGCTCTACTGCCTTACGTCCATCGTTTGCCTGAAAATTCATTACTCCATTCCAAATTGCTACTAAAACGCTGTCCGAATTTGTCACACGCAGAAGCTTACCAATTTATAAGGGCGGTTACACACGAGTTGTTATGCGACTCAATGCGGAGAGAGCTTCGCCACATATAAATTATACTAGCTGTTGCCCTCGACCTCGTCGGCGTGATTATCAGTTATCGGGATTGAATAAATAATACTAATGGTCTTCCCTGAGGTTTAAGCTTTCTCTATACATAAATAATATGGTCATGAGGCATTAATGGCCTTATGCCTCATGTATTTCATAGCTCAAAGGTGTATTTAAGTTGTACTTTACTTTAAGAAATGTTCTTGACAGTTGAATAAATCAAATAAATGTAGGTATGTGATAGGATTATTGCGGTAGATACAAACTTGACATATTTAATTCCTAGAACGCATACCATAAGTCGCCACGTCGCGTCATCGGTTGCATCATGTGTTAGCGCCTTAAGAGCTCGTACATAAAACAGATAGACGCATTAAATCTGTCGATACATAAAAGGTCCTAAGCAGATAAAACAATCGTTACTCTCGAAATTGGCCGTTAATCCCAGTAGATAGGGTCGTTATTCTAATGATTAGTTAGTTTTAATTAGGATCTAATGCGGCACGTATTGCCGTTGTTCCGCTAAATGGAGGTCATCACTTTTAGTATATATAGTGACAGTAGTATATATACAGACAAAGATAAAGACAGTTCTTTTTGGCAGATTTGGGTAAAAATCTAAACATGGTGAGAAAATTAAGTATTGATCACAACGATATGTTAGGAAGTTTGTAACAAAGGGATTTTCCAGCAATAGGATAAAAATAAATATTATTTCTTCAACTTTTACAACACTTGCAGTTAATCTTAGGGTGCTTCCACATCTGTGCGCGCGACGCTCACGTTATGCTCGCGAGCTGCTCGTGTAATGCTCGTTCGTTAGATGTGTACGCATCCTTACATAGATAGTCTTCTTCTGTTTTCATGGAAATCGCTAAGACCTTTTTTTTATTATAAAAAGGGTTAGAGAAAATAAATGGAAGTAAAATCCGCAACATTTCAGCTTACCAGGTAACAATGAAGAATTTTATTAAGTCTATTGTCAGTAAGCTAAATACCCAATACATCTTAGCAAAACCGATTACTTGTAATGGAATTTCGCTTAACTTGACACATTTACGGGTTCGCACTTACCTGAGTATCATAATGGAAATCTTGAAGATGTACAGTCTAGAAGATTTAGTACTTGCATGCCCTAGAAAGTTCTTCAAAGATTTAAAGACGATTGTATTTTATTTAAGTAATCCTGAGAAAAGTTAGTTTTTAACCCCCGTCACAAAAACAAAACGGGGTGTTATAAGTTTGACCTATCGGACTGTGTGTGCGTGGATCTGTGGCATAGTAGCTGACAAACGCTTGAACAGATTTTGTTTTTCATGCTACAAAAGTGTATTTGTCGGGAGTGTTCTTAGCTATTTTTAGTATAAATCGTAAATGTATCAAAATTTACAAATTAGGTTTTTTTTAATTAATCTTGGGGTGTTTTGTGTGTTCTTTAATTTTTAGTTTAAAGGCCATCTTGTTAATTATGTTCAGTATATTTCTAGAAAATAGGCTAAGTATGAGGACATTTTTTTTCTTTTCTGCTTTGATATGTCTTCTTTTCTGTGATATAAAATAATGAGTATTGACAGACAAAACGAATTTTTTTGAATTAATCTAATTGTATCACATTTTCGTTTTTACATTGATCTACAATAATATAATTAGATTTGCCAATAGAGCATAATTTTATACCCTACGGCTGCTAAGCAACGAGCCCGAATTGTTCTCCAATTGCTCAAAGGAAAATATTCAGTTAATCAGAACAACATCAAATAAATATTTAACTTAATAGAAACAATGTTTCTTTAACCAAACATAACCTTTTATTCTGTTACCAGAAATTTTAAATCAACGAAAATTTATTATTATAATATTTATGAGAACTTTAACTTTATTGTTTCTTGGTTAAGATAACAAAATTAAACATATGAAAAGTATTTGTTCATCTCCATATTATTTTTTACATTTTATATTCATTATAACACGTTTCTATTAACAATATCCCTCAAAATCAGTTTAGTGGTTTGGTTTGTTTATGAAAATGGTCGATGGATTTAATTTAATTTACTTATATTAAGGCAATGAGCATTACAGATACGAGTGCATAAACCATTTATTAACATGTTTTTTTTTTCAATTATGTGATTATGGATAATCGAAATATTATTATCTTAATTTTTTCAAGAAATTTTATTTTTAATTATTAATTAAACTTAAAATATTGTTAATCTAAAACTTAACTGAATTTTTTAACCATTTGAAACTTATGTCTTTCTGTATGTTCTTGAATAGAGCAAAGTTTTGTCTACCATTTGCAATAGTGTTTGTCCATGAATACATATAAAACGGAATCGAAATCACAACAGTTAAGCAAGACTAGAGTCTAGATGAGAAAACTTTTGTTTGCGGTAAACTTGGTAGTCATTAAGTCCAGAACGACAACCTACAAGTATAGTTATTTAATGTTTTACGGTACATAAATACACTAGTGCAGTATAATAAATGAACCAAGTTCAAGTAAATGTTGTTTTTTAACAAAATATAAAGTTTAATTCGAGACTAGTACAGTAATCGTAATTATTGACGACCAAGGCTTTATTATTAATTTTTCATCCATTCAATGGGGCTCACACTTACACACAAAAACACACACTTTTAATTACTCCCAATTACAATCATCATCATTATCATCATTAGCTAAAGGCGTCCGCTGCTGAACAAAGGCCTCCCCCCTAGAACGCCACAATGAATACCAACTCGCCAATAGCATCCACCGGGTGCCCGCAACTTTGACGATATTGTCAGTCTACTAATAACACATAAAATAAACAATAATGTTAGAATAGGTCTAAATTAGAATCAGTGGTAATGACAACAATAAGTATAAAAGTGATCGCGGCAAACATAACATACTAGTATCAGTTTTATTTCTTCGATTCTAAGCTTACTTCATAACAAGTTTCATAATTTTTTTCTTAGATTTTTTTAAGTTTTGATGGGTCGTCCTACCGACTTATCTACATACATACATACATATCATCACGCCTGTGTCCCGAAGGGGTAGGCAGAGGTGTACCAATGTACACCCACAGTTCGCCGATATGTTTAGGTCCCATGTAATAGGGGGCGGGCCTATTGCCACTAACCGGGCACATATCCAAACTCCGACCTGCTACTGAGAATTTCATAGAAAAACCCAATAACATCTTGGTCTACTCGGGAATCGAACCCAAGACCTCTAGCATAGCACTCGCACATAGCACCACTAGGCCAACGAGGCAGTCACCCGACTTATCTCATCCTTTAATAATGTCTTCAGTTTCATGGCAATGTTAACGTAGTAGACGCGTGACTAATATACCTTTTAATTGCGCTAGAGTCAATAAGTGGGCTCCACCTAAGTGCAAGAAGGATCTAATTACAAGATGTTAGCTACCTCAAACATCAGTTGCTTTAAAGCGATCCCTATTTGATATGTGAACGTAGAGAGAAATGAAGGTTTTACCTGCTATTTACAATTCTCTGGAATACAAGTGGAATATTTAAATAGCATTTAATGCATGATGTGTTTTCATTCTGTGTTCGCAAGATACATAGATGAGGTCTAATTACAATGTTACTTACGCTTGGTGGTCTAAACAATCGTGGTTGCATAACGGTTTGCGATTCCGACAATTGCAGTATATAATATCCATATGCATTCCTGGTTCCCAAAACATGGAAAAGCATCATTAACTTTTAAACCATCGCGCTGCATGTTAACAGATATATAATTCACGGGAATAAGTGCGTACACGCATAAATACTTTTTTTTTGCGCTTGATGTTTTGACCGGAATACACCGGCCCTGGTCACAAACAGATTCAAAGATGGGTCGGGTCGCATGTAGATGCAGCCTGCTTGGGACCACAGCCGTTGTAACCCGGTCGAAACGTCATGCCCCAAAAAGGTACTTATGTAGACAGAAGCATCCTTGTGAATTAGTCGAAAAGACTCTTCGATCCCCTACCAAGACGAAGAAAGTTTACAAAGATTTCCTTGAATTCGTTGTATGGGTATCCTGAGAACCTGTAGTTAACAACTGTGAGGCGACCCAGATTCTCGATTCAATTGCAGATTAAAAGTTACGCTAAGCGTTCATGAACTCCAAAGATACATCTGCCAACATTCATGGATCATGTTAATAAGAATTTAAAGTTTTCAAGTAGTTGGACATTATTGGCATTTCAATAACGTACTGTCATTATTATTAACTGGCCGTCAATTACACTTCTGTATAGAATAAAAATATAGTCACCAATTTATTTCAGTCCTTCTATTATTTTAATTATAAAAAATATTGAATACGTCAAATCATTTGGAATTTTCAGCTGTCAAATGCAGTTAAAATGGCTGAACTGGTGACAATGAGTTCTATATTAAACATGTATCAATGTATTTGTTTTAAATTACATTTATTTTCAGGCAACTGAAATCAGTAAACGTGGACTTTTAATCGACAAATTCGTTTTTGCATTTGCACTTGAAATTGTAGAAAGTGATAGTTGTATATTTGATTTTCAATGCAATTTTTCTATATCCAGAACATTTAAGTATTGGACGAAAAACTAATAAATAACGTAAGGAAGTTTTCGCAAAGTCTAAAAATAGTTCCTGTCTGGCAAAAATAATGCGATGGGACCTGGGACTTAGTTTAGAAGTCGAACTTTGCTTGTTTATGTTTTTTTCCTTCCCAGTGGAAATTGGACAACTTTGCCAGTTGCCATCCTCTTCAGTTTAGATTAGAAGTTTACAAAAACAATAACAATTTGGAACTATAGATAGGAAAGCGGATCGATTTTAAGACCTGTTGTCGTCATTGCCTACTGAAGATTCAAGATAATTTGATTGAGATGTTGCATTGTTTGCAAGATTTTATACATGTAATTTGAATTTCATATTATAGTTTTGTTTAAAAATCTAAAAAATCAGAATTTTGTTGTTTTTTCTTTCCAAACCTTTTCTTGCAAACAATGCGCCAAGCAGATTTCTTAGTGACAAAGGGTGAGGTTTTTAGAGCAAAGTGTTAAATAAAACAAAAACTAGGTAATTCTCACTCATTATATTCGCTATAACGTTTAAGAAACATTTAGGGTTCTCGTTAAACCGTCTACAATTATAAATATACCATTCTAAGATCACAACATAGTTATAAGTAAGACTTTATTTACAATAAATAAACAATTAAGTACATAATATTTACAAACTAGTTTCATCACTTGTAATAAATAGAACGTCTTAAGTAGTGTCAAATGGACTGCCGAAGTACACATTGAGCAAAAATAGGTAAGTTTCAAGATTTGTTGAGCATTTGAAGCGAAAATTGGGAAAAAATGTTTCAAAGATAAAAATTTCTTCAGAACTTTCCTTTTCAATATGCGTGTATCTATTTACGCGAGTCGCATATAAGATCGACTAGATTTGTACTGGGTTAGTTATGGTTTTCATAATAGCTGAGTGTCTAACTACATAAAAAAAATAAAATCATTGATCAACATAAATAAGTGAATAAGTAAAATTGTTCGAAAGTTTACAATAGCTTAGACTGTGCTTAAAATTGTTGATCATAATCTAATAATGTTAAACTTATGAGTAGATGGGTGATTTCAAATGGTTTGCATTCTTCCTTACTTTTTATTTCTACGAATGTTTGCAGATTTCACCAGAATTAGTCAGTAATGTGAATACACAACCGCAAATGCTAACAATCTTCTCACAAGAAGCATAATAATATTGTAAACCACTGTTCACGTAATTATACCTCAATGCTGCAAAATTAACTTAACTGGAAATATTGAAAGCGATCTAAGGATTTAATTACTTTGGTAGGCCATGTAAATACCAATAAATATAATTAAATGGCTGCGAGCAATAGAGACAGGCTTAAGGTAAACAAACATTGTGATTTTGTAAGAGAAAATTTCATTAAATTAAATTTACGAGAATATTTACCAAGGCTCTGACGTAATTGGTTATAAATATGGAAGCTTATTAAAAGACAAATAATAATGAAGAAATTTTTCATTCAAAAAGACTTGAATAGTTATAAATAAGTCTGTGTAACCAAGCGTGGCAGACCAATTAAAAATAATTAAATAATATTTTCAAAGAATGAAAGCTCAATGTGTAACATCCCTATTGTCGCAGTTAGAAAACATTTACAACAAGATTCTTCTAATAGTATCACACTTGGCAGGAAGCTAAGCTCTTCATAGGGAATGTAAGTGACTTGAATATTCGCTATAAGACAGGGTACATTTTGTATTGAGCAGACAATGCACCGATGCACCGATGGACTACTTGTTTGCTTACACATATGACCACTCATGGTTGCTCACTTTTGATTAGCGTTAACTGCGATATCAAAGTTCTATTCGTTGTTGCACTCAAGTAGCAGTAGCTACCAACAAGCGCAATCGATGCATTTTATAATATAATTTGTGCATTGTCTGCTCAGTCTTAAATAACTGTGCCACAACAAGTTACGTACATTTGTACTGAGCAGACAATGCACCGATGCGCCGATGCACGATTTGTGTGCTGTCACATATGACCACTCCTTGCTCACTATGGGTTGCCGTTAACTGCGATATTAAAGTTCTATTCGCTGTCGCACTCAAGTAGCAGTAGCTACCAACAAGCGCAATCGATGCATTTTTAATATGTGCATCGTCTGCTCAACTTTAAGTAACTGTGGCACAACAAGTTACGTTTTGATCACGTCACCAAGAATTTAACAGCTGCACAACACTGCAACATCTTAACTATTGAAACACCGAGTAACCTATTATTGACATTAAACATTTATATTCATAATGTTACATAATTTGTTACGTTTGCTCAAATTGTTACAATTTAAACATTTGTTTAGGATTCGTTGAAATATTAATTTGAAACACATTTAACTAATTTCATTAATACTTCTGAGACACAAATTACGTAAAAGATTTTTAATTGAGTGAGTCTTTGTTTTAACCTGTAGATTTTTTAAGTTTCCTTACATATGAAAATCGATGAAAATACGACAAAGTTAATTTGACATAGTCGTAATAAATTAATTCTGGTGCAAATATTTGAATAACTAATACAGCAAGTATACACTTTTATATGACTTTAAAAATGTTTAAATATTGTGTTAAAAAATAGATTTTTATTTTCAATATACAAGCACTAACAGACTTTTTACCTTCTGAAGATCTACTAGTGAGTCTAATGGGTCTTTGAACACAAATCATTCGGGACTTAATCATTTGAGTATCCTAATGGATACAAAGGGTCAAGTAACTGTTAACAGCAAGTTTTTCCACAAGACATTTATATTTAAAACTATTCTTTAGGAGACAACGATCTTTTAATATACCTCACCGACTCCGACGCAACGTTCTGTTTTTCACACGAATTAAAATGCGATTTATTCTACACATCAATTCTACACAATTGAATCGTTTGGTGTATCAGCTTTTGATAGCAATGGCACACTACTGTAATCCTTTAACCTCTCGCTGCCTTTTTTAGTACCATTATCAAATGAACTAGCCGTAGGCAACTTGGATATCCAATTGTTATTACCTATTTTGTTCGTCTTGTGGTTGCCGATCGAGTTCTGACAATCTTTCAGCTTGACCCTCGGTTGGGTACAGTTAATCGTATTGTGGTTCAGTGAATTAACGTTCAATGAAATTGAGTTTGAAACACTCTGTTTGTCATCTTCTCCGTTATCTGTGACTCCGTTTGTCACTGGTTCCGTGGGATCGGAGGCTTGTCTTTGAATACTGAGGTTCTGTAGCAATGGTTGAGCTTCTTTCTCTAATTTCGTGACATCTGTTCTTTGCTGGAATACCCCTGATCCTCGTCTGCTGGAAGATCTTGAACTTTGATCTAATCGTTGTCTGAACGGAGTTAAATGTGACAGAGACCCACTTTCCGTTGACTGTGTCTGAGTTTTGACTAACAACGGCTTCTCTTTCGGCGCGTTAGGATCTACTTTTTCGCCTAACAACCAATATGTGACTAGAATTCCTTTGCCCTGGAACAAAACATGAATTTTACAATTAAAATGCTTTGCGTTTTCATTTTATATAGTATGCCTACATTCTTAGACTTTATAACACTTAAAATTTAACGTCATGGAAAATAATTAGGCAATTAGTTGCAAACTCTGGGCTGTTTGCTTCAGGCTTGAGAAATAATATGAAGATCACAGCTACAGACATGTTTTTTGGCCTTTATGTGTGAAATATTGTAATCTTACAAGCATATTTTCTTGATCAGGACTTTTATCTCCCACATATAATAAATTACTCAACTTCTAACACAAGTCGTATATCATAAAGTTGGAATGAATATCGCTAACTTCATTCGGTTTCGATTCTAATTAGTCTAACAAACAAACTTATTTGGGCTATCCTCACGAGAAGACTCGATTAATTAACTTCGAAAGTTTTATACGACTGTTACCTATCAATCCAAGAAAGACAAAAATACAAATGGATGGTAAGTTTTCTAAATTCCTAATTAATCGCCTGTATCTTTTTTTCCTTTTCATTTTCTAGTGTCTAATCCATTTTAGTGCCCCTTAAAGTCAAAATTTGCAATAATCATGAAGTACGAGTACAGGCCAATCATACGTAAAAATTAGCTACCTAATCATCGATAATGCAGAGACTAAGTGGAATAAGTCCATATAAAACAGTAAAATTTATATTTTTTTTACGTATATAAAATTCTCCAATCCACAGGTTTTAAGTGCTCCTTACCTTCATAGCAACCTCCCCCCTGCACTCCAAATGGAATGTACCAAAGAGATCAAGCAACGCCTTCGTGTCAGGCGACACGTGTATTTTGAGCGCCTCTCCGTTCGATTCCATTCTCGACGCGGTGTTCACTGTGTCCCCGAAGAGGCAATAGCGGGGCATCTTGAGGCCCACCACGCCGGCGACACAGGGACCTGTTGGAAAATTTTATATTACTACAATTCAATACTCAAATCTAATATAATAATATACACTTACAACTATACTAAAATTAAATAATAATATATAATAATATTCCGGGACATCTCACACACGGTTATCTGATCCCAAGCTAAGCAGAGCTTGTGTTATGGTAACCAGACAACTGATAAACATACCTATATATTTCTAAATACATACATATTATAGATAAATTACACCCAGACACAGAACAAATGATCGTGCTCATCACACAATATTTGTCCTGTTGTGGGAATCGAACCCACGACCTCCGGTATAGCAGTCAGGGTCACTAACCACTAGACCAGCAGGCCTGTCGAATATGTTGTAAATGTTATAGGTATAAATAATTAAAACTAACAGGGGTCACAAAATTCATCGTCATCCTTGTCAATGGCTGGAAACGTGGCCAGAAGGCTGGCAGCAGCCAAGTTGAATGGCAATGCTACTAATAGATTGTTAACTGTTTCTATATATTTTTTTGTTATTATTTTGATAAATTAGTATGTGTTTGTATGCCATCTAAAAAATCATCGAGTAATGTTGTAAATGTAACATTTACTGAATTTATTTTTTTCGTATTGGACCCAAATACCTTGGTTTTATTAAGGTGCCTAAAGCTAATCAGTGGTTTGTCTTTTGACTGCTTTAAGGCCGCGTTTAATTAAAACTGTGTCACAAAGACGACTTCTTCATTACAATGTCCACATCTTTTTTCGCATTTACATGATGCCAAAGTAATTAGAGTGCCAAAAATACATTTTTCCTGCCCACAAAGAGCTAGCTCATATTTTATTTACGTTTCGGGTACGTTTTGCTACAGCTCATTACTTTGAAAAGGAATATACGTTGGAACCGTCTTTTTGTTCGAAACCGGCCCAAACCAGGGGGGGGGGGAAGGGCCCAATGTGCCAACCTTTAGATTTTTGCCACAAGTGATTGTTGACTTTACGTTAGGGTAAATTTGACCGACAATTTAGAATTCGGAAAATTGCTTGGCTTTGCGTTTTTATTTGAATCATTTCGTATTTTTTCTTTGTAAAATGTTAGGATCGGTCCTGATGAAGAGTTGCTAACTTTTGTGTTTTCATTTTCTCGTATTTGCTTTTTTAAAATAATCGTTACATAAATATGATTTAATAATCATGTCAGAGATAATATACCAATTCAAATATTTGACATAATATAGTGGGTATGTAGGTATTAAATTTGTTTTTCTTATTATTTTTACTAGTGAAGAATCAGTACAAGTTATAAAAACACTCAACAATTTGTTAACCGTATTGAATCTGAAAACAGATTTGTTCCATTACAACTTTATAAGCGTGTTGCCCTAGTTGATTAAAGATTGAACCTAGAGCTAGACTAAACGAAGTAGAACATTATATTGATTCCTGAAGGAACGCTGTTCAACCACCTATTCTAAAAACAAACAACTTTATCTGAAACTACATTAAAGTTTGCTATCGAAGTTTCATCTACTAAAATCAACATCAGTTTACGTAAGGAATTTGCGAGAACGTCTTGTAGCTGGCTGTATTTTATGCCTCAGTTAAACACCTCAGTAAGATCGGTGTTATTTTTGCACCAAATAAGAGCATTATTTTATTGATATCTCCTTTACACATTCTATTAATGTATAAATGCATCTCTTTCAAGCTATCTTTAAGTTCTGCACAGATGTACGAAGTACTATTTGCCGTTGCGTGTATCAATTATTTATTTTATTTTTTGTTAACTAATTTTTTTAATACAATAGTTAAGTATTATCGGAATAATTTACTTAGTATCTGATTAACATCGTATAACATTCCCAATAGGATAAATTAAACCCTTCAACTTTGTTAATGAAACACAAATAGTGTGAAGTAAATAAGCAATTAACAGCGTCTTATCACAAATCCTTGGTTCAAGTTTGATTAATAAATAATTCATGAAGGTGTAAACGTTTTAGGTGTTGTCAACGTGAAACCAAGTTCGCATGTATGTTTAACCTTTTACCGTTTCTCATCTTGGCAGAGGCTTCGCTGTAAAGAGTACCTGTCACCTTGACTCAGATCTCACGGGACACGTCTAGCTTGTCCTAACACCACTATCTAGACTACCGCATCGTCATCTGTCTTCAGATATCTTAAGTGGTGAAGTCAGCATATATGACAACAAAAAACGTCGTCGAAAAAATCACATTAAGAACGTGTCACCGGACTGTAAGGGCAATATCTTATTCCGTTATATTGTTAGCGATACATTGCTTCAGACGATGAAATAAAAATTGTGTATCAATTATTCAACTAGCTCATTTTGATCAAGTAAACTTAATCTATACCAGGAGTATTCTTCATCCCTTTTGTAATGATATACCCTTTCGGTAACACCTTTTAAAAAACCAATCTGTAATTTAATAAAATAAAATAGTTACCAGAATGGAGCCCAATCCGCAGTTTCAGCTGATCTTGAGGTCGATGCCTGATGCGGAACCGGCTCACAGCATCTCGGAGTGCGAGCGACATCCGAGCCACCTCGCAAGCGTGCCGCGTGCCATTCCGTTCAGGTAGCCCTGAGACCACCATGTACGCGTCGCCTATCGTTTCCACCTAAGGGAGATTTATTTTTTGAGATTTAGTATCATTTGACACAATGTTAACTTTCATTTGGGATTGCTTCAGATAAAAACTTCGAAAACCTTGACCTTGAACTAGTTTTCTACTAGGAGAGATAAGACAAATCCTGAAGCTTAAATTATTAAAAATAAGGATCATTTAGTGTCTGTTTAATAAGTATTTTTTGACTAAAAAGAATAGGTACTGTTTCTCATATTTCCAAAACACTCCTAATAATGCAATTTTTTTTTTTACATTATATTATTACTTATTTTCTTATTTACCTGAGATCAAAGTACAAGCTACATAAACCATCAAAAATGAACCCAAATAGGTGTACTCACCTTATAAACATCATAGTTCTCGACAATAGAATCGAAGCAGGTATACAGGTCGTTCAGCAAGTCAACCACCTGCATTGGAGTAGAGGAAGCCGACAGCGCCGTAAAGCCAACGATGTCGGAGAAGTAGATCGTCACTTGTTCGAAGGTCTCGGCAACCACTGACTGGCCGTGGATCAGCTGAGAGGCTACAGACCTGGGTTGTAAGAATGTACCATCAGAATAGTGCAAAGATTTATTATGTAAGAAAACTTGCCTAGACCATTCATATTGGTACAATTGTTAACGTTGAAAGAATCGCTAAAGCTTGAGTCTTGTTACTTATTACGATTGTCATTTTTGTATTTTTGATCGATTTTATGAAACGTAAATATCTATAAAAAATTCATTGATCTAGATGTGTAAAGGCCTAAACGATGAGGGGTGAAATATGTGTACATTTAAGGTTTTTTTTTAGTTATTGGCCTTCTAAGATACTACAGAAAACACCGACTCCTAGGTAATTTATTTTCACGACGTTCCCCGTCTCAAATGATTTAAAAAAACATTCAACTCACTCCATAAATGAATGAGTAATTAATTGCGACTAAGTAAGTACATTTGCACGATTTTAGACGTCTTTCAAGCGCGAAGCTTTTTCCGGGGTTTTTTGTGTAACTTCCTCTGAAAGGAAATGCCGAAACAAAGTAAGGGCGGAGGGTGTCTTTTAAATTTTTGTCAAAGAATTTCGTGTAAGACTTATTCAGGATGACATTTTTTCGTAGTTACTGTATGAAAAGTCAGGGTCTATTAGTAATTTGAAACAAAAAGATTCGGCGGCTTTCTTTTCCTTGATAAATAGTGTGTATTTGTATACTATTATTAGTAAAAAATTAATGGTTTTTTTATTTCTTTGACCTATTTATTTAATTTTATTTAATACACTCACATTACTGTATCTACTAAATAATCAAAGATACTATTAATAATTTTTTGTTTTAGGACCATCGAAAACTATTAAATGTAAATAAACAAAAATAAAACCTTTTGATTATTCATTGGAAATATTTTTTTTTTAAATATTATACTTTGGTAAAGGCACTTACTTAGGTAGCAGCTGATACAAAAGCTCCTCGCATTTTTTCTTCTCTTCTAAATAATCTTGGGTTCTTTCACTAACTAAGGTTTCCAAATTATTTGCATACTGCTCCATACGGGAAAGTAAATTATCTAAAATATTGCTACTTTCTTGAGTTCTGTGGGAAAAAACAACCAAATTTACATAGGGTAAAAATGTTCAGAAGAATTTTACGCAAAGCAAATATTTAAAACATGCTCAACGGAACACGGCAAAGAAATTCCTGAAATGTGTGAACTTTTATGTATGAAGCCCTTAAATATATTAGTATTATAATTTATTAAAGGTTAGAAATGTAGGTGTGTGGGTTTTTTTACCTTTCCAAATTATGGAAATGTAAGGGTCTGTTATTAAGACCTGAACCTATTTATGAAAATGAGTTTGTTAATAACGATAAGAAAGTCAAATTTTATTACGTTATAATACTATTTTTATTTTTGATTAACGGAAAAATATCAAGAGAAAGCCAATGACATCCTTAAATCAGAAAATGAAGCGATAAAAAACAGTACAACTGCAATTCTACACCCAGAAGATGATAGTACATAATGAATTACTTGTTGAGGCGCCTGATGGCTCCCTTCAAATGGGCGAAGTCTGGTCTTTCGGCTGGGTCTTCTGCCCAGCATCGCCTCATCAGCTCCGTAGCCTCGTCCACTTCACAGGAACGGTGATGGGAAGTATTTGGACGTAACCCACTTGATATTATCGTTTCAATTGTTTCTAGAAGAAAAAATATAATTACATTTAAACGAAGCTCAGGTTTCATCCTATCAAAAATAGACACGGTATCATTCATGTTTTCGTGACAGTAAAATAATGTGGTGTAACGATTCACAAATAATAATTATTAACAAGAATTATCCTTATTGACCTAACTGTATAAAAATCAACCCTAATATTATGATCTCTCTACGTAAAAATGGTTTTCAATACTAAATTGCTACATAAAGCATAAAAAAATTGCTTTAATGCCGTCTTTTTAATATAAAAACATTTCAATATTCCTTTGTCTAAAACAGTTAACGTTACGCTTACAATTCATGAAAATGGTTTACATTTCTCACACCTGTCTACTTCTTCGCGTAAGGAAATAAAATGAATTGTCAAGAATAAAATCGAAATAAGTCTTCGTGACATGTGTTGCGAAAGAATAATAGGAAAAGGTTCGACGGGATCGTATAGTGTTATTTATTACATATCTAACAATAATTTATTTTGCTTACATACATACGGCGGGTCTTTTTTCAATTTTAAGGTTAATTTTGCTGCCGGTCAATTTTTTTTAAGTAAATAATAGCACCAGCCTATTAACGTCCCACTGCTGGGCACTGGGCGTCTTTCCATGTAGAGAAAGCACCAGAATTGTTCAACACGTTTGCTCTTTGCGATTTTAGATTCTAAATTTTCATTTATAATTAGGTATATGCTTCTTCTAGTTAAAAAGGTTCCTAAAACTTACCTTTCGGAGGCATTTCAATGCCAGGGCCAAGCCAAAATGCACCTTGTCGGTTGACGATTTCGTGCATGATGATGCCGAAAGAATATACATCTCCCTTCTGTGTTCCTTCCAGAGGAGGTTCAGCCGTTCTCAGCAATTCTGGTGATGTCCAAAGAAGACCTAGGAAAAACAAAACTTAATTACAACATCTCCAAAAACAGGTAATATTTTAAATTTTTGCCAATCAAGCTTAAGCGCGTCGCGATCAAGCGTTCTGAAATTTTATTTATATCAAATCTAATTTAAAGGGCCGATCCAATTAGAATAAAAATAGTCGTGAACTAAAAATCAACTAAAAGATTTTTCTGATAAACTGAAATTAAAATAAATGACCCTGGTACGGATGAAAAATTTAAGTTTCAAACATGACAGAGCTTTCAAACAAATAAATAAAAGTAAGAAATAATTGACGCAAAATTCTTCGCCTTGACAAGTTATTTTAATGTTGAATTTCTTTTTAAATTAACAAGAACTACTTTGTTACGAACTTCTGGAGTCAATTACAAGTGGAAGAGCGACATTAAAAGTTGTTTAACTTTGCTTTCTGTGAAGGCTCTTGACATTATACACTCAGTTGAACATCTGACTGGCTGCTAATTGACTGATTTTACAAATTAACGGATACAAACGACGAGAAAATTTTAAAATGACTAAAAATTGAAATAACGCTGTCTTCAAAGTTTTCAATCGCTGTATTTCCTAGTGAAATGAATTGTAGAAGTCAGATAGACAGTCGCTCCATGTAAAATACGGTATTCAGCTGAATCCGGTAAAACTGGTAGTCGAATCCAACATAGCTTGGGAAAAGGTTAGGTAGATAATTATGCCTTCAATCGTTGCGAAAATAAGCCGTAAGTGGTGAAAATTTCTAAATCGGATTGTCTTAATCATCCACCAGATAATGTGAAAAAGCTTGTAATTTACATAAAACTCATGATCAGTTCCTAGAATCAACTGAAATTTCTACTGGCGTTTACAATGATAGAAATCGCTTGAATGACATTAAATGTACGGAAGTATCACTGACATGACTCGATCAGCGTTACTGCTACGAAATGTCACTAGGGGCCGTGGGGCAGGGTAAAGATGTGGGCGTACACTCCTTCAGAAAAGAAGTACGTCTAACCCCTTCGGGGAATCCAGCCGTGATTGTATGATGTAATACTGAGGTCGTCGTGTCGTGCGGTTGAACATACGGTGCCGCCAGCAATACACAGTCGAGCCGTTTCGTAACCCCTTTCATATGTAAATAGAATGTAATAGTAAAACCTTTTAGCTTCGTTTAGATTTCGGTAATATAATCTACTTGAGGTACCATCATGTTGGGTAACTTTGACCCACTTTACGAGCTTTTTTTAAAATAACGTATAGAATTCTGAACCAAACTACTGTGAAATAAATGTTTTTAGTGGCTTTATAATGCCTATTTTTAAGAAATAAAAAAATTAAATCTTTTTTTTAAACTACAGCTTTATAATCATTGAAAATTCGACGAGGCAAAGTTATACGGTGACTTGGGTAACATTACCTCACACATTTAATGATACGGGTTTTGCTGTTTTAAATTAGGTTTTGTTATATTTGGTGAGTCTTAAGCTTGTTTTATGCCATAATATGAAACAAACTAACATTAGAAACAATTTTTATTATTTTTCTCAAAGGTTTACGGTTGAAAACATGAAAAATAAAGTGCGCAGTTAGGGAAATCACTAGTTTTTAAAAGGAGTCGGGTTTTTAGAACTTATTAAGATCTAATCAGTCTTATAAGTCTTTTAAATTGTTTATTAATAACAAAACTAAGTTAACAAATCCTAATCAATCATAAAAAATAACATGAAAATTCAAAATTAAAATAACAAAATCAGCTTTTTACCAGCCTTACTCTCCCCATTCCATACAAAGAAAATCATCATCAATGATAAAGAAATTCTTTCTTTTGGTCACTTTAGTAGTAGGCAAATATTTCACGACATTTTTTGGGAAACAGCATATAATATCAGGCTTATGAGGCAGCTTTCAACCCTCCATCGCCTTCTGCATGAGCGATATTTTAAGCTTTTTACCATCGAAATGTATTATAATGATGTAATGTCTAGAATTTTTTTTTACCTACTTTTTTCGCGCCATGTTAATGTAAGTTTACCTTTAAAACAAAAAATATTTAAGTTTCCCCAGTACTTTAGTGCAGCTAGTTCAAACTAATAGTGTAACTTTGACCCGAGTCAAAGTTACCCGGATTTGATAGTTCTAAAGGACCCGATGCACAATTTTGCTAATATTAACAATATTCATAAAAATATTGCGAACATTTTAATTTTATTTAAGTTTTTAATGTTTAATTTATTGTCTGAACTGAAACTCACCTTTATTCAGTGTCTAAGAATCGCAAAGCAACAAAGTTTTTTGAGCACTTTTAAAAAGACGTTGCGCACAGCCCCCCATTTTTATTTTATATCTATGGATTTTTAACATTTATCAAATAATTACATTAGATGGGTTTTAACGAAGCCCTTTATGTATCTAATAAAAAATATTTCTATGCGTAAAGTTTTGTACAGAGCCAGAAAAAAAAATATTAATCGGAATTGGAAGTGGTGAGTCAAAGTTGTACTGAAAGCTTAAGTTACCCAGATTGACCGTATATAGTTTAGCATTATTCAGGTTTCAGTAACTGTCTGGAACACAAACTAGTTTCCTTGTAGAGGTCAATTAAGAGCCTTAATCGAGGTTGAAGTAGTTGTTAATTTTATAATTCGGTATCTCGAATGGATGTGTGGTATAAAACAACGTTTGAAGCAGAATCAATCCTTAAAGTATCTTTAAATTGCTAAAATCCTAATTACTTTCTACGAGTATGTTTCTATTGACAACGCCTTTTTACAGCTGTCGTTTCTCGTCAATTTATAAACATAACTATCTTTTTCTTTTTTTAATAATGGGATACAAAAATGAGTTTATTTGCAGAAAGTCATGCGACGTATATAAATAAAAAGTTTAATAAAGAATCCAAAAAACTTACGTGTCCAATAGCTGTGGGCCCTTGAATCTTTTTCAGCAGTTCTCAATGCATGCAAGCCGAAGTCGGAGATCTTCAGAACAAATCTTGAATCCACCACACAGTTGCTTGATTTGAGAGCCCCGTGCGATCTTATATCTGAGCCATGGAGATAATGCATACCCTATAAATGAAAAAAACATTAGAAAAACAAAGAAAACAGGGTTGCATAAAAAACAAAAACAATAAATAGAATGGAAATATGCGACACAGTGGCTATATCGAATTACCTCATATGTCCATCTATTTAGACATACGAGTATAAGAAGTTACAAACGTGAACCGTAAAATTAATTACATGTATTTTTTAAAATTTATGTCATAAAACCATTGACAAGAGGAAACAAACATATCTTCCAAAATATTAAAAATGTCACCTGCGACATAAATCTGGCGCTTTAGTACTAAAATGGGTCAATAAATAACTGGAAATACACTTTAAATATTCACGCTACTGAGATAAATATTGAAAATGAACCCTTTTCATTCTATAAATCATCCATAAAGGTTTTTAAAACCCCTTTTAAATAATTTATGTATAAAAGCATTTTCTAATATATTTTTATCCACGAATTTGTCTTTTTTCGGACCATTTTTATTTCAAACACTTCGACCCTCTCAGTAATTGATTACCGAAACAGGGAGGCACCTGTTTTATGGGCAATGGAATACATTATCGTATCGTTCACTCTTTATATTTTTACTAGCGAAACTGACCAAGAAAAGTTCTATTTAACCTCCTGATTAGAAATATCTGACTGATTTAAACATCTATGTTATTTTTTTTGTATTCCACATGAATCCCACTGCTGGGCAAAGGCCTCCCCCTCCGTCCTGCAAACCTATCTGTATTTAGCGATATCTAGCCACGTGCGACCCGCCTAACTGACTAGATCATCACACCACTTTCGCCGCGGACGACCTCGACGGCGATATCCTTCCGTCGTCCAGTGGGTGACGATCTTAAAAAAACTCACATAATTCTTATAACTTGACTTACCTTGACAATATCATGCATCAAACTGACTTTGAACATCCAGTCGAGTTTAATGGACTCATTTTCCAAAATATCCTGCAGGGAGCCTTTAGGACAGTATTCAGTCAGAAGACAGCAATGCGGGGGATCCACACAGGCTCCATAGAACCTTGCTAGGTGATCATGTTCTAAGTCCTTCATCTTCTTTAGTTCAAGAAGGAGTGGTCTGGTCAGGTCTATGCGCTGTTTGTCGACCTTCTTGATGGCAACTCGACAGCCTTTGTAGAAGCCGCAAGGAGTGTACACCTGTCTGTCTCCAGCAAGGGATGTCGCTTCGTCAGAAAATGTGGTCTGTGGAAATGTAACTGGTTAGAGGATTTGAAGGAGATTGTTTTTGACCGACTTTAAAAATGGAGGATCTACTCAATTCGAATGTTTTTGGTCTAGTTTAGACAGTGGGATCAATAAAAAATTAATTAAATAAGGACAGGAATCATAATTTTAATGTATGAGTACATCTGAACCAAATTGATTTGAGTGGAGTGAAATCTGAGTCAGATAAGTTTATGGGGAATGTTCAATTTGAAATATTCCAGGAATTAGGTAATATGAAAATTGAATAGCTTAAACATTTCCAAGTACATCGAAAACTACTCGAAAGTCGGCAACCCGGATTATTCTGATAATAATATCTTTTAATATCCACTTAAAGTTGGTCGACTATTAACATTATTGGCGGAGAAAGTTGGATCCGATCCTAAATGCTTGACATTTATAAGTTCAGAAACTTTTCACTATACTTGCCACAAACTGAAAGTCAATTCCGAATCAATTGAGACTTACTTTATATCTCGGATTGAAATAAACTTCTTTAGCTAAATCTATTTTATCTCCAAAATGTATATGGAATAGAAATACCTAAATTTACATTTTTATACAGTAAAGTTGTATTAAAGGTCAGAAAAATAGTTTTATTTTTTTGTTGAAGTAAATTTTGGTTATCTTTTAAATTTATCGAACAGATAGCTGACTCATTGAGTTTTGAGGTTTACGCAAATGTTAGACATTGAAATAAAACTAATTTTACGGATTTTGCGGTTTGTAGCTAGATAGCTTACTTTTATTTATAATATTATATGCAGAATTTCAAATAGCGATAAAGTACGCTACTGCTCAGATCTGCGTTTGCTCCTCAGTTAGTTTGATACCATATTTTTCTTTAAAAAATATATTATTATACATTCACTTGTAATACGCATAATAAATCAATTCCCTTGATATTCTATATATATTTCCACGGCACTTTCCCGTAAGAACGTATCTATGTAAATTCGTTTAATTCCCTCAGGACATACAATTTGCATGTATTATAGCAAAAATATGTATCATGTAACTGTGCAAGACTCTTAATGTAATTTCTGGATACGAAGAGATCATAGATTGCGGTATATTAGTTGAGGCTATAAATTTCAAAAGTTATAATATTGGAGTGACAATTGCTTAAGTAGAGTACAAAAAATTATTACGAATATTATTGAGTTCTAACGTTTACGCGAATGTTAGGCATTGAAATAAAACTACTTTTACGGATTTAATCGCGGTTATTCAGATTTTCAGTCTGCCATGACTATTATACCTGCAAAGGTGTCGAAACGTCGGGACCTAAAATCTAAATACAAACCGCGATAAAATTCGTAAAAGTAGTTTGATTTCGATTCCAATTACTAATTATTCGTGATCGTATGCAACAGGTATTATAATGATTTATAAGTTACGAATATACTCGGAAAACAAAATAATTGACCTCATTTCTCGCTATAATAAATTTACTTGATAACAGAAACCAAATAAATACACAGGTATAAATCAAATACATAACCATCAAATCCCAAATGAGCAAGGGATTCAGTAAATTCCTACGTGAACAGACAATGATAAAAGCAATTTATCGGACCCAAAGAATGGATGAAATGAATCGGAAACAAAGAGACGATAGTTGGACTGCTTTCATACAATCCGACACGATATCGGTATCCAACTCCAATACGATATCGAGAAGTGAATAAGAATAAATTTTAGTGTTCATTATTACATTATTTCTTAGGACTAAGACAGATTTCAGTTAATTAATAGTTGTAACATAGGAGATAACAGTGGTCCCAAACTAAGCAATAGTTTTTATCTTTGGGGTTGAAGTGTGGAAGATACTTTGAATTACATTCTTTCTTGGGTATAATAAGACGTTAGCAAATATTTATAATAGGTAGAACAATTTATACAATTAAATTAAAAATGTAAGACGTGTACCTGTCTTTCACATTGTCTGGTCCGATATCGGATACGAAGTTTTTCATACATTTACTTGCTTCCGATATTTTATCGGATAGTGTGAAAACAGTCTAACTATTTTAACCGGAAAAGGTGCGATCGAGGAAATTGTTGGGTATTCCCATAAGATTTGTCCTAAGCGAAACGGCTTTGTGCTGACTATTATTTTCAAGTTGATTTGAAGCTGTGCGATTTGTTCTGGTTTATGATCTTTAAGTTTTTTGTATTAACAACATTTTCTTCATAATCCCTATTTATATACGTGTTTTTTTTTTCCTTTGGTTGGATTTTGTTGACGTTTAGGGCGTTCCTTTTTATCTCCCTAAAGGCTTTCCTTGGTAATAACTATAATATATTTTTAACCGATTACAAAAAGCACCGAAATTCTATTATTATTATTTATTTAGTCTTTACAAAGGAACATGGTATTCGACGGTGTATTCTTTTGCATGTTTGTTACGCAATATTTCCGGCAATAATTGCAGATCAATTTAAAATCTGTTCTTATCATACTTCTTATTATATATATTCATATGATTGATCAATGATAGTAAAAATATTTTATGTAATAAAACAGTGAACCTAACTGTAAAATACCTTTCAAGACAAATCAGCCAGCCTCTAAACATTCTTGAAGAAAACTTAAAGTTCTTCGGCTTCGGTATCAAGTCTTGTTTTTCGAACTATATAGATTACCCAAGTATTGTCGATCCCTTCCCTCGTCCCACAATCTCGGGGGAGGTGGGTAAATAAGTCGTTTCCAATGTCTTGTATATTTAGACCCTTTTTTTGAATATCGTTCTGTCGTTGGATTTTATTGATGGATTTTTATTTGGATCCTGTTAGTTGTTTTGTTTACTAGACCAGTATAATAGTGCCTACATAGTATTTTATTTTATTAGGTAACTATTGGCGTTCTAAGTCCTTTTGCTTGCTTCGAAATGCTAATATTTCAAGCCCTTTGTTTCGTATCGGAATGAAAAAGAAACAAAGTACCATTAAGCAGAGATGATTATTTTGAGTTATAATCATGATGACGACAATAATATTATTACTAGCCATAATCGTCCCACTGCAGGGCAAAGGCCTCCTTTTCCTTCTTCCTATTCTCCCGGTCCTGGGCTATACAATATAGTATAATAATATATATAACAATTTAAATCAATGTAATAATCATACCTCAACTTTGGTAATAAATAGCCTACAAAATTAGAAATAAGTACTCAAACTTGGTGATTATTTTAGTCTGGATTCTGGAAGGTTGATCAACATTATATTGAGTTATTTTTCTTCTGCCCAATTGAGTTATTTTTATTCCTCCCAATTGAGTTATTTTTCTTCTGCCCAATTAATCATATTAGTTGATAAATGTGACAAGGTATGTAACTGAATATGTTTTCAACATTTAAGGGTAGCTACACTAATGTTTTACAAAACTAACATTTTAGTAAATAATTATTTACAACTCGTATACATTTTGGCATGACATTACAAAGAGAATTTTATAAACACAATGTGGTTATATGTCAAATTAGGAATCATAGTGAAATATACACAAAAACAAAGATTATCCTCATATTTGCGATGATGAACATAAGTCTGTCATAAAAACGATGAAGCAACTTTTTAAGATCAAGTTGCCGTAGAAACTTATTTTTTGTCAAGCAATGTGATCGTATGCGACTTTGCTTGACGCTTTTGATTGATTGAGTGTTTGACAGTTTTACGCCATAGCTTGACAAAAATTGTGAAGCTTGATAAGCAAGTTTGATTGCTAAGGGTACATCCAGATCTGGCGGACGCTCAGTGAATGAGCATTACAAATGGTGCTCGCGAGCTGCGCGCATGCATTGCATGAGTTGCTCTAAAGAGGCGCACTAACTCATTACAGTAACTGCTCGCAAACTGCTGGTATAATGCTTATTCGGTGTGCTTTCGCCAGATTAGAACGCACCCCAATAGGATGCCCAAGTTAGGTCATTTAGAACTCTACTCACCCCAGTGCTGTATCTTCTAGCAAGAGAGTGGACGCTTCCCCGCAGGCGAGCTCCAGGCTGCAGGACATCACTCCAACTGACTCGCCACGTCATCATAGCTATCTCAGCTTCCAGTTTGTAATGCCTAGGAACATTTTATTTTGTTTTAGGTTATTGTTAAGGTCGGCTTTGCTATTTAGCTGAAGGTTTCTGATTGGATTCAGAACTTTAATTAACTTTGAACAATATTGGCTTTTGACTTAGGTTTATTATTTTAATTTTATTTTAAAGTGCATTTATTTTTATTTCAAGGTATTTAAAGATTGTTGCAAACAAAGATAGTTATATGGATTAACAGAGATTTAAGGATTATAACATAATTAAACGTCATAACTGTAAATTTTTGCTATACTATTATTACATGATTCTACAGTCTACATGTGTTGTTTGTTGCCAAAACATTCGGAACATACTAATATATTACAAAGTATTTCTCAGAATGCTAAAGTCCATTTTAACAGTGAGATTACTTGAAACATACCTGTAGATAAATACAGAGAGGATCGCCAGTACCACGACTACTGAACTCAGGATTATACTCAATATGGCGTACACTGGTAATGCTGAAACAAGGAAATATAAACATTATAAAATGTAATGTACAGTACGATGCAAACTAAATGGCGGCTCTGAAACACGAGGCGAGTCGCTGCGCAGTAACAAACTTATGCGCCAGCGCGGATGCGGGTCGAGGTACTGCGCAGCGTGTAGCTCACTTCAGAGGCGCCATTAAATTATAATCCAACTATAATAAGGTTCAAACAATATTTAATCCCTTCCTACTAACTAAAGGCAACATCTCATCATCAGCAAATCTCCACAATTTTTACTTGTCATTTTTTCTGGCCTCGAACACAGGTCAAAAAGTCATACATATAATTGCTTTAGTAGTATACTTTTATGTTACATTCAATCTTGCCTGATGTAAAGTTATGTAAATATAGCATGCGCCATATTATGCTATAATCATAATAAATATACATAATAAATTATTTTTATTGTCAGAGGAGTAAAAAGAGACAAGTATATCTAAATAAATACCTAACTGTCCCTCAGTAGACACAATTGTTAAACAATAGAATTTTCCATATGTGACTCATTGGAAAAGGAAGTGGTTAACAATACAATATAATGACAAATTCTTAAGCTAGCCTTCGCAATTATTCAGAGCTGTATTATCAACTGCCTCGTTGGCCTAATGGTACTAAATGCGACTGCTACGCTAGAGGTCTTGGGTTCGATTCCCAAGTCGACCAAGGTGATATTGGGTTTTCTATGAAATTCTCAGTAGCAGGTCGGAGTTTGGATTTGTGCCGGTTAGTGGCAACAGGCTCGGCCCCTATTACATGGGACCTAAACATATCGGCGAACTGTGGGTGTATATTGGTACACCTCTGCCTAACCCTTCGGGGATACAGGCGTGATGATAATTATGTTCTGTATTATCAAACAGTATTACATAATCTGTAGAAAAAATGTAAGCAGAAGTAAAATAAAAGCTCAAATTAATTCTCTTCTTTTTATAGCGGCCCACAAATTGTTATCATTGAATATTCATTTTTCGAAAGAATAATATTCATACCGACCTCAAATTATTGGAGCAGTAGGAAGAAAGATATTCATTACTTACTGTTAAATATTATACACCTACGGATTTTCATCATTTCATTCCGATTCGACTTTATTAAAAGCTTTTTAATATTATTCTACAATGTTTATTTTGACGAGAACAATGTTTCTTTTTGCTAACGGGGAACAAAAGTGTAGGAAATACACAAACAACATTATTCTCGAAACATTGTTTGATCTTTTTATTGTGTAGCTTATACGTGTTAAAACAATTTTTACCCTGAGTTAATCCAGGAAAATTTATTCAGTGTTTTTTTTTTATTAATTCGGACAACATCACACACTTTGCGAATAATTGCTGCGAACCCAAAGTAAGGTAAGTAGCTAAAGCAATTGTGTTATGCAATGCAGAAACAACGAAGGTAACACAAACAGCCAGACCCAAGGCAATGCAAAAAAGATGGTTGCTACATTGAGCCGTCCGGGGATCGCACCCAGGACCTCAGAGCTAGCGACACCTTGAAACCGGTGAGTACGCCACTCGACCACGAATGTCTCAGGTAAACTATCTTGTCATTTCTTTTTACTTAAATGGATGATATTTAAGCTAAGTATAGATAAGGAACTAGAGTGAGCCTATCAGAATTTGAACGTAATGACTAGTGAAATGGTTTTGTCGTGAATTATGTATGAAGATGGAGCTTACCGTTGTAAAAAAAACTATTTAAAACACAAATATTATCCTAACAATGTCAAAACCATCGATATTTTCGTATATAAGTTTCTCGTTGCGCGAAAATTAACTTAAAGGAAAAACGAAATGTACTAGGTTCAGACTAAAAACTGCTCTCGCTTGGCACAAGGGGAAATTAGCGATAGTAGCACTTAGCAGTCTATGTATATAGTACGTCAATGTATTTAAGTAAATAAAAATGTCTCTTGTCAACAATTTTATAAAGATAAATAATATTTATAGACCTTCATGTTTGTATTTTATGATAGTTATAATGTACACTAGAATGACCTAGTTATTATTATACAAAGTTTCCGCGAAAGCACTAAGGAATGCAAATACATTACGGTCTGTTTTCTGCGTAATCTCATTTGTGTACCCCTACAGTCGTATTTCATATGTCACTAGAGATATTATTTACAGTACATACCAAAAGTCTGTGAGGGAATAATTAATGACCGTAATTGAGTATTTAAACTGTTTGAATTTAAATACTTAAGGTTAACCGACTACTACGGTATTTTGTATTGAAAGCTATGGAAGAACTTTAAATAATATCTGTTATATATGTTACTTCTATTTAAATCTTTAAATGTGTTTGCTGTGACGGCAGTTTCCATACAGATCTGTGTTTTAATTATAAGATTTTTGTACGTATAGAATGCAATAAACAAATTGAGTATTGCGTACATTTAATCACGAACTTCAGTTTCTCTATTTAAATCATTTTTTTGTGAGAATGGTGAATATAAATAAATGATGATAATACAAATTTCCCAAAACTTGTTCTAAATTTTCAATTGTCTACTGTTTTATTCAAGCAAAGACAAACATAATTGCTGATTTTTTTATAAAAGAAGCCGAGAATAACTTTGTAACTTAATCCTAATTGTGGGACCTAAAAGCTTGTAACTTCTTCTTGAAATAATTTATTGTTTCATTGAACCTAAAGCAAATTATGGTAATAAATCTAATAAAAGTTAATTTCACGCCAAAATAAACAAGATTCGCTAGATTCGGGATTTCAAGGGAGGCGAGGAATAAACAGATATTATTACTTTTTGTGTTTCATATTATTATTATGTACGAATGTATTTTCATACGAATAAGTCATTATTATGTTACAGCGTATGAGATATTATGTTTTAATTGTAATACATGCGTAAATATAAAAACAAGTTCATGAAATACTTAGAGTATTATTTTGTTCCGTTTGTCAAGATGATATGAGAAAGAAAGGAGTAATGCTGAGATGACGAGTTTTAGAGATGAATGGAAGCTGAATACGCATTGCGCCGACCCCAAATAATTGGGAACAGGGCAGGGAGATGATGATGTCGACACCCAAGTCAATTCGACACCCTTGTCCGTCTCACAGATTTTTTAGTTCAACCTTATTTGCGATTCCTAATTTCTCGTTCCTAATTATATAAGAAAAATTGAGATTTTTTATGCTACACATTAAAATTAGGAACAACATTTGGATACCTATAGATTTTTTAAATTAGCTTAAACCTACTTCTTAAATTTTGGCCATATGTTTTTACTTCTATTGCGATAGATATAAATTCTACTGGTTGTTATAATATTAAAGTTAATAATCATCCGTCACATAGTCACTGCGTATTGGCAAAACGCCAACCACCAAACAAAAGAGAATTACACACATCTCTCGTGACGTCATAATCCTGGGTAATGGACGTGACTAAAGCAATAATGCGGTCGGCTGATGTTCTGTGAATTAAATAACTATAGCGATATATCAAAGAGATATTAGAACCAACAAATAACGTATATTTTAGGACTTCATGTTTTCTCATCAAAAGCGTTTACTTAAACTTTGTTTACTATATTCTAATAAAAGAAAACCGACTTCAAAATAAGTCTTATACGGTTCTCTTATGGAACCCATTATCAAAACTGGGTCTTGTTTAACCAGGATTGAAATGGGGCACAGGAAGAGCTTTAAAGAAAAAATAATCATCAAAATCGGTTTCAATCATCAAATACTGTCGAATTGAGTTCCTCCTTCTTTTTTCAAGTCTGTTTTAAATTGTACGCTTGGATACTTGACTGTAACTTGCTGGGGTACGAAAGTCGAAGGTAAGTAGTGGCGTTATTCGATAACCCCTAAAAGGTTCCAGACGAAAATACACAGATTTTCTGCTACGGCGAAAATGCTCTTACATATTTAAACCAGCTTAATCTGTACCACTTACTATTATAATGTTAGCCGAGAAATATTCTATTTGATCAAAAATCCGAATAGACGAATGCTTTAAAACATAAAAAACCTAACAATTATGTATTAATTAGGGGATTGACTCTCACTCACTCACGCTAGTGAAACCAATGTGTACACCTAATTACAGAATAAAAACTTTGTTATATAAAAAAGCGACGGTCTTAATAGCGGTTTTCTCATCTCCAGAAGTTTAATTAAAAATGAGTTCCTTTAAGTACTAAGAAAGTACTTTAAATGTAGAAGTACCCTTGGTAGCGTATCTAGAGTAAACAACACCTCATTTAAGAGTCTTTTTTGTAATTAAGCAGCAAAAAATAAGATAAGGAGGAAGTGACGAAGCCAGCCTAATTTAATTCTTGTGGAAATGGTTGTCAAGTGGATAATAGACGTTATGTTCATTTAAATAAAAATGATTGAGAATTTTTTAGCTGAAAATTGTCCATCAATACGTAAATCTTCCTTCGTTTCTATTATTTATTATTATTCATTTTCCTTTGCCGATTATGGGTAGTGTCTTAGCCGCGGTTTCGAAAAGCTTTTCAATTTAATTCAAACAATCAACAGTCGCACTCAAAGACTAACAACTAATCTAAGCGCTCAAAATTACATGAGACATGATTACAGATTCATTAATTTTATTTTTAAGCACAAAGTTTTAGAAACCAGGGTTTATAATAATAAGGAAAGTGTAATAAATAAATGAATAATGTTACTTACAGTTATCAGGACACAATGATCCGTCGAAGCCGCACTCAGGAGTGTCTGGCGGTGGACTGGTTCTTCCACCAGCCCAGTGGATAGGGCGATCTTCTATAAACTGGAGAGATGAGTTGGCTGCTACGTATGTTGCTACCACCTGTGTGAGATAAAAAAAAATATTTAAGACTGAAAAAATGTGCCGTAAGAAAAAAAATACACTTATAAAATTGTTCCATGGACAGTCAAGGTCAGGGATTAAACATTAATGTTTAACATAGCGGAAAGAGCGTATTTGTTAACAAAGCTAATATTTTAGGCTGCGACTGCAATGCAAAAATAATCATTAAATCACTCAAGTGAACCCGTGCGTACCCAAAATTACGCATCACTAGTTTTGTGGGTGAATACTAAAAAAAAAAAAAATCCATGCAGTCTTTATCTTTAAGGTTTTTTTTTATTGTCCGTTGCAGTTGCAGTTGCGTTTATCTGGGTAAGTGTAATATACATAAAGTCTGTATTGCATGAACAAATGATTATGAGGCTTAAAAAATCGAGTTTGTTCATATTGCGAAAGTTAAAACTTTGTTCTGAAAATTTGTGTTTCATCTCCGGTCTACGACCATTTCTGAGTGAGTTGAAAATGTCACTCAACAGCCTATTTCTGAAAATGACGTAGTTCAAACTTTTCAAATAATAACTAGCTCTACTTAATACAAGTTTCTAACAAGTTTTTTGGGAATCTGAAATTCCAGACGGATATTGGTAGAGCCTAAAGTAGTTTGCAATAAAATAAGATTGCGTCAGCCTTGACTTTTCTCTATAAAAGTAAATTGAATTTTATAGGGGAACGAATATCTTTATTTGAACAAAACAAACAGGGTGATAGGCTACTTAGTTATTTATTCCTTGGTTGAGTGGTTGTGAGTGCTTTGTTTTATTTAATAAGTATATAAAAAATTACCACAAAACAAATAATACAAAATACAAAGAAAAATAAAAATATACTATTACAAAAATTATTCATGTTTAATTCATGCCTGGCTTGAAGACTTATTCACATCTAAAAACGAAACACGTCATAATGATAATTGCCATGCATCGAATGACCAGGATTTCGATATTATTTATCATTAGTTCGTCAATATTCATGTATTTCATTCGTCCCGGACTCCAAAAACGTGTGCGTAGTCATGTTCCTAGCATTCACACATTAAGCTCAGACTCATACAGACGATGGTATCATCCTTTCGTCCACAAACACGTCACAATCAGGCTTGTCTTTCAAGAGAGACTTGAGCTCTGACAGTGCATTGAAGAGGGGTCTGCGCTCGCCTTACTGCACAGTGATACCGAAATTCTTGCCTCGAACCACGCGTATGCACATTTATGCACTCTAAAACGGTAAACTTTCGAGTTTTTTAAGGGTGCGTCCACATCTTTTTTTTTTTTTTTTTTGTCAGGTGACTCATTTATGAGCCAGCCTTGCATCCCCAGGGGGTTGAGGATGCAAGAGTCCGGGCTTCCAGAACCTTGAGAAAGGTTCCGACTACTCCGGCAAAACACCTGGTGCCATCCTTCGCCTTAGTAGCGGCGTTACGGGTCCAACCGAAGTTTTAACACCATAACGCCCCTGGCGACTGCCCGCTTAGTGGCGGGCCCGACATGACCTCCGTCCTATGGAGGAGGGAGGACAGCAGGGGCAGTGCATGGCACTACACCACCCCCACCCAGCAAGGAAGGAGACGCGTGCAATGAAGGCTGAGGGACCCCCGTCCCCACCCTCTGCGTCCCCCTCTGGGCGGATCTGGCTACGGAGGTTCTCATCCGCGCCCTACCCGCCCGCCGTCGGCGGAGGTGCGTCCACATCTGACTAACGAGCATTACACGAACAGGTTGCAGGTTTCCACTCTTTACTAAAAGACTATAATTTAACGGACTTTAAAGATTCTGAAAACAGGACCACCTCTAAGTTACTTGTACTCTTTTGACGACATTCAATTATTTTTTAGATCAATTCAAATTATGGGAGATAAAAACACGTGGCTCGAGACAGGAATGTCTGAAGTCAAACGGGGGAGACCTTTGCCCAGCAGTGGGACACTTAAAAGGTTATAAAAAAAAATACGGAAATAAAATACAGGTCATTGATTTGAAAACCTCCTGTTGAAGTAGGTTAATAACAAGGATTTTTCTTGTACAACATTTCAATTAACGTCCACCTATACGTTCACAATTTCGCTCCATGATATTTATCATTCATCTCCACATGGTTTTCCTCATACTCATAAAATGACATATCTATATAACAGTTTCCTATGTGGAACAAATTGAAAATATCAAAAAGAATATGGTACGTGTTTGAGCTTAATACCAGCCAATGGAAGTCGACTTTTATTCAGTTCTTCATTCATCTAAAAATAAAAGGTTTTTGCTGTTACGTGACTTCTGTACGTTTTCTTTTGGCAGATATTCAAGTAGAGACTCTTTTTATATGGGTCCTGATTAAGGCCTTGGCTATTATTACAGCATTTGCTTATTATTAAGATGTTTATCCGTAATTATGGATAAGGATGAGTTAAGAAATATAAATAATACTAGCCGTGCCCCGCGGTTTCACCCGCGTGAATAACAATACATACACTATCTTTATAAATTATAGCTAATGTGTTATTCCGATGTATCAGCTACATTATTGTTAAGTTTCATTAAAATCCATTCAGTAGTTTTTGCGTGAAAGAGTAACAAACATCCACACATCCATTCTCACAAACTTTCACATTTATAATATTAGTAGGATGAATAGGTTTTATTTTTAAGGCATCTGGGCTATGTAAAGTGTTCATTATTAGCTTTAATAATACTGAATGTTATACTAACAATTTTTAAAGACATTATTCTTGACAAACATAAAACAATGATTGGTCACGGAACAAACTGTGTAACTCAATAAATAAATACATATTTAGGATTTATTATTTATATACTGAAATTGTACTTAAGTTTTTTTGCTATGATTGACTGTGTATATGTATGTGTATTTTACGGATAAGCAGTGTACCAGTTGTAAATAGGTCAATAAATACATATATCTATAATAACTAAAAATAAGTATATAAATATATGTATGACTATATCAGCATCGTCTTAACTCCACATGTTTACCCGGGAGAAGTCCCGAAACACAATGCCAGTTCCGTAATTGGATTCTGGAGGTCAGAATGTATGTTGTGTATATTGTCAGACAGATGTTCCGCTTGATATATTAAATACTGATTTCCGAGCATTGAGTTATATTGAAAAACGAGACGTAATAAGCTATGTTTATTTATAAATACTATTTTTTTATTTATTAAGGCAAACCAACTAAATGAACACTAATCATAATTTACGTAGTTCACAAATACAATAGCACTGCACTCTAAATTAAAGGTAGGCACAGCATTGTCGATTTCTCTTTTTAATAGTTAATTGTCTAACGTACTCTATACTTAAGATTAGAAAACAATTATACTATTTACTTTTATAGTCATGTATTCTATACATGCAAATTATTTTAAGAAGGTATTACAGGCTCAATCAATATTCCATCCACTCCAATCCAGATCATAAGATACTTTTTAATAAGTGGACGAAGCGAAGCATGTAAGGATCGTAGATAATGGAAAGAAAATGTTCTCTGCCTACCCAAGGGAAAGAGGCGTGATTATATGCATGTATGTTTGTAATAATAAACAAAATAGAAGGTATAAAGTGGAACTCTATTGACATAAAATAACTCCATTAACTAACTCCTATCTATACTATAACTACTGTACAGGCAATCGACGGTTAGTTTAGCTTCGCCAAGAAATCTCGACATTCCTAAATCGGATCTTTGAAAATCAAGGATGCAAGTAGCGCTGAAGGAAAACCGGCTTTCTTGTCCCTACACTATCAATGTTAAAAATGCCGGATTTTTTTAGCATGTTAAATTTTGAATACTCGCAAGAGTAAAAAAGCGCATCATAGCGAACAGACATAATCGTCGATTTTGTGAGAAATGCAGTTATTTTGATTTTTATGTTTTTATAGCGGCGCGTTTAAATATATATAAAGTACCTAACTACCTACTTAATATTTTTTTTATTTAAGACTTGTTTATCAAAACCAGTGTTTGACAAATAAAGTTTGATTTTCGTAGTTTTATCAGTAGCTGTAACATAGCGTGTAACATTAATAAACCGAAGTAATGAACAAAAAACTAAATTATTTAAAAATGAATTCGGGAAGAAATCGGCTTTTGAAATAAAAATTATCTCTTTACTTATATTGGTAGTCTATACAAAATCACTAAATCCACAACACCACATCCATTTTTGTTTATTAGCTAGAATTCTTAGATCAGAGGAATGTTCATTATTTGCCCCACCGTCAAGCAGAGAACTCGTTATGTTTCGATAAAGGCTGTTTATTTATTTTTTTTCCTCTTGCAATCCGTTGCCTTATTGCTTAAGGCACAGCTTATATACAGAGCTCTAGTTTAAAGGCATTTAGTAACTAAGTGCCTTCAGGGTTTATTTTCTTCTGCTTTCTAGGTTTTCATTCTGTTTATGCTGAAGAATGTTTTAAAAAACCCGCTAAAGTTGATCCCAGACAAACGCCTTAAACATCTATATACATATAATAAAATTGTAGAAAAGTGGTGTCTGTACAATGGAAATATAAACAAAAAAAGTAGCAAGGGTTGTTATAATATCGATACCGAACCTGAAATTATAATTAATTTTTTTTTTGTCTGTTTGTCGGTTTGTCTGTTTGTCTGTTTGTCTGTGTGTTTGTGCACGCTAATCTCAGAAACGGCTTACTCGATTAAGATGCGGTTTTCACAAATATATTGTAGTTAGCTTCACTTAACATTTAGTGTTTATTTCATGTCAATCGGTACATAAATAAAAAAGTTATGTCAATTTGAAAAATCATTTATCTATACATATAATAAAATTGTAGAAAAGTGGTGTCTGTACAATGGAAATATAAACAAAAAAAGGAGCACGGGTTGTTATAATATCGATACCGAACCTGAAATTATAATTAATTTTTTTTTTTGTCTGTTTGTCTGTTTGTCCGTGTGTTTGTGCACGCTAATCTCAGAAACGGCTTACTTGATTAAGATGCGGTTTTCACAAATATATTGTAGTTAGCTTCACTTATCATTTAGTGTTTACTTCATGTCAATCGGTACATAAATAAAAAAGTTATGTCAATTTGAAAAATCATCCATCTATCTTTACATATACTAAAATTGTAGAAAAGTGGTGTCTGTACAATGGAAATATAAACAAAAAAAGTAGCAAGGGTTGTTATAATATCGATACCGAACCTGAAATTATAATTAATTTTTTTTTTTGTTTGTTTGTCGGTTTGTCGGTTTGTCTGTTTGTCTGTTTGTCTGTTTGTCCGTGTGTTTGTGCACGCTAATCTCAGAAACGGCTTACTCGATTAAGATGCGGTTTTCACAAATATATTGTAGTTAGCTTCACTTAACATTTAGAGTTTACTTCATGTCAATCGGTACATAAATAAAAAAGTTATGTCAATTTGAAAAATCATTTATCTATACATATAATAAAATTGTAGAAAAGTGGTGTCTGTACAATGGAAATATGAACAAAAAAAGTAGCAAGGGTTGTTATAATATCGATACCGAACCTGAAATTATAATTAATTTTTTTTTTGTCTGTTTGTCGGTTTGTCGGTTTGTCTGTTTGTCTGTTTGTCTGTTTGTCCGTGTGTTTGTGCACGCTAATCTCAGAAACGGCTTACTCGATTAAGATGCGGTTTTCACAAATATATTGTAGTTAGCTTCACTTAACATTTAGTGTTTACTTCATGTCAATCGGTACATAAATAAAAAAGTTATGTCAATTTGAAAAATCATTTATCTATACATATAATAAAATTGTAGAAAAGTGGTGTCTGTACAATGGAAATATAAACAAAAAAAGTAGCAAGGGTTGTTATAATATCGATACCGAACCTGAAATTATAATTAATTTTTTTTTGTCTGTTTGTCGGTTTGTCTGTTTGTCTGTTTGTCTGTTTGTCCGTGTGTTTGTGCACGCTAATCTCAGAAACGGCTTACTCGATTAAGATGCGGTTTTCACAAATATATTGTAGTTAGCTTCACTTAACATTTAGTGTTTACTTCATGTCAATCGGTACATAAATAAAAAAGTTATGTCAATTTGAAAAATCATTTATCTATACATATAATAAAATTGTAGAAAAGTGGTGTCTGTACAATGGAAATATAAACAAAAAAAGTAGCAAGGGTTGTTATAATATCGATACCGAACCTGAAATTATAATTAATTTTTTTTTTGTCTGTTTGTCGGTTTGTCTGTTTGTCTGTTTGTCTGTTTGTCCGTGTGTTTGTGCACGCTAATCTCAGAAACGGCTTACTCGATTAAGATGCGGTTTTCACAAATATATTGTAGTTAGCTTCACTTAACATTTAGTGTTTATTTCATGTCAATCGGTACATAAATAAAAAAGTTATGTCAATTTGAAAAATCATTTATCTATACATATAATAAAATTGTAGAAAAGTGGTGTCTGTACAATGGAAATATGAACAAAAAAAGTAGCAAGGGTTGTTATAATATCGATACCGAACCTGAAATTATAATTAATTTTTTTTTTGTCTGTTTGTCGGTTTGTCTGTTTGTCTGTTTGTCTGTTTGTCCGTGTGTTTGTGCACGCTAATCTCAGAAACGGCTTACTCGATTAAGATGCGGTTTTCACAAATATATTGTAGTTAGCTTCACTTAACATTTAGTGTTTACTTCATGTCAATCGGTACATAAATAAAAAAGTTATGTCAATTTGAAAAATCATTTATCTATACATATAATAAAATTGTAGAAAAGTGGTGTCTGTACAATGGAAATATAAACAAAAAAAGTAGCAAGGGTTGTTATAATATCGATACCGAACCTGAAATTATAATTAATTTTTTTTTTGTCTGTTTGTCGGTTTGTCTGTTTGTCTGTTTGTCTGTGTGTTTGTGCACGCTAATCTCAGAAACGGCTTACTCGATTAAGATGCGGTTTTCACAAATATATTGTAGTTAGCTTCACTTAACATTTAGTGTTTACTTCATGTCAATCGGTACATAAATAAAAAAGTTATGTCAATTTGAAAAATCATTTATCTATACATATAATAAAATTGTAGAAAAGTGGTGTCTGTACAATGGAAATATAAACAAAAAAAGTAGCAAGGGTTGTTATAATATCGATACCGAACCTGAAATTATAATTAATTTTTTTTTTGTCTGTTTGTCGGTTTGTCTGTTTGTCTGTTTGTCTGTTTGTCCGTGTGTTTGTGCACGCTAATCTCAGAAACGGCTTACTCGATTAAGATGCGGTTTTCACAAATATATTGTAGTTAGCTTCACTTAACATTTAGTGTTTACTTCATGTCAATCGGTACATAAATAAAAAAGTTATGTCAATTTGAAAAATCATTTATCTATACATATAATAAAATTGTAGAAAAGTGGTGTCTGTACAATGGAAATATAAACAAAAAAAGTAGCAAGGGTTGTTATAATATCGATACCGAACCTGAAATTATAATTAATTTTTTTTTTGTCTGTTTGTCGGTTTGTCTGTTTGTCTGTTTGTCTGTGTGTTTGTGCACGCTAATCTCAGAAACGGCTTACTCGATTAAGATGCGGTTTTCACAAATATATTGTAGGTAGCTTCACTTAACATTTAGTGTTTACTTCATGTCAATCGGTACATAAATAAAAAAGTTATGTCAATTTGAAAAATCATCCATCTATACATATAATAAAATTGTAGAAAAGTGGTGTCTGTACAATGGAAATATAAACAAAAAAAGTAGCAAGCGTTGTTATAATATCGATGCCGAACCTGAAATTATAATAATTTTTTTTTTTGTCTGTTTGTCTGTGTTTTTGTGAACGCTAATCTCAGAAACGGCTTACTCGATTAAGATGCGGTTTTCACGAATATATTGTAGTAAGCTTCACTTAACATTTAGTGTTTATTTCATGTCAATCGGTACATAAATAAATCCATAGAAATACATAGAAAAATCGTATACAGAGAAGCATCTGTAAAGTAAATTTATCGCTACCCAAGCGAAAGTATATGTATAAAAACCTAATTCTAAATATGCTGCCCGAAAAGTAACTATTCCACGCGGACGAAGTCGCGGGCACAGCTAGTTTTAAATAAAAAAGACATCGATCTAAAGTATTTTTGATTAAATACTTTACAGTATATTTGTTAAAGATAATCCAGTATAATTAAATTTACTAGCAAATTACATATTTCTTAATGCTCTACCTTTTCTAGAAATGAATAAATCCCATTTCCCTTTTCACTTAATTTACAAGTCCCTTGTTTTAATATTTTCTGAAAAATCACCAGTAATATAGCGGATAAATGAATACTAAGAGATTAATGCCGCTTCATATTTCAAAGAATCAGAATTAATTTAAATGTTCGCAAAAGTATATCGAATCTTTTTGATTTATTTTCTTCTCAGGTTAATATTTTATTAGGTAACACGACAGTCGGGTGTTGAAAAATATTTGATATAGGACTTTTTTTGCAAATGTTCGTTCATACAAACTTTGCACTGACAAATACAAACAGACTAGAAGAAAACAAACAAGAGAGAATCTTTCATGTGATAATTTATTTTTATTTATATGCAAATTATTGTTGTGTAAAACGATGCTTAACTAAAATGTATAACGCAAAGATGATGTGATCAAACATTACACGAATAAATCCATATCAGTACTGATCTGACACATAATGGAAATAAAATATAATTAAAACGAACAAAGACAAAATATAATACAAAATTAATTATTTCAATTAAACGGGCCATATTAAATATAGAATACAATATTCTATGATCGTCTCGGTATTTGGTTTTTGCTCCTAGATTTAATTAAATATACACCTGTATTCGAGGCTGATAGATATTCTACACATTTGAACATAATATGTATTGAGAGAATGGGTTTACACAGCTCTTAGTGTCTTCAAAGAGTATAGTAACCAAACGTATTAGTTTGGGCGATGTACTAATATTGGTATTGAATCATTCTGGTGTTTTATTTGTGAACGATTAAATGTAAAGATTTTTACTTTATGCATGTAAAAAATAAGCTGTATTTTTTTTTCTTTTAGAATAGAGACACGGTGAATGATTAATTATTCATCCGAAAATTAGTAAATGTGTTTTTGATACATTTTGAAACTAAGAGTAAATAAATAGTTAAATTATCCCACTAATGTTAAAGGTCCTAGCCTGTTATCCCACTAATGTTAAAGGTCCTAGCCTGTTAATACCATGTACTTTTAAAAGCCGTTCACGATCCAAAAATTTGGTTTTTTACACTCCGACCAAATGTAACTGAAATTACAGTCACTGACAAAAAACCCTAACTCATAAACCTCATAAACTAACGTTACACGTGTTTTGCCTGCAATGAAACAGGAATATAAGATTAACAAGATTCCGCCTTTCATCTCGCCGCAATGCTTTTACAGTTAAACCGTAATCCGGTTATAACCACACGAGCTTCATTAGCCATAACAATACTTTGATATATTAAACCTGCTGCTTAACAAAGGGCTGACTTAACGAAAGGGACGAAGGGTCAGCCGGGAGGTATGTCTGTATATTTTTAAATAACTTTAAGTGCCCTATGTCAGGAACGTTTATTTTTACATCTTCTTTTTGTAAGCTAATTGATCGACGTCTAAAAATCATTTTTTTTTATCGAACTTAGTTCAGTAGTCAATAGGTAGGTATTTAACATGAAATTTTAAAAATAACAAGTTGAGTCGAAACAAATAAGTGACCTTGAAGAATCCGGAATATTTAATTCTTCAAGAGTATTATAATAAACAACAGTAATCAAGTTCTTTCACAGTTCATTTCAAACAGACGGTTTTATCAAAAGGCCAGTTAAACATGTCTGACTTTTGTTTATTTAATCAAAAAATCTTTCAAAACTTTTCCTTTTATATAAAACTTCTAACACAGAATATTACTTTTTCTTTTAGTTGAATCCTTGAAAAAGCGATTGAAGTTATTTAGAACATAGACTTATAAAACTAAATTTCAAAATTCCTTTACCGAAAGTGACCTTTTTTCACAAAACTTTCCACTACTGGATTTAAGTCTTTTTTCTATTGCGCCACAAAACCAGACAAGGCTATATAGATACATATTTACGTAGTAAAAATGAAGTCTGTTCGATTTCAACTTCTCAACAGATTTGAATTCAGTTTTCAGCATTTATAATGAATAAACGTTCGGGATTAGTAATAAATAAATAAATGCGGACAAAATCACAAACATTGTTCTGACCCCAAAGTAAGTAGCTAAGCAGTTTTGTTATGGAATTCAGATACAACGAAGGTACCACAAACACCCAGACCCGAGACAATGTAGAAATGTGATTTTCTACATTGATCCGTCCGGGGATCGTGTCCGGGACCTCAAAGCTAGCGACACCTTGAAACCATTGCGTACGCCACTCGACCACGGAGGTCGTCAAAATAATATGTTCATACTATGCATTTTACAGTACAGACAAACCAAAAAATTCTGGACATAGTGTGAGGCCCAAGCGGTAATAATTTAACAGTAAGTATAGTTATAGAACTGACCTCAAACTTGCTGGTCACTGGGTTCATGTCCAGCAGAGAATAGGAGGCTACTCGGTCGCCGTTGGAGTCTATGATCACCTCGCCTGTTATACCTGCACAAAAAATATATATTGTTTAGTAAATAATATAACAACATATCAATAAAAAAATATTAATTAGTTTTAGGTAAGTGTTAATTTTTATTCGGCAAAACAATTTCGTAAAGAAAAAGGTTTTTTACTTAACTTTCAGAACAATCATAAATAATAGTTTATATTACACAGATATCTTTGTATACATAAATGGTTCACTAGATTGTTTCCCGAGCATACGTTTTTAAGTAAAATTTCTCCGCTCATTAAGCTTTGCAGATATTTAGTCCGTCACTAAACTACTACAAGACAGTAAATTATAACTAACCCTGATTGCAACAACCTAAAGTTTACCTGACAAACTACCTTCCTGTTTATTAAGTATGTAACTTTGTGAATGTACCCTTAAAGGCGGTCTAACCTTGCCTTAAACCTTTGTAACATAATGGCATGTAAACTTAGAGTTACGAGAAGGTTTCGTCGTAAAACAGTACATGTGGCGATTTAGGTAACTAGCTTTTTTATATCAAACAAAAATAGTATATTTCTCATTTTGCAGCTGATTTTTTTTTTCGGTACTATGAACTATGCTGTGAATTTTCCTACATAATGGTTTAATTAATATTACAATACTGTAAGTATTTTGGATATTCGGTTGTTTATTGTGAAAACCACCGTTAATAAAATATTTAATTTCACCACAACCACAAAATTTAATGAATAACATTATTATCTTTATAAAACCAGACCGCAATTTACCTGCCAAAATACTATCATAGTCATTCCATATATTTATTTAAAGTTAAATTGATTTATTATACCTTGAAAAGTTCTATTCCACATTTTTCTAATAACAGCAGCGCCATCTAGCGGTCCCCTCGGGTACTCAGTCTCGCGTAGCGTATCGTTCAGCGCGAGCGCGTAGAGGAGTACAGCGTCGTAGAACGCTGCTACGAACGTAGACACCACCTCGCCTTTGCCGAACGTGTAGTTGTACTTCGTAGCAGCTAAGTCCTTAACCTGTAGGAAATTATAATATTGTGAAAATCAAGTACCTCTCTATGAATACTAATTATTTGATAAAACATTTTATGTTACAAAGTTGAGTTAGTCACACATCTTTTCTAACTCAAACACGGGTGGACTGATTTTCGTGATATTTTGAATGGTTGGGCTCTTCTCTGTCCCAAATAATAGAATTACTATTTAACAAAAGGAACGGGGACTATGTAAACACACGGGTGTTATAGCTCGCATATCTTCTAAAACGAATTCGTAAGTAGTAAGTGCGCTCCAGCATTTATCAATGTCAGCTGCATTTGACATATAACGTCCCTTGAATCGGTGTTTCTGATTTGGAAGGAACATAATATTCCTTTAGAACTCTGGGTTTCCATTCAAACTTTCACGGCCAGTATCTGATGTCTCTGCTCAAGAAATATGAGAAAACGATCAAATACTAGGATATCAAACCCCGAGTAATAGTTAAAAATACTTATTTTTTCATGTCTTGTTATTAATAATATCTTGAGGCACGGAGCCTTCTTATCTCAATTAAGCAGAAATTGTATTATGGAAACCAGACAGCTAATATACATACTTATTTATATTCCTAATAATTTACTATAATTATTGACAAGTAACATCCAGAAACAGAACACATCACAAAAATATAAATTATCCAGGATAGGATTCGAACTCACGACCGCTGTTTAGCAGTCAGAGTCAACAACCACTAGACCAACAAGCCACTCAAGCGTATCTCTAAATAGCTTACCTGATCAGAGAACTCCAAATACTCTTTCTTCTCAGGCGCCGGGCTGGTAACGGTCAGAACTGCGCTGTACGCCCTCCGAGCGCGCTCGTTCCTCTCGTCTGTGTCGTTCTCCATCTTCCACGGTTCCTTGGATGACGCTGATGCGAGACTGCAAGAAAAAAAATATTTGAAGAAAGTCTTAGTTTAAATGTATGAAGGTTTATTTGTGATGTTTTTAAAGGTGAAATATGTCTGTCTGTTTGTCACACCATCACGATTAAACCACTTGGTTAATATCGATGAAAATTGGCAAATTAATAGCTTGAAAGTTACGTTAAGATTTAGACTACTTTAGGACGTTGAAAAACGATAAAGGACTGTTTTTTTGTCTGTACATTTTTATATATGTGACAAGCAAGAACAAAGTCCATTTTTTTTTTATTTATATTAGTACATATGTATAAATGTTGAATATTTCCTTTTGTTAGCCATGAACTCAAACCGTTGAGCAACGTAAAGTAAACTATTGCATTTTAATTTATATGCCAAACATGTACACAAATATGAGTCTTAGGTAAAGTACAACTTCATATCTTTAATGACTTTTTCAGCAGTAAGGACAGTCTAAAAGGAACTTTATTTAAACTTACATAAAGTTTATGTTTGTTTAATTAGAAATACCATCAATTGGCACAGCAATTGTAGGCTCTACATTATACAGACAGTATCACAAGCAAATCGGTCCATTAGTTACATGTTGATTGGCATATTGTTTGCTTGGACAGACCAAATAATAATTCAATCTAAATCTAATTAAGTCAGAGTGTACTGAGTAATATCTAATTATGAATGCTGCCCAAATTAAATGAACCATTCGACATTAGGTTTGAATAAATATCATTAGAGCATTATCCCCAAAAAGGGTTAGTAACGTCGCTGTATTTATGAAAGGATAGATTAAAAAAACATTGTTGGTCATTATGTACTCGATATAGATAAATGAAAAATGTTATAAGGCGTGTATTTCTACCATTTCTACATAACCAAACCTCTTATACTATCGATTTGAAAATTTCGTAACAATTTAGTGCATTTTTTGCACATGTAAGACGTCATACCCACCAAAAAACTAAGTAATTAGGAATAGCAAAAAGTACCTATCAGTAGAAACCTGTGGAAATAAGAAAAAAAAGTTCATTGCCCTGCAGTAGGTCAGCCGTATTCAAAAATAAAATAATTAAATCAAATTGCGCTACCAGACACTATAGGTACCATATTAATATTATAACTTACTTGGAAAATAGTTCGATGTTAAAGAACACGTATTCCCCAGAAGACACCATGTTGAGGTCATCAGCTGCCAACATTATTTCCCGCACTGTCGTCGGATTTGCGCATACCACCACAACTGTAACAAACAATGTCTTTAATAAAACGTTCAAGGAATTAAAACACTCATACCGTCACTTTAAAGAAGATTGTTAAAAAAAATTAATTCAATATACCAATATAATTCAATTATAATAAACCAGGAAAAAACCAAAATATTCAAAATTTTACAATAACATTATCCAAGTGAAAATGACTAAATAAAAAGTTTGTAATTCAAAATAAGAAATTTGTTAGCCTACAGTTTGTGCGGTGTAGCATGGTGCGGGTGACAGTTGTCAGTCATGTTTCGTTTCACTCTTGAAGGTTGCCGCGATTTACAATTATGACTTTTGTATTTCAGGCGCACCATATTTGTAATATATTAAATCATTAATCACGGTTCTTAATTAAATTAAACCAACCAGAATGTTCTAGTTTACAAATAAAATTATATTGGAAGAAAAAATAAGCAAAGTGTTATGCGTATAACGTCACGCCAAAGACTTCTTTAGTGATGGGATGTACTGCTACGATGGATATATCGATATTTTTATAACTACTAAAAAAGTACATTTTATTCGTCTTAACTCATAACAGAGGCAGAAACATCTGAATTGTGACTCAATTCATCATCTGAATCTGTAACTGATATTATTAACGATGATTCCATAAAATCACCAATATGGATATCACGATCCCAATCAGACGTAATGTTTATGATAAATTTTATACTCAAAAATATGTTCTTTAGTAGTTTAATAGATACAATTAAATTTAATGTCACAATTATTTTTATAATAATGAAAAAGGAAATGTGGTTTTTGCTGTGAAAAACGTCATCGATAAAAATGACTTGCATAACGTTACATCCTTAGCCATCTGATACTGATAGATTTCAACGTCATACTGACAAATGTCACCCGCACCAAGCTACAGCGCACAAGGTATAAATTGTATATTTTATCTATTTAAATGCTTAATGGATATATTGGAATTCTACCTTCTAAACAAAATGATGTGAACAATTAACAATTTTAAAGTTATATTACATAATTTTTATTTGCTTGTCACCATAAAATAAATAATGGTTATTAAAATGCTTTTCAAGTAAACTTACATATTTTTGTGACAAAAGTCTTTTTTTACGTATTTTCAGATTATCAAATTTAAGGCATTGCACAAATCCTCCAGATTAATAAAATTTTAGTTTTTTTTTGCATCTTAAACCATTTGTTTTTATAATAACTTATATTGACATCCTGTTACATAATTATATATCTTAAAATAATCATTCACGTAGGGACTAATGCGTAATCTTTACAAGTTTAGGACAAATAACAAGGAAATACGAAAAAGACAACTATACAGATAAAACCTCACAAAAAAGTAGGTTTATTGAAATACTTCCTACGATTATAAGGCATTTTCCATGACCGCATTTCTTGTTTTGTCAGTCATCGTGACGAAATGGAGCACATTTAAGAACAATAAAAGCGTCGATGGCTGTATCTTGGGGGAGTATTCAAATTATTCATTATACCTACGCACTCACACAGATCAACACTTGGCAAGCCTCAGTTATAATATTCAGACAAAAATAAATAAAATGGTATAACATACCATCACGCCTGTATCCCCGAAGGGTTAGGCAGAGGTGTACATATCAACCACAGTTCGCCGGTTTGGCTTTGTCTTTTTATGCTTGCAACATCAACTAGATTTATATAACTAGATTTATATTATATAATCTGCTACAGATTATTTAGATTTTAATACACATTTACACACTTGATTACGCATTAGCAACTATGGAACGAGTACCAAATTTTTTAACTCAGACAGTACGTGAACCCGCACCCCATTCACGATTTTTTCATTCGTAAGATTTCAATCTTTCCTTTAATTTTATACTTATGTACTATCTACATTCCAGAAGTATTTTCCTTTTGATTTAATTAACGCGTGTACTATTCATTCTTCGTAGATTTTGTGCACAAAACCATATTCTCCGGTCGAATTTCAAAAATCCATGTTTGCTTTGTGGCAGCGTGCCGTTCAATTTACCGGTTGGAGAAACCTTATGAATGGTTCAATGCAGCTGAGAATAGCTAAGAAAAGCAAAAAGATAGAATTTTGTAGTAACCTACGATATTCGGGTTATTCGCCAACTGAACACACTACGCTGGACACACGTGTGTTCAGTTGGTGAAACTCAAAATTAATATATTTATTGTTTCGTCATCTGGACACGCCAAGATATTTTCGTGTGTTCAGATAGTGAAACTTAAATTAAATCTCCTTTTTTTAGTATTTCTTTTATTTTTTTAAAAGAGATTTAATTTAAGTTTCACTCATTTTCAGTTGACGCTAAACCCGATATTCGACTACCACATGAAACGTCTTTTTGTTTAATTTTAGAGATTTGAAATCTAGTTGAAAACTCCTAGTTTTTTATTATAACACACCTATTAATAGCTGATAACTTACAAATATATATAAATTCCAAAAGATTGCTGACTGAATAATAAATTAAGATAGTTTTCAGGTAGGTTCATATTATATAAATATTCTTGCCATGTCTATTTTGGTTAGTTTAAAAACATACACAACATAAACGAATAATGTTTTTCCATTCAATAACCAACAGTAAAGGTATGAAACACCGTAAAAATCTTATAGACGACAATTCCAATCCTATATCATACACATTTACCTTCTCAAACACATTAAAATATATATTTTCGGTATTAAAATAATAAATTGTTCTGAGTAATAAAGGTTTGCACTCCCTTTTACCTTCAACAACAGACGAAGATCAAAAGTCTCTTTGCCGAAACACAAAATTTTCACAATACGTATACGACCTTTGAAGAGAAAATTGTTTAATATTGCTATTAAACGACAATGTAAAATTACTTGGTAAGAAATGTTTCATACGTCATACAAGTTTAATATGAAAGAGAATTGAAATGAAAATATTCAGCTTTTATTCGTATGGAAAGGATTTTGTGTTCATAAAAATGAATTGTTACGAGAATTGTTATAATAAGGAGTTTCTTTAGCAGAACTCATTCTCAGGAAGAATCTCTTTTGGAGGTCCGCAGTCAGTTAGCTCAAGCTAACCATTATCTAGCTATAAATAAAAGACTTTGACGTTCGAGAAGTGCAACTGTGTAGACTGAGTTGTGCTAAGCGCAACTGCTACACTTCGACCAAGGTGTTATTGGGTTTTTCTATGAAATTCTCAGTAGTGGCAATAGGCTCGCTCCCTATTACATGGGACCTAAACATATCGGCAAACTGTGGGTTACATTGGTACACCTCTGCCTAACCCTTCGGGGATACAGGCGTGATGATATGTTATGTTATGTAGCCTATAAGAAATTGAATAAAGAATATTTGAATTTGAATTTTGAATTTGTCTCTTTATAAATGTTAAATTAATTATTAATTAGGTATGTAGCTCGCCCATTGTAAGTTATTTGCTCTTGCTTCACTTTTCTGAAAGCAATTTATAATTAACTACGTGTCACTTTTACTTATTATTTTTCATACATTATTCGTCACACGAACACATTTACATTAATTTTTAACGAGCTCGCCCATAATTTATTCTGCATTTCAAAGCAATCAATCTTCAAAGGTGTCATGCATTTGTGAATGCAACAGACATTTAAAATTCAAATCGTTTCGTGAGATCTATCTATGCGGAACCACTGAAATTCGAAAAGCAGGTGGTGAAATAAGGACTGCACGAAAGTTTATGTTATTCAAGATCATTTGTAAACCCCCGATCAATTTTATTTCGAAACTAGCTGTGCTAATATCGCCATGTTTTTTGAACATATCCTAAGTTTTGATTAGCTAAACGCAATGGTTATTACATTATACATTGATCGCAGAAATGAAATATTAACAGGTAAATGCAATGGGTAAGTAGCTAAAAATAGCTTAAATATTTATAGAAAAATATTGAACTAATTAAAGGTATTCAGTAAAGTATAAAAAGGTAAAATTCATGAATGCAATGAATATTTTTTTTAATACGAATACCAATATTAACATCTAAGTATTTATAAACTATAATTAAATATAAAAAAAGAAGGTTAGTCATATCACCAGAAGAGAAATATTTCAATATAAGTAACAAATAAATTACCTATTTGAAAATATAACAAGCTGCCTAAATGTGTCCTAACCAGATACAAGCGCGTTTACTGTTAACGCAGGTGATTGTGCAAGCGAGACGCAGCTACATGTAGTGTATTGCGCCGTCTCGCTTCCACACAGGTAAAAGTCCTGCTTTAAGATTTTATAGTACAGGGACTGAAACCAGAATGAGCCGCAGTGGTAACGGCGCGGAATTTTTGCACCATTTGAGTTTTCCATTAAGCACACAATTTAGTATATAGGTCACAAATCTTAGAGGATATAAAAATAATGATTCAATGGATCAAAAATTTTGTCGAAGAGCTGTGAGAAGGCCTGATAGTTATATTTTTTGATACTTCAACCAGTTAAATCTTAAATTATGATTGAAATACAGCTTTATTAGATTTTCTAGATATAGTATATACCGATTAGCAATTTGTACAATTTTTCATATTTCACCTTCTAAGTTCTGCATACCTTATTAATAAGTGCAAACTTCTGACTCGCCACGGTGATATTTTTTACCTACGTAGCCGACAAGAAATTATGTATTTTTACTTTAATTTTTTTGTTTCTGTTTAATCTGCCGTTTGTATTTCATCCTAAACATATATAAACATATAATTTAACATTTCAGTCGTACAGCCCTGTATATCATAAATCTTGCAGAATGATATTTCAAAGACGGTGCATCAAATACAGAGCTAATCCGAACAAGCTATAACGAGTTCTATAATCTCAAAGCTTAGGGCACAATAGGATAGAAACCAGACAGAGGATTAGATCGCAGTATGTATGCACGGCTTAAATTATGTCTGGACTATTCTAGATATAACCTAACCCGCATTGCAGTCAAAAACATACTTCAAACGGACAGGGAAATTCATTTGAATTTATCTTTCGATTCTGATTTTAGATAAATATTTCATATATACTAGTATAGTTTTTCAGATTAAGTAGTACGTTTTGTGATAGGCCTATATAATAATAAATATGTAGAATAAATATTGATTAAACTATTTACCAGAATATTTCCCCAACGTTTTTACACCAAAATCTGTTTACCCACCACCAAAGCCGTGTTATTCAAAAAATACAAATTGTAGTTTGTTAATATATATTTTATTTGTCCATAAAAGCCTGATTAGTCATAAAACTTCTTCAATACTTACTTCTGCTGGTCAAAGACAACTTTTGCAATAATTCCTTGAGCCTCGTCGAGGTTGTGTTCGTTTCGTCAAAGTTTTGCGTGATTGGTATCGTGTCGGTACCAGTGTTCTTCTTGTTAAGGACCGTGAAAACGGCGCTTAGGGTCAGAAAACAAGGGCTATTCCCTTTTCCGGAGGTCGGGTCGTTGTTATGATACAGCATGCCTAGTCGTTGCCAACTGAATTCCTGAAACAATGAAATTGATACAGTTTTGAGAATTTATCAAAACGATTTGTCGAATTAGATTTTAAAATTTAATTTAATTTTCATTTGTATGACACAAAATTGATTTCAGTGAAAATAATTTACATTTAAACGTATGCGAAAATTATATCGCAATTTATGACAGTTTGTTTATGAATACGTTAAATAAATAATTTATATTGAATGCAATATCTAACTGAAAGCGTCTATAAAATAAATAATAATTTCAGCACGAAATAAAAACAAAAATGACCCACGAAAAGCATTTTATTTACACATTCAGATACAAACAAAATCTAAAAAATAAAACAATTAAGACAAAGCTGTAACAAAATATACAACGACAAATAATACTTAGGAAAAAAACTGACTTTAACCAACTGAGAATAAACTCCTAAACAAATAAAAGCCTTCACCTACATTCAAGAGATCATTACAATTTCTGTATGTTCGCATTACATAATTATTATTATCTACAAAATAACTAACTATGTATTTTTTTGTTAAAGCAAACATATTTTGCAGCGCTAAGCCAGCAGCACGCAGCAAATACAAAGGCCAGCAGTGACAGATTAAAATAATTATTATTCAAATTCAAATCGTTTATTTTCGTAAATTGCACTACATCAATCACTTTCACACGTCTTCTTAATCTAGATGAGGTCTTTTTTATAGTCCTGACTAAACAATAGTAAATTAGTGAAAACAAATGCAGAGTATGTACTGGACCGGTCTTTAGAGGAAAGAACCAGATAGTTATCAGTCCGCAAACTACTAACTGTCCATTTTTTTTTTCAATTTAAAATATGTTCTCCGTAAAGCAATAACAATATCACGCGAAATAAATATGAACCATTTCACATGTTTTATCTTTTCATACTGCAATGAATTCTGCAAATCCGATGAATTTCGTGATTCTGTGAATTATGAGTTTCTAGAGTAAAATAATGATAAATAATAAATTTTATGACACGACTCAGGACCAATATCTGTCATTGCTTAAAACAGTCGTCTGCTACCTCGCAGAAGATAATGGATCTATGGGTTACTAGTAATATAATGATGTGAACTTATAAAAGGCAAGTCCGGTGAAGCAGTCAAAGCCTGCGCTTAAGGAATCTGAAAGATCTCTACCAAAAAACTTATGAGAGGTAGAGCTGTCATCATCATTTAAAATTTTATTGTACCTACATACGAAAACTATGGACTTCCTAAAGTTAGAGAAAAAATATCAGTAGGGACTATAACCGTAGCATCAAAATTAGATAAAAATATATTTAGATGTTTGTAAGTTGAATTTTTATTCCCTTTTTTTATGGCCAATAGTCATCCCTTTCGTTTGTACAACGATACCAGAATCACTTTTTGTTACAATAACACAATCATTTATTTTAGTGTTCTGTTCCACTAAATATCAAAATCCTCGATAATACCTACTCGCATAATATTAAATGCACAATCGAGTTTTAATCCGATCCGATAAGCTTTATAGATTTTTTAACGTTATATGATAATATTAATCTTGTGCAATATTGAAAATACTTTTTAATAATAGTTTGGTCGCTGCTTATGATATGTATAAACAGGTTTCAGTCAGACGAAGCTGTAGTTATTTGAACTTTTGGAAAAACACTCTGATTCGTAGATAAACATTTTGAGGAAACATTCATTTGTTCGTTATAAATATTCTCTCAACTCATTTACTAAAAAAAAGGATTTAAAATCTTCGGTAAATAGTGTTGACTTAAATATGAGGCCGTGAAATAAAATGAAATAGAAAAGGAGAAGGTAGTTGGTAAGCTATGGAGAAAATATTAATTTTGTAGTTCGAAATACTTTTTTATACAGATAATAACTCTGCACTAGATAACTAAATAAATTAACTGACGGCAAAAGGAATGCCCACTAAAAATCAGGAAATAATATTTGATTCTTAAAAATCTTAGTTAGTAACATCAATAGTACAAAATTCCAAGAAGCTAGCAAGTGTGTTATTTATATGCGGCGTCTATATTTTAGTAGGTACCGTCTGACACTTGATTAAATATCACAAGATATGAATCGTCTGCTATGCTTACTTAAGGAGGGATAATAAGATAATTCATATACAAGTAGTATTCATTAAATATATGAAAAGGATATCATGATGTTTGTTATTTGGCCGGTGCTTCCTTGGGATGGGATTCGGCCCTTTGTCTACTCAGTGATGCTTACCTAAACCTAACAGATCTACCTATACAAGGTGTTAAGAAAACCCAGTCCGATCCGTTAAGGGGTTGTTAGGTATCGATGTTTGATTACATCAATGTAGAAAATAAATGAAAAAAATATATATATCTAACCTTATTTTATTTTTTCTCTAAATAGATAGTGGGAGTGACGGCATCGTCACAGGTTGTGCCAAATGATGAATGATGAAAAGGCCACTATTAACACCGACGAAAACGGTTGTGTAGTTTTTGATTTATCTGTATGAATGAATCGTAACATTTTTTTTCTTAGACCTCAGAAGTGAGGGTCCTATCAGGTGCAGCTAAATAATCATACAAAATGCCGCTAACAATTAATTAACCGACGAAAATTTAAATTTTATTTGGGCATGTGATTGTGACCCCTTCCGGGTCAAACAGGGTTTTCTAAACACCCCGCATATATGGTCACATTTAAAACATACTTTGTATCTCTCTACAGATTTCAAACAAACCAAATTTCCACCAACGAGTGAAAAATTTACTGAATTTTAAAGTTTAAGCAGGTATTAGGATCTCCGTTGAAAATGCACGTTACTACTAAAACAACGAGAAAACATTTGCTTAAACGAATGGTTAACAATAATGAACATTTGTCTGTTTTAGAGGCACATTAGTCAAGGGCTATTTATCTTTATTCCTTATTACTTGTAACTAATTCTACTTTATTTATGACTAAACTTTGCTCGTTATTAAGTTCAAACACGACAGTAAGTTGTTCTGGAAAATTGTACTTATGTTCTCCTTTTTCTTTTTGTGTTTTGAAGTGCCTTATTTATTTTATCGTTACTTTTACGAATGTTACACTATTCTTTTGTAGATCTAGAATGTTTGAGGGACTATAGAACTTTTCAATATTAAAATTTTCCAAAACTATGTGTTGCGGGCACCCGGTGGATGCAGTTGTCGTTCATTGTGGTGTTTTAGAAGGAAGGCCTTTGTTCAGCGGTGGACGGCTTCCGGCTGATGATGATGATGATGATGTGTTTTCGAAATTCCGAAAGAACAAATATAATATAAAAATAGATTATGTTGAACCCCAAAAACTCAATTAAATGAATTGACATCAAGAAGATTGTAATCTATAAAAATGTTATCACAAGACCGATCTCAATTTAACAACCGACAAAGTTCAATCTTAGGTCAGCAGTCAAATCACGTATAAAAAACCTTTTGTATGGATGAAGCGCTCTGATTGGTGGGAATTATTGGATCTAACTTGGAATTGCGGTAGGACTGAACATTTTGTTTTTCTATAATAATTTATCCGTTGAGCTCCCAGATTTTCTATCATTATCATATACTGCTATTCCAAATATTTGCGTATTATTGTTTGTTCCAAAACCGCAATTACGAAATAATTTCCAAATGATTTCAATAGGTTATTTACTAGAATATAATATATTGGAAAATAATGGGTATTCATGTTCCAACGTGTTTGCTTTCCAATGAAAATGGTTTTCAAAGTGAGAGGATTTAATCAGGTTTGATTATGTTTACGTTAATGATTCTGAATTAATTTATATTAAAAGGTATTTATTTGTATTTATACTAGATAATATTAGTTTTTGATGAACAATAATTAGTTTTTGGTCGTTGAACCTACCTTTGTTAACGTAAAACCTATGAAGCAGAAAGCTGTTGTTCAAAAAGGCTGCGAAAAAATCCTATAGATTGAGAAATCCAATCTTTGGAATAAGCTTTATCTCGCATCCATTTAAAATGGGCAGGATTCCAAATGACTTCACCACTAAGTGCATCAGGCCCACTCAGTCTGCCATCATTTGTCGGGCTTAAGATTGCACAAATAGAAACATGATCTATTTCATCGTCATCTACATTACATCTTTCAAGGACTTTTGGTTTAATTCTATTTCTATTAATAAAATAGTAATCATCTTCCAATATAGAGAAGGCACGAGCATTGATTACTACGCTTGCTCATTTGCGGATTGCCGATTTCAGTTATTGAATTCTCCCCGTTTCCAAAAATTTTCGATTGTCAACTGTTTTATACGAGGAAATCGGGCAAGGTTTAATGATCTGAAATTCCCGTGAACATTTACCATAAAGAAAATCGGTATCCAAAACATGAATGCTGAATCCATCTTGTTTGAAACCATAAACCTCCTTAATGCCCAATACGTATTGTGATTGGATATCCCGTACTCAGTGATTTTGACATCGAAATTAGGATCTATAAATAGTTATGTCATAAGCAAAGCCCCAAAGCCTCTCAAATAATCACGCTTCAATGGAGCTCTTAGAGTATTCCATTACATTTCACATCCAATAAACCCTCCAGGGTTCACCTAATAATATTATTAATATTTGTATTGAATATTCAGATAAGTAGGACGGTCTTATTAGATTTTAAGACCCGTTATACATCCATCGGGAAACTTTCGTATGTACATAATATTTCAAGGGTGTAATATCTTAAATATACACTCCCCATCTTAACACCTCCCTATATGTAATGATCGGTCACCTAATCTGAAACGGGAACAGAATTTCTATGAGCCCAAATTGATTAGAATTCTGGCCATGAATAACGATTATGTGCCTCAATTGTATTTAAATGCCGTTTTTTTATTGTCCTAAGTGTATTTCTTTGATTTCAATTTAAATACCGCTTAAATTTATTCATTTGAGTAAAGAGATTAATGTGTTTGCTTCCAGAAAACAGATTCGTTCGAATAATCTTTAAAACATAGTTAATTATCATTTCGTTAATTAATTTTCTATAGGTATATATTTTTAAAACACTACATCGAAAGCGATGGACACACATAAATTAACAAAAAATCTTAAAGCATAAAAATACTCAAGCAAACAAAAAATTAAACATCACGAAATAGGAACGTCAATTTATACATGGACAACATTGATACATAATTCCCAACAATTTACCTCGAAAACTTTCCGGATTGCGACACCGGCCTGCGTATAGCTGCCCATCATTCTCGTTAGCGTGCTGAAGCTGGCCTGCTTGTAGCCAAAGGCCTCGGCTTGAGCTCCTGCAGTGAGGACCGGGATGCCCCAGGGTCCGGCGTACCTGGCCACTGGAGCTATCACATACTCACATCCCGGCCCGATAAACGCATCTGAAATGTACGGGACATATCACTATTTGAACTGTGTGATGTTTGGTTATGCTTAGTGCACAACTCCAAATGTCATTATCAAAGTCATGAGCAAAGTATTTGAAATAGTTGAAGTAATGCTTACCAGCTGACTCGTGCACGTAGAATTCGAAAGCAGCCAAGGGTCCTTCCACAGAAGAACACATGGTATCTCTGTAGTCTACCCATATAGTCCAACCGGGTAAAGGACCATCCGGACTTGTTACTGCTGGTATTGCCATCTCCAAAATTGGCAATACTTTTGATAAGGAGAACACTTGATTCGAATCAGCAGGAAGCAAAACACCAAGTTTCACTATCTTGTCTTTGAAAAGATTCCTTTCAGGCCTCAAATTGAATTTGATATTCTTCACAAAGAATGGATGTGAAGCGAGATCGTGTGGGTGGCCGACGGCTCGCGAGTCATCAGGCATTAGATCAGACATCGGAAATAAATGCGGAAAATCTGTTGCGTTAGGCATGTCATCCCTATCTTTATAATAATCATAATACTTAATAAAATCTTGAGCTTCTGGGCCGTATTTGTCAGGCTTCTCTTCATCAGTCTGTCGTTTGGCTGACGCTCGTCCTTTACGGAAATTCTTTCCGTATAAATTGTAGCCTTCATGCTTATGTCCATACCAGTATTTTGGTTTCTCTCTTATCATTTCACGTTTGTACAAACCATCTTTAAGTCTTTTACTATTTACATCACTAACACTAACATCACACGAGATTATCACATTTATAACACATATATAGAAAATGAGGAATGAAATTAACGTCGGAACTTTAAACCTTGGTGTTTTAAGCGCGTATGTTTCAGCATTGTCCATAGCTTGACCAGGTTCTCCAAGAACTTCATTTGTGTTCTCTTCTGTATTTCGTCTTTTCCTGTTGTTTGCTCGGTTGGCATAAGGTTTCTTTTTGCACCTTAATGTCTTTGAGTTTGGGAGAATCGAGTGAACGATCTCCTCTAACATTTTACTTTAAATTTTTGTCATTTTTTAAGACTATTTCGTGCACCGCATTTTGGCGTCTTTCAAACTGTAATTAACACAGTATCGATATTGAATGTGATGACCGTTAGAAAAAAAAGATGTTTCTTGAAATTAAAATAATAAATTTATCGCTTCTGCATGGCTTGGTTTGATTTATAGTTTATACTTAGTATTAACAGATTCGTTAATCTAAGATATTTAACTGGTTAAACGCGTTGGTGTTAGTTATTGGTAGACATTATAAGTATAGTGTCAAATCGACAGATTATAAAAATATATACAAATTTATTTAGAAAAACATAATTATGTTGTATTTTAAAGTAACCTTCTCTCCTACATTATTAAAATTATAAGTATTTTGTCGATGTTAACTTGTAACACGTAATATTTGATGCCTAAAAATGTATTTGAGTATTGATATATTAAATGTTAACAATAACCTAGACTTCTGTAATGGGGATATCAATTTAATGTAATCCCGTTAAAGGAAAAATCTTATGCAGCTGTTGGAACCGCTAATAGACTTTATTACTAAAGATAAACATATCTCGATGCAAATTTTAGAAGTTTCAAACCTACGTCATTGTACCCATAAGTTATGTTTGAGAATGCAGTTGCTTGGATTTCCAGTTTCTTTTCTATACTGGTTTAATAATATCAAAACAGGATAATAGTTGTATACCTAATCGTTTCAAAGCTAACAAATTCAAAAATCTTTAAATTAAATGATAATGGGAGATACCTTCTACTGAGATCGTTAAGGCTACAGCTAAACCGCCGCGGATTTGAACCGCCTGATTTTGTGAGTAAAGGTAACTAATGGAAGCGGCCGCACTGGCGGTTATTTTCCGCGACTGATTTTATACCGTATTGTGTGCGTTTCGGGCGGGTTTGCGGCTTCGCGGAAGATCCTAAGATTTGTCCTGCGAATAATGAAATCCGAAGTTTATTTCACTTATTTCAATTTACTGAGCTAGCGGGTGCTTAAATTTAGGAGCAAAATATTGATTACATTTGAGTGTAGCATACTTTCTTTTATTTCAAATAAATCTTAATTTTGAATTCCTTTTTGTGGAATATGCCAAACATGGACGTATAATATTGATGATGTTAGAATATTTACTTTCATAAAATATATTATGGAACGATTAAAACAGTTTTGACTTTATACACTTTTATTATAGGTGCAATTTATTAGATTCTAGACTGACCTCATTGATTTTATCTTTTGGAAAGATTTACGATGAGAAATGCCGTACGATTTACCCTAGATTTTTCTCTTCGTAAAATAAAGTCGAGTTTTTGGTTGCTTAGGTTTAAGCGAATGTTAGACATTGAAATGAAATTAGATTTAACGGATTTTGTCACGGGTTATTTTTGCATTTCGGTCCCGACGTTTTGACACCTTTGTAGATATCATGGTCACGGGCAGACGAGTATGAATAAACTATTTTTTAATAAGATTCTTCATATAACAGAACAAAATTTATAATAGACATTTCTATTCTGTGTAGTGTATAAAAATATTCTTATAATCAAACAAAACATTACTCATAACAATGTTATTATAATAAAAGAACAAAAAACTCTTGCACGATTATACCCTTGTCATGTTATGCCACTAGACCCGGGGGGAAACTATTTATTTGTATTGAGTTAAGTAAATAGTTTAGTTAATATGTATACTCTACCACAAAATGAAAGATAATAAGTGTTATAAATATTCGTGAAGGAATTCAAACACTATTATAAGTTTATTTTTATTTTATAGAGGTTGTGTCGCTAACGTTTTATTTTGAATTAGAATTCATATTTTCATAAAATGAGAGGTTCTCAAGGCCACGTAAAATATCTCTAATCCTCTTGAAGATTTCAGTAATACAATGTTCTTGTCTATTAATATATTAAAAACGACTTAAGAGAACCTTAAACAAATTTGAAACTTAAAAAAACAGAAAAATGATTCGCCAATTCTGCTTCAGAATCGGTTATAAAAATTCTGCTTTAAACTAAAGTTCTTACTAAATAACTAAAAGGTTTCTAAAGGCGAAGAATAGCAGTAAATGATGGTCAGTTATTTGTTCCAAGGTCACTGTTTCTTATTTTACGAGCAAAGCTCCGCAAAATTACGACAAAGTTTCTGACCGTGTTCTGAATCCTAAATTAACATGTCAGAAGAAATATTAAATTACTTTGAAGATTGTTCTTTACTTGTAAGCGTTTTTGACGCCTTTTCTTGAATGGAAATAGACTGAATGATTGACTACTGAAAGCCGGTCGGTACAGACCTTTGCATATTATTTTTAAACTATAAATTGTGTTTTTTTTTCGTACCCGTACCGATAAAAGTTCTAAATTCACTCAGGTCGCATTATTTAAAGATTTTAACAAATAGTTTTGACTTTCTTTCAAACGGCTCAAAACTAGATTGCTTATATTTATGATTATCTCATTTTTATTACATTATTTATACATGTTATGGTATTTATTAGGTGTGCTTAACAATTATGGGTCCGAATTTAAAGAAAAAGTTAAGATTATTCAAAAGATATTTACTTAAACCTGTTATACTGTGATGCACGATACTAGATTAAATATTTTAAACCGACAAATCTAGTTTACATAAATTTAAGTAAACAATTCAAATTTATCGTTATGTTTTACTTTTTCCATTAAAATAAGCTAAAAAATAATGCAACGGATTTTAAACGTAAAATATTGGATATTTGATCAGTCGTGTTAGTTTTTAACTTAAACCATTAGATAGGTATCTTAGATTTATACTTCTTAAAACTAGTTTAGCCAGCATGTGTGACTTTGCTTTACTACAGTTGATTTATAGACTTATTGTTTTCAAAATGCAAGCAAGGTATCTTAATCTTAAACTGTTTTTGAGTATTTTATACTAAATGCAACTATTCTTGTAACACTAAAAGTGAAGTGGAAGATATGCATTATCAGTAATGGTAGAAAATTTGTGAGCAAAAAAAATAAGTAATTGTAATAAACCGGCCTATATACGTCACGAAGGCCGCGTGGAAGACCCAGGCGGAGATGGAGGGATGAACTGATTATTTAAAGATTTTAACAAATAGTTTTGACTTTCTTTCAAACGGCTCAAAACTAGATTGCTTATATTTATGATTATCTCATTTTTATTACATTATTTATACATGTTATGGTATTTATTAGGTGTGCTTAACAATTATGGGTCCGAATTTAAAGAAAAAGTTAAGATTATTCAAAAGATATTTACTTAAACCTGTTATACTGTGATGCACGATACTAGATTAAATATTTTAAACCGACAAATCTAGTTTACATAAATTTAAGTAAACAATTCAAATTTATCGTTATGTTTTACTTTTTCCATTAAAATAAGCTAAAAAATAATGCAACGGATTTTAAACGTAAAATATTGGATATTTGATCAGTCGTGTTAGTTTTTAACTTAAACCATTAGATAGGTATCTTAGATTTATACTTCTTAAAACTAGTTTAGCCAGCATGTGTGACTTTGCTTTACTACAGTTGATTTATAGACTTATTGTTTTCAAAATGCAAGCAAGGTATCTTAATCTTAAACTGTTTTTGAGTATTTTATACTAAATGCAACTATTCTTGTAACACTAAAAGTGAAGTGGAAGATATGCATTATCAGTAATGGTAGAAAATTTGTGAGCAAAAAAAATAAGTAATTATAATAAACCGGCCTATATACGTCACGAAGGCCGCGTGGAAGACCCAGGCGGAGATGGAGGGATGAACTGGACGCATACGGGAGGGAGTGGCAACAATTAGCAAACAATAGAGACTTGTGGAAGGAGGAAAGGGAGGCCTTTGCCCTGCAGTGGGACAGTTCAGGCTTTAAATAATAATAATAATATACGCCACACTGCTGGGCACAAGCCTCTTCTCAAATAGAGAAGGAAAATAGATATTATATTAGATTTTTTGTACAAATCTCCTAAATAATGCGTCTAAGTAAAGGAGTATTTCAAGTTTATTTATAACACCGCGCCCTAGCCAGGTACTCTATTGAGCTAATTGGCCGAGTGACCTAATTACCGACCGATAATTAATTGGTCATAACAATCATTCTAGTCTTATCAGAATACGAAAACTAGGCACAATGACGAGTACACTGACTACTGACATTTAAAATAGCTGAATCGAGAAACAGTGTATAATAATAATATAATAATCCAGCCTTTAAACGTCCCACTGCTGGGCACAGGCCTCTTCCCATATAGAGAAGGCATGAGCATTGATCACCACGCTTGCTCTCTGCGGGTTGGCGATTTCAGATCCCAAATTTTGGAATCCAGGTTTCCTCACGATGTTTTCCTTCACCGTTTGTCAGAAGTGTCTTAGAATAATTAAGAAAATACATATAACTCAGAAAAGTTACATTGGTACTTGCCCGGGTTCGAACCTGCAACCTCGTGCATACAAATCCGTTCATTGAACCGCTAGGCTACCACGACATCTTGGAGAAACAGTGTGCAAAAAAATAATGCAATATGATTTTTATGATCTTATGCTATGTAGGATATGATTTTTAATATTCATATTTACGATTTAATATCTTATTCACACTTTAATTTATTGATATTTGTGTCGGCTATTAAATGATGTTTTTATCTTCATAATTATTTTTTAAACGGTTTTTTAATGTTCATACATTTTGCATATTATTATAGATTTTGATGGGTGGCCTTAAGCAAGCTTCAAAATAAGATAGAAAAAGAAAAGATTTTAGCAAAAAAGAATTAATTAATTGCTAGATTATTTTAGTTCTTCGAACAAGCAGTTCGGCTGCTTTGAAAGTTAATATCATACAGTTAGACAAATTAGTAGTTTACTGAGCAATTACATGTGAGTATAATGACATTAAAATTACCAATTACCCCTTGCTTTTCAACGTTCGTATGGCAGTATCAAGTACGATAAAAGCTAGTACTCTATAAAGAAATCCTAGCTTTAAGTAAAAACTGTTTCTCGTATGAAGCTCTTTGGGGAAACCGCAAAACATCTCATAAATCATTGCAGAGCTCAATCAATCTCAATCCACACTTCGTCTTACGCAGTGTATTTGTAAAATCAAAATAGAATGGTAATGTAACTTATACTGTAGCTTACTATTTATGCTTTGAGTATTTTATTCGTTTGTTATTGTCTTATGTATGAATATTAAACCGCATTAAGTTGAAAACTTTCCTTATTGTCTGTCTGCCGCAACTTGACAATTGAAAGAGACAGAGTTATCATGAGAGTTAACGCCGGCTTTAAATGTGTGTTTTTGTTGTTAGCCCCTCAAATTTCTATCTAGTGTCAAATTAAAAAGAATAGAGATATTTCTATGTCGAATGTATTGAGTGAAGCGTTTTAGTTTGTTTATTAAAATGGCGCTTTATAATTTCATCATCAATTCTCGCTTTGTAAAAGTTCATCATCAACTATTTTATACACTTAGTTGACTTTTGGAGGTAACCTGTTTATTTGTACGGATAAGATTTTTGTATACTTAATAGAGATAAATTGAGAGATGATGATGATTGAGAGAAAAAATATATATACAGCAAACAAAGCCACAATCTCTAGCTAGTAGGTTATATAAAAACAATATTTAGTGATAAGTTTGTATTATATCCCCCGTTTCGTTAAGTGGGACAACAAGGCCTACTTAACTTTTATATTAACCCTCGGACCTTGTTAAGGTTAATTAGAGGATGACGTCTAATTTAATAAATAGGTCAAAGAATTAACGTCTATTTATTTGGAGGAAAGCTTTACTGAATTTGTTGTTTCCTGTCTTAAAAAAGGAGCAGGTATATCAGGTAATTATTGATAGAAAATAAAAAAAGTGAATGATTATAAACTCTTTTTCCCTAACATTATTTACAAAATTTTACAGATTGCATAGGTTTAAAACTGATCATTGGCTCTACACCGATCGTTTTTTTTCTAAAAAAATATTACATGTTTAATCAAAATCAGTTTTAGGATTTTCTCATTTTTGCTTTGAAAAAGATAACAGATAATTATTTTTCCATCACCATTTTGCTTAGCATTGGGCTGTATTTTTATCGATTCTCCATCACTGTCAGAAATATCGCGTGTCAAACATACCGTCGAATCGAAATACTCCTTCTTTTAAAGTCGGTTGAAAAGTTAGTACATTGCTATATAACCAGACACTGGTAACTTTGTCATGTGACTTTCAAATATTCATAACAGCTCTTTGAGCCACAAATGCTGATAGTAACGAATATAACGCCACAAAAACTTGTCGATTCACAGCAAAAATAGAAAATACCTTTTCATATGCAAATTGCTTGTCTGGAGGGTAGACACCAAATTGCTAGCCAGTTTTTATAACCCAAGTTTTATGTATTTGCTATCGTTATTTCTCGGTCTATATAAGAAGTAAGTGATAGACAAAAGTTATGTGAGGCGTTTGTTTCTATTTGTTTCTTGAAATATTTATTTTTGTACAGTTTGCAAATAGTTATATTTGCAGTACTTCTTACTTGAAATATTTATTTTTGTAACGTAGTAGGCAGTGTGGTTATGATAGGTAATTTATTTGTGATAATATTATTAAATAATTTATCAAATCAATACTAAGCTACCAAATAAAGCCAAATGATTAAGGCCGAAAGGCATTGACTGTATTATAATGCGATATTAAAATTAACATACGAGAACCCAAATATAAAGAGTAATTATATTATTGCCTGACTATACAAATATCTTTACAAATAGCCTATGTGTTATTCTGATATATAAACTATATTACAGCAAAGTTTCATTAAAATCCATACATCCATCCAAACAAACTTTTACTCACATCGCCTATGTTAAATTCCATTTACTGAAACAAAAACAAAACATGAATCTAATAGACAGTTAAAATACGGGAATGTTTGAAAAACAGAAAGTTTCACCATTCACTACAGAGTGTTTCAATAAATCTGATCCAAACACTTCTTAGAACAAATATTTACTACATATTGACCAATATGTTTTTATATCTATCGATTCTGTTGAACAGTCTAATGGTGTTTGCTTCATACGACTGTAATCTTCCACAGTTCGCAATCGACAAAGGAGTAAACACCATTAATGAAGAAAGCGGTAATTATAACTTTTTCTGTCTTTGTAATTAGCATGATGATAGGGTATGAAAATTGAAAATCTATGTAAGCCCTTTATTTATGTGATATTAGAGTATTAAAAATATACCTAATTATTTTTTTTAATATCTCATCATCATCATCATCATATCAGCCCGGAATCGCCCACCGCTGGGTATAGGCCTCCCCTTTTTTCTGCCATTGTTTTCTGTCTTGCGCGTCCCTCGTCCAGGTGGTTCCCATTACCTTGGCTTTTTAATATCTAAGCAGAAATTATTAGGTAGGTATAATTTGTCATCCCGAACGTCTATCAAAATATTTGTACATATAATAGTATACCTAGGTTTGTTGTTCATTTCAAAACTACAAGTTCTACCAAAATTCAAGGAAATTTCTCGACTGCCTTTGTATTAACAGTATAATTTTGCATTAAAATCAACAAATTTCGTAGATTCAATGAATATCTAATGGAGGAATATATTCTACACATTGTTCGTTGTGTATCCAATTATATAAAGCCGATCTACAAATTACATACACACAATGTTGGCTTGATTAAGGCAACGCCATCATTATTTAATTATTTAGTAAATATCATTAGGCGTAAACACAAATAATCAAAATACCTTTAGGCTAAGGCCGCACTGTGGTTTTTTTTTTTCAAAAGCGGTAAATCGTGAAACCGCAAAACCGCCCGAGACGCACACTACGGTTAAAAATCAGTAGCGGAAAATAACCGTCAGTGCCGCCGCTTCCATTAGTTTCCTTTAGTCACAAAATCCGTAATCCTTTAATAGTGTGGAATTAGCTTTACGGACTTTTTCCCTGTTATATTTAGATTTTAGGTCCCAGCGATAACTTTCAGGTATCGCAAAAAATCCGTAAAAGGTAATTTTATTTCAAGATACAATTAATTCCTAGTCGTGAAAAATATATATTCACGGATTTTATCTTTTTCAAGTACATTCGTGAATCGCGGTAAGATCCTTAACAAATGGTTTTATGGGCGGATAAGTAAGGTAAATACCACGTGTTCTGACCAACTATGTTATATCAAATGTAGTATTTCCAAAGTTCACGCACCTGTTATAAATAAATTTTAAGATAATAATGAATTTCATTACAAAAAGTCCTTATAGGATTTGTTAGGTTCTAAGAAAACCCAGGTCTCTAAGAAACTTATAGGCACTTTAATTAGTGACGCCGTGAAAGTAGCTCTACTTGAATAAAATGACTCGAAAATACGCCTAATTTCCACCTCGACTTTTTTAATTGTACCTGAGAAACCGAAAAAAGAAGCCACTTTCCTTTTTAAGGTTTGTAGTGTTATTCAAGCCGTCATAATTAAAGATGTGGGCGACAGAATTCTAATAAAATGTTCCTATTAAAAATGTTTCTGCATTAAGGAATTCCCAAGAATTCTTATTTAATTTTGGGAAATCCTTCGGAGAACATTTTAGGTGATGGTATTATTAGCTATCTGTGTATGTATTTAGATGGTTGTGATATTTATATTGAAAAACGGTGGTATAATTTTGGTCTTATGTGAGTTATAGCGAGTATAAGTAATAGGTAGGTACCGATGTTATTTAAAACTCATTGTAATCTTTAGAATGATAAAAAAATCGCACAGAAATAACGTATAGCTTTATAATTGTGAGATATAATATTTATTCTAGTTATCTAAATACTTGTAATCGGGAATATTACTTGATATATTTTTTCTCTTGTTTAATAACTTTCATCAGTCTATAATTATGATTAACATATAAACTGTCCCGCCAGTAGACACAATAGTTAAACAATTAGAATGTATCAAAATATGTCACTCATTGGATAGGGGAAGGGTTAAGGACTTCTTGCTATACAAGGACTGTAACTATTTATTAAAGTTTTTGAGTTATAAATTTGCTAAAAATAAACTTTATGTCCATAAAAAGTAAGTTCAAGTTTGTAAGTTATATAACTACCTACAGGCTCTTGAGACGAAACCGGAGGCAGTTTGCTAGTTCACTCGCTCTCAGAAACAATTTCAAAGACAATGTCAGACAAATGGCGTGAGAGAGAACTCGCGAAATCTATCCTTGAGTACGAATAATATGAAGTTAAATACCTACTTTATGTTTGATTATATATTTGTATAAACGTATGTGTGTGTATAAGTTATGATGTCTAGTCTTTTTTGATAAGTAGCTATAAGATCAAAACTTTTAGGAGCTTTAAAATGGAAAATAATGTTTGTTCTCATTTCTATTATAAATGTACGAGTGTGATACTCGTCTTATTTAAAATATTGTTTTAGGGACAAATAGCATAAATGCTGACCGTCAAAATACGTTACCAAGATTGAAAGAAATATTTTTATAAATGACGAATTGCGAATATATTAATAAGTAAATTTAAAATAATACGAAATCATGTAAAAAAGTAACTTAATACTTGCAATAGATCAACGATTTTTTTTCGTTTTTTTCGCACTTCTTTTCAGTATGTATTATACTAATTATAATTGTATTATTTTTTACATACATTGTCCAATTAATGCTCATAGATTAGAACTCCGATCGAATTTTTACTCAGGAACTGAGTATGTCAGATGAATACAGATTTCAATGTAATAGCATTAGATGGGTTCGTGTCTTAGAACTTCGTATACGTGTATCGATATTAGATTAAATTAGAACTTGAATGGAATATTATTATTTTAACGGAAAATGTGACCGAGGTATAGCTTAATTGGCGTAAACTATTAAGAGTATGTAAGTGAACAGTGTCTTCTGGTACTGGGTATAATGAATAAGTTGATAGCCAAATTCATAAATAATCCAGCCTATAAACGTCCCACTGATGGACACAGGCCTCTTGCCATATAGAAACCGCGCGAGCATTGATCACCACGCTTGCTCTCTGCAGATTGGCGATTTCAAATCCCAAATTTTTGGATTCCAATTTCCGCACAAGGTTTTTTTTCACCGTTTGACAGAAGTGTCTTAAAATATTTAAGTCGAATTCATTACATATATCAAAAATGTACTTATCGTTTTTAGAGAAAAGAAATACCAAAAACTAAACACTCGAAACATCAAACACACTCCCAAACTACAAAACTATCATAGAAATCTTTTTATAAATACAATTACACTACAAAAACAAAACAGTCTTAAAAAACGGCATAAGTTGCTTCCATCGTCCGCCAAATGACTCAAGAATGACCATGACTCGATACACCTCGGAATCTATAAATAGACGACGAATCTAAGATATTTTGGTAACAAGTTTTTGCTTGGCTATTCACATTAACATAAGGACTGGCGTTGTTGTGCGCGATCTTTTTGATATTCTATTGTTTATGTTACATGTGTAGTATTTTGGTATGTGATTAAATATGGAAGTTATTTGGTTTGGCATATTTGGCCATGTTCTAATTAAGTCGTGTTAAACTAAACATCGATCAATACAAAATAAAATTGTTAAGGTTTATTCCTTTGGACTTATTTCATTTAGGGTGTTAGTTTAATGTTAGTTAGTTATATAACTTACATAGTTTAAAACGGTAACTTAAATAATTATCTTCAGCTTTGTATGGGTAAACAGAACATTAATGAGTTATACACAAACTTTTCTCTAGATACACCTTAACAAGGGTCAAAAACTATATGAAAATCCGTATTAAGAGATAGATGCTTAAATGAATGACATACAAATATTTAGAGATTTGATATAATAAGAATACAATTATTATATGGGGATAAGTCACTTATGTCCATCTGATCCCAAACTAAGCAGAGCTTGTAATTTGCTTGTTATTTGCTAGCTATCTAAACATTAAGGACCAGTTCAAAGATCGCGTAAAACGAACACAGCCTTTATTCGTCTTTCAAATTCCACCTATGGCTGGTTTTTGTCTAGCGATGTATTTATAAAATCTATATGACACTGAATTTCTATGTCTGGCGGAAACTTACGTAATACTCCTTAATTAAAACTTATAAATAGATACCTAAATAGTTTTTTTTTTAATACAAATTGTTGATAGAATTTTTATACATGCAAATTTGTATTTCTCATTCCATGTTTAAGTGCACTGGGTACACCTGCACTCATATTATGTCGAGAATCCTAAGCGTGTAAAATAGATACGCATTTCTATATAAATTTAGATAAATGATTTAGATGGAGTGAGAAAACCAGGATTCTAAAATTTGGGATCTGAAATCGCCAATCCGCAGAGAGCAAGCGTGGTGATCAATGCTCGTGCCTTCTCTATATGGGAAGAGGCCTGTGCCCAGCAGTAGGACGTTTATAGGCTGGATTATTATTATTATTAAAGTGTCAGTGTTACAATAGTCAAAGTCACCTTTATTTTACGAACTTACGATTTTATTAACTTATCATCTTTGGACATTGTACTTCCTTGTAGTTTGCTGACTCACTCAGTTTAAATATTTTTGAATTTAAATTACTGTTTAACAATTGCCATCAATTTATTTTAATGTTAATCAACTGTTTGTTTTTTTTGTGAACTACTTTGAACGATACTAGAATATTTTATTTGAATATAACTGTGTTTATAAATACTTAATAAAACAGGCATTGGAACACTATGACGGTTTAATGTTTAGACTAGAATGCACTAGATTCTAAATTGTAGACTATATTTTGTCACACAAATAACTGTAGAGTTTGTGCAAAAGTTTGTGGAATGAGAATAACCATAACTTTAAAATCATCTTCATAAATATAAAATTCTCGTGTTACAATGTAAGTTAACATACACCTTCGAAACGGCTTGACCGATTTTTATGGAATTTTATATGCATATTCAGTAGGTCTGAGAATCGGCTACTATCTATTTTTCATACCCATTAGTGGTAGTCGGTAGGTAGTAGTCAGGTGCTAGGTAGAAAAAAATGCAGTGCAACGCATGCTTGTTTATAACAAATATGATGACCGCATCTAAAAAAAACACTTTCTTACATGTATTTTTAAATATCCAGATGTTACGGTCACACTATGATGTTGTAACAGTGGTTTACAAATAGGGTAATTAGAGACAGCAGTGCCCTCAATCCCAAGACGGTTTTCTTTTTGCACAGACTCTATAGTGTATTATATACCAACCTACATAACTAATTATATTACTGCAGTTAGTTTTTTATAGTAATTTAAGATTTTTATATTTCATAAGCGTTTTTCTAAAGTATAATAATATAACCTTAGAAAAAAAAATGCGGGGTAATATAATTTTATCTTAAAAATAAATTGTAGAAAGTGAGCCTTCTTATTACCTATGCCTGAATTAATATAGGTGAAAAGCACACACTCTAACAAAATCTAGTAGGGTACAGTTAGGTTAAGGTTTAAGCAGGAAATGGTCATTATTATTCAGAGCATAATATTGACGGTGTACATAAATATTGCCAAGCACCCATAAAATAACTCCGTCCCTCCCTAAATCAACGACACAGCACTGGTACTGAATACCGGAGATATCTTAGACCCTTGGATCTGTAGGTAGATTGAAAATAGACGAAATTACTAAGTGTAGAATGATTTTAAGCTATCATCAATTGAATTTAGAAAATGTTTGGCATAGATAAGTCAAATCATATTAATATTAAACTAAAATTTAAGAGGCATAAAACTAAGCCTTTTTTATGAAAGTGGTTGTTAAATAACTTTACATATTTTGTTGATGTCGTTAAAAAAAAAGGCTCAAAAAACGGGTAATTTCTGAAATACCTATTAATATACCCATTTTTTATTAGGTACCAACTAGCACAATTAACATATTTTCATAAAATTTCGTTTTATTTACATATTTTATTTATTATTATGTATTAATATAATTGAAGTTGAGTTTTGTAGTTCCTACTGATTCTTAGTTAAACCTGTGATTAGAAAAAATGCTTTGTAAAGTTGCAATTATTTATTTTAGAAACCTACATTATGAATATTATTTCCAAGTATTCCGCGTTTAAAATTCTGACTCAGAGAGCACTTTCTGGAATGTTGTATTTTTCAATAACTCTTCCTCATCTACATTTAGATTACCATCGCTAATTACAACTTTTTAATATTCTCATTTTTTCCGTATTTTCAAACGAAAGAGTCGTTAAATTCTTGAAAAATTAAGAATGGAGTATTTTCACTGTTTCAGAAACAAAATAATTAAAATATCTTTGTAACGAGAAGAATCAATACGTTAAGATTATGATGATGTTATAGCTTCTTGCCCTTTAAGCCTTTGCTAGTAAGACATAACATAAACATAACATATCATCACGCCTGTATCCCCGAAGGGGTAGGCAGAGGTGTACCAATGTAAACCCACAGTTCGCCGATATGTTTAGGTCCCATGTAAAAGGGGGCGAGCCTATTGCCACTAACCGCGCACAAATCCACACTCCGACGTGCTACTGAGAATTTCATAGAAAACCCCATTAACGCCTTGGTGGACTCGGAAATCGAACCCAAGACCTCTAGCGTATCAGTCGCGCTTAGTACCACTAGGCCAACGAGGCCAACGAGGTGCTAGTAAGACCATAGTTGAAATAGACCATAATATCGGATCGGGAAATCATATCGTGTCAAAATTACTGAATTAAATCTATAATGCATATTAAAAAGAGAAGTTTTGGACCTACAACTGTATATCAATATGTTTTTTTAGATCACATTAGCATGACTCACATAATAGGTAATTTCTATCTACGTTAAAGGACAATTTACCATTCCTAGCCATTTAGAGAAAATTTAAATATTTAATTATAAATTCCGTGCGCACCAAATACCAAAGTATTCATAAAACTTTATCATCGTTTTACTTCGATTTAAGCTTCTCTTAAACCGTATTTTTATTCAGAGTATAATAGAGTCAAGCTAACGTGAACTAGGTCAAGAGCATACCGTTCAGTCTGACGACTTCGCAAAATAGTCCACCCATCTTTATCCATTGATCTCACTGTAAATTATCTTATTTATTTTTATGTCAAAAGTTTAGTCTGACTGCTTCGTTGGCCTAGTGGTGCTAAAGGCGACTGCTACGCTAGAGGTCTTGGGTTCGATTCCCAAGTCGACCAAGGTGCTATTGGGTTTTTCTAAGAAATTCTCAGTAGCAAGTCGGAGTTTGGATTTGTGCCCGGTTAGTGACAATAGGCTCGCCCCCTATTACATGGGACCTTAACATATCGGCAAACTGTGGGTGTACATTTTTGCACCTCTGCCTAACCCTTCGGGGATACAGGCGTGATGATATGTTATGTTATGTCAAAAGTTTAGACATAAATGTATAAACATGTGTGGGAATGAAAAACGGGAATGACTCTGGATATAAACAGGTATGTTATGTAACCAGGAAAAGTGGAAGAAATAGGGATTTCAAATTAAAAATCATTTTTCATCTGTAACTTGCCGCGCCCGTGATTTCAGCGTTGCATATGTTTTGGTACTTTTTCTGGTTCGAAAACCAACATTACAAATTGAAGAACATGAAAACTGATCCAACCAATTTTTCAGTATAAAATGATTTTAGTACTAAAAATATTATGAATATTTATTAAACAGATTTTATACTTATTATCGGACGTAAATTAAGAAAGGTTATTAAAATCTACTTTTCTGACATTCCCGTACACTTGAGTTTTATTTTGACACTAGCTGTGGCCCGCGGTTTCACCCGCGTGAAAACCTAGGTCCCGTTCCCGGTGCCTTTATATTATTGGAGTCGGAGATGGATCCAACAAACCACTATCGTTACCAAAGTCAGAATTACTTAATGAATGGCTAAGCATTCTTAAGTTTTCTTATTTTCCGCGCAATTTTCCATTTTTTTTTCATTCATAAGAAACTTCTCTCTATTTAAAATAACAAATACATCAAAAAAAGAAATAGCGAAATCCTTCCAGGCGTTATTGAGTTATGCGCTTACCAACACATTTAGCGATTCATTTTTATATATATAGATTATGTATCTCATTTCATTTTATAGTTACAAGCGCAGCTCTAGCCGAGTACTTAGTTATATAAGATACAACTAGACACGTGGGACACATACTAGGTAGGTTATAACAGTAGGAACTAAATGAGAAACTTATACAATGTCTCGGCTTGTACACATTCAAGTCGCCTCGCACTATCCAGGGATATTTACCTCATTCCAGTACTGCAACTATACTTATGTGTATCTAAGCTTCAATAAACTGAATTATTGACTTGCAGAGTCCGCAGCGCAGGATATTGCAGACTTCAATTGTGAGCGTTGGTCTGCTAAAGCTTACAATAGTATCGAAGGACCAATCTTTGGTATTGCTGCTTTCATTCAACAATATGATGATTAAAACAAAATGCGTTCGACATACTAACATCGAAAATCGATCGAAAACGAAAATAGATTATTGGGTTACTTACTTATGTTATTGTGGGATTCAAGTGGCAACTTTCTGATCACGCAGAGTTTAAAGATCGTGGACTCGAGAAGAAGAAGAATATTGTGGGTATTGACAACAAAGGTTTTACTGACAGACTACAGTTTTAAAAAAATCAATGGTCAAATGTATGATAGTCGTCTAGCAGTTAAATTCCTTATGGTAACAAGAATAGGGGTGAATAGTATGGGTACTAGAGATAGAAATTTGACATAAGGATCGTAAAAATTATGCCAAATTGTATGTCTAATAGGTAAAATGATCTATAGATCTCTCATTGAAATTGGTAGTGACGCGAAAAAAAACATATAATTATATAAATCTATGTCAATATAGTTAAATAAACTATTAACCAGGAAGAATAACATAGTGATATATTACTTCTATTCTAAAAATAAACTGCACTCAATAACAAACTGTTATTAGACGCTTCCTGTTATGTTAGATTACATTAACTAGCTTTATATACATGAGATAATGTTTGTTTATGTAGTTTTGTATTTTAGAATTTAGAGTGTTTTTAATTAATTCATTGTGTTGAAACTACTTACTACTACTTTAAGTTTGGGACTCATTATTGCCAAAAATCATACAGGATGTGTCAAGCAAATGTAAAATAAATCTTTTTGAATGATAGACCTTATATGTGTGTATATTAATTGTACAAATTAACGATTTGCTGGTAATATATTTCCGGTAATACATTTATTATTTTTTTGTTTATAATTTTAATGGGTAAACTTATTTCCTTCAAAGTTCAATCATATGAAAATAATTGAAAAGAAATATAATATTACTTTGAACATACGGTTCTAACCTAGTATTAACAATGTATTCTCGGTTACAAAGCAAGAGGTTCTGCAGTAAAACCTACAGTAATAGGGGCACTTTGTGACAGACGTTACAAAGTCGGAAACATAAGTCATGTGACATTCACGCATCGCTTTTTATGTTACGATTACTTTGTAGAGATTTGTGATAAACGAGTATTAAGTCAGTATATTGTAAGTTAAATAGTTGAAAAGAAAATTTGGGAAAGCTTATCCTTATAATAATCTTGGAAATTGGCTATGGTAAAGTGCAATATCTATATTGATAGTATAATAAAACAAAAGAAAACGATAATCTCTATGTAGGTTCTGAAAAAGATTAGTTTAAAAAAAGGAGGACAAAAAATAAAAACGTTAGATACTGTCAACGTAAAACTGTTACGGTTAGTGTTTAAATACGATTTGAATGTTCTTTTGTTTCTTATTTTTATAATACAATCGTTTTTGGAATCGATATGTACTCGTAAGACAATATTTCTCTTTGTACAACGATAAAAGAATCACATTTTCCAACAATAAATATGAATACAAACTTAAACATAACAAAACTCCTACAAACACTTTATTCAATTAAAATGTTAAACAAACCAACTTTTCCGATTAAATTTAATTCCAAATTTAGTGGCCTATTTGTAGTAACATACGCCATAGCAAATATAAGGGTCGTTTAGAACCTCAAACAAGAAACTTACACAGCCATCAATTAATGAGATCCTTTCCTTATTGGCGAAGTATAATTGACTTTGGATGTAATCAAGTCCTAATCTATTTACTAATTAATTAAATGGAGACGAAGATTCTGAAAGTTATTGTCAAGTTTCTGAAGATAAGAGGACTTTCTTAACAGTGGATATGTATAAATAGTGTATTAGTCACATATTGTTATTGTTTTTATAATATCTGTTTGTGCCATAATAAAAATAAAAACAAAATATTTGCAAAGTAAATCTGAATCTGAATATAATTGCTCTTACTAACTTAAACTTAAACTTAAACTTACTTGGTTATTGAAACAATAAGCTTTTCACATTTTTTTTGTTCATTAAATAATTTAATTTCTAATGCATAGCTTACCATCCTGGCATTAGCACTACAGTTTCTACTAATTAAAAAAAAAAAAGTATTTTTTAACCCGTTGTATGCCGGAAGCGCGGATCCACGCGAGACACAATTGAATTCTATTGTCTTATTTATTGCGGCATACGAGAATTTAATTATTTTTCTTATGTTTAAATAAACTCCCAATTTATTTAAAAGTGCACTGGTCAAACCGCACCAAAATAATTCGGTTCTTAAACCCAGCATATTTGAACTTTAGCAAGTAAAGTCAAACTTCAAAATGCTTTCGATTTAGCGTTGGAGATGAAATGTACTAACAGAATAGACAAACTAGCGATGAGCACGTCTCGATCTAAAACTACGATTTACATCGTTCATAGAAATATTGATTCTCATACTGAATTTTTAAGACAAATTTTTAGCTTCCATTTTTGTATTCATCTTGCAACTTATTCGAAAAATCGACACTTATTCAAACTTAAATATATTTATTACCATCTGAAATTTAAATTATAATTTATTTGTGATCAAAAAATGGTAATGTTAATGATTTTATTATTATTTATTTATGCTGATTATTATTCGGTCAACTGCAAATATCACTCTCAAGGGAACCAACAAATAATTGTGCACTATTTGCTGTACACAAAAACAAATGCTTTAATTTAATGTTTTGCTTTTAACAGTACATAATGTATTTTTTATTTTATTTATAAATAGTAGTAGTATATAAATAAATTATTTACATATTTTGCCGACAGCTATTAAACTATACAAGCAACATGATAAAATTATTGTTATTATTACGTAGGTTTAATATTTAGTTCAAGTTAAACATTGTTGTAGAAAACAAACTAAGCACAAGATTGATAGTTCGACCCTGTAGGGCTAATTTAATCAATTTGTCTTCAGCACCGATGTCTAATATTTTGACAACAGCTGGCGAAGAACACAAAGTTTTAGACCCTTCAAGGGTCTGTACGTCAAAACCGACAATAGTAATACATTTTGTATAATAGTAAGTCGTGTTAATATCTTTATAAAATTCCAGGTTTAAGACTATATAACTACACTAGAGGTGTTTTTTAAGTCTTTGATTTTTAGATTTCAGAAAAATATTTAGTATGAAAAATATATACGTTTAATACATTGCCTCGATTTTTAATATTTTTACATCGGGATGTTGTGATCATGAGTCGATACTAGATTTTCTTAGAGAGTAGAGACGAGCATTATTAATGTTTAGCTTTTCTAAATACCGTTTAATGGTGACTTGGGCATCTTTTTTGCGTACAAATGTGACACGATGTTATGTAATAATTTATTGGCTGATTGGCTTATAACATCATCGACACATTTATCGCCAGTAAATAAATGTTATCACCATTGTAACCGCTAATTGTCGAGTCGTTTATTTCCGTCACAAATCGGGATCAGTAACCATTGGCGAGTTGCCAAACAGTTTCCGTTTATAGCTGGAAAATACCCGGTAATGGTGACGAAACAATGGCAATTTGTTTGTGAAAATTTATTATTGAGTGTTTTAGTGTCATATTTATTGGTGAAATTTTACGACGAGGACTGTAAAGGCAACTGATCCTATTATTGGATTTTAATCATGTTAAACGGAATTCTTTTTTTCGTGGTCGAGTTGCGTGCACACCAGTTTTCAAGGTGCTAGTTCTGAGGTGAGAAAAAATCACTCTTCTCAATCAAATGTCCTTTCTACATGATCCCGAGTCTGGGTTTTAGTGGTATCTTATTTATCTTTGATTCCATACCACAAGTGCCTTGAGTAACCTTGTCTAGACATATTTTCTTGTCCAAAAGAACTGCAAAGTTTTACTAAAAATAAAAACATTCCAATGATCTTGAAAGTGACATAAATAAAAATAATAAAAGTATTTGGAGATATAAAATATATTTTCACAGACTTAAAAATGAAGGCATAGAAAGTAAAAGCAATGAAAGAGAAACTGAGTCAATGCAGTTATTATTAAAACCTTTTTGAGCTTAAATTTTATCGTCGAAGTTTATTATAGCCTTCATTGAATCGTTAAATAAACCGCATTGAAAGCTGTTCTTAGTGTTCAGGAGGTAAACAAATTAATGTTTAACAGATTTGTTGAATGAGTTGATTGATTTAAAATACATAATAAGATGGTATTTCTGTTTTGCAAACAGTTAGGGCTTTTAATTTTGTATTCTCTAATACATTCAAGTACAATAAACAATATTACAGTCTGTCGCCTTACATGCATTTGTCGTGTGCAGTTTTTTTAAATCGATTTAATTGTAAGTTGCTTAACTAATATAGATTTACTTTGATATAGATGCATTTAATACGATAATAATCTATAAGAACTTTAGAAAGGGTGATTTAAAGAATAACTAAAGCCATTTATTAATGCTTCTTATGATTACAAGTAAATATAGTACACTTTTAAAATTGATTGTGGAATGTAACGTATAGCTTGGTTATTGCTGAGCTTTAAAGAGTAAATTATACGATCTGAATATATGGCTATATGATGGCTAAGCTATGTCTCGGATTAAGAGGAACTAGTATGGTACTAAAGCTTATTGTATACTGAACGGTAGTTAGGAGAAAGGCCTTTGTGTAACTACTGTTATTGACAGGTTATGATAGTCATCAGATGGAACGCTAACAAACATACTGACAACATAAATCAAACGTTACATAGATCAGATGATCTATGTAACGTTAGCCTCTATAGATATAGAGGTTGATATATCACTCTAGATAATATAATAATACCAACCTATAATCGTCACACTAAGCGCGACGGCTACGCTAGAGGTCTTGGGTTCGATTGTCGAGTCGACCAAGGTGTTATTGGGTTTTTCTATGAAATTCTCAGTAGCAGGTCGGAGTTTGGATTTGTGCCCGGTTAATGGCAATAGACTCGCCCCCTATTACATGGCACCTAAACATATCGGCAAACTGTGGGTGTACATTGGTACACCTCTGCCTACCACTTCGGGGATACAGGCGTGATGATATGTTGTGTTAATCGTCACACAGCTGGGCACAGGCCTCTTCCCATATAGAGAGGGCACGAGCATGGTTCACCACGCTTGCTTATTGTGGATTGGCGATGTCGAACTCTAGCTAGTGTTTAGATAGGTACAAAAAAAACATAGTACATTTTTTGTTTGCAGTTTTAACGCAAAGCTTTGGCGTCCAAAGTAAACCTATTTTGTTTACTTTCATGGTCAACATTGGAAAAATTGTGCTTGAAATGTTCGCTTTAAGATTTAACTTTTGTTTTGAGTCTATTGTAGGTAGTGTGGTTTCTTTATAACATTATTTCAATAACCTTTACACGTTTTATACCATATACATATATGGTATATAAAATATACCATTAAAATACTGGTATAATGTTATGGTTAACAGAAATATTGTGGTTTCTCTGACTAAAATTAAAATTAGCATCATATACAAAAGCTTATTTCCCAGTCTACGAATGTTTTTCGTTATGTATTACTTCAATGCCAATTTTACCTAAATTGAAATTTTCATTATGTTATTATTAAAAAGAGCTAATTTTGTGCAGCCATCGTTTTATACCCAATAAAAAATGTTTACATGCTTGAATTATTAAATAAATGTCAAGACCACCTATGTTAATTATTCTATTTTAAAAATTGAAATATAGAACACGTTTTGAAAGTAATTTCAATTTGAGATGCATGAAAAACAGCATTTGTATTATTGCAATATAAGTTCGTGCAAAATAATCAGTTAACAACCTATGCCGAAAACACTAAAACAATATTTTCTATAACGATATTTTAATACTTTGAGCCTTCTCACATCTCAACCACATCAAAAGTATTAACACTATCAAAATTTAACACGATGAGCTGAAAAACCACATTACACGTTTAACTAAAGATTTACTTAAATAATCTTTTTGATGTGGTTACTTCATAAGCTGAAAACCGACTGATCTCCGAAATACATGGATTTTTAGTCCTAATTTAGTAACCGCGTAGTGAAAATGTTGTTTATATATCATCACCTTCAAAGGGCTTATTACCTATTAGGCAAAAGTAAATTACATAAATATTATTGCAAAAGTTTTTCAGATTAACCTTTATATCGAATAAGATGCATCTGTCTTTAAAACCGCCACACAAAGCTTATCATTGTTACTTTTGTAAGCTAGGTTCTACAACAATAACTAATGAAAACCAACAATGCATTTAATTAGCTTCAGTCTACACAAAACGCTGTGTATTTTAAATTGCGCAGAAAAAGTAGCCTATCTATACCTTCAAAAATTCTAAGATACATTTATTGCTCCACACAATTTTACATACCAGTAATTTATCTCCAGTACAAAGCCTGTTAAAACCGGCAACATACATAACAAGTACGGAATTCCTCGCAATTCAAAACAAAACAACAAGAAGAATATTACAAAGTATAATTGTAACAGATCTGACTCTGACGACGTTAAGATATAACGTAGGACCAACCTAATAAGTACAGTATCATAATCTAAGGCGCAGGCCAGACAGAAGAGACGTAAGACGCAGACGGGACGCGGACATTTGTCTTTACCGTGTCCCTTTCATACAAAATGTATAGAAGTGTCGCGACGCAAAACATACAGAAGAGACGGGGCGCGGGCGCAACGCTTCTATACATATTGGTTTCTTAGGTTTATGCGAATGTTAGACATTGAATAAAACTACTTTTTACGGATTTTTTCGCGGTTTTAATTTTAGATTTAGGTCCCGACTTTAAAACCGCGAAAAAATCCGTAAAAAGTAGTTTTATTCAATTTCTATACATTTTGTATGAAAGGGACGCGGTAAAGACAAATTTCCGCGCCCCGTCTGCGTCTTACGTCTCTTCTGTCTGGCCTGCGCCTTATACTCTCGTATTCGTCTCTCGTCCGGTGAGACTTGCCGTCAATCTAATTTCAATATGTACTCACTACAATTACGAGGAAAGAATAAGAAATACAAGTAAGATAATAAATGTGGCGTTGTTTTTGTCAAGGATTATTCTTGTTAATTACCTTTCAAAGGCTTCTAATGTAGTGTTGTTTAAACTGTTAATTTAAGCAACTAAAGACCATTTTATTCGTTATTAAAATTAGATTTACCCATCCTTAGAGGTGTTTCACAGTTTACCTAGTCCCCGTACCCGATAGCTTTACAGTTATTTTGTTATCCGGGGCTGAGGCTAATCCAACAATTCGATCATGAAAAGTGGGACTTGAGTTTTAAATTGTGCCTGCTCGATACAAAAATAAAGATTTACCAGAGGAATTCTTTAATCAAAGTCAATTACTTTTAGGTGAAAAATGTATTGAATCTAAAGCATTAATCGATTTATTTTAAACGCAAGCCCAAAACCGAAATAAGGAAATTAAAATCTCGAAGGAAATTTTCTCCGTTTTTTCATTTAATTTTCAAAATAATCCATGATTCTGTGATGTTCAGTTCCTTGCTACGAGAATCAAGTCCCCGTTGCTCGGACATTCAACAAAAATACCGCGACTTCTTGCTTTTTAAACTTAATTTGATTCAGTTAATATAAATTAATCTTTCTTTCCTTGTTTTAATTTAGTTATTGGACGCCGCAATGTCTGTTATTCTTCCATTTATTCCATTATCTCAAGATTCTCTTTTATATTTTGTTGCTTTGCGGCCACGTCACTTTAAGACAAATTAGTTTGAATATTTGAACAGCTTAAATAAACGAAATCTTTTGCTTTAGTTAATATTTGACTTAGTCTAATGTTCATGCTAGATGACATTGACATATTTTTATAATGGAAATGTACCTATACGAGGATAATATTTCAAACTCGTTTTAGCTGTGGAATATTAAAAAATAAATATCTGTAATTATTATTTCTAAACTGTATCACTTTAGCAAATAAATTGGAGTCTGTTTGTTAAAATATGCGTTACAAAGTTTTATCCCTTAAATATAATTCAACGAAAATTTTAGGTTAAATTTATAATCATTATTTAGGTAGTATTTTTGTTTCTATTAATATATATTATAGAGACAGCATACGACATAACTACGTAACTTTTCGAATAGTTCTGATTATTGTTTGAAAAGAACTAGTGTTAAATATTATACACATTTGAGTGTTAGAGTGCGAAAAACCTTGTACGCTTCAAACATAAAAAATACGCCAATAAAACAACATATAATTGGAAGTATTACTAACAGTAGTTATTACGTTTTGTGTATCATAAATAACATAAATTATACAACAATTTATCTTATCAAGTGTCAAGCTTAATCTACCATAAATACAAGTTTTTATTAAAAATACAAGGACAGTGTATTGTTGCATATAAAATTGCGATACGCTTCCAATTTTTATGATGTTTTCACAAAATATTTTCCATTTTGCCGCAAGTGAAACGTTTTTATTATCGAGGATATAATTTATTGGGTATTTTAATCTGGTGCAGTGAATAGCTATAGGAAAGTAATAAATATAACTTATTATTGACATTGGCCAAACGAACGACCCAATGGGTCCCTCTAAATGGCAAGAGACATCGCGGTAGGCCCAGACGGAGTTGGCGGGACGAACTAGAGTCCTTTGATAAGGAGTGGATGACCACGGCCCTAGATAGAGACAGATGGAAGGAGGGTAGAGAGGCCTTTGCCCTGGAGTGGGACAGAAAGGGCTAGGAAAAAAAAAATGACTTTCCTCGAGCACCGCCGATTTGGCGCGTAGGTATGTCACTTGGTGTTTTTTATTGATCAGTACCTAATTAATTATTCGTGTTCAAATTAACTTGAACTTAAAACATGCAGAGTTTATTCTGTATTCCATTACTATTCACGTATGCATTGTCAATGACTGAATACAGGTAATTCTAAAATATACATCCATTAAGACATAAACATCGTTAATTCTAAGAATTGTATAGTTAATACTGAACAACACTTATTGCCGCAATCATTCACTACAAAGAGACCATTAAGGTGATAAAACTCATGATTATGGTAATAAGATTTAACACGACCAAGTGCGGCGTGATTTACAATTAAAATTATAATTTATGAGGTTAATTTAAATGATCATGTAAATGTATAGTAATGTGACAATATTAACATAAATATTTCCACAGTGCGACTCGCAATTCAAGTACTTGTGATTAAGAACTCCATTTGTGTTTGAAATAACTCGAGCATTTTCATTTAAACCTAAACAGACATTAAGACTTGAAACTAAGCATTTATAATATATTTATATCTGAAAAATTATTTGGATAGCCTGTACCGAGTCTGTGTATTTCACTTTTTAACATTAAATAATAAATAAATAATAAATAAATAAATGCGGACAACATCACATACATTGCTCTGAACCCAAAGTAAGTAGCTATTAAGCACTTGTGTTATGGAATTCAGAAACAACGAAGGTACCACAAACACCCAGACCCGAGGCAATGTAGAAAAGTTGATTTCTATATTGACCCGACCGGGGATCGAACCCGGGACCTCAGAGCTAGCTACACCTTGAAACCGGTGCGTACGCCACTCGACCACGGAGGTCGTCATTGACTTAATTAATGTCCATTTACTTGAGTTTTGTTTTTAATGCAAGCGTTTCTTTTGATCTACGATTATGTAGTCACATTTAGATCTACACGAAAACAAAATAAAATATTATATACTTATAAAGATGTTTATTGCGCGTTTATTAGTTCTTAAGTATAAAGAAACTGTAACCAATTTAAAACGTAACAAACTCTTTGACGAATATAATTTGTGAACGCTTCAAACTTTCGGTACCTTCAGTTCAGACATTACACGGTTTAACCGGGTGAAACCACATGAAAGCCGGACAGAAATTACGACCGGGAACGTATTATACCCGGTCGTACGAAGTTAATAAAATCAGAGGTATGCGGAAAGGAAAACTGTTTAATGTAAGAAACATATTGTGGTTCTTTTTTCTATTTTTAGATTGAAGGCCGAAAAATAAGATTGCCTTTATTGGAGAAGAATCAATTTATATAATAAACCTTAATGCTTTGAAAAAAAAGGGATGATAGAATCTGTAGTATGGAATGTAGTAGTTGTCTTTACATCTATACACCTCTGTGCGTTTGTATGGCAAAAATGGCTTGGATACTAAAATGCCTCGTGTACGAACGGTTTGTCTTTCAATAAGTTACTGGCTGTTATATGAATGAATAAACTTTATTCCCCGTTAACTGTTTGTATGTTATATGATAGGTGTTAATTTTATGGCAAATTCTGAAATGAATAGTTTTATATAATAAAAAAACAAAACAGGAACTACTATTTTAATAAACACACTACGAATAAGATATCGTTTTGAAGAGTCCCTTGGGATACCTTTAGGAGATTTTCGTATCTTTTATGATGTAGATAACTGACGTTTGATTTTATGATCTCCCAAAAGTTACTGAAAATATTCCGTTAAATATTTTTTTTATCTTTGCGTCTGCGCGGCGGCCATTTGCTTTTTATGACGACATTCTGGAAATTAATAATGGATTTTTTCATCAGCGGAATAATCTAAATGTTTTAGTCACATTTCGAAAAATGCATTGGCATGTTTTACCCATAGTTTTTTAAGCTTATATTTAGAATGAGCTTTGTAAAAAAAACACAAAATTTGTCAAATATAATACGAACCCTTAAATATTATTATTAATTTAACTACAGACAAATAATTCTATTGATTCTCCAAGCATTCTCCGACAGTCGTTTCTCCAACAAACTGTTATACAGTTTGGTAGGGTAAGCTATTTTGTAAAAATGTTATCTACCTACCTGAATAAACGAATTTTATTATTTATTATTATTTGATCAATGCTCGAGCCTTCTTTATATGGGAAGAGGCCTGTGCCCAGCAGTGGGAAGTTTATAGGCTTATTATTATTTGGACGTTTCCTTGACAGGACGTTTCGTTCTTGAAAGATTCGTCGATGGAATGTTTCACCTTTGGACGTTTCTCCGACAGCACGGTTTTCATTGTTTCGTTTCGCCGACAGCATGGTTCGCATTTGTTCGTTTCGCCGACTTTGCAACTACGGAATATTCGCAGTCAGACCGTTTTGCCTACGATTATTTCGACATGGCAAGACATGAAGGAAGAAAATATTTTATCGTATTTTCTTATATACTAAATACATATATTATTATATGAAAACAGAGCTCAGTGACGAACGATTAAGTAACAGTAGGAATTAATATTAGTCGGTACCCTTAGGTTTAAAACATAATATGAAATTATTTGATCAGGTGACAAAATCGAAATCTTTTCAAAGAACTTTCCAAACGTTTGGTAGAATCTACTCGTGATCAGACGGCTGGTTTGTTCCTTGCACAGAGAATCGGCATAGCCATTCAACGTGGCAATGCTGCCAGCCTTCTGGGCACGTTCCCCTATTGACAAGGATGACGATGAGTTCTTTGACGCCGTTTAGTTTTTATTTATGTAAGTTTTCATGTTAGTATAGTTAGAGTTTGTTCTTATATTAGTTTTAATGGTGACAAATATGTGCCCATCCATTTAAATATGATTTTAAATCCATTTACCCTTTCCAGATAAATGTGTCTCAATCCTTTTTCTGTAACAATCTATACCTCCACGCTTTCGCTTCGGGATAGGTTATATACGAATAATTATATATAAAACAAAGTATTTCATTATAATCTGTTTATAAATATCACTAAAACTTACAATTTAATTGCTCACTTCCATAAATTGGTACTTACAATTTATTTCGAGGATTCAGTTGTATCCTTTAGTAGCTAAGATTTATATCTATCTACGTATAGATGTAGCTATACTAACGAGCATTACGAAATACCTACATTAAGATGGCAGTAAAGATTTGCTAAGTGCTCAGTTATATTACCCAATAAGGCAAATGGTTCGGTCGAGTACATTGAGATACTATATTGAAACAAAGTAAACCAAATAGACATGTTTAAAATGAAGAGTTATTTGCCTTTACTCGGAGGAAATAAGCCGCAAAAAGATTGAATAGTTAAAATATCTGAAAATTTTGCATCCGTTAGTACTATTTACTTAATAAAAAAGTTGCAAAAAATTTTTGGGTGAATGATATGGAAAACCTTTTTGTTTAAAATATTTTGTTATGCCTTTCGAACGTGTAACATAAAACTTTTAATTAATACACCATTTTGTTTGTATTCTAAAAACCACTGGCAATGCAAAACTTGAAGTTCTCCATTTTAAAATGCTTTCGGCATTCAAATAGCCGTTTGTTTTTCAAACATTCGCGCGTAAAATTCACGTTCGAAAAAGGTTTGATGTATTTTTACTTATACCAATTTGTTTTTCAAATTCGTCCCAATTACATTTAACACTGGCTGCACACGTTTTCACAAAAATTTAAGAGCCATTCAAATTGTAGTTTGTTCAGCCGATGACTGTTCGATTTCCAATTTGAACGACGATACGTTATTTTATGAGTGATTTTAAATTTCGATACGCTTTTTAGAAAATCCTTTTACCGTAAGATTAATTTTACGAAAAACTCTTTTGAATTTTATTCCTTTAGAGAACTAAAAAAAGGATTTTCTTTTTTAAAACTGCCTCGTTGGCCTAATGGTGCTAAGCGCGACGGCTACGCTAGAGGTCTTGGGTTCGATTCCCGAGTCGACCAAGGTGTTATTGGGTTTTTCTATGAAATTCAGAAGGTCGGAGTTTGGATTTGTGCCCGGTTAGTGGCAATAGGCTCGCTCCCTATTACATGGGACCTAAAACATATCGGCGAATTGTGGGTGTTGTACATTATACACATCTGCCTACCCCTTCGGGGATACAGACGTGATGATATATTATATTATGTATTTTCTTTTTATAAATATCTTTTTCATTCAGGTGACTAGTAAATCTTACTAATAAAATAAAAAGCCAAGTAAATCTCACTTCCAAGGATTAAGCTCGTAGTTTCTGAGTAACAAGACTAAGTTAATTCTGGTAGACTTAAATAAAATCAGGAAGACTGGCCTTAAGAAATAGTGGCTTTAAGGACTGGACTTTGTTAGTTAACTGTTGACGGGTTGTTTTGTCATCTGTAACGAGGTTTATGTTTCTCAAGGCGCACTTACACGGCCAACTTAAATTGCTTTTTCAGTAATTTTAAGAGTAATGAAACGTTCTCTCCACAACGCTGCACTTCACGAATTATGATATATGGACAGTTAGAGGTAAGTCATTCGGTGAAATAAAAATCACTGGTAATGGAGTAACACTTCTAAATAAGCTGCAATTTAATACAGAAACATTTTTTTACCACTACAATCCATTACCAGGTATATCCATTTCCATTACTTATAAAAAAAATAATACAAACATCCAAATTGAGAACCTCCTCCTTTTTTAGGGGTCGGTTTAAAATAAATCCAAACTTTTTTTTTCATTAGTTGCCGTCATGCAAGCAATAAGCTCAAGAAAGTTGCTCTCGTCTTCTGCTCGTATGAACATAACGTTTATGAGTCAGGAGATACTGTAGTCACAGTCACTCGCTACTTTTCCTGTCGCGGTATTAATCCCGGATTGTGACAGGCCTCGCTTTCTTCCTAAGCTTTTCACTTGCCTTAATCTTTTTATTTTCCGGTATTTTTTATTCCTTATTTAACGGATAACTGTTTAAGCCGTCTAGTCTACACTTAATAAAATAACATTTATTTATAGTTTAGATGGCTTTAGAAGGTTTTATTACGATTAGAAAATGATTCAAATAAAAAATCATGATAATAAAACTACCCTAGTCGAGTGTTGAGTTATAAATAGTGTGACTAATCCGACTTTGTTTTATATTTTAAATTTATCATGATCATCATAAACAGCTCTTGTCATGTCACTACTGGGCAAAGGAATACTTTAACTTAGGCTACAAAGTAGCACTTATTAAACGTCAACAAAATACAAAAAGGACAGCACCCCAGGGGTCGGTTCATATCCGGCTTGGTCGACCGAAAGTCTAACAACCAATCACAGCGCTTAGAATTATATAGGACAAGACATTACCCAATATTTGTGTTGATCAACGTTCCAGAAATCGGGGGCTATGTTTAAATCTTTACTTGCTGTAAAGTTCCAAAGACGGTTGGTAGTAAACAGAGAGCGAAGGCTTGAGCCAAACTAAGCCTATTGTGGACATCTTTTGTGTTCTAATGGAAGTTTGGACTCAAGATTTAGAGGTTTTATTCGTGTGAAGTGTTTTATCCTTTTCCGTTGTTTTTTATTGTGTATTTTAGTTGACGGTAGGCGTGGTTGATGATTGTTGGGTAAACAACAATTTGTCTCAGAGGTTTTAGCAACTAAAGACCAGTCTTTGTGTAATGTGCGTAAAATTAACTCTGTAACTTTGATGAAATTATGAAAAAAAAAAATACGTTTTTTATTATTTTTATTACAAATGTTTTGTGATTTTTATCACTTTGGTTGTTTATCTAATATAACTATTCCATATGCGAATACAAATATTTGTATCTAGATTTCCCGCCCCATATTTTTAAACAAATATTTTCACGAATAATGAAATCAAAAATCGCCTAGATATGAACAATACATTTGACATATAAAACGATCATTTTATTTCAAAAAGCTTTCCCTCACACAAATACGACTGACAATGAGATTCATCGTATCTTTACACATCTTTGACGCTGGACATTGGCCTCCATACAAATGGAACCCTTCCGCTTAAGCCTCTCTCACTTAGTAAGCCTTTCGTCCATCATTTGAAAAACCCTTTTTCTATCATTTCCCTACTATCAACAAAGATGAAAAATATTTTATTCGCATTTCGAAACGTATAATAGATGTCCGTCTTTTACGCATCGTCATTCTGAAAACAAAAGACGGAGCTGAGTCTTCATTCTAAGTTTGAGAATGTTTTTGTTTGTTATCATTTAATAAAGAGATTTAAACCTTTTTGGAACAGTTTTTTAAACTGTCAGTACCTATATACATTTTACTGGATTTTTCATGACGTGTTATTGACGTGCTATTTTACCTCTAATTCAGAAATAGTTCAGTAGTTAGTACTAATAGTGACTTTGGAAATATAAATCGTAACAAAAAAAAAAGATTTGTTTCAAGTAGGTATGTAAATAAATACAGGCGCTGCGATCTAAGTACATAATATTATCTACACAAAATTACATATTTCACGTAAAATAATCGATGTAACGTAAGAATAAGCAAACAGGCAAACATTCGCTTCTTGAGGTGTTAAAAATGCATGGGAAACAATGGCTCGATCTTTCTTCCTGCTCGTACAGTTTCACAGAAAAGGGATTGATGGATGGAGCCCGTCTGTCTTTGTCTTCTAAAATAATTCATTGTCTATACCGTACGGAAAGTTAAAAGGTAAACATCTTTAGAAGTAGACTTGGCTGTGACATATTGTTGTTGGATAAGAATGAAGTCAAAATATCGTTACCCTTCTGGTTCGTATAATTTCTTTGAGGTGCATGTTTTTCTAACTGTATTAATTATATGCATTAGAAATAATTATTAAATACCATATTTATTCGTATTATTTATTTATTAATTTTTAAGAATAAAACTAACTAAACACGATCATAAGACCTATGTGTTGAAACATGGAAAAGTTCCTTGTTATGTTCAAAATTCTAAAAATGTAGGCGTGAAGCACATAACTTATATCCTGTCATTTACAGGGATTTCAATTGAAACGAATATTAATACGAATTTTAGCCTAGTAACTCAAAGTACCAAGAATACCATTAATCTGCCATCTAAAAAAACTCCAACAATAATAAACAAATAACATCTGAAACAGACGCCGTGTTTCGTAAAACGTGTGTAAATAATAAACAACCTATTTTTTCGTAAAAACATACGCGGCCTGATTCCCATGGCTTGGTTATTACAATATGAACAATTCAATTTTAAACTTCAATATTATTCTTGTGGCTTATCCATTATAGCATTAATTATTTTAAAAGGTAATGTAAACATTATCTTTTTGTAATAAGCTTTTGCATGTTAAAGTAAATAATCTGGCTTATCATTTCATGATTTTATTCCTCACATTGTATTTATTTGTCAAAAAACATAACTGAAAAATAAATGAGTAAAAAATTATGTTGAAATGCCTAAACTAAGTCTTTAGAATTTTGTTGTACTTTCAGTTTCAACACTCATAAACTATTAATTTCTTAATGGACAAGAATGTTTAACTCGCCATAATAATAGATCATATTTTTACACATCAAATGTGATTCAGTATTTCTATCCTACAGTTAATGGTATTGACGCAGACACTCAAACTAAACACACAACACAAACCCAGGCCTGTCTCTGATTGACGCGTATCTCGATATTCTTGAGATCAAACATAGTTACACGAAGAATACTCATTCTATAGCCGAGTATATTTCAAGGGCTCTCAATAAACACTCGATGTATATCGAAGCGCTATTGTTCAAATATGCGACCGTGAAAGGGTCGTGCGAAGTACTAGTAATATTACAATTTGTATTAGTTGGTTTACAAAAGGTTAAATATTGAGTTTTGCATACCCTTTATACCTATTTTGATAAATCGTTTGTTTTTTCATGAAATTTTTTGTTAGCTTGTATTGTGGCCTGATTAGCTTTTTTCCGTCTTTGGCTCTTTAGGCTTATATTATTAATATCTTGTCATCCATAGTTGTATTATATGTTATTATAGTTATCTTCAAAATGGTTATTTAAACAGAAATGGCGTATAATAGCATCGCTTGACTGTTGACGGCGTATAAGTGAGACGTTGCTATATGCAATGTAGCGCGCCGTCTCTTTCCCACAACGACATAGTCACTTAATGGTTTAGGTGTTCATGGTAGAAGTGCAGGTCTAATTACAAATCGGATGCTCTGATAATACACAATTAGTCGTGTTACGGTGTTAATTGAAATATAGTACGATCAATAGGTAATTACCGAACAGTAATCTCGAATTAATTCATTCGTCCATACATAATTTATAACGAGCATTCATTATTCAATTAAAATGGGATGTGACTGATTAAGGAATTAACGAAAAATGGATCTATGTAATTAAAAAAATCACAGCTTCAAACAAAAACACGCCATTTTTTTAATCCATCATGTTTTTCGATCGTTTTGCAAATGAAAATTACAATCGGTGTTATAAAGGTACTTCTTCTTCTTAGCGTTTCGATCAATGGCAATACTAAATTTTCCCGGACAAAAACTCATTTAAAGAGTCGGCACTATTTCCCCAATATGTCACATTGTTGAAAACTCATTTACCGACCATTGTTCGTGGGCAGCGGTTTTCACTTATCACAGGTTTCCCATCAATAAATAAAATTAATTTAGCTTAAACAAAACACTTTCTTTTTCAACTGTTTCAGTAATTTAAATTCAATTGCTTTGAGCAATTAACGAAGCCAACCATGGATTTGATGGATTGGATGACAATCATCCAAACTAAACATGTATGTAAAATTGCAGCGTAATTGGTAACACGGAAATGGTTTGGTTTGAACTGAAAGTTCAATTTACAAAGTTACAATGAACAGTGGAAAAACACCAAATTGAATAATATAGTTTACAACGAAAACCAAAATAAACAAAATTAAGGTTCCTTCATATATATATGCTCATTTGGTTTCAATGTTATTTTTACTTTTAAAATTGTAAAGTATAAGTTATTTTTCGTTTTCTGCTAAACTGTGTTCCTTTGTCGTGCTAAACATTTTTCCATTATTTCATAATTGCTGAGCAAGAAAAATTTCGCCATCTAGTTTTAGTACAGACATTAAAGCCTCTTTTAGCATTAAGCGAGACAATAAATATTCGCAACTATTGCTAACTAGTAGATAAGTGACTGTAAGTGGTCTACATAAATAAAAGCTTTTTCTCTAACTGCTCTTCTTGTCAATTAGACTCAAAGGACTAGAAGTTGTACGGCTCGAAGGTTAGCCCCGTTTTTCTGAAGGACGAAACAAACAATTGGTATATTTATCTTCGCGAAAAGTCGGGATCTAAAACCTTAATACATACAGCTATAAAATCCGTGAAAAGTAGTTTCATTTCCATGTTTTACATTCGCGTAAATCTCAGAAAGCAATATTAATTTATCTTTTTCCATATTGCGTGTACAATTTAGCAGTTGTATAATAATATAAAATTGTTAATTCAAATTCAAATCAGTCAGTACCTATACATTTTAAATATCATGCGTATCAAACATTTTAATCTTAAATGTCAATCACAGTGTTATTTGTCAGGTTAAGCGTGTTATCGATTGTTTTTTATTGTAATTGATTAACAGTATCATTGTGAAGAAGGTAGTTATAGCAAACAAGTATTATTTCACTGAATAAATGCTGATTTTCTTAAATGAACATCTTAATAATTTAATCTCTAAAAAAAAAGTGTATATTCTCGTATATTCAAAACCTAAAAAAAGAATCATAGAACTACGATAAATCCTTTTAGTTTGGTTTTTAAACGAATATTGTGGGCTGCAAAGGTTGTCAATCAACCGATTCAATAGTTTGACCGTTCCATCTAGCGCAGGCTGCAAAATATTGGATAGAAAGACGAATAACTTTACAAAAGCCACGGTACGAATTGACTCTATGCTTGTTTGAATCAGTCCTTTGTGTAAAAAGTCGAATTAAAAGACGAAATCTTTCAGGATTTAGTCTGTAAAATATATTATCATTTCATTCTACTTAAGAGTTAAATATGAAGCTTCATAAATGAAAGCGGTATTAAGATAAATTAACAAAAGAAAATCCGAGACCCATTTTCAAATACCACATAAAACACAAAGAAAGATTGTCGAAACAAGTATCTATCACACAGACACTGTCAACGTAATACGGGCTTACAAACAAAATTACCCAGTCGTATCATAACAAAAGAGGGCTGGTCCTTCCGTTAACAAATTTGGTCCTTTTGTACGTCAAACTGAATTGTATAAATCTTGTGTGAAAAAGTTTTTGGGATGGAGTTTTTGCTTCCTTTTTGTGAGTGGACATGTGTTTTAGGTGTTAAAAAGAGTAGGAAAATCGTTTGAAAGCCGCTTATAAAACAGTGAACTCTGTTGGTTTTTACGAAACCTAAATTGATCTTAAAAATAAATGACTTAAATAACCTGTGCATTGAATAGATGAGTGACATATAAACACAACATGCTTAGTTGTGAAGAGTAAAGCAAGAAATATTCCATTTTAATACAATCGTTTTCTCAATTCCTACGTGCTAAAACCAGTATGAATCAAATCAAGCATGAACTTCAATAGTAAAATTTCAATACTATAGAACACTCCGTGACTTTTAAACGTTTTCGTAAAATCACTATCCGTTTGAAGATATGACTGGCTGTTACGTAATATTATTTTAACCGATGATTTATTCCCCTTTTTCAGTGTTTCTTTGATTTTTATGAGAAATTATATTCAAAAGTTATTATTCTTCGGACGTTCAATGAAAACAAATTTAGTTTTATTTTCTTGTTTTGATGGACAGCTATAATTAGGGCAGCGGAAAAAATTCAAGATGTTTCCTTTCGGAGAATTATTTAAGGAAAGGCACACGATTACGACTGCTAACCGAATTTGAGGAAATACATGGTAGCGATTACCTCATAATGATATAATAATATATTGTTAATATATTGTTTTTGTTGATTTTTGTTTTTTTGGATCTTAAGGTTTTTTTATGGAATGCCCGAAGATTTTTCTATGAATTTATAATTTTGCTTTTTTACGATTAAAGTTACGAAAAAAGTCAACCATAAGTACGCTGTACCTAAGAATGACTTTTTAACCGACGAAAACAGAGGAGGTTCTCAATTCGACGCGTATATTTTTTTTTTTTTTTTTATGTATGATCACGCATATCTTTTTACTGAGTAGTCCGATTTTGATAATTCTTTTTTTATTGGAAAGGGTATACTCCAAAGTTGGTCCCATATAAATTTGAAAAAAGAATTCCCACCCTAAGGGTGGAAAAACAGGGGTTAATTGATTGTTCACGCACTGATCGTAATGTATTACCACGCGTAACTTTTTACAGAGTAGTTCTATTTTGATAATTCTTTTTTTATTGAGTAGGCTATACCTAGAAGTTGGTCCCATATAAATTTGGAAAAAATATTCCAATCCTAAGGGTAGAAAAACAGGGATATATTGATTGTTCACTAACTGATTGTAATATATGACCACGCGTAACTTATTACAGAACAGTCTGATTTTGATAAATCTTTTTTTATTAGATAGGGGGTTATACCTTGAAGCTGGTCCCATATAATTTTACTCTAAGGTTGGGAAAATAGGGGTGATTTATTGTTCACTCACAGATTTGAATACTAAAATAAGGTAGTTAGCTATTTTAAAAATAATAAATAATTCAGCATGTAGCAATTAGTATATAATAGCCACAAAAAAATATAAAATAAAAACTTTTTAACAAAAAAATTAAACCGCCGAAAACACTGAAAAGCAAAAAATAAGAAACCTTTTTTTATTTAATCTTAAAAACTAAGTTCTTAAACGAATGTGAGTATACCTAAATAATTTTGAGGCGGCGCCAAACTATCAATTAACAAAGATCACAAAATTACCTTAAAAATAAAGAAACAACCAAATCAAAAACGCTATATACTATAATTATATTCTTTACTTACCACCTACTAATTCCATTGTGGAAAGCAAATAAAAGTTTTGAGTTCGAGATTATCAACTTAACAATGCAATGAAATCTCAAGCGATAAAAATTAAAGTTTCTAAAAAAATTAAGTACCAATATATCGTAATTAATTAATTTGCCTGTTTGGCGCCGACTCGAAATTACTTAGGTATACTCACATTCGTTTAAGAACTTAGTTTTTAAGATTAAATAAAAAAAGGTTTCTTATTTTTTGCTTTTCAGTGTTTTCGGCGGTTTAATTTTTTTGTTAAAAAGTTTTTATTATTAAGGTAAGTATATACAGATACATAAACACTGGGTTCAAGCAGGCTCTAGCCAGTGTGAGAGACGAGACCGGGGTGTCTTTAGTCGACGAAAGTCCAACATATCCATTCAAGCCATAAGTTTTAAACAAAAGAAAAAAACCATACCAATAAAAAAGTTTGTGATATGATTCGCAATCGTGTGACCAACCTTACAGAAATTGAAGACAAATATTGAAGGCCGAAGGCATTACTTCTCTTGTTTCAGAGCTGAAATTATTTATCGCAATGTTGGTATTATTTCGGTCGAATTGCTTCTTTAGCTGTTTTGTCGAAATCATTTTAGTATTTAATGTTTGAATACCATCTAGTGGTTTTATATTCCTTTTGTTCTTAAATTGGAGGAATTGTGCCTTGTAATCTTTGCATTTATTCATGTTTAGGTAATTCACGTTTTGTCTTGTTATTAAATCAATTTACTGTGAATGCGGAATGAAATTATTTTCATAATGCACGCTTTATTTTAAATTTAATCAGTAGATAAGTGTATCATTATAAATGATTAATTGCCATAATATTATCATAATTATATCGTTAATTAATCATTATTGTAATGTCAATCAAATGTCAAGAAACTGGTAGGTCATCTAGTTTATAAATAGATATAATTATAATATGCAATACAACTCAAAATGCTATTCTTCAATAAATTAAAACTATTTGTTGGCACACTATGTCAATTAAAAATACTATCAATTAAATGTCAATCTTCAAATTATTTACAAATCAAAAATGTTAAATAATTATTATGCAATTTGAAAATAGAATTTATCATTTATTAGGCATATATAATCAAAGAGTACTTACAAGTTAATGTATTTGCCAAATGACCCGATCGAAATTTGAATTAGTTGTTTTTATTTAATTTATATTCAGCCAGACTGAATAAAAATAACGTTAGTTCTTACATTATTCCTAATTTACTCGATAAAGTAGCGTGTTATTATAATATAAACATTATATTGCGAAGTTCCCAGAGGATTTAAATAGCAGGGAATTTCATTTGTTACAATCCCTGCTTTCGCTTCGTTTATTTTCATTTCTGCTATATTCCCATGGCTTTGTACACCTTTTAGAATGAAATATTAATATTTTTGAGGTTTATGACATGCGTTAGTCGATAAACACGAAAATAAATGAAGCCACAAGTGTAAAAAACAACTTGTTATTTTACGGAAGGTAAATAGATAATGAAACTGAAATTGTGGGAAAATCTATTTAAGCAAAAAGATGTTAATTACTTTAAATATTCAGTTTATTCGTTAAAGAAATTCTAGAATTAGAATTAGATTCAAATCTACTATCGCAATTATCCAACCAAACGTAGATACATCTCGTATCTAAACGCATATCTAAAACAAATACTCGATTTTGCAAATTTTACACATACGCCCACAAAAAACATGCATTCTATACTTGGCATATTTTGTGGGCACGAGGCAACTAAAAATAGCTCGAAGTAACAGTTACCTCGAATATTTTAGGAGATAATCGCGATCCGACTGTATAACATTGTTTAAGGATTGTTACACACTTACTTCATATAGATTAGTTGGCGATTAGATGACGCGCGTTCTTATTGCGTTTTAGAGTCGACTTGCTCTGCGACTTGTGAATTGTGATAGTTGACTACAAGATTTTAGAGATAGAGTTATTTATAAATTTTAAGCTGTGCATTTAAATGCAAATGTAAACATTATTTATGGTAATATTATATTAATACCCCTCGATTAGTAATTTCAATTATTTTATGATGGAGGTTCAGTTTTTTTTTAATTTTACTTCAAATATGAGCTAGACACAGAAGCATATTCAAAAACACTCATAACTATAACAATCGTGAAATTTGCAGTCAATCGGAAACGCAATTGTATGGCCAGCCTAAAGAAGGCAAAACTTTTGCTTTTCAATAAATAATGTATGCGCATAAGAATTGTTTCTGTGACGTAATCCAGGGAAATTCGTACCTTCATTTTATTACGCTGAATTGGTAAATGATACCGAAGAGCATGTATGAAGGGAATAATGACAGTGGATGAAGCGAAACAAGTATGTAAGGATCGTAGCAAGTGGTCTCTGCCTACAACTACGGGAAACAGGCGTGATTATATGTATGTATGAATTGGTAAATTTGTGTATTCATATGAGTAAGTGAGTATTTTTTTGGCTTCGTGTCTATCTATATTTATTTCAATGGAATGGTAATTTGTTTAGATTTTAGGGAAAACGGTTTTTTTATTAAATTTTGTCGAATAGACAGGACATACGTTTGAGTGATGTTTTAGATTAAAATGCTTAATAGTGTAGCGTAAAATGATATATTTCTAGTTTTTTCGTATCAATCTCGTTTGGTATTCGTATTAGTTTCATTTTGTATTTTAGTCCTGTTCCATGTTAACAGCATTTAGTTTTATTTCCACAATTTTTTTTTGATCGTTTTATGTTGAATATTCAAACAAGCTTCATTAATCACAAAATTAACAATGACTCGCATAACAGAATAATCAACCCAAAACAACGACTACTCATTTTAAAACAATTATGAGAAACATCAAAACAAATAAAACATTGGCCATTAATAATTATATATAAAAAAAAAAATGAGTGAACAGAAACCAAAACAATGTGTAATTAATAAATCTCAAGTTACCAACATAACAATATTTATATGTCGTACCAACTTCATAACTAATTAACCCTGCAAAGTCCAGGTGGGTAGAATATCCGAAACACCTGTTACTGTATCCGCGGATATTCGAGGAGATATAAAACGATGGAATTACCGCCATGATTCCATTTGGTCGTTAAAGGGGCTCTTATTGTTGTTACTACCTGAATCTGAGATTCGTTGATTTAAGTGTAATTCATTTTGATAAATTTTCTTTGTACCTAACTGTGTGTGTCAGGCAAGCTCTTTTATTGTACTGTCTGAAATTAAATCTGTTAGGTAAAATCGAAGAAAAGCATACAAATTTTGGGCTTAAGTTAAGTTATTAACCATTTTTACGAAATAGTCTCAAACGAGTACTTTATTTTCTTTACACTGAATTTATGTGCTGCGTGTATTTCTGAATAACGTATTAACTTTATATAAGATAGGTTTAATATAATGACATGCATTCTTAAAACTTAACTTTGATAGAAAGCCAAACACGATACAAGCTCATATTTATAATTATACTAAAACATAACAACGTCCATCTCATAGCAGTAATACCATCTAAAAAGTCATCTCCACTACGAAATAGAGACATAATCAACGCGGACACGTCGAAAGAAATATGAAACAAAAACCAACACATTTATGCGACACTAATTAACCCTCCGTATGCGGCTTCGAATATAATATCCGCGTCACGAGCGTCGCATTAATCGCATCTCATATCCGCAATGTCGTTAGAGTTATGGCCATTTTATTTAGTTACCGAGAGATGGAGTTCATTTCATTTCAGTTTTGTGGAATGTTTTGTACGGTATTATCGTGACAAACAACAAGGGGCTCGTGGCTAAGTAAGCCGTACGGTTTGACCGAAAATACAGGTTAAGCCGCTCGCCGCAGTTGGTCCGTGGATGGGTGACCATTTATAACATACCGAGACCCCTCCGTGATTCGGAAAGCACGTTAAACAGTAGGTCCCGGCTGTCATACATAGATCTTTGGCAGTCGTTAAGTCAATTCTGACAACCAGTCTTACTATGGGATACCGTGTTTCCCAGTAAAATGGGTTGTGGAGGTCAGATAGGCAGTCGCTCCATGTAAAATACGGTATTCAGCTGAATCCGGTAGGACTGGTAGCCGACCTCAACAAAGTTGTGAAAAGGCTCGGGAATGATGATGATATCTTGACAAACAACATTTAATAAGAAGGTGAAAATATGGCGTTGAAAGTAAAAGTAAATTACCAAGTGACATCTGTCAATTTGATATTTGGCACTCATTTGTAAAGTCCGTGAATTTGTCAGCGCTAGGTCAGTCTTAATTTGGCAGATCATATTAGTGTTTTATTTTTCTATTCTTATTTATCGTCTGTTTTAATATTGGAACTACAAAATCGTTTAATACTTTCTCAACATTGTTCATTTATTCCTGTAATCTCTGGATATTCATTATTGAATTAAATATAAGCTGAAAATATTTTGATACTAATTATTCCTGGTATAATTTGGTTTCACGTCTTAGATTGTATTAAAATACTGATCAACTTCTATTTAAAGGTTCCAAAACTCGAAGAACATAATATATTTTTCACAAAACTTGGAATTTAATGATAAACAACGGTAGGTATATCATAATTATACGTCAGTTGCCATCACCATTCCTGTCAGACCATAATGACACGGGTTAGGCCGCGGATCGAGCGTAATTGACGTCCAAATTATGACGCTCCGATTGTACGCAATATTAATGTCAGTTAGAATCAAACGTCGAAATCAAAACAGTAAGGTCAATGAATTAGGCTGAATGTATAAATGCCTACACGTGTATAGGTACCTAATATTATAACGAGTCATTGTTCAAGGCAAAAAAAAATAAAACGAACTGTTTTTTAGTTCGTCATTTAATACGTTATTCGCGACGACATTTTATATAACACTCCTTTTTGGGCAGTCGTGTAAAAACAAGCAAATGTTAGACTTATTTTTTGACATTAAAATATAACTAACTAGTATTCGCAAACGACTTAATGCTCAGCTGTAAATAGAAGATCATTATAACAGTTCCATCGGAACAAACACTAATAGTATCATACATATATTGAAAGCAAATACTGCAACATAGAAACTTTCACAATGATATAATGCGCTCTGAAAAATTCAAAGCATAATAAAATATGAAAACAGTTCTTGAATGTCGATATGAGAAACCGCTGACCGTAGACAAACGATGATATTGAAATATATTGAAATTCCTGCGACCTCATATTAGCTTGTAACTATATAAGAGAATATGGGCCTAGTTTCATTCAATAGGTAGGCTGAATAGATGAAAAATAAAACATTGAATTGATCAATACAAAGGCAATCTATTGTACCTAGGTACTAGAGTCCGCACGGATAGAGGACTGTTGTGGTGCTTAATTACCGTATTTGCTAATAGTTAATATGTATAAGTATATGTTTTATGTGCGTCATTATCTGTAACTCTAATATCTGGATACTTATAACATTAGGTTAGACTGTAATCTTTAGATGCTGACCTCATAATTGCTCTCGGGAATCATTTTAATGATATTTTCATTTTATACCACGACAGACTCTACATGAAACATTTTTATTAAAAACCAATCCGCAATATGTTCTAGCATACTAATACCATAAAAACATAGAACAGATACAAAATAAAGCCAACCAAATATATCAAAAATATGGTAACAGATAATCCTAAAAATAAAAGTCATAGATTCGATTCCACCAAATCCAATATGTAGTGACATTGTTTCATATTGAAAATATGTTACGCAAAAAATGATACCAACTCACAAAAAAAATAATCCCAATATTAAAACCATTCGGCATGTGAGATAAAAGAAAATATATTATCCAAGGGTAGGGTAAGGTACTTACAATTTTCCACAGAGACTAATAAATGTGACTATGCATGAAAAGCTGACGAAACCTTATATCTGGGAAAGTCGTATTGGATAATTCATAATATTTGGAATGGATTTATTCAATGCTATTTTTACAGTAGGTATCTCTTGGGTAGTTAAGTGAGTATCTAATGGCAGGCCAAAAAAGTATTGAAATTTTATTACCTAACTGTCACACATTTGTGAAGAATTGTCTTTTTGTGATCGTTGTTGTATAGTTCTACTGCCTCAAGCGATAAATAACCTTTTTTTTTTATTTAACTAATTCCGAATATTTTCATATTTATTCACAAACCTCACATAATTCAATACTAAAATTAGCCAAATTGGTCCAGCCGTTCTCGAGTTTTAGGGAGACTAAGGAACAGCATTTTATTTTTATATTTATAGATAGATAAGTCATATTTTAGTCTCGGCGCAAACGAACCTACTTTGTAAGAAGGCTAGACAGAAAATTGGAGTTTAAATAAATTAGTATCTAGAAGGTATATTAATACTACATGATGTTAGCTAATTAAGTCACGATGTTGAAAGCCTTTTCTCAGACAACAATTCAATTATTTACCTTCACTGAGCTTATAGAGTTCCAAGAAAATTTTTGATTATAACTAGGGCCTGAAACCGTTTGGTAAATAATAGCTTTTCAGAAAATGTCAATACATGCTTCAGACGTGGTCGTATTTCTAATATCCTTGCTATATAAATACATAATAGCTATTCAAACCGGATTATGTTCGGGTAACTAGTGAAGACACCTGTACCTTTAAATTCGATCCGATCATATCCGAATTACCGTATCCGAAAATTCTCCCGGTGTTTCGGATATTTCATTTTGAGATTTTTAATAATAGTAATTTATGTTTAATGAATTCGTACAGAAAAGGCTGGAGTCAGAAGGGGATCTTTGCCTAGCGATGGGAAACTAAAAAGGTTACTTAAAAATAATAAAAACATAAAATAAAGGTGAGCTTTCTTCCTCAATGTTGATTTAGATAATGCATTTTTAATTAATACGAGCTATCGAGACTGTTTAAAGATGCCTCAGGCGCGAAACAAAATACTTTTATTTACAAACAAATTTCAATATTACATTGTTGCTTTCACATTGCTTGTTTTATTAATACAGATACAGAATAACATTGTAATACAAGGATAAATCTGATTAAAACCTCGTCAATCTCTGGAGAAATATAGAAACAAATATTCCTGTTTGTTGACTGATTAATCCCTTGTGAGAAGCAAAATGGTTCAATCAAGTGAATGACGAAAGAAACAAGTCATTTATAGGTAAATAATAAAGCTAATTGAAGAACAATAGATGGGTAAATTGGAAAGTAGCTTTAGAGTAAAATTTACGTTAAAAAAATTATGATGGTCTGGTATAGATAATATGAGAAGTACACGTGCGCAAAAATCGCGACAGACATTTAACAAAAAAAGGGTAGCCATTGCCCAGCAGTGGGATTTAACATGAGCTAAAATATGGCATGAGTTATTTTAATTAATTAGGTAATAAATACATATCTTTAATTGTTTTCATAAATTCGATCAACAGTTTTAAGTAAGAGCAAGAAACAACCTCATTGGCGTATATTGAATTGTAAATTAATTTAAAGCTCCGTTAAGTCTTATTTGCATTTTCATTTGCCACCACAAAACCGAAGAGTCATTAAATATACAGTATATCGAATATGTCGGCAACCACCGATATCCGATCAATTACCATTATTAAAAGCTAGCTCTTATCGTATAAAACTCGATGTATAAACACATTTGAGCGGATAATATCCGAACATAAAATTCGGGGCCCGTCCATAACAGTATGACATATCCGTAATCGAATCTGAAACCAATATCACATCCCTAATATACTAGCCCTTATATTACAAATTGTATGATACGTATTATAAAAATTATTTGTAGAATTTTATAAATGTTTTTATATATACATACATACATACAATCACTCCTGTATTCCCGAAGGGTTAGGCCCATGTATGTTTAGGTCCCATGTAATAGGGGGCGAGCCTATTGCCACTAACAGGGCACAAATCCAAACTCCGACCTGCTACTGAGAATTTCACAGTAAAACCCAATAACACCTTGGTCGACTTGGGAATCGAACCCAAGACCTCTAGCGTAGCAGTCGCGCTAAGCACCACTAGGCCATCGAGGTATATGTTTTTATAAATAATTTATTTTATAGAATAATTTATTGTATTTATAAATATTATTGACTGTAATGCATAGTAACGTGGTTTTACGGAATGCGATGATAATTGTTAATTGATTTAATAAATGTTCCAAGGTTCGAGCCAGAAGATTACCTTACATGGTATTTACAGAGAATGCGGACAAACTTGTAGAGATATCTGATACTCCTGTTGTTTAAAAGACTTTTAAAAGGCGGAGTTTCTTAATTCCATTGTTCTTTGTTCTAGGATATTGGATACATGATCTGTTAAGCTCGTCTATGTTTTCAGCTAAATACTCATACTTACATTTTTTATATAAATAATAATAACACAGGCAAAGTCACAGGTGGTAACTAGTATATCATAATAACATGAAAGTCAATGATGTCAACAGAAAATCGTGTTTACACCTTATTAAATAAAATATGAAGCGTCGATCGAATATTCGAGAAATTGCCTGACATATTTCGACATAATGATGAAAATTTCCAGCTTATTTTCTCGAAAGAGTGAGCAGTACACTTCAATAACGTTGTAAGTAGCTACGTAACCGATAGCCCGCGATATTGTTATTAATTGTTGAACACGGTTTAATCTCCGCTGGGTATTACGTAACTTGCGAGAGCCAAGCGATAGCAAAGCGATAGTATTTTACAGTGAAAATGTTTACAATTATAATTGCTTTTTAGTTTGTATAATACAAACTATGGTTCTGAGAGCAATTTTTACTGTTCTGACAAAAAATTAAACATTTTTGCATTTTTATTTTGCTTTCGTAGGTTATGTAAATCCGCTGCGGGTACATTATATTGTTTACTAACATAAAGTATTGCTATTTATCGTGCATGTTTAGTAGCTCTTACAACTGAAATGATTAACAGCATGCTTAAATCCGTAGTGTCCGTACTTTGAAATGAGTGCCTGACAATTGCAAATTCCTGTCTTTGGTAGAAATACAGATTATCGATTTTAAGCGCTATTGCTGAATGCACGAAAGCAATAAAGCATCTTATGCCCTCTGTCGCTACTTAACCCCTTTAAGAAAAGAGACAACATAAAATTTAGAGGTGACCTAAAACTAAGTCGTATTTGAGTAAATGTTAAGGAAAAAATAGTCACATTGATAAATGAGTGGAAATAAGTACTCTTTTTAATACAGACTTCCAGGTCACCACGTTTCATATTTATCGACAAAAATATGAAATTCATAAACATTTGTGACACGTCTCTAGGATTTTTCGTTGTACAAAATGTAGGATTGAATAAAGAAGGTCAGACAGAATGACAAAATGTAAGCTTACATAAATTACTTGACTAAAGTAAAAGTTTTTCTTGAGTTTTGTATTTTACTTTCGGCTGTTTTCGTACGTGCTTCGGTCGGGTTAAAAGAAGGTTCCATTTTTTCTTTAGACTATTATTATCATATTCACTTACTTGCTTGAACCGCGGCCCTAACATAAATAAGTTAGGCCATATGGTACATTTGTGAACTCAGAATTTTTAGTCAAACGAGATAAAGTATTTAATCGCAAAATAAACAATAAAAAAGTATCTTACAATATGCACACATGGTATTAGAAAACATTGGTGGATTATTAAACCACCAGACCGCAGTCCATCAGTTTTAAGTCACCGTAAAATTTCATGCTATCTCTATCACTTTGCTAAGTAAAATTGAGACAGACACACGAGAACGTCTTACAGCTAAGCTCCGTTGCAGTTTACAAGAGCAAGAATCAAATCTTCAAAACAAACAAGTTTAATCAAATTTTGATAACACGAACAATAGCAATACTCTTTCGATCAAAGGTTCTTATTCTGAGTACAAAAATAACAATTCCAAAAGGTTTCCAATGATCATAAAAGGGTCTTGCATGAGACAATAACTACCTTCCTATGTAAGGCATAAAAGCAAATGATACAGGCGATTAGTTTCAGGCAATTCGGTAAAAGGGTGCTAACTATGGCTGTATAAGGTTTTATTACGAAGAGGCTAAAAGGGTATAATATTGTTACTTGTACTGGCCTCTTGGCTACGTAATTCTATTTCTTTCGTTTTATTTTGAGACTAACTGTGCCTTGCGGTCTCACCCGCGTTGGTTCCTAGTCCTGTATCAAAGTATGTAAAATATTTTAAACATAGAAGTTGCTCAGTTTTGTCTTATAAAATTAGCTATCAGGAAGTGAAAATCTGGTCACAATTGGTCCAATCGCTTCAGAGTTTTAGCGGGTCATATGACAAACATTAAGTAAAATTATTTTGACGTAAGTGTCTTGTATACTTTCTTTTAGTATGTATTTAGTGAAAACACTTCACACTTCAGTTGAATATATAGAAGAACATAATACTGGTCAAAACTGATGTACAAAAGTAAACATCAGGTAACGTGATACAGGGAGCTATAGAGGATGCGCTTCAAACTTGAAGTCCAGAATGTGGAAATCCAAAACCAGACGAGTTCAGTTTGTATCCCAATATTGATGTGAAATAGATACGGGATACTTGGCTAGACGAAGAAGTGTTTTAAAGTAGTTTAGATTTAATAGGGGTTAATGAACTGACCGATCCTAGAATCAGTGTCCTTTAAACGCATGAATTTGTCTTGTTGGGAATTGATAACGGTTTCTTTATCAAGGATGTGATTGCATTCCAAAAAAATAGTAAACTTCCTCTTTCTTAATGTTCTGAGAGTATAAAACCCATCTTCAACAAAAAAAAAAAAATGGCTTTCAAGAACAGTTACAAGTTACAATGATTTTCGCCGTTGAAATGATAATCTAAAATTTATTGAGGGCCTAGAAACCGACCTTAACACAATAATAATATTACTATGTATAACATACAGAAAATGCTAAAACATTGTCCATTTCTTCGAAACCACAACGACAGGGCTCTCTGCAGATTGCTTGCATTACAATTGCTAAGTTCTGAATAAGATACCACATTGCTTCACAAATAGTGCTCGCATTTGTACCAGTTTATTTAAAAGGCAGAGCGTTTTGTATGACCATTTTGTTGATTGTGACTTTCACTTATGTAATAATAATAATTCCAGTCTATAAACGTCCCACTATTGGGCACAGGCCTCTTCCCATACAGAAAAGGCACGAGCATTGATCACCACGCTTGCTCAATTGCGGATTGGTAATTTCATATCCCAATTTTAGATTCAGTTTTCTTCACGATTATTTTTTTCACCCTTAGTCAGAAGTGAATGATTAAGAAAGTACATATAACTTTGAAAAATTACATTGGTACTTGTCTGGGTTCGAACTTGCAACCTCGTGCATACAAATCCGTTCATTGATCCGTTCGGCCACTACGAAATATTTTACATATTGAAATTAATTAATAGAATCGGTGGCCATTTACTGAAAGTAGAACGTAAATGTATAAATACTCAAAAATTAATTAAGGGCATTAAAACTGGAGTATTTTAATATTTAAATTGGAAGTTAATGTAGTATGCATTGCCGCATGGCGCACAGCGGTCATGCAAATGTATAGACTAAATTAAAAGTAAAATATTTTATCATAGTTATATTTTATTCTTTACATTTTAAAACACCTGACCAAGTAATAAAATGTAAATTCTTTTAAACGACGTACTCAGTTTAAAAGACAATTCGACCTTAAGTTGACCCGAACAACGCCAGTCAAAGTACAAAAATAGATTGTTTATACATGCATACTTCAATTAGCTGTTGGTATGCCAACATTTAATAAGAAATATTAACTTTTGCTTTACACTGTATACGAGAAATAGACAAAAAACTGATAAACGTATTTTTGAGAAAAAATGTCTTTAACCCTCGACGCAAAAATTGCGGTGTTGACGTGTCTGTCTGTGTGCGTGTCTGACTGTGGCATCGTAGCTCCCATTTGACTAAACCGATTGTGATGTGGTTCTTGTTTGCAAGCTACCGTAATCAACACGGTTCTTAGCTATAATTTATACGAAACTGTTGAGTTTTTGAAACAAATTTTTAATTTTCCTCAACGAATTTTTTTTTTTGTATTTTTTGTTATTTAAAGATAAACGGCTGCTAGCAATGCGGACTCTTTGCTTTATTGTGTATACTCTAAAGACTGTGGTTAAATTAAATCTGTTAAATCAAAGGTTAAACTTTGACATTGACATCTACGTGCTGTCAATGTCATGCTTAAGAGTCAGTATGTTGATTTTTGCAGTTGGTTTTTTACCTCTGATCTGTAAACATTATTTATTCTTCAACACCAAAATGTGTTAGTAAAATTTAATGAAATGTAGTCATTTTTTTTTGCTCCAAGGTAGAATTAAATTGCTTTGAAACGTGTTTTACCATTGTCTACTGTCATTATAATATACAGAATATTGTTCAAAGTAATATGAAACTACCTCTTTATCACAATTTTATTCAGTAAAAGAAAATATAATTGAAACTAAACATGTAACACTTTACCGACAAAATCGTTATTACAATATGGTAATGTTACACAACATATACCTACATAGCAGTTAACCTTCGAGTTAAAAATAACACATTTAACCAGATGTATGTTAAATCTTTCTTTCCTAATATAGATAAATATACATATGAATAACATACATGTTATATTTAAATAATTGGACTATTAGCGTTTCTATTTTAAAATAATCTTCGTATTTATGTTGGTTTGAATAATAATCGGCACAATACCTGCAGGTTTTAGTATGTATTTGAAAATGGTTGGCGAAATGTAGGAATTCGTTTGGGAATCGAAATATTATATTATATTATATTATTATATTATATTATTTGTGATTTATTCGAAGAATACTGTTTTGGTCAATATGGTTGTCTGAACAATATTATAATAAGAAACCATTTAAAAGTCAAAATCCGATTTTATAGTACCATACTACGCTAATTTAAATTTTAAAATCTGCCACCATGTTATAGGACTCCCACGCCATTACTACCGAATCTACTAAGATGAAAAAAATAGAAAACAACAAAAAACTATTTTTAATAAAAACTAGTTTCTACCTACGATTTTGTCCCCACAAATAAGGAAAAACAGACGAAAAACCCATAGTAGCATAATTATAATTGGGATCAAGAGTATCAAACAATCAACTAAGTACATCGCGGTCCACTGTTGGACATAGGTCTCTCCCAGGATGCCCCACATCAACCGGTCCTCCACCCTCTGAACCCAGGTCGATCCTCCTACCATCTTCAAGTCATTGGTCCATCCATATGGAGTCTTACACTGCGTTTGCTGATTACATTAAAAAGAGTATACTATATTTTAATTCAGATTATGATATACACATGTGTAGTATAAAAATATAAATTATAAACGACTTATAAACGTTTTTTTTATGCTGGCATCTTCCCGTATAGAGAAGGCATGAACTACAGATGAGCCGAATTTGATTTCAATCTGGTTTTGTTATGAAGTACCTAAAGGTGCTCCCTCACCGGGAGCATTCACGCGTATTGTAACATTATAGATTCGACTTTGAGCATTACGTTACTTATATTACAAATTTATATGTTACATTACACGCAAATGCTCGTTGCATTTGCGTGTAATGTAACTTATAGATTCGACTTTCAGCATAAAATACTTTGATGTTACAAGTTGTATAAAGATATTACACATTGTATCATTACAAGGTGCGCATTGTAATGCTCGGCTCTTCTCCTTCACTGATGTAATGCTCAAATCTGTAACGTTACATTACACGCGAATGCTCCCGGTGAGAGAGCACCTTAATAACATACAAACGTTTAAATCGATTTTAAGTATGATCTAATATGGATTTATCGTTGCACATGTTATAAATTGTACCTTTGTTAAATATTAATGGCGGAATACCTATGTTAATAATAGTAATTAAAAACATAATACTCTTATACAATTGCCGTATATCTTAGTCTATCAATCATTCATCATTCATACTTCTATAAATATTATAAAACTAAATCCCCTACTGCAATCGTCTGTCTGTTTGTCTGTCCGCGATAAACTCGCAATCCACTAAACGGGTTGTAATATGGATAGAGGTTTTCAATGTAAGTTTTGTGTGTATGTTACATTAATATTTTGTCTTCTCATGCGGGCGGATCGCTAGTATACCACAAATGCTATAGTTACCCTGTCTAGGCAAGCTTTCGCATCTAAAATACTGAACCGATCTTTATGAAAACCTTGTATGAAGTCAACTTACAATATAAGACTAAAGCTACTCGTGGTGATTACCTATACTCGCGAGTAAAACTACAAGCAAAAAATAGTTTAATATACGATACAAAGAACTAAGAACCAGCTAAGTAATTAAAACCACACAATCGACTTGTCATCACAACTTCGCAATTCACATCTTCAATTCAGAGGACAGTCAATCAAAATTCTATTTTAGTATATAATGCTGAGATATTACGTCACTCGTCTATTTCTGGTTGAGTACATTCATCATTCGACTATACTATACTAATTATAGCTGAGATTTAAACAAGAAACGCCTTGGATAGCTGTGACTGCAATAAGGAAGTAAAGTGTACAGTCGAGGGCAAAGTTTTAATATTGATAGCGGTCTTTTATGAAACGTTGTTGTTGTGATTGTTGGGTTGACTGTACTTTGGAATTGTTATTGGATAATTAATAATACATGAATTTAGAAGAGAACCGAATTAAATGAAATTTATAAGGGACCACGTCTGTGGTGTACCTTGTTTTGTATTGGTGACTAAAATAATGCTTGAAATTATGCCTTACTATAGTGTAAAGCGATTAAAAATAAAATAAATAACAAAACGTACAGTCGAGTTAAGAACCTCCTTCATTTAAAGTCAGTAAAAAATAAATGTTTGCATCTTTTATATTTTTAAAGTCAAAAGTTAAACGACTGACATTAGCATGGCATAAGCATAAAATATGTAATAAGTTTAATTACATATTGTTTATCCTTTGATATACCTAATCCGATCTTAATTAATATTTAAACAATGCAATTAAAATTGATTTACAGCTACCTAATTGAACTTAATAACTGTCACTAAGATTGGAAAACAATTGAAGAATGCTCTACAAATATTTGGTAGGCTATAAAACTATTTTGCCCTTTTGTCTAGCCCTTTCGGGAATTCATATTGCTTCATACATACAAATAGTAAATTTATTGAAGCCTTATTTAGACATCCGTTTTGACAAGCCTATTAAGTCGTAATAAATTCTATTACATACCTTATTGTGACACAATACAGCAATAAAGCTGTTATTGTTTTCTATTAATAAATAATGCCACGTTGGCCTAGTGGTGCTTAGTGCGCCTGCTATGCTAGAGGTCTTGGGTTCGATTCCCAAGTCGACCATGGTGTTATTGCGTTTTTCTATGAAATTCTCAGTAGCAGTAGTTTGGATTTGTGCTCGGTTAATGGCAATAGGCTCGCCCCCTATTACATGGGACCTAAACATATCGGCGAACTGTGGGTGTACATTGGTACACCTCTGCCTAACCCTTAGGGGATACAGGCGTGATGATATGTTATGTATTTTATGCTATTAATAAATAATACAGATTAGACTAGTTATGCTGTGCGGTTTACTGCTCTTAAGAATCATAGTCATGTTAAATACCCTATTATTTACCTTATAAACCTTGCTCAAAAAAAGACGTATCAAAAGCAAAAAGTTTTATTCAAATCTACGGTTTTCTGAGATTTGAAATTTAAAACAAAGAGACAAACTGTTCAGCTTTGTTACATTACTAAAGATAAAACGACAGTGTATAAATATGAATTAAAACAAAAGACAAAGGTGTAAGTCTCACAAAAGATGAATAAGTTATGAGAATAAGGCCTGGTTTAGACGATGCGAGGAGTATCGTGCGAGTAGCTGTACACTGCGGCACTTGCACTGTATGTTGTTGTAAGTGATCGATTATAGACGGCAATGTACTGCAACTTGTACGATTTTTCTCGCATAATCTAAACGAGCCATAAGACAACCTTGTCGACTTGTAGTATCGTACAAGTAGAATTGTTATTCATACTGCAGATCTTATAATTCATAATAATAGTTGTACTCGTCTTTGTAATGTGACTAATGTATTGCTTATAGTAATCGTATGATTGTGAGATCAATCTTAGGTGACGGAATTGTTTTGTCATTCACAAGTTTGATTTAAACGTAATTTATCGGGATACGATTTGCAGATGTAATGTTAATTGTATGTAGTAGTTAAGAAATCTAATTGTTTGTTTGCAAATTGTAAACTCAACACCTAAAGATTTTGTATAATTAAATAGATTAAGTATTGCTGAGTACTACAGGTCTACCTACTATCCCCCAGGGGGGAGGCCTTTGTTCAGCAGTGGACGTCTTCCGGCTGATGAAGACGATGGTGATGATAGGTCTACCTATAGTACCTACTCAGCAATACTTAATCTATTATAAGTATAAAGTTATAATGATAGTTTTGTCTGACATTCAGCTGTTTTCAGTAAAACTGGAAGCTGACCCTACATTGACAGAAAACTTATGGGTAGAAGTCAATACTACCATTTTTCTTTCTACTTCTAAAACAAGACATTAACGACAATTTTTTTTCGTCAGTTTGAAATTAATTTAAAAATTATTGTACAGACGAAATCGCGGACAAAAGCTAGATAAAAGGTATTTTGATTTTACATAATTTATCATTTGTAGGTTCTGTGGTCCCTTTAACTGGTTTTTAGTCTTTGTTTCAGCGAGGTTTAATGTCAGTTTGAGCGGCTACCTAAACCACGTTCGACCCAAAAGTTTTTTAATATCGCCAGCCATCTTGCCTGAGAAACTGGACAGTTCGATATCCGTCATTTATTTTATGTAGTTTTGGTCACGTGGACTATTTACTTCACCTAGACATGCGTACAATAGAATACACTTTAATACTAATATAAAATTAGTTTATTTCAGAAAGTATAGTATTAGTAATACTGTAAGTGGGAAGTAAGTCTGCCTATCTGTCTGTTACGCTTTTTTGGATAAACTGGTGAACCAATTTAGATACATGTTGATATTATTATGTAAACTTTATTAGAAATAGGACGTATACTTTTTGCCATGATCAACAACCACCACCACGGGGGTGAATCTGCCATTAACAGCTATTTTGATATACTTATTCTTATTTTTGAGTTAATGGTACTTTACTCTCGTAATAGCATTCGACTTAAATGAATACTTCAAACCTTTCATTTTAGCAATATAATAATAAAACAGAGTAAGTTTGTTGAAAGATAAAACACATAAGACGTAGGTATAAAACTATAGGACATACTAAAACGAAACTTGCCTTTAAGACGCTCTTAAAAGTTTGTCCGTCGCTAAGTTACTCTGAAAATGACAGACAGCAAAAGGCTTTACGAGCAGCATAAAGTTAAGTTGTGTTTAAATATTCGGTTATAAGTTGCACGCTTATATGCCTATCTGTTTTTTTATGTTCTTGCATTTTTTAACAAAATATACAGTATAAAGTATATGTCGGAGAGTGTAAAGAGGAGCGTCAAGGTTTAACCGCCTTGGGCGTATTCGGGATCAGATGTTGGCAGCACCGTGCAAGCAGTCAAATTTGACAGAGTGTGGTTTGACATCGGTTTCTCTTGTTAGCTTCTCGTGCATTCCGCACGAGAAGCTAACAAGAGAAACCGACTTCGCCGCGTTCCTTGATACATTCACGATGAAAGGGGAGCTGAACAGAAGGAGAGCTGAGCAACAACGACCGCCCGCCAACCCTATTCGTTATATAATATACATAACATGACATATCATCACGCCTGTATCCCCGAAGGGTTAGGCAGAGGTGTGCCAATGTACACCCACAGTTCGCCGATATGTTAAGGTCCATGGTAATAGGGGGCGAGCCTACTGCCACTAACCGAGTACAAATCCACACTCCGACCTGCTACTGAGAATTTCATAGAAAAACCCAATAACACCTTGGTGGACTTGGGAATCGAACTCAAGACCTCTAGCGTAGCAGACCCGTTTAGCACTAGGCCAACGAGTCAGTATAATATACAATATATATTTTTAACATAAAATCAAAACACGTTTTTTTTCTTTTGTTATGACAAAAAAAAAACAGGTATAAAATTGAATGAAAGTTCAGGAGTGGGAGCTAATGAGGTCACTCTTTTCTGATCTTGGCTGAGCAAAAAGGCGCGTGAAACCGCAGGGCACTGCAAGCGACTGATAACTTAGAATAGAAAGGGTCGAGCTTATAGATAAGAATCTAACTTGTAACCGGAAGCTTGCAAGGTTTTTATGACACGGTAGCAGCATTCTGAGTATATTGTGCTAATTAAATTAAAGATTATAAAGACTATTTATTGTATTGGATCACTCTGTAATGATAGTTTGTGTATGTTTAATAAATAAATAAATTTAAAGACAGTTCATAGAGTTATATGTTATGCACTTTCAGACAAATCAAAATGATAACACTTACTCGTAACTATAAAATTAACGCCTTTTATTTTGTGTACTGAAAATACAAAAAAAAAACATAAATTTGAATCCAATTTAGAACCTCTTTGAAAAATTCATTAAAAGGAAGGCGAAATTTTTACGTGTATATTCTTGAGGACATTTTTAAAGATTTTCTTATCTTAGTTATTTAAAAAAAAATGTTATTTTTCCCAAAACAGTTGATTTTTTTTATTTCCTTCTGCGTAGAATTATATCTGTTACGGTAAATGTGATTAATTGAAAATTATTAATAATTTTACAAAATTATTAATAATAATCACATGTTTTGGTAAATGTTAATAAACAATCGAAATTTATTACTTTTAGTAGTAATTATTAATAATTCTCGACACATATTGGTAAAAGTGATAAAATAAATAAAAACCCAATGTTTTTTGACCAGCTGGTATTTATTTATATTATTCACTCTTACCCTGACATATACACTGACTTATACATATAAACTTGGTTAATGTTTCTTTAATTTATAAAAATATATGTGATGGGTACATACGTCGTCGCTCGCTTCGCTCGCTCTGTTGCAAGGTCACAATATCTAACCTAACCTAACCTATTGATCTCCGTCACAAAGTCGAACCTAACCAAGCATACTAAATAAACAGCCCCGCAACCCTTGGCCACTTATTACATTTATCACTACTAGGGTGAAATTATTAATAAAAACCGACAAATGTGATTAATTTATCACTTTTACCTCGACTTTCGGTAATTATTAATAATACTAGATAATTATTAATAATCTTCAATTAATCACTCTTACCGTGACATATCTACAGTTGAATGACTACTAATAAACAAATGCGTAAACTCACAAACAGAGAGTTATTTTCGATCACTCATTAGCATTTCTATTCGCTATCGAAACTACAATAGGTGTAGAAAAAAACTACGCATACCGAATTGCTGTTATTTGACATGTTGCCAACAACATTCTCAATTTGCATGGCTATTGTAATCTCTGACCACGTGGGCTAATCAAATACTAACACTACTCTATTGAATTGATAAAAATAAATTTTATTTTTAGGTATATTTAATTTTGATAATGTAAAGTGTGTGTGTCATTTTTCTATATTTTTGTATTATTTTTGTTGATTTTTGTACCTAATGCTATAAAAATTATGAATAAAGAAAAATAATTGAATAAATAAATAATGTTTTTTTTTTATGTTAAATTCCTATTCTCTTACATCTATTTTTGAATGCCATTTCTAATTTCGAATGACTTAATTTCGTGTTTTTAAATTCTTATTCTTTTTTTTTTTAATTGATTGGCATTGTTCATAAAAGCAAGTATTAAGTAAATGTTTAGGTTTTATTAGAGGTCTATATTTTATGTTTTGTTCTGTAGTACTTACTTAGTGTAATGTAGATAGTTGTTTTACAGCGCTCCTCCGCGACTTAAATAAAATTAATTTTCTAAAATATTAACCCTGTACCAGAAAAATCGGACTGGTTGGTTCAAAGATTAAACAAAAACAGAATATTTCTGCTTTATAAAATTAGTACGTATAAGATACCATAACACCTTTGCCTAAAAAACAGAGGCAGTAAAACGAATTTTAATTAAATGAAAGATAAACATCCAAATTACGAATTAAACCGGATTACAAACAAACTGTAATTAACAAAACCAAATTATTTGAGTTTGCAGCACGTTTCGCTTAAATAGACAGGAGTACAGGCCAAATACGATTCTGATAAGTATTTTACTTCTAAAAGTTATTTATTTAGTTTAAATGTTTTCGTTTAGTCCCGCTTCATACGCATTCGATTAGAAGATTTAATTTTATTTAATAATGCTGTGGCAAAAATGTTTTTAATCAAAATATTCTTTGTTATTAATAATAAAATAAAAAAGAAAAACATCTCGTTATTATACGGAAAAAGTTTCTTTGTTCAACCTCTATTATATGTTGCAGTATTAGGCTGCTTGCCCACGTCCGGTAATCGGTGACCGATTTTATTTGTTGGAGAAAAATACAACACAATCAAAGCAATAGTGCAACGCACACGTCCCAAAAATTTTCGGTCCAAATTCGTTAGAAAAATCGGCCCGATTATCTGCCCTACAAAAAGTCTGACTTAGGCAGGCAGCGTTAAGAAGAACCGCACAGCGAAAGTCAATACAACAAATAAATTTGTTTTCTCATCACCATAAAACCTGCCTCTGGATGGAATGACAAGTCAACTGTCGATAACACGAACTCGGTCGAAAGTAATAAGAGCACATAAAAATACGGCTTCCCGTAATGTAGTCATACGAAACTCGGATAAGTCGGAAAATCTCGAAAACACGGTGTAAGCAAACTCGGTTGTTTTTCGAAGCGAAATGATAACGAGTGTTTGGATAATCGACGCTCAAGGTTTACGAGTACTTTTGAGAATCAGACCCCTTCTATAGAATTGCGATTATCTTCATGTTTGGTAATTTGGTACCTAGTAATAGTTTAATATAATAAATTACATGGAAGCTGCTTTTTCGCAGGAATGAAGGTGAAACTTGGATTTCTTTGAATAAAAGAATTACTTAACAGGAAAATTCTCTGGAAATTTCTGATGAGGAAAAACGGTTGACAAAGAATCATTATTGAAAATTTTACGAATTAACTAAGTATTCAATACAAGTTGATTATCTTCTAAAGAAATAATTCCTGAAATGTTTTACGTTGCCAGCCAAAAAATAGTCTGCTCAACTTTCGGTAACCATATTAAAAAGTACCGAAAAATACTGAATGTTTTATTTTTTGTATAATTAACACAGTATTCGCACGAGCGGTCTCGTTAGTTGCTGACTAAAATTAGGCCACTCTTTAGAACTTCTGGACTGTATAATTTGATTACACACTCTTGTGTTCTAGGCTTGTTCAAGTTCATTTTGGTGTTAAAAAAACTTACAATACATAATTAGTAAACCTACCAGATTCACTGCAGGATAGCAGTTTAGAAATAATGCCGCGCCGTCATTTGTTTTTAAAATTTAATATTTAATACGGATGCTTGTTATAATTATATTGTCAAAGGGTTGCACGCGATAGAGGCGCGGCGTCGGCGCGGTGGTGACGCGGTTTGCCGCACGATGGTGATGCATTGGCGGCGCGACTTCGGCGCGGAGGAGGCGCGGTGGCGGCGCGGTTTCGGCGCGATGTTAGCGCGACGGTGTGGTGGTGGCGCGGTGGCTCTAGCTTACTGTTCCCTCATTTGTTGGTGCGACAGAAGTGCGGAATCTGTATGCTCGGTTGAGGCGGTACCGAATAAAAAAATATACCGAAATACTCGACAAAACCGTTTGCCACCATTAAAATATTGAAAAAACCTTCGAAAAATATGTGAAAATTCTACAGACAAAATATAATGAATTTACAATACATAGCTACGAGTACCTACAGCTACTACAGTGTGTTCAGGTTATCAAATATACTAAATAAATATATTATTAACCTGACCAAAAAGCTACCTACTTACCTAGGTATCTCTCTGTTTTTATGTAATACTTGTTTGCGACCAAATTGGTACAAAAACACCTGACAGACTAAAAATACTTTTACCAATTAATTAATACGTAACAATAAGTTCAAAGGTCAAATATTACCGTATCACTAATATCGATATCAATATCTCTATCGATATCATCTGTATATTGGTATCGATATCCGTGTATCGAGACCACTATTATAATTATACTCTTACCATTATCATCATTGTATTCATAACTCAAATCTATTGCGTTTTTTAATAAAAATATTTATCTGCTCACTATGCGATTTTACTACAAGTGTTAAACGCTGATCCAAATGTATTTTAAAGACAAGTCTAAGTCACGTAACTTATTGAAAAGAAATGTCATTTTCCATATAATATTTAAAGTACTCTAAGCGATTTCTATCATTTTTAACGCTTGTTGACTCATTTGTTTACAGGAACCAATGGATTAAACTACATATCAAACACGCAATTATTTTACATTAATACTTGAATAATTCCCTACATTAACTTATCTTAGCAAAACCAGCTACGGTAGCATAATCCACTGATGGATTACTATTCTAACCGAACAGAATTATTATGTAAACAACATCAGATGCATATAAAGCACTAAGGTAATTTATATGCTAAGTTCTAAAATTTAGTATTCAATTAGATGGACTAAAACTAGCTAAACTAATGACCTTCAAGAATATTTAGTGTTATATTATAAATTCGAAAATAATAGCTACGGAATGTTTTATAAAAATACAATAGTAATAATATAATAGTACAAAAACCAGGGAGGTTTGGAAGAAGAGGAGGTCTTTGCCCAGCAGTGTGATCTTAGGAAGGCTAAAAATACGGAAAAAGTCTCTTATACAGAAAAAAGTGTGCTTAAACAACATTGTTTAAATGATAATATTTATTCTACTCACTAATCATTGACAATGGTAAATGGTAAAGAAAAACATGGATTTAAAAAATGGAACAAAAATCACCAACCCGCAATGAGCAAGCGTTGTGAGCAATGCTCGTTCCTTCTCGACATTGAAATCCAAATTCCCAAATTTTGAAAGCCAAGTTTCCTCACGATGTTTTCCCCCACCGTTTGTCAGAAGTGACTTAGAAAAATTAAGCAAGTCCGTCATTCGAATCATTGAATCTTTAGTATACTTAATCTAAAATAGTATTCTACATAGCATTACAGAAACCAGAAATGAAACTGTAAAATACAAATTTCATTTACTGTTAGCACTGCAATGTGTTAGCTCAGTACCTTTACATACACATTCGCTCCGTTGCAGCGCATTTTAATGAAAATGTTCTCATGCGAAGCAAAAGCCGTCCGAAGCTATTTTACTCTATATTTTCATACCACTATCTATCGAGAATTGCTCTTTCAACTGTATATTACACTTATAACTGTATAGTAATTGTGCACGAGAATAGTGACTGCTTCGTTGGCCAAGTGGTGCTAACCGCGACTACTACGCTAGAGGTCTTGGTTTCGATTCCCGAGTCGACCAAGGTGTTATTGGGTTTTTCTATGAATACTCAGTAGCAGGTCGGAGTTTGGATTTGTGCCCGGTTAGTGGCTCACCCTCTATTACATGGGACCTAAACATATCGGCGAACTGTGGGTGAACATTGGTACACCTCTGCCTACTCCTTCGGGGGTACAGGCGTGATGATATGTTATGTTTTATACGAGAATAGCACTTTCTATAAAAGGTTAGTGGTTCAATGTAGTTAGTGGTATTCGGTCAAAAGTCAAGAGTGCTTCGGCACAGATAATTCGGGCACAAAGGCCCCTTTTAGTGTTTTGATTGCCTGAAATATGATTTGTAAGGGTGTTACGGATAGGCAAAGAAAGAAAAAAGATATTTCCAGTGGTTGAAGTGATTTAAGTGCTCAGTGTTTCTATTTTTGAACATTATTCGATACTACAATCATATCTATTTGATACGCATTTCATTTTTTTTATGCAATAAAACAGCGATACTATCAATTCCCAATGTTTAAGAGGGGAAAAAATAAATTATTTCTATGTTTATCATGGTAATTTAAAATGTTTTAAAATTACGTAAGTAATAAAATTATTAACCACGCTCTCAACAGCTTACAAAGTCCGACGAAACGCTATTTAGTTTATTCCAAATTCAAAAAGCTCCAACACCATTAAAAAAGGAAAAATAAAATCTGAAACAATTGAACGTTTACATACAAAAAGTCCATACAGCTCTTTCAATCTTTTTTTTTTTGGTAACGGCAACCGTTCTTCCAATCTCAATAATTACCGCCAGCCAGTGCGGGATTTATTGGGAATCTACTGCGGATTAAACCCTCCTTTTAACGAGGTTATGCGTATTAGCTCCGGATGTTAGGCTTCTTCAATTTCCTTTATCAGTTAGGAATGGAAAGCCGTTGAGTTTGAATTTTGAAATACTTGAACTTCCCTGAGTTCGATTCGTTCGTTCGTATATTAAAATTTGTTTGATAATAAAAATTTAATTCGTTTTTTTTTGTTTCATTAATATTATGTACCTATATTTTAGTGTCTTATTAAAAAAAAAATCGTTTTTATACCATTTAAAACACTTGGGACTAAGATTTGTTTCTACAAGTGTGAGTAATATATATTTTTTGTTTCAGAAATGAGTAACTTTGAGAATGATTTGCATGTAACGCAATTTTAATAAGTTTTGTCTTATATAAATTGTGTAACAGTAAATATATATTCTCATATATAAACAGAATGATCATTGTCATGAGTTTTATCTATTTGGCACACTGTATACATTCAGTAAACGCTTGGCTCGCCATTTGAATGTATAACACATACATAAATGAATTTATATTTAATCAAATGATGCTAGCAACTGTTTTTCAGACACTTTTGTAGTGTAACTTATTTAACATTTACTTTCGTTCATTTTATAGTTTAAAACACGTATTTTATTTTAGATATAAATATCTAAAAGCTCAAAAGTAAAGTTTTGAGAATAAGCGCTATTTGATGTCTAGAAATTCAAGTACAAAAGAACAAAATTCAAAAATTTTCAGAATAAAACAAGAGTCCAAAATAAAACAGTTTTAGCATAAAAGCAAATTTTATAAAAATCTTGGCAAATAATATCAGACATTCCGTGAGAGAATGCCATACGGAGTAATTTAGGAATAAATAAAAGAAAGGTTCTTGTTCCACAAACAACGTTTTCCAGAAATTCAGAAATTAAAATCAAAACAAAATAGGATTGAACTTTCCTTTGTAAAAAGCTTTTAATTCAAAACAAAGCTAGGCTTCACAACCTAATTAAATTGCCTTTGAAAATATTCTGTTTTCCATGTAATCAGATATTTATGGAAGTATAGTCACGAGCAAAAATATGTACACACATAGCGAAACTGTAAAACAAAACTAGCGAATTTTGGATTAAAACGCGAGAAGAAAAATGTGTGCATGATTAGCGAACTGTTTTCAATCATTTCTTCATAACACCTTTCACAATATCAATATAGAATCGAAGAGAAAATCCAAATAAAATTGGAGAGTGGATACATATTTTTTTTTTATTGTCCTTATACCAGATATCTGCTCACAATAAACACACAAGAAAAACCCGCGGCGTTGTTTGAAAATTTCCAACATTTCTGCGATCAAAGTTTTCTACATTGTTCCATATTGTCTCTTTTCCACTTTATTTCAAATACTTGGGTATATAGACTTATAATGCATGATGCAATAATGCAATGATGTAATAAATGTATTTCCCTGTCTCCTGAGTCATATAATTAATGAACCTTTCCATTGTTTTTGTTTTACTATTATATATCCTGTCGGCACTGCAAACTGTTTTAACCGACTTCAAAAAAGGAGGTTCTTAATTAGATATCATATTTTTTGTATTTTTTCGATACCATATTGTTTTGACAATTATAGGTCAATTTCAATTATTTTTGTCTATCTCAGAGGCCAACCCATATGACACGAGTAATCAATTATAGTAAAGCAAAAAAAAACGTTAAGAAAAAGAAAGGATGTTGGTACAAAAACAAGATTTGCATTTAGAAAGCATTCAAACTTATCATTATTAAATTATATGTTAAGATAAACATAGTCCAGTGGACGGAAGTCATTTGTAACACTGGCCTTCACAGCGTTCTTATGTCAAAGCAGTAAGGTTTAGTTTCGCTTGTCGTTGCTACCTTTGACATGGGATCGACCTTAGGAACACAAACAAAGCCACTTATAGGTGCTGTTCAGACTATGCTACAATATAATACGCTCACCATACATTTATGTAATATATTGTATGTAGCTGAGTGTGAAGGTGTTCTAAATAAATGTAAGTGATATTGTCCAGCTATCAATTTTATGCTGAATCCTATTATAATAATACTAGCTGTGCCCCGCGGTTTCACCCGCATGATTACCTAGGACCCGTTTCCAATTTTATTCTTTCATAAGAAACTTCTCCTGATAATAACTAACACCGCAAGTAAATAATTAGCGAAATCGGTCCAGGCGTTATTGAGTTATGCGCTTACCAACACATTTAGCGATTATTTTTTATAATATAGAAGATTAAAGCGTAGTCTGAAATGAGATTTAATACCGTAGCCTGATAATCGTCGAAATCAGTAGGTAAATAAACTATTAAATCTCTAGTCTCTTTTGCAGGACTCTATAAAAATGATATTTAATTAGATGTTAATTTCAATTGAAAAAAAAGGTGCATTATTTAGAAACCGTTTTAAGTTATCTCGTCATAACATGTTTTACTATACCAATTTATACTCGTAGTTAAACAAAAAAAAAACAGTAAAACGTTGCTTAGTAAACACATATTTTTCCTCGTGACTGTACAGATTTATATAAAACAGGTGTGTTTCTACAAATTTAGCTTTGTCGTTGTTTTACGAGATCTTTTATTGTAGTATCGGATCCGACCCCTGACCTACGTACCGGAAAATAGTCGAGAAAATAACTAGCTATAAAAATATGCGACGAATAACTGCGCATTTGAGAATAGTTTATTTTTTTGTTTTAAAAAGAAGTTTAAAAGATCGTTGGAACAGAGCCTCGATTCAGCTATTTTTAATGCATGCCAGTGGTCGTTCAGTTGTACTTGTTACTGTGCCTAATATTCGTGTTCAGACAAGCTTACAATAAAATCCCATTGAACTCTCGAAGAGAATGATCGTCATGACCAATTAATGATCGTAATGACAGTTAGAAGAATGCCAATTATCGTAAAAATTACCAAATGAAGCAGGTCATTCGGTTAATTCAAGCAAGTTTAAATGCGTTTCTGTAGTATCTAGGATAATTTCGTTTAACCAATAGAATTTTAAGATCCTTGCTTTTCTTTTGTCTTTTTTCCCTTATTCTCTCTACTCGGTTCTTTCTACGTTATAGAAATTTCTCGAACGCGCGCTTACTTTTTTGTAATCGATACTGTTCACAAGTTTTAATGGTATTTATAATACTTCCTATGTTTATTGATCTAGATATATTTTCCTACAAGGGCACAACTTTTTTGTTTTACAAATAAAGGTTCTTGATGAACAGAAATAACTTACAAGCAAAGATATTATATTCAAAAATGTGTACTTTAGACGTAATGTACAATAAAGAATATACATACATACAAGTGTATATACATACACATATACATACATACAAGATACGAAACATAACCCTTCTTGGCAGTCGGTTAAAAATATAGTTTTCATAGCCACGCCTATTGAGTGTTCTAATCTTAGTTTGTTTGTTCTTTACCTTGTTTAATCTCCCACAATCTTTATCAGTCATCCAAAAATAGATGTTTTCCGGCCTTATTAAGTAAACAAACATTTACGTACGTTTGAATAAACACGTCGTATCGTTATAACTAGAGGTCAGAACTCGAAAAATAGTTTTTTAAATAGTTTAGAACACTTTGTTTTTGTAAAGTCTGCTTTAAATCTATTTAGGTATTGTGACCTTCTTGATATTTGTTATTATTATATTGAAACATCAATTTATTTTTATTTGCTATTTATTTATAAAAATGTAAATGTCAACAGAATATTTTGGTGACTGAAATCAATTAAACAGATAAACTTTTAGTCTATCTATATCGCTGTTTTTTAATTAACAAAACCCATTCTTTTACCATTTTTCATGTTTTTTTTTCAGAATCTGATGTGGTCGCAAGCAGACAGTCTGCTTGCTTACGGCCGGTGTAACCTGGTCGAAACGTCAAGCCCAAAAAAGTTTTTTTTGCATGTACGCGCTTATTCCCTTGAATTATATTACTATGAATCTAAATAAGGCCATAAAATTGTATTTCTCCTCATCCACAGAATTAAAACGGAACATGAAGAAATTTGTTTTCATGAACAATCGTACAATAGAACTTCATACTAGGTATATGAAGTTTTTAGCCCTACAATACCATGTATATAATTTACTACTGAACATAATAGGCAAAGCTTTGTACCATAATACCGGTACAGTAAATAAGCTCTAACAATGTAATAATTATAATTAACCTGGACTTACACGTGCCTCGACTTACGAGTCAATGTCAGTTGTAATAGAAAAAAACTTTTTAATATGTATAAATACAATAAAACTATTGTATGATAGTCGAAAAAATTGTGTGGTTGTGTTTCTGTAGTCGTTTATATTTATATATGAAAAAAGCTTTATACATATACTATTCATTTTCTTCATGCCTCATTTGTAAAATTCATTCAACATTTTACCAAAAATTTTGAGATTAATTATTTTCAGTTAATATCAGCCTGACTACTACATATTATCAAAAGCTGAAGAAAACTGACCTTAACTGAAAGCAGTCCAGTTGTTTTATATAAGGATATAGGATAATTATTTGTAAGAAAATCGTTCATTGAATTTCATTGGATACAATTTGGTCTAAAATTTCGCTGAAGCATTAAAAGTTTGTGTGCAGGCTAACTGCGTTGACCTCTTCCAAAAACCTTTATTATAAAAGAGCGAAACATCTTAGTACAAGTATTTTATGTGTTTAATACATACATACATATAATCACGCCTGTTTCCCGTAGGGGTAGGCAGAGACCACTTCTTTCCACTTGCTACGATCCTTACATACTTGTTTCGCTATATCCACTGTCATTATTCCCTTCATGCATGCTCTTCGGTTTCGGGTATTATGTGTTTAATAGGTACTGTATGTGAGTTTTTCTGTAAAAGTTGTAGCTTTTTGTTTAACTTTTTGATTGGATAATATAGCAGAGTGGTATAGGTCTCATCGCCAATTACCACAGTATGCGATACTGCAGGTTCGATCCACAATAATATAATTACTTGTTCAGAGTCTTGAACGAGTATGGCTTTCTTTACGTATGTGAAACTTTCCGCGATACAGTGAAAGTTGACTTTTTAGTATAAACATTAAAAAATACAATAAACTTTACCCCATGTTGTCCAAGTTAAATGGTTCTGATTTTTAATTTCTTAAATTTTGATGTGCTTGATATTTACGCAAGCGAAGTCGCGGGCAGCAGCTAGTAAACCTTAAATATGATACGTTTCGCGAACATACATTTAATTTTATACTTCCTATCGTTAAAAAACTGACGAAACATAGCCTTGGCTTAGTTGAAAATAGACGTACCACAATATTAATAAAAGCTATTTTTAGCATCAGCAAAAAAGAACCAGTTTTTGATGTTATTTCAACAGCCTTCGTCTGTGATTGGAATCAAATAAGAAAGTTTTATCGAACTAATGTTACAAAGGATTATTTAATATCGATTGGTTGAAAAAGTAAATAGTCTTATTTCAAAGTTATTAAGGAACCTTATAAACGCAAAAAAAAATTAGAGAAACTGACTTAAATTCTAAAAAAGATCACTTTTTAATAATCTTCTAAAACCTACTATTTAGAATTGGTAAATCTTAGGATTTACCGCATTTCGGGATTTTACAGTAACATAAATACTACAAAAACACACATAATTACACCCAAACAATAATAATAATATTCGTAATTTATTTATCACACAATCTGTTGGACAGGTAATTTACGTAGTCAAGCGGACAAGTTAATTTGGGCAATTTAAATTAATAATCATGAAAACACGTTCTAGGTCAACGGGTATGAAAGAAGTTTAATAAAGACCCTATTTATTCCAACAATCATCTCAAAAAACTGAGAACCTCCTATTTTGAAGTCGGTTAACAGTATAACTATCAAACTATAAGTACTTCAAACATCTCATTTTATTGTGGCAATGCTGCCAGCCTTCTGGGCACGTTCCCCGCCATTGACAAGGATGACGATGAGTTCTTCGACGCCATTTAGTTTTTATTTATTTAAGTTTTAATTTTAGTAAAGTTAGAGTTTGTTCTTATATTAGATTAAATCTAAATTGTATTTCTTAATAAAAACTCTTATTTTATTAATACTGATATTTAATAAGTCATGTTTTAAGAAAAAACATTGAGATAAATAAGCACGAATTTTAAACTAAATGAGTACCTATTATAAAACTATTTAATGAAAATTGTCTCCTAAATAAATAACTTTCCAGTTTAGTCGATAACTTTCAGCGAAGTTAAATTAATGGAAATTAAGTTCCTATTTAATTGTAAGTTGAAATATCAATTAATTGGGACACGATTCAATTATGTTTAATGTTAGTAATTGACTATTCAATTACTAAGATTTGCGATATTGAAGATTTCTTTCAATTACCTCCTTTTTATTGTATTTAGATTATTTGTTTTATCTTATTGATTTCATCATACTAATGGCAATTGGGACGATATTTTGAGAAAAAATAATTTTAATTTAGTTTTCGCGATCCTACTAATGGACCTTATAGATTTAGTAATTACTCATTACCGGTAAAAGTCTTTCATAAATTAACATGTCTGTGTTTCTTCTAATGTGTCATGTCGCGGGTCTGCTGGTAGAAGTTTTCGAAAAAATAAACATTTGATTTGTACCTATTTCCCTATATTATTACACCTTATGTTTGTTGTACAAAAACAAATAATAGTTTTTTGTGTATTTTCCCAGGTTAGTCTGAAAATTCAAAGAAATTCTACTTTAAAATTTGCAGTACAAATAACTATTATGCAAATTCTTGTTATTCGTCTTTGTTTGAAATTGTTTGTATCCTCTGCTATCTCCTTTAGAGAATAAAACTTAATATGCATACAGAACACGTTAAAAACAGTGGTTTTGTTGACCCTATTAGTAAAACAAACCAAACTAACTACAAAGCTGACAACTTTAATTAATTTCTGGATAATGCAAAAAGGTTTTGATACGTTTAAGCTAAATTTAGCTTTAGTTATGTTTATTTTAATACGAGATCAAAATATAAATTCGAAATTCAATATTTAAATTATTTTGTGGGACAGAAATACATATATAATATTAGTAAATGATTTTGTCCCCAATGATTATAGATTTAATAAATGTTAATATAAAGCGAAATTTATAAATCAGACTGGCTTATTTAATTTAAACTATTTACGAGTAGGTCAGGATTTAAAATGAAGTATAATATTCGACTATCTGAAAAAACCTTTACCAACTGATATGAGTACTTGGTTAAAATCAACAGTTTTATACAAAGGATACTCATACATATACACACATACATAATATATTATTATAATGACGCCTCTTTTCTTTGTAGGGGTAGGCAGAGACCACTTTTTTCCACTTGCTATCCTTACACACTTGTTTCGCTTCATCCACTTTCATTATATGTCATAATTGTATGTAAAATCTATAGTAATTAGCAAGTATTCACAATAACGTCAATGAGTTAAAAAATAAAGTTCTTAGTCTTAATTAATTCCAAAGCTTATGATCTAAATCAATTACAAGGTTGAGGACATTCACTGACGTCAAAGTGCATATTGTAACTTAAAATATTTATTAGAAATATAACTCATGCATGTATTTTTAAGCTAATTAATAATTTGTGCAATGTTAACCCGTGACACCCTTTTACCTGTCAGAATTTAATAATTATGTTTTTAATTTATGAATTACAATTTCATATAAATAGATAATTCATTCAGTAATAAAAAAAAAAGTTTTATTGTAAATATGCTATCTTTAAGCCCAAATCCGGCAAGTAACTTGCCAATTACTTGCCGGGCACTATAAATGACAAAAAGCCTGATTTTGCCTTTGCTTTGCCTTATTTATTATTAGCATTTTGAGTAGAATTATTATTATTTTGAGTAGTAATTTTTTTTTGTTTCGTTTATGTTCGAACAGCATATTGTGGATATATAATTGGTTTAGTCACTGGACTAGTCCGGGGCTCAATTTGAACGAAGCTTGTAAACAATGCACAGGGCACAGTACGTCGAACAATGCAGAATCGCAATATTCTACCCGTCCAGGTATTAATTGCTAGCAGTCAGGGTTCACATGACTGAATTTTTGATCATAACAATCTGGATTTTTTAATACTTCAACATCTACTACTCGGATTTTTAAACTACGACTTACGAATTCGCAGAATTAATTTTAAAGATCCTGCTTTAACAAGGTGTAAAGCTATATTTTTGAGACTTTTGCCGATGTGATTTTAACGTTTTTGACGCTCCTCACAACACTGGGTTTCATAGTCCTACGTTTGGTGACATATATTCTAAGACACTTCTGAGAAACGGTAAAAAAAAACATCGTGAGGAAACCTGGATTCTAAAATTGGGATCTGAAATTGTCAAACCGCAGGGAGCAAGCTTGGAAATCAATGCTTGCTAAAGGCTTGTGCCCAGCAGTGGGACCTTTATAGGCTGTATTATTATTTTTATTATTACGCTTGTCAAACTTTTGCATTTACTTTGTGAAAGAACGTGAATAATCACATATGATTCTCACACACGGCATGAAAGAAATGGAATGTAAAAACAAGTAATTTTAGCTCAAAAATAGCCGTACTCATGAACCGTTTTACGCATGCGCGATACAAGTATAACTTGACCTTTTCAAAGGACAATACACGAGTCTAAATTACTTGGAATTTGTACAGTGATCCCAATAAAGATTAAGACGAGAAAAAACAATATTTTTCTCATAAATACTAAATTTTGCGAACAAAAAACTGTAATGTCTACATTAAGCGGCTTATTAACATTATATTTTACGCTAGCTTTAATAATAGTCTGTTTTAAATTTAGACCAAAAAAATAAAGTAACACCGAAGACAATTTTTAAATAAGTCGGTAATTTAGTAACCTAGGGAGATTTTTAACTAGCACTTCGGAATGCCTTTATAAACCAAAAAGAAAAGAGCAGCAATTTTCAAGCAAGTTACACAAAATTTCTCAAAAACAGGTTCAGTTTTTGAGCATTTAAGTGTAATTAACAAAGACACTTGCCATCCCAAATAACATTAACTGATATTGAAAGAGTTTACAATATCAAAACATTCATAAAATCAGTCATATGATTTTTACGCATATAATTCACCTCAAATCAGTTGAATATATTAAAAATCTGAATATTCCTCTTTACATTTGATAGCAAACATTCCTCAATCTGAAGTTAGCGACTTGAGTTTTATTACTCTTCAGAAATATTGGTTTCTTCGAAAGTATTTCAGAAGTGTAGAACCTTTTTCAATAAAGATAGAGTCTTAAAGGGTGTTTGGCAAGTCAGCTGACTACCTAGGTTTTTATTACCTACTGAAAGCCAACGCTTTTTTGCACCCGAGTCAAATTAGGAATGATTTTTAGTAGAACCTTTTTTTATTCTGTAGTAACTTATGACTGAAGTTCTTTGATACTCAAATGTTCAAAACGTCTTCATGCCTCATAGCTAAATTAATATATTCCTATTAAAAACAGTGCAAATTATGGTGTGGTTTTTACCCCATAATGAGAACATACATACGTATTGTCAATGTCAATTAACAAGAAAATCAAATTTCAATCCATTGCAATATAATACAATAATAAAACACACGACGCGCGACGTTTAAAAGTCGCCCTCTTTCTTGCACTTATTTCCTCACGTATTGGTATTCAGGCTATTAACTCCAGACTTTAGAAAGTTACCTTTCACCGATAATGATACACTTTTTAAGTTTCTGCATTAAAAAATTACACTACTTTCAAGATTTCACCGTAAAATGCCTCAGAAAGCACGTTAAGTCTCTGTTTTCAGCTGTCATATATATTTGACTGCCGTTAAGTTCCAAAACTGACAACCAGTCTTATTAAGAAATACTGTAAATCCAGAAGTAATTAGGTAGTTGCTCCAAATAAGGCGTATACATTTTGCAGCTCAAAGTAGTTTGACAGCTTTTGTTTCGAATGTTTTCAAAAAGAAAGGGCGGGAGGCGCACGTGCCACGCGAGAGCGGTCGACAGCTCGCGCAGGGCCTAGATTCAGCTTTTTTTAATGCATGACAGTGGTCGATATTGATCGAACATTGGTACTTGTTATAGTGCCTAATTTTCGTATTCAGATAAGCCTACATTAAAATCACTTGGAACTCACGAAGAGAATGTTTGTAATGACCAATAAATGATCGTAATGACAGTAAGCAGAATGCCAATTATCGTAAAAATTACCAAATGAAGCAAGTCATTCGGTCAATTCTAGCAACTCTTTATAGATGAATCGAGGCCTAGTCCGTGTGCGTTGATCACTGACTTACTACAATTCGTGTATGGGTGGCCTATAATGACGATATTCAGTTGTCCAGTAAGCAAACCCAACATAGTTTGGGCGGATACCTAAAATTGATATATAGGCTCAGCCACGGTCAGTTTAATTATTTTAATTATAATTAAAATAATTAAACTGACCGTGGCAAACTAAGGTATACCTTAGTTTGCTCTATTAATAGAATTACCAGAGTTTGTCGCTTCTGGAAAGGTAACTAGATCTAAAGGTAGTACCTTAATACGTAGCCTATAATTAGGTCACTTGGGATGACCAGTAAAGGTTAGGTCTAATTACATTTATTATTATATTAAGCTCTATATCGAGCAATAGATAAGTTATTATTAGGTATTTTAGTAGGCGCGACTTTCTTTTGTTTCATTTTTTAACTAACACCTTTCTGTGAGTCTGTATGTGCCATCGTAGCTCCTAAACGATTGGTCCGATTATGATGCGTTCATTTTGTTAGACATAGTTATTAGCTTATAATTTATGCAAATCTTTTCAGCATTTGGGAATTTATCAGCAACATACCAAAACTTTTCCGGAATATCTTAATTGATAAGTTATATTAGTTTCGTAAGTCAATAAATAAATGAAGTATTTCCTTTACTATCCACGTGTAACAAATACATACATACTGTAGAGTTCAACACAGCTTACAAAATGTTCATGGTACGATTGTGTCCCTAGTATGTGTACTCAAATAAATAGTTCGTTACAACCGCAGACTACAACAGCTCATGCAGTAAAAGCTTGTTAAAAGTTTGTGTCTACTATAAACCACGTAGTTCCCTAAACCTGTAGAGTCGAAATGTTCTTCATTTATGTATACCTCTATTGCACATGAGTAAAAAAAAAAAGTATGTGTGCGAGGCAGCCTTTTTGTATCTGGCAGTTTTAGTATTTCTATACCTACTAAAGCTTTAGTTTAATTATATTCGAGTACATAACATACGTGTGCATACAACATATCGGAGACAAAACCCACATTGTTCTGAAGCGGCTTAGTCTACAAACTGGCAAGCCAAGGCTTTGAGCTTCAAAAGCGACCACAAGCTTAACATACAAGACAACATGTTAGGATCAGAATAAATCTACAAGCTGTAGACATTTGAGGTTTTGTACAGTCTCTATATTATATACCTAGTTCTTTTTTTATATGACTAAATAAGCGGGGTCTGCTGGCAGAAATTGCTTAAGAAATAAGCTGCACCTTTGTACATCATTTTTACTAAACTATTATGTGTTTACATACATTATTAAATAAATAAATAATTCGTTAATTTATTGATGTTTTAAAAATACACCTGACTTTTCCCCCCTGTCTTTGCAAAGGATCCGGCATTTCCCGGCTTTCTGTTTTATTATAAGCATTTATTCCTCATAAAAACTTTTCTCTTGAATCACTCTATCTTTTCCTAGAATTGCATTAAAATCAGTTGAGTGGTTAAAAATATCTAAGCGAATAAACAGCGGAAGCGACCTCATTTTACACTATGTAGAGATTATTAAACAAGTGGATTATTTTCTTTCTAAAAAAAAAATCACCAACCATCGAGGAACAGTTCATGCTGCAACAGAATAAAAGTGCATCGAAGCGTCAATTTAAAAGTAAATGAAGCAAATTCAATGTTGAGTTAGCGGTTCGCCAAATTCACTTTTAGATCGACTCTGCTAAAGTATGCATTGACCTTTAGGTAACAATTTTGGGAATAGTTTTAGGTATTATACTCTAGGTGTAGTACCTAAGAGGTATAATATTAAATTGCAAAAATAATCTAATTCACAAAGTGACCGTTTTGTATAAAAAACGTTTCCTCAAATAATAGTCTCGATATAGGATAACCAAATAAAAAAGCCTCTTTAAAAAGGTACCATTATGCTGAAAAGAGGATTCAATAGCAATTTTACTAGGCCGTCCTAATAAAGGAAGATTTAAAAGGATTACCGATAATACTTATTTTGTTTTATGATTCTTACACAATCCGTTATGCCAAGTGACAAGAAAAACAGTAATACTGTTATGTTTTCTTTATCAAAACTCGTTAAAAAGAGCGCTATTTGCTACTGAGCAACGCAATCATAATTAAATATATGTACTTTATATTTTCCTTCGCGAAAATCCATTTGATACAATTATGATTTAAGAACAAAAAGTGTAATAGTGTATCAGGCCAGTTATATCCATAGATAAGGATTAATAAAAAATAAATGAGCATGCATTTCGAAATTTGAATTTAGTTATAGTCTTTTGTCAGAAGAAATATGTATTTATGGTAATATTCTTTTGAATATAAAATTTTTGATAGCAGCATTTCAATTTGTTTCATTCGATATTTCTAATACCTAGACATATTACTTACATATCATCACGCCTGTATCCATGAAGGGTTAGGCAGAGGTGTATCAATGTACACCCACAGTTCGCCGATATGTTTAGGTCCCATGTAACAGGGGGCGAGCCTATTGCCACTAACCGGGCACAAATCCAAACTCCGACTTGCTACTGAGAATTTCATAGAAAAACCCAAAAATAACTTGGTTGACTTGGGAATCGAACACAAGACCTCTAGCGTAGCAGGCGCGCTTAGCACCACTAGGCCACCGAGGCAGTCAGAAATATTACTTACTGATACTCATGTATGTGGAATGGATTAAGCAGTCATTCTCTTTACGACTTAATGGCCGTTTTTCCTATTCTAGTTTTATGTGATTGCCGATAATACGCAAGAGCTGACCGGATGATAATCGCTTTACGAGCATGTATATAACTAAGAAAAGAGGTAGAAAAAGTAAGTAGCTTATGTAAGACACAAGGAGATAGGTTTCAGATTAAGTGTATTTATATTTTAAATATTGTGTAAATAATAGAAAAATTGTGGTATGGTGCTTAGTAATTATTTTAAATACAACCCGTCACTGATCGCTTGCGAAAAGTGCGGTAAATGATCTAAAAAAATGTATCCAAAAAACCGATTACTTACCATAACGACAAACCTTCCTTAAATATATAAAGCAGTAGATAATCAAATAAATGAATTTAACTTCTACACTGATTAAATAAAGGGTTTCAAGATAAGAATGCGCATGTCAGTAAAATACGCGTTGATTTTTTTTAATATAATCTATAAAACATATTTTTTCCTGATATCCCATAATAGTTTTCATCTATGTAAGAGAGCCCGAAACTCTACCAACTAGATTTCAGCCCATTTTTAGGCCCAAACCATTTTAACTAAATTCCACAAAATTTCATTTAATTTCGATGTAAACATTCTTAATACAAAATGGAATTCGTACCCAAGTAACATATGCTAGCTCTACACAAAACCGAATTTTAATGGCTCGGAAACAAGGTTAAAACCGTATAAATTAGTTTTTAAAACTGACACCAACACACCTATGTAGTTACACTAACACATATAATATAATATTTTTCGTCTTCACATACGTGAATTCTAATTTAAATTTGTACGAAATGACCTTTAGCGAAGGTAGAAACAATTTGCTTTTTTTAGACAAAATAAACGTTCCAACAGTAATTATAGAAACATCGCCAGTTTGCAGGCATTATCGCTTTCAGACATTGTAAATTTAAATTCTTTTGTATGTAAATTTGCATAATCCGCGTCAAAACAAGCCACGTTCGTTTGATCAGCTGAATCCAACAAACCGAACAGGTAACGGATCATCACATTCAATACAAATTAGAACATAATATTTCGATAATCACTTTAAATAACCGGTTCAACTTTATCACTAATACACCAATTATTATTTTTTTCACTTCACTAGTTACGTCACTATCAAACACTATGGTAATCAGTTGCACAATTTTTAAACACCGAATTAGTTTTAGAATTCGAACGCGCGAAATACGTTAGCGATTTTCCCGCGTAAATAAAATGGCGACGTGTACGCCCCCCACAGCGGTGCAGAGCCGACTGACTAAGTAAAGGTGACGCTTCGTATCACGTCGTCAGATCATTTTTGCTACGAACATAACCTTAGTGCGACCGGTTCTTAAGCCCGTTAATATAATAACTGCCAAAAATAACACACTATACGAGTACTTGTTTCCATCATTTTGTAAAACACGTATTTTCTGCGGCTCATGAACAAATGACGTTCTATCGGAGTTCCACGGGCTTTTGAATTTCGAATATTTGAGCTCTTTTTTTTTTCAATACTATGAGCATTGTCCACATACATTATGTTTATAGCTTATTCTTCTTACTATTCTGAGAGCAAAATTAAATATACGGAAAAGTTTCGAAATAATTTAATTCATTTGGGTTTTTTTTCGCAGCTGACTTGGAATGTAGGTATTAAAACTTGTCAGTAAGTATACCTAAGTATAATAATGTTGTGTGCTTGTAATTGCAGCTTATTTTTTCAGGTGTTTTTATTTTCTGGAAGACAATAAATGTGTATAAATACAAACAAACAACTCCAAACAAATAAAACATTAAGAGCTAGACTGGTAACTATGAATAAATATCTAGAAAAATTGAAGCCAAAATTGAAAAGATCTTATTTTTACGGGGTCTCGCTACCATATTGAAAACTGTTTAATGAAAACATCTGTAAAATATTTCAAATCGTAAGTAATAAAATATTGTATCGATAAAATTGAACACGATACTAAATGTTACATAGACACATAAGTTTTGTAAAAAAAAAAACATTATTTAAAACTAGCAACACTGCACACACGCTTGTCATACAACCGTAATTCGTAACGCTGGCAGTTTTTAATTGTTTTATGTTTTTTTGAACAATCAAGATAACGTTTTCATGAAACTAATTCGAAATGCTAATTATATTCGTAAGTGGATAACCAAGACCGTTTCATGCTATTTTAATTCAAGAAGACAAGTCACGAGGTAATTAAAACTTCGCAAATAAAAATGCATTTTTTATAATCATTACATCATTACTATTTATAGAACAATTTAACAAAAAATTAAATGTATGAAATGAAATATTGTCATCACGTCTCAGAATTTCGGCCCACTGTTGGGCAAAATCCAAATATTACTGAAATCTGTTTTAGGTTTTTTGTATTCAGAGTTTTTACTATAGAGAAAAAGTAGTATTTTATTCCTCTTAAAATTTAATTAACAATAATACTCTTACCTGTAACAGATTCAATGCAAAGCCTCTTATCAAACAAAGAAGGCTTTTCATTAACTTACAACGCAGGACTGATTAAATAGAAGCCTTTCATCTACTTAAAACGTGAAGTAATGAAGTAAAAAATAATTTTTAATTGTCTTTTTATCGAATCTTTTTTTGTTTAATGTTACAATAGTATATTATATTGTGTTGTTTTCGTTTAAAGAGTGTATTACGAAATCGCTGGAAAATATAGCAAAAGCTATCACTATAAAAATATAGACCCAAAATTAGTAATTTAAGAAAAAAATATATTTTAGCTGTATGTCTAAGAACCATCGACGACATTACCTTCTGGAAAAAGAAACCGCATAAAAATCTATCTCCTCTTTAAGGTGAACCGAAGCCACAAAAACTACACTCTGTACCTACATTTGCGTCGGGGTTTAAAAATACCAATATTGCAATCGATTTCGTAATTTACTCAATGTTACAGATAAGAATATATAAAAATAAACGAAAGACAAACGATCGTATCGTTCGCTCCTTTAAATTAAACCTCTACAAAACAAGTAACTGCGGTGAAAGGAACGGTGTAGGATCACTTTCTACAGAACCCGTAAAAAAAACGTTGCACAAAAAGTCATTTTAAGACTATTAATGAGAGCAGTACCCGTACCACGAAGTCTTGAAACAGTACTGCCAGTGTGGGAGCGGGACAGCGCTACACCACACGTAGCAGCGTCTCGCTCACACGATAACAACAGCTTTTCAAGAGTTCATGGTAAGGGGGCGGGTCTTATCTTGACATTGGTCTTGCCAAATATTTTAAACTACTTTCTGCTCTGGTTTCTGCTTAAGAATGGCCGAAATTGCACGTCTCTGAGTGCATTTATTTTTGGACTGACATTTAATAAAAGTTGAGTACTCTGATGCAATATTTAAATTTAAAAAGGTTTTTAATTGCTGTAATGTTACGCAAACAAAGCAGTGGTATATTGAGTTGGTTCATTGAACTAGATCGATATGATATGCAATTTTAAAAAAGAAAGAAATATAATTTTGAATTCAAAAATTAAATTTGTGCATTGCACCGTTTGATTTTATTTTCATAATATTCGCATTTAACTTTGACCTTCAATGACGCAAATGATATTAAGACCAGTTTTAAACTATTATCAAAATAAATATATAAATTTTCTGTAAATATATACAGTCAGGTTATTTAACTTAATTGTGTAATTTTGTTACTACTGAATACTTTTAAGATGAGGCCAATGTAGATATATATAATATTCTTTATTACACCGTTATAGTGACATATTTGAATAGAAATAATATATAGGTACTGACAACTGAAAAATACGGACACAGTCAGTGTACAGTGCACTGTGTCTGTAGGCTCCGTAGGGTACTTGAAAAACATGGAGTAGATGAAAAGCAACTCCGTGCACGGAACGATAACACCGCATTATAAAAGGTATTAATGCATTTACATACATTTCCTTGACCTATATTATTATAAACATGCAGTAGACACGCGATAGTTTAAAACTTACTAAAAAAAAGTTAATAGATTCAACTGAATTAATATGATGTGAACTCTAAAATGTACTAAAGACTATCTAAAATCCTGAGAATGAGATCTTGTTATGATATCTTATTGAAAATCCTTAAACCCAGGTTCGTACCGAGAATATGCACCTAATACTACTTTGCTTGTTGTACTTGAGTTCGAGGAATTTATTTTAAAATATAGTCTTGGAAAATATAATAATCAAAGAATATAGTATTGAAATCGAATTGTTTATAACGAAGCCGTTTTCACAAAGAGATCTAAAGATTCATGCTTCACATAATATTGCATTATTGAAATGCAAAAGAGGGCATTGAAAAGAAGCAAGCAAGCTCTTGTCCTACCTACCTAGGTTTTAAACTTAATTTTTACTTAGGTGATACACTTTTGGCTTCTTTATTTGGTCTCAAATTAACAGAAAAATTACAAGATGATGGGTAAGTTTTTGCTCTACAGTAGGACAACAACCATCAAAATTATTAATTATATCTGTCAGGTAAGATTTATTTTACAATGGCTCTTAGGAAAGGTAAAAACGAAAACACAAACCTAAGCAGGCACTTATGAGCGATAAGGATACTTGACCCATCTAATCATAATTGGCGGTTCCAGAATATTTAAACAACAAATTTGGGTTAAAAAAAAACATCTAACAAAACTCCAACCCATTAGTATTCAAGACTCAAACTTTCAAAAGTTCAGATTTAAAGTAAGTTCAGGAACCCTGGGTTCACATTTAAAGTCATGTAGAAGTTAAGAAATCTTACAATATGTCACTGATTGTGAAGAAAATTCAACTGTTCACGTACGATGAAATTGCTGTAAATTTAGCTGAACCAAAGGCTATTGAAAACATGCGGTTACATGTTATTAAACAGTTAAGGGTCTTGGAGGCTCGTGTGCTAAAGGGTTAATACCCTACACGTTTTTTTTTTGAGCTGTTTTTCCATAATGATCATTGCAGGAATGGAAGACAATTGGAAAAATCTTTTTGTACTTTATAAATTGTTTTTTTTTTCTTTGGTAGAGATCTTTGCAGTTAGCCTGAGCGCAGGCTTTGACTGCTTCACCGGACTTTAGGTTAATAAATTGACTACACAATCAAAGATGGGCCACTGTTGGATTCCACTCAATGATTCCGACTAACTTTGATAAAATATTCGCATAATTGGGGAAGACCTTTGCCCAGCAAGGTTCGGTGTAAAAATCAAATAAAATCTTTACAAAAATTTCTAGGACCTAAAACGTAACCTATGTTAACAATACTTGGAATAGAAAATCAAAAAGTCTTCCAAAATGACCTTGAATTGGGACCAGACACGTCTAATGCATTTCTGGCGAGAATCCATAAAACAAAAAAGGTCACAGTTACAGAACGCGCCGAACCTTGACTAATGCTGCAACGAATCGATATTAAACTGAGTACGAGACGCTTTGCTCAATAATAGGATACATTAAGATGCACTTTTTCAGTCTTATGTACCAAAAAAGCACACGAAAGATGGTGACTCAGCGGTTCAGTTAAGATTAGAATTGCATTTATTTCAATATGCAATTCTTTTTCCTTATAATTTACCAGTTATGTAATAAATATTTGACTATAGACGAAACTGACCTCTTGTTTATTTTTTAAAGACGGTAAAGTTAAATAAGGAGAAATCAGAATATTCGCTAATTATAGTCCAAAAATTACACGACTCAGTCTCACGCTTACAATTACAAGATTGATGTATGTTTCGTTGTATGTCGTTGTTAATCGTTGTATGGAACCCTCAACTGAACCATATCCTTAGAAAGTCAAGAATATGCTAAATTCTCGCACTTCTGGCTCTGATTCTACCTAAAGGGACCCTCGTTAGGCAAAAAGGGAGGTAAGGGATCCGTACAAAAATAAAATGCCCTCCTTAATGTTGTAATAAAACCAAATTTTTGTACGCTATTCACAAAATTGTATGCTAAACATTTTATGTTTTAAGCATACAGTCTTATAAAAATAAACGGCTCATTAAAATTTATTCTTCAGATGTTCTTTGAAATAGCCGACGTTTAGTAGTTATTGTAACCTAAATATCTATTTGCACTTATTATTTGTAATGACTTATATATTTTTCCAAATCAATATGTAAAATTAGTAGTTCGTCTAGTGGCAAATTATACTGTTAGCGTGGCAAACTAAAGGTCAGAAAAAATACAATTGCTGATAACCCACAGAAGAAAAAGTCTTACTCTTACAAATTGCCTATCCTACTGAGAATTCTCAATAAATAAATAAGCAAGGAAACCCACCATTTATCAGCACGAAGCTCTAACAAGATCAACCTGATTTCATATTTTCCTCATCTTTCAAAAGTCCTTTTGCAAATGATTTCATATTCCGAGCCACATCGATAACATTATTGGGTTTTGCGGTCAACACTAACTAGATTGTGCATCCCAGTTCCCCGATTGAAATAGTCTGCGTCTTAGCGGTCGCCATCTTCAATATATTTAGGTGTGAGGTGAAATGAATCTTCACGAAAATTATGAGCAACGCATTCTTCAATGACATTCCGAGTAGTTTACTCAGTACGTGATTTTGGATCGTGTTAAGTGCCAGAGTTACGTCATTTTAACAAATAGTGTTATTTTCAGGGAATTATTTATGCGGGCGTGTAAAAAGAGGGCTAAATTTGGCTCCACATTTGATGCATAGCATATTATTATTATCTGCTGTCCCACTGCTGGGAAATGGTTAATGTATTAAGAGAAAATGCGGGCCAATCCTTCATCTAAAAATCGAGCTCATCTCATCATCTTCGTCTGAGTATATTATTATAGCATATGTTATATAAAAAAATTGCATATATATTTTCGTGTGTCATTTGACTAATATTCTCAAAATATCATAACATTAGAATAATTTTTCATTGAACACCCGATATAGAGCTTTTCTTTTTCAAAATTTTCTACGCTTGCACTTGAATTGTATTCATTGATAGCATGTAGAGGAAATATATGAAAAACTTTATACAGAAACCTAGGCTTAATGCCCTTAAAATTGCCAATAGTAAGCGTGCGCGGTGATCAAAACCTCGTTATCTGTGTAAAGAGATTTCTTTGAAGCGAGACAAGGTTGATATTTAACATCACGCCTGCATTCTTGAAGGGTTTAAACAGAAGCGTTTTGTTTACAGGTATTTTATTAAAAACGATGTTAGTATACTGAGTATGAAAAATAATGTATGTTAGAAAATATTTATTGTCTATTGCAATTTAATAGAATGTAAGCTAATAGTTATTTTTCGAGCAAAGATTATTATTATTAAAGTTATGAATTTTGTAATGCAATTGTTTTATAATGCAATTGCAATAAATTAATTGAATGTTAACGTAAGTTTAACAAAACTCAGAGTTCTACGAGTACATCCATTCAATAATTTCTACATAAGGGTATCACCTCCATACGATTTCAAGGAAAAATTTTATGTTTACATCAAATTCATTTCATCCTTTTTCTAATAACTACAGAAATCGTAGATACACGTAAGTTTTAATTCCAATAGGTCCCAAAAAAATATTAGTTCAATTTCTATGTCACATTCGCGAAAACTTTTAGAAAAATACAAGTCTTTCCACATAAGGTGAAAACCTTTCAAGGCTGTTCCAGGAATGTGTAATTAAACCTTCGCAGTGAATCGGTTTCTTTATCGTTTTCCATTATTTCCTTCTTCTTGACTAACCCTTGACATATGTGAGAGTTTATCGGGGGAATTTGTAGGTCTAAAATCATGTGTTTTTATTTTTGGGTAATAAGCGAATTTCAGTGCATAATAAGCGGTATTTTCGAAAATATATAAACTGAACTATACGAAAAAGAAAACATAAGTAGCCAAAAACCATAAGGCATCAAAAGCTGATCTTTTTTCTAAAGGTAATTATAGGTGTTGTGTTTGGTACAGCACCCGTAAATTTTAATTAAATAATTTTACATGTATGTTTTTTTAACACATAATAACAGCTTACTTTTTTACTTTTATAATATTCTAATGTTTTTGGGATCATCCTTCGCAAATTTATTTTGCGTCAAATTTGAGGGCGTTGTATGAGAAATAAATAAAATAAAACATGCACATCTACTAAGTATCTTTAGACTTTGACCTTAATCCTATATTTTCCTTATCCAAGGTCCTTTACAAACATTATAGTTGCTAAATTAACAGAAGCCTACAATATAGAAAATAATTAAGCAATAATTTACCTCCAAATGTTACCCCGGGCAGTTTGCCGGCTCTACACATGATATTTAAGACCTTGTTTCTACTTTTGTGGGGTTTAAACGACCTTAGAAATCCCTTAGACCACAATACTTAGGGTAAGAAATTACTTTGCCTAAACATTCACAACACAACACTACTGAATATCCACGGGTCTTATTATAACCGCTAAATAAAAATCTTTCTAAATTCTTAGTTACTAATTAAAACTAGGTTTAATTATTTCGAGGGTTATAAAATAGTTCAAAAGTAAAAAGAATAAATTCGGCCCATTTTATGAGATTCGCATGGTATCTGGATTTTCTCGGCTGTAAACCTTTTTCCTGAATCAGACTATCTGTTACTGCACTGAAATCTGTTGAGTAGTTTTAAAGATCGTAGCAAACAGATAACGGAAACGACTTTATTACATACTGTGTAAAGATTACCTATATCTATTCTGGTGTTCATACAAAGTGTAAAATAATATTATACATGCAAGAAAACGAGTACAAAACACTATTTCATGAACCTCTACCAACATCACTTTGACTTGAGTTTCTGTTAAAACATTTTGCTTAAAAACTTAAGAATGTTTTGTACAAGTCAAGTATAAAAAGGCTCTTGGTAGTAAATACGAGGTTTCGGAATAATTATTCAGATAAACGACAAAGTATTCGCGTAAGTCAAAATTTAAAGATTCCAACTTGGTTTTTACTTTAAAATATTTTGGATGTATACATAATTATTTTAATAATTTATGAGTATAATAATTGGATTATCTCTTGATAAGACACGTTTTCTTGTCACTGGACAAGTGCCTTAGCGATAAAACCCCTATTGTTCCCTTTAAATATTATAAATGTATTTTAATGAAATACAAAGAAGAAGTAAAACATGAGGGCAGAACGAGCAACATCTACTGTCGAGACGATAGCCCCTTTAGTCAGCCTGTGACCGTGAAACCTGCAAAAGCTGTTCAAACTTCAGAAACTAAAATCTAAAATAATCCGCGATAAAAACCGTAAAATAAAAATTAATTTCAATATTTTTTGGTTCTTACGATAACTACGACGACGACGTTACTACGACGTTCGTACGATAACTAATATTTTGTCTATTAGATCTAGATTAACATAAACTATACTATAGGCCGACAAAATAAATAACCCTTTGATGAAAACATACCCACACCCTCTCTAGTTTATTTACCCAGTACAATGTGTTCCATAGACGACTAATCTGCGTCTTCCCATAAACAAACAAGATGACCTCGTCTCCTAAACTAACCTAAACTATAGCGAGGGCGAAAATAATGAGACCTTGATCCTTAGGCTACGTATACACGAACTGCTTGAGCAGTTACGCTGCGCGCCCACATCAGACTTTTTGTAGGTCACATAATCCTGCCGATTTTTTCGATGATTCCATTAGTACCGATTTCTGTCTTATTTTTGTTGGACGTGTGAGTTGCACTATTGCTATCAGTGTGTTCTATTTTTCTCTTACGAATAGTCACCGATCATCGGACGTGGGCGCGTGTTCCGTGCTCTTACCAACCCGCTTGCTTTTTGTTTTGGCAACCCATCGAATGAGTATAACTGCTTCAAGCAATCTGTGTGTGTGCGTCCTTAGATATTTGAACGTACGTAAGCTAGGTTTCCTTAATAAAGACACTAAATTGAATCAATTTGTATGGTGATTAAATCAAAATTCGCATGGTAGACAAGTTCTTCAAATTATATTGTTGTAGATAGTTGATATTAACTTTAAGACACATTATTATGACATGCAATCTACAAATGTTAGTGTTTAAACCACTTGGTTTAAACACTAACATTAAAATTTGTAGATAGAGATTATCATCTTTGTGAGTTTTTTTCCCAAAGACTTTGTTATGTCATTATTTTTAGTCACAATATTCAATCCAAACCTTTCACATTCGATTCTAACCCTCCTAAGGTATTAGAATTTTCATTAAGATACCTACAATAGATAGTAGAAGGATAGTAAGGTCGATAGGTAGTTAATATCTATCGTTATATCGTCCGGCCGTGTCGGATTGCCGTCCCATCGGATTACCAGAGTGAGGGATAGAGCCACCTGTGTTTACACACACACACACACACACACTGTGGTATACTCTACTCGGACATACTTAAGTGCTAAAGATATACTGAATACTATAGACCATTATTTTAATGAACTAGCGGTTATGAATTAGCTCCTTCTCGAAAAGGCCAATTTGCATCAAGTGAACCAATGCTCATTCTGTTCCCACCAAATCAAATTCTTTGAAATTATATTAGAATAGGGATAAATTTGAGTTCGCTCGTTGGATGTAAATTGGCCGTAAGACATAATATTTGTTTGAACTTTTCCGAAGTTTTAATAGTTATTTTGCATAGTTGGTTATGTAGAGTCGAGTGTTTTTTTGTCAGTCTAAGGCCCCAGTAGCTAAAAACAAACAACTGTATAAATCAGACATTTTCAACGCCCAATGAACAATCGTAGTGATCAATATTTGCTTCTTCTTACTGTTTTTGTTTTGCTGAAGAACTGTTACAGTCTCCTTTTTTTATTTTCACATTATTAACGCACTGACTTCACTTCTGTGTACGAATCAGATAATAAGGGTATATAATTGTATAAGGTGTATTTGTGACCTCGTAGCTCTTTAAATAATTGACTGTTTTGAAGCAGCTTTTTTCGTTTTAAAGGTCATTGATGGAAATACGAGTAGCTCTTAGCCTTATTTTTAAGCGCTGCGTTTAGCGTTTGATAAAACGATCTGTCCTCAAATCAATTTAATTTTTTATTTACTTATTTGATTTTCCCCATCGTAATGTTAATTTGATTTCAGTATAGATAGTGCTTAATGCCTTTATCCAACCTCCAGTAGTGGAGAGGCACCGCAAGAAGAAGAAGAAGAAGAATGCCTTTATCTACCCCGACTTAGCAATAAAGGTTCCCTAAGCTTTCTTTGAAGTAATTGGATTTTTTCTACGACCTTAACCTAAGCAGTGTGCACTAACAAGAGAATTTGTTTGATTAAAACTGCGCCAATTTATTTGGCTTTGATTAATATTTAAATTAAATCTTCTTGTCGAAACAAATTGTGCCATAAAAGAGCAAAGATCGAAAATAATCTCGTTTTTCTATGAAGAAGTTTTTCGTTTGTCAATAAAAAAGGTGTATTCATTGATATAGAGAGGAAACAAAGCAAATAATGAGTTGTGTTTCCTGTTTTCGGATCCTTAAAGGAAGTGATCTCGTAAAAAAAGTCTGAACTCGTTTTGTTTGAGAATATCTAGTCCCGAATTGTCAAAATTAAGGGGAAGAATATAAATCCTTTGAATTATAATGGGGATCTTACGGTACATACCAGCAAGACTAATTATTGATTGACAATATCTATCAGATATATCTAGAGTTTTTTTTTTGTATGTATCTAGTCCCACAGCTGCCCAGCTGAGACGAGCAAATGTCTTTTTTCCCCTCATCCCCTCCTCTTTTCAACGGACTTCAAAAAAGATTCTTCTCAATTTTTCTTTGGTTTTTAGGTAATTTACCGAAACGATCTTTTTGAATCGCGAGCAAGTTTTTATGGAATGTCACTGTACGAGCCTTAGGGCCCATGCAAGGGCTATAAACGCAGGAATAGCCAATTTAGGTATACTGATATTTTTATACTTTTTCACGATTTTAGGTACAGTCAGCAACGAAAGTCAGATTTACAAACAAACAGAAAATTGTTGTTGTTACTATAAAAAGTATCATTAAAATAGAAGGTACGCTATGAAACCCATAAAATCCTACTTGTAGCATTGTTTTGTGGAGAAATGTTTGTATATAAATCTGACTGTGTAATCTAAACAAAAATAAAATCAAACTGGGTGAACAGATTTTACAGTTTAATTTTAAGTACCGATGTTTCGACACCTTTGTAGGTATCATGGTCACGGGCAGACGGTCAATCTAAAGTCTAAATACGAAACGCGATAAAACCCGTAGAAGTTTAAACTCCGGTGAAGCAGTCAAAACCTGCGCTCAGGCTAACTGCAAAGATCTCTACCAAAAAAAATCCCGTAGAAGTAGTTTTATTTCAATGTCTAACATTCGCGTAAACCTCAGAACTGAATGTTTAAGCTTTTCTTGCCATCTATACCTAGGTCTTACGAATGCCTAGCAGTTTTACAGGCGGTCGTATCCGCAGATTCACGCACGATTTACGATCTCTCATCCCTTCATATTTCCCTAGTACTGTCTTCTTTCTTCCCTTTTATTACATTGCTATCAAGAGCCCTAGTAATAAGTTATAAATTCCTTTATTACTTTTATTCTTGTGTACGTTTTCTTTTACGATTTTTGTTTGCTATCCAAATTTTCTAGTAGACATTTTATTGATTTATTTGATGTCCCAATCATGTATTTTGTGTTGTGTGTATTTTTTAAGGCTGATTCACTTTATAGAAACATGCATTTCACAAAAAAAAAACTGTGGTAAAACATATCACAAAAAGTGCATACTTTTTGCACAAAAAAGCTTTACAACAGGTACGTTTCATTTTTTTTTTTTCATAGATGTAAGTAGCTTACCATTTTTATTTCAATGCATCGTACCAAATATAATTATAATATTTTTTGGTGCAAACTAAACATTCTCATCTATTCAACCTCTAAGTTAATTACAAACATACTATATAGAGAACATAATACTAATAATATAATTATACCCAATGATATTAACAGCAGAATCAAAACGATTCGACACCTCGTATTATTAGAGAAAATTGAGACGGGACCCCAATTTAAGGCTGTCAGTAGGGACAAAGTGGGGTCTAATAAAGCCTCTAATTAATGACACGGGAAGAACCTTTTTACTTCAGCCTTTAGTAATGATATTACTGTGATGATGGAAAAGGGTTTATTTTTGTGTTGAGTGATATCTGCTTTCTTTAATGAGGCTGTAATAGGGATGATGACTAATTTTCTTTTTTGATTTGAAAAATGAAAACTTATATAAAATTGCTTCAAAATATTGGTCGCAAACGTTTTTGCGTCGGGGCTTAAAAAACAATAACTAAATTAACCCGTCTAAGACTTTACATGTGTGGCGTACTCCTTTCACAAACCTTTTTCTTAAAACATTTACTTTTCACTGATTGTCATGGTGACGTAAAAATAACACGTCAGTCGGTTGTAGGGTTTTATATCGGCTGCGTGATTTATTCTATAGGACTTTTAGTTTTACCTATATATTAGGTAGCCCAAACTGGTGACCCCGAAAAGAACGCAAATTTGGAAATGAGTGGCAGTGAGTCAGAGCACACCGCGTCGTCGCAGCCTGCCGACCAAGTTTCACACCGTGCGCGTAAGATTAAGCGCCTGACTTGTTCAAAGGTCGAGCCAGCCGAGGTGTACCGCGTGGCCATGCGCTTGCCACCGTTTTGGCCTGAGGAACCCGAAATTTGGTTTGCGCAAATAGAAGCGCAGTTCGAGAACGCCGGGGTGACGAATGACGTCACCAAATATAATTATGTTGTAGGACACCTCGAGCCTCAGTACTCCAAAGAGGTGAAGGATGTCATCATGTCCCCCCCCGCGTCCAACAGGTATGAGAAACTGAAGGCAGAACTGGTGCGGAGACTTTCTGCCTCTCAGGAGCGGAAGGTGAAGCAGCTGCTGATGCATGAAGAGCTGGGAGACCGGAAGCCGTCACAGTTTCTTCGTCACCTGCAGGGTTTGGCAGGACCAACCTTGCCCGAGGACTTCGTTCGCACCATTTGGTGCAGTCGTCTCCCCACCAGCATCCAGCCCCTCCTGGCATCGCAGCCTCACAGCACCCTGGAGGCACTTGCTGAGTTAGCGGATCGCGTCCAGGACATCGTTGCGCCGGCAAACCACGTCGCAGCAACTTCGGCAGCAGGACCCTCAATCAATGAGTTGGCTGCTGAGGTCAGCGAGCTGAGGCGCGCCTTGAAGGACCTCACACTGCAGTTGCGTGACGGCCGTTTGCCAAACCGCTCCCACAGCCGTGGACGGGATGTGCGACGACACTCACGCAGTCGCTCGTCGACCCGTTCGGACTCCAGCTACCAGCAGTATCCAGTGTGCTGGTACCACGCGACGCACGGGGAGAAGGCGAGGCGCTGCGTCAAGCCCTGCGACTACCGGCAGGGAAACGCCGCGGGCAGTCGGTAATGGCGGCAGACGATTGCCCTCGCTCAACTGGTCGCCTTTTCGTCACGGACCGGACCACCAAGACGCAGTTTCTGGTCGACACTCCTCTGCGTCTACCCGCGTCGTCTACTAAGTAACCGTGTGTGTACGAACTATGAACTTGTGGCCGCGAATGGGACGCCTATAAAGACATTTGGTTTCTTGGATTTAAATTTAGATTTAGGACTACGTAGAGACTTTAAGTGGCGTTTTGTCGTGGCGGACGTGACAAAGCCGATTATCGGTGTAGATTTTTTAAGTTATTACTCACTTGTAGTTGACTGTCGCAACCAACGACTGTTGGATAGTCTAACAAATATTTTCTCGGTAGCTTCGAATCACTCAGATTTGTCTTTGTTTTCTGTTAAAATTTCTTCTGGTGATTCGGGGTACCACAAAATTTTGGCCGAGTTTCCTGACATTACCCGACCAGCTGGTTTACCACGCACTACACCACACAACACGGTACACCACATCCGTACTACCCCAGGCCCTCCAGTCTCATTACCATTTCGGCGACTAGCGCCAGACAAATTAAAAATTGCTCAACAGGAGTTTCAGCTGATGATGGCCAACGGAACTGCCAGACCATCGGAGAGTTCATGGGCATCACCGCTACATCTCGTCCCCAAGAAGGATAATGGTTGGCGACCTTGTGGCGATTACCGGATGCTCAACGCTCGGACCGTCCCTGACAGGTACCCAATTAGGCATATACATGATTTCTTGCACAGCATCTCTGGTTGTAAAGTTTTCAGCACTATAGACCTAGTGAAGGCCTATAATCAGATACCTGTCAGTTCAGACGATATTCCGAAGACGGCAATAACCACACCATTCGGCCTGTATGAGTTTCCATACATGACGTTTGGTCTGCGCAACGCAGCCCAAACTTTTCAGCGTTTCGTGGACGAGTTGACCCGAGGTTTAGACTTTTGCTACTGTTACTTGGATGACTTTTTAATATTCTCTAGGACACAGGCTGAGCACGAGCAGCACCTGCGCATTATCTTCGGTAGGTTGAAGGACTTCGGAATGCTAGTCAACACGTCAAAGTGCGTGTTTGGTGTGCAGGAGGTTACCTTCCTAGGTTATCACATCACCGAGAAGGGCGCCAAGCCGCTTGACGCCAAGATCGAGGCCATTAAAAACTTCCCGCCGCCCAAAGATATTCGTCAGTTGCGCCGATTTCTGGGCATGATCAATTTTTACAGGCGTTTTATTCCACATGCAGCTCAGATTCAGGCGCCGCTTCACAACCTTTTGCTTGGTAATGCAAAGGGCTCACATCCTATATGTCTTGCAGAGAGTGCTTTGCAAGCATTTGAAGACTGCAAGGCAAGTCTAGCTGATGCGGCTCTTTTAGCTCACCCTGATTGCAATGCCAAGCTCGCGTTACTTACGGATGCCTCAGATGCTGCAATTGGTGCGGTGTTACAGCAGCTTAGCGATGATGCCTGGCAGCCGCTAGCTTTCTTCTCTCGGAAGCTCAGTCCGGCACAAACAAAGTATTCCCCCTATGACAGGGAACTGCTGGCCATTTATGAGGCAATAAAATACTTTCGCCACATGCTTGAGGCCAGACATTTCGTTGTGTTCACGGACCACAAACCGATTAGTTTCGCATTCCATGAGAGGAAAAAAATCTGCTCACCAAGACAATTCCGGTATCTAGACTTCATTGCCCAGTTTACCACCGACATAAGGCACATATCCGGTAAGGAAAATGTCGTGGCCGATCCCTTATCTCGCGTGGAAGCTCTAAAGGTACCGGTCAACTTCGGGACCCTCGCGGAATCGCAGACTGCAGATCCAGAACTATCCGAACTACTACACCAAGGATCATCCTTGGTTTTGAAGAAGGTGCAGGTCCCGGGAGAGCGTTTATCTGTGTACTGCGACGTCAGTACAACGCCTCCCAGACCGTTTGTGCCCATAATGCTGCGAAAGCAAGTATTCGACAGTCTTCATTCCCTTAGCCACCCTGGCGTCTCAGCGTCTGCCAAACTAGTCGCGGATCGTTTTGTTTGGCCAGGTATTAGGAAGGACTGCAGGGAGTGGGCAAGAGCTTGTCTCGAATGCCAGCGAAGCAAGGTGAGCAGGCATGTTTCTGCGCCGTTGGGGTCGTATCATCTCCCACGTGCTAGGTTCACCACTGTCCACATTGACCTTGTGGGCCCGCTTCCAATTTCGCAAGGTTTTAGGTACTGTTTGACGGCAGTCGATCGATTTACCAGGTGGCCAGAGGTCGTACCTATTGTCGACATAACAGCCGAGACAGTAGCTAAAGCGCTGCTTTCCGGATGGATTGCCCGATTTGGCTGTCCCGCAAACATTGTCACGGATAGGGGTCGACAGTTCGAGTCAGCCCTGTTCGAACAGTTGTCCAAATTGGTTAGTTTTCGGCACAAGCGGACAACGGCATACCACCCAGCCTGTAACGGTATGGTAGAAAGGTTTCATCGGCAACTCAAAGCGTCCATCACTTGTCATGCAAATGACAAATGGACCGAGTCGTTGCCGTGGGTATTGCTTGGTATACGGAGTGCATTCAAAAATGATGTCCAAGCGTCGTCAGCCGAACTTGTATACGGCGAACCGCTAAGACTCCCAGGAGAATTTTTCGCTCCTAGTGACGGAGGAACGACCGACGTCACTGACTTCACCGCGCGCATTCGCAGGTTCGCCCATAACCTACATCCAACGCCAGCATCTCGTCACAGTAAGACCGGTATTTTTGTTTTTAAGGATCTGCAGACCACTGATCACGTGTTCCTTCGTGAAGATGCATTACGTGGTTCGCTACAGCCAGCGTACACAGGTCCTCACAAAGTTCTGCACAGGGGAGACAAGGTCTTCAGGATATTATTTAAGGGCAGAGAGGTCACGGTCTCCATTGACCGCCTTAAGCCAGCCTACATTTTGGCTGACAAAGATGACCCGATAGAAGTCGCTCCACCTAGCAGTAGCCAAGATTTTACCACTCGTGCTGGTCGTCGCGTCAGATTTCCTAATTTTTATCGCCCTTGACGGTCTCTGGAGGGGGGTGATGTGGCGTACTCCTTTCACAAACCTTTTTCTTAAAACATTTACTTTTCACTGATTGTCATGGTGACGTAAAAATAACACGTCAGTCGGTTGTAGGGTTTTATATCGGCTGCGTGATTTATTCTATAGGACTTTTAGTTTTACCTATATATTAGGTAGCCCAAACATGCACGTGAATTTAGACTAAACAAAACTACTAAATCTATGTAAATATAGGCGATCTAAGTTATTTGCCATCTTATGAGTATGTATAACAGCACAAAGGGCCTTAACTAACATTCACACTATCGCACACAAATTCTAATTAAATACAAATAGACTTTGAACTCTAATTAACATACGTATTGTTTGAATACTGTTTTCGTAAGATCAATGTTCGGTGGTTACAACAAGTTGCTACTTTGAAGTATCGAAATGTCAATGACAAAATGTGGTTGTGTGTTTGACTGTGCAGTTTTGTGAAAAGACAATTGAGAACTGCCTTGTTGGCCTAGTGGTGCTAAGCGCGACTGATATGCTAGAGGTCTTGGGTTCGATTCCCGAGTCGACCGAGGTGTTATTGGGGTTTTCTATGAAATTCTCAGTAGCAGGTCGGAGTTTGGATTTGTGCCCGGTTAATGGCAATAGGCTCGCCCCCTATTACATGGGACCTAAACATATCGGCGAACTGTGGGTGTACATTGGTACACCTCTGCCTAGCCCTTCGGGGATACAGGCGTGATGATATGTTATGTTATGTTACAATTGAGATGCGGATAGTGAATTTTATTTGTATAGCCGTATGTGCAGTACACCTTAATAGCTAAACATTTAAATTTAAATTATATGTTGGCATGACTCATATACAACTCAAATTAATATTTTATTCAAAAATTATCGTTTTTTTTATCCGTACATCTATTTTAATTAATTTAACATCTTTGCATTCTTTTCATAAAGTTTTTAGAAATAAAAAGTGAACGAGAATCGCCATTTTCAGGTTTAAAAATATATTAAAACACGTCGATGCCATCTGCCGATGCAAGTTTTTGATGTATCGGCCAAGAATGAGTGTAATAAAACTGGTCTTTGCAATAAAAATGATTTTACTATTTATAAATGTTTATAACTCCACAGTATTTGTTTATATTTATTTTTTTATTTATTTTATTTCGGGATTACAAACAGTAGCATAATCTTATGACTAACAATTGTTTATACAGAAAAATGTACTTATTACACTACCAACATCGTAATCCACCTATTACTAATAAAAAGTAACTGCTACATGCGATAAGAGATAAAAAGTGAACATAAATATAAATATAACATATATATACTTATTGGTTTCTTAAAATATCAACTAAACATTTTTTAAAATTAGTATTGGTAAGGTTAAAAATATCAAGAGAAACAAACTTATTGTTAAATAAATCTATAAGTTGGCATATGGGTGTTCGTGAACCTGCATTAGTTCTACAGTTTCGGCTAGTGCTAGTGGCTAATAAGCGCTGCAACCGAACTTGTCTCCAAGTTGATGTTCGAGGAACTATGTAGCATAATTCATTCGTTAATTCAAGGCAATCATACTTATTGTGAATAATACCATGTAAGAACATCATGCCAAGGAGATGTCTCCTGGCTTCTAGTGTTAACAGATTATATTTACGCAGTAGATGTTCATATGGGTGATAACTACGGTAGCATCTGTAATGTAAGCCGCGTAAAAATTTACGCTGAACTGTTTCAACATGATTAATATATTTCTTATAAAATGGATTCCAAATCATTGGAGCGAACTCCAGACATGGCCTCACTAACGATATATATAAATACCTATAAGTAGTAGGGAGCTGAAAATCTTTACTATTACGCATCACAAAACCGTACATTCGGTAAGCAGACTTAATAATATTTTCGACATGGAAATCAAAATGAAGCCTGGAATCCAAAGTGACTCCAAGATCGCGCAGTGAAAAAACTTTGTTTAAAGGAGTATCGTTTAAGGAGTAGGTGTAGTAATGTATCTTCTTATTTTTAGTGAAGCTAATACAGTTACACTTTGGTAAGCTTAAGAACAGCTTATTCACTGTGCAGTAGTGCGAAAGTCGATTTAAGTCGCTTTGCAGAAGCAGACAGTCATCGTTATGTTTTATGGTTTTATATATCTTTAAATCGTCCGCATACAGCAAGAAGTTAGAATGCTTAAAACAGGTATCAATGTCATTAATAAATATTGTAAAAAGTAATGGTCCAAGAATTGAACCTTGTGGGACTCCCGACGTAACGGATATCTCTTCAGATTGATAACCATTTATTACAACTTTTTGCGTACGGTTTGTTATATAAGATACGAACCACCGCAGAAGATTTCCACGTATACCGTTAAAGGCAATTTTGTGAAGAAGCAACTCATGGTCCACCTTGTCGAAAGCCTTCTGAAAGTCTGTGTAGATAGCGTCGGTTTGTGAACGATTGTCCATATTTACGAAAAGGTGGTTAACAAAAATCATCAAGTTGCTATAAGTCGATCTCTGTCTGACAAAACCATGCTGTTGTTTGATAATTATTTTGTGAATAGTTGGATAAATTTCATTATAAACAATTCTTTCAAAAAGCTTCGACAAGGTGGACAATATGGATATCGGACGGTAGTTTTCCACGTCATTCCTGGAACCTTTTTTAAAAACAGGTGTTAAATTGGCTTGCTTCCAACCCTCCGGAAATGTACCTTCATCGATACACTTACGAAAGATTAGAAACAGTGGTATACATATTTCACCAGCCACTTGTTTAAAGAAAAGGGGTGGAATTCCATCAGGACCAGGACCTTTCGACAAATCTAAGGACTTAAGTGCATTAAGAATTTTAGAGGAACTTATATGGATATCATTTATAATTTCGCTACTATTATTATAATTATCCGGCTGTACCCATTTATTGATATCAAATGTGGAAGGTTCATATACTGATTGAAAAAAATGCGAAAATAATTTGCAAATTTCAAGTGGGTCGCTTGTGGAAACATTCTTGTAATATACACTAGATGGAATCCCAGAATTGCCCCTTTTACCAGCTACGTATCTCCAGAAATATTTAGGATTTTTACGAATGTTCTGCTCAGCAGTTTTCAAATAATTTCGATAACATTGGATACATTCCCGATTGAATCGACGGCGATACAATGTAAATTGTTCGTAATTTGATATATTATTGTATACTTTCCATTTTATCCAGGCTTTATTTTTATTCTTAAATAGCCTTATCAAGGGTTTAGAGAACCAGATAGGGAAATCATTATTATTTTGGAAGACTGTTTTCTGAGGAATGTGTTTTCTGATAATACCAAAAAGTTCATTGTAAAAAATATTAACCGCTTCTTGACTAGTTGAATTGTCAAGAATATTACTCCAGTTTATTTTTGTAAGGTCAGATTTGATTAAGTCGTAATTACCTTTATAATAGTTAAATTTAATTATCGGACAACGTTTCATGGGTGAATAAACCATATACGGGGAGGACAATGCAGAGAATGGGGGGTGATGGGGGTCTGCCGGAACTAAATGGTCTAGAGGCTGAAAAATATCGCAGTTTTCATTGGAGATTAATAAATCTAAGGTTCTGTTATTTTTATTGGGTAAATTATGGTATTGAGTTGCATTTACTTCAGATATAAAGTTCAGTAGATATCCATTTACAACTGTTTGGTCAGTCACGTAAGTATTATGTTGTGACCAGTTAATGTTGGGTAAATTAAAATCTCCAATTATGTAGAAACAATGAGTGGAGGAGTTATTAAATATTGTGGAGAGCATGTCTAAATATGAGACATAGACGTCATCAGGTGTTCTCGGAGGTATGTACACAGCACTGAAGATATGTTGCCTGCCACAGTCACGGCTTGGGATTTGTACTAACAAGTACTCTATATGGGCATATAATGACCAAGAAGTTAGTGACGTATTGTCAAAATACGTGGGGCGTAGTGTGCGTAAGATGGCGATAAGAACACCGCCTCCCTCTTGTTTACCAGTAGCATGGCGATCCCTATCACAGCGAAAAATATTATAACGCTGATCTATGAACTCATTGTCAGCTATGTCTGGGAAGAGCCACGTTTCTGTCAACACTATGATGTCGTAAGTATTACTTAAGATATTTATGTATAGTGTCTGAAGTTTGCCACGGATACCTCTACAGTTTTGGTAGTAAATATTTAAAGTATTAGCCATTGGGTAAAAGGTATGTATCTATAATTAATTTGCAACAATAATTAAAGTTTTTGCTCAACAAAACAGGTGCCACCGCGAAGCCCGAATCCTTTATGGTTACAGTTATGGGTATGATAAAATTATATGCCAACCAATGATATATACAAACGAGAATTAATTTAAGTGCAAAGAAATAGAAAGTTATATATATTATATATATAAGTTATATATATAATAAGATATATGACAGCAATAACAGAAACTGCTGTGTCCGCATTATTCTTAGACATTCCTATTCGATTAATCTATTCCTATTTGACTTTAGTCAAATAGATTAATCGAAACATTATTATGTAACCGTTTTTCTGCTCATTTTTCCAGTAGCCCGTAATAATGAGTTAGCTGCATTCAGAAGAAAACAAATATAATATAATAAACTCTAATTAAATGTTGTGTGTAAAAGCTGTATTAAAATAAGCGTGATTTAAAAATACAAGGAAAAAATAACCATTTTGGTAATGACAGCTATTTTAGAATTACCCCACGGAATTCCCATAAACACGTAATATTTATATATTTATAATTGAAAGAGAAAAACCAATAAATAATAAAGTACCTAAGGTCACTTATACACGAACTGCTCTCACAGTTAGTCAGTGATCAACGCACACGGACTGAGCTCCCGCCCTTTGCTGTTTAACAATAGTTGAAACAAAATTGTCCTAACTGCTCCAAACAGTAAAAGACCTAAAAAAGAAGAAACCGGATTAAAAGAAAACCTAAAAAATAAGAAACAGAAAACAATGGTAAAGTACCTTAGGCCGCCCGTACAAGAACTACTCGAGCAGTTTATGATCAACGCACACGGACTGCGCGAGCTGTCGGCCGCTCTCAGCCCGCTTGCCTTTTAAAAACAGTCGAAAAAAAAGCTGTCTAAATGATCCAACTGTAAAAGATACCCAATTAAAATATGTGTAATAATTACAATTTCTTCAATGCATAATTATTGAATTATAGGTAAAGTATCCTTTCCTAACTAATATTATAGATGAGAAAGTTTGTATGGAAAGATGTATTGATGTTTTTTACTCCTTCACGTAAAAACTACTGAGTGGATTTTCATGAAACTTTACAATAATTTAGCTTATACATCGGAATACCACATAGGATATCATTTCCAAAGATAGTGTATGAATTGCCATACACTTGGCTGGAATGGCGGGGCACAGCTAGTAAGTCTATTTGATTATAGATTCTCTGGCTGCTATATGAAAGATTATATCACTGTTATTCTTATGCATATGTAAAACGTAAATCATAACTTATAATAAACCTTACACAAAAGGCGATCTTAACAGATCTATAGGAACTAACGAAGCATGGAAGAGCCAAACAATTTGCCAGAAGAATACCAAGCCGGCAATGTATGACGTACATGACAATGCGATATGTTTATAATAAAAGTTTGGGATAATGCCAATAGTTCAGTCAATAAATCACCCAAAAGGAGTTGTAGAGTGCGTGAGCAAGGCCCTAAGCAATTACTTCAGAAAGTTGTTCAGGGTGCTTAGATAGTTAACATACTAAAAGTCCTGACGTCTAGGGGGTGAGGCGGAGTGGGGGGAGGGGTTTAAAGGTCCCATTTTTCAGTTTTTCGCTAATATCTTTTAAACGGTGCGTCATGGCGATAAGAAGTCTTCTACGCAATGAAAGCTTATAAAATTTGGACTTCATATCTTAACAACCGTTTGAGCTAGCTTCATGAAATTTGGGCTTCTAAATGTCCTTATGGATATTATTAAACACACTTAGTTATATGTGTTTACGTTAAAGAAGTTTTGAGTTATACAAGGATCAAAAGTGGCACCTTGTGGTTCGTGTAATGATACACTTGGCGCTAGTTAGCCAGTTTTTTTACTTGAACTTGGGTTGACTCGCTGCCGCGTGTCTAGATCCCCAAATAACGTGAAAGAAGTAGTATACAAAAGGTAGTATTCAATCGATGAAGTTTTTTTCAATTTTCACTCTTCCGGAACGTGTAGTTCGAAAATAGGTAGGAATTTGAAAAAGTGCATAAGGTAAAAGTTGTACATAATTTTATAAGCTTACATTGCGTGGAAGACTTCTTATCGCCATGACGCACCGTTTAAAAGATATTAGCGAAAAACTGAAAAATGGGAAATTTAAACCCCTCCCCCCACTCCGCCTCACCCCCTAGACGTCAGGACTCTTAGTATGTTAACTATCTAAGCACCCTGAACAATTTTCTGAAGTAATTGCTTAGGGCCTTGCTCACGCACTCTACAATCTCTTTGTTCACTGGACTACAACTTATACGAAAAAAAACATGAGACCATTTCATATTATACATTTTCAACCATATAGCCAAAAGTTAAAGGGGTTTAAACGGTCTTAGGAAAGCTATGCAATCGAACACACTAGTACCTAAATAAAGAATAAAACTAATAAATCACTTTCCTATAACGTCTGTTTTCCTTCATTATACTTTTCCAATTTCTTAGAATTAATCATACTGAAAATTTTACCTCGAACTAGACAATCACTTAAATATTTGTTTAGAATACGTAGTTAGTGTTGTACGATGAACTTTTCTTCAAATAGGAAATCGATCCTTTGTCTGCTTGAGTATCTTGATAAATTAACTAACAGAATTGACTAGTATTTCCTACTAATTAGTAATTAGTAGGAAATATAGTTAATTCTAATATAGTTAAAGCTAATTCCCGTACCAGACTAATCCAGGTGAAAACGAAGCTTCTAATTAATCCCAGTTAAATCATTTTGTGACATTTTAGGAAAATCATAATTCAAATTCATGATATTAGTAGAAATATTTGAAGTACCTATTAACTATGTAAAGTTGCACCAAAATCCGATAGAAGTTTATGCGAGACAAAGTTACGAACATAGTTAGTCAATATTTATGAACTAGTTTTTCTAACTACGACCGAGTTTTGTTTACTTTTTCAGCGTCATTTCACTCTAAATTTGTATTTTATAAACGGGAATATTTACATTAGAAAATGCTACAAAATTCGTTCAACAATAAGTTAAATAAATCTCAAATCCTCTCTGTAATTTTGTACAGAAACATTTCAAATGTCTAAAATTTGGAGATCGACAAGAGTCACTCGACAAGCGTTGCTTGCTTGTCAAAGGCCATCCTATTTGGACAACGAATCATGTTGGATGCTACCAAAATCCACAAGTACTTGAGAATCGGCGTAGTGTTTTACTTTCACCTTTGAGCCAAATAATCCGTGAAATGTAAAGAGGGTGGTCATTCAATGATAAGTGAACCGGACTGATTTTGTTTCGGTTTTTTTAAATAATTTAAAACAGTTTCACATGAGCTTTCAATTTTACAGATTCTTTTTTTTATTTGTTAATATTTATTAAACGGATTTTTTTACACGAACCAGTTTTTATACTCTTTACAAAAATTATGGTATACGTAGATGAAGTATGGTATGAGTAGTTAGACTGATAATATAGTAGAAGGGAAGATTGAAGGAAGGAGAGGAAGGGGCGGCCAAGATAAAATTATATTACACAAATAAAAGAGAGCCGCTTCGCTACGTTGAATGTAAGAGAAGGAATGCAAGGAAAGGTGGATGAAGTATGTCAGATGATGGATGTTGAGACAAAAATTAAGAAAGGTATGCTGAGGAGGTTTGGCTATGTCGAGAGAAAGAATGAAGAACGATTGACGAATAAAGTGTATAAGGCGAGTGTGAATGAAAACATGCCAGGTCAAGAGTACCATAAACCGAACAGCATGTATGAAGGGAATAATGAAAGTGGACAGCGAAACAGGTGTGTAAGGATCGTAGCTGGTGGAAAGAAGTGGTCTCTGCCTACCCCTATAAGGGAAAAAGGCGTGATTATATGTATGTATGTATGTAAATAAAAGAGAAGGTGGAGGTCATGACGTACAAAGAAGTTCAGGAATTAGCACAGGATAGATATAAATGGAAAGAGCTGCACCGACAAGAGCTTGGCTCTTGATTGATGATGATGATGAGACTGAGAAGAAAAGTTAATGCTAAAAATGCCATAAACTCCGGTGAAGCAGTCAAAGCCAGCTCACAGGCTAACTGCAAAGATCTCAAAAAAAAAACTTAAAAGGCCTTCATTTTATCTTCTTAATATGCCGCAGTAAAAGATACAAAGAAGGGTTGAATACTTTTAAGAGCTAACAACACATACGTCTTTAAATATAAAATATGTGATCAATGCTTTTCACAAGATTGATTATTACTTAGAAAACCTATCGATGTCTGCTCTTACTTTTATAAATATTAAAATAACAGTCGCTAAGTGCAAGCATTTTTAATTAAGACTACGTTACCAGCTTGTTTATTGTGGTCTTAAAGGTAATTTAATATTGTTACCTATATTAAAAACTACTTTTGTACCGCATAATGTAAAGAATCGCGAAGATTTTTATTAAAACATAGTGTGTATTATTAAGTCTTAATACTGTTATAATTAGTTCGTTTAATTAACGAGAATGTACTATCTTTTGTGTTGTCTACATAAAAAAATACTTTTTGGTATTATTTCTGCATTTTAATTTGATTGTTTACAAAATATTTTGAAGAATAGGGATTTACCTTATTGCAGCAGTTGTTATAAGTAGTCTAAAACTACTAAAAATACTGAAATCAATATAATTATGACACACTCTGGGTAAACATCGTGGTTCAAATGGCAAAATAAAATGGTTTGACTGTTGCTAATATTTTTTGTAACGATAATGTATTATGTTATCGGTTACAAAAGTAAATAAATAAAGTGTTTTTATTTTGGTCAAAAATACGTTTTAAAAATCGTCATAACAGGGACAGTTTTCGGATTTCACGTTAACTATAAGCTATTTCAGTTTAACAGACAGGTTCAGACAAGTTTTCACTGTAAAAATATCTGGGAATTGGCGAAATATTGGTCCGTTTTAAGCTTTTGAGCGTAAAGCTACCTTTACGCGTAGGTGACGTCACATAGACGCCTGCGAATGTCAGATACAGTGGAGCTTTGAGGAAATTCACCGTAACGGGACAAACTGTAGCTACGTTATATTGTATCAAAAGTCAACTCAATTGATTTATTTATTCTCCCGTAATTTTGATTCTTTTTCATTTTTCCTTTCTGACAGTGAGAAGGTCTATTAGTTCGATAAAAAAATGTATATCAATAAATGTGGAATTATTATCCACTCTTATTGATTAGGGCAAGTTAAAAACTATTCTTTAAATATGTAATTTTATAATAGCTCGAGAATTCCATTCAGGTTGTGTAGTTTATAGGCTAGCAAAAATAATCCTAGCAAAAAAAACCCTCCCAAAGGTGCTGAGCCCCAAAAATATACCTAAGTCATCCTTTATAAAGTCAAAATGTACTAAACGAAGACTAGGTAAATAGCGTATTTTAGATGCCAAATCATTAGCTTTGACTGTTACCATATATGGACTCATCTATTTTGGTACATAATGACACTTTTTTACTTCGTTAGTTGATATCCATGTTTAGAAGTATGTTTTTTGTTTAAAGTCAACATCAATGTTGCGAACGGTCGTTTAGAACATTATGAGTAATTATCTAAAAATACTTGTTTCAAAATCAAAATCAAAATCAAAAATCATTTATTTAACTTAGGCTACAAAGTAGCACTTATTAAACGTCAATTTTTTTTACAAAAGACAGCACCGGGACCGGAGCAAGGGTCGGTTCATATCCGGCGGAAAAGGCAGCGCGCAACATCGGCCGCGCAACGCCAGAACGAGCAAGCACACAACAAAACATCCAACCTCTCACACCTGACGCACCAACGCGTCAGGTCAGTGTGAAAGGCCGAATGCTCCATCATGCTCCCGCCCGCCCCAGCGCCACGCGACCGACGACACGCTACCACCGCCAGATATGAACCGACCCCAAAACGCCCACCCTTCACCGCTTCCTAAGTGCTCTGGCTGAGGAGAAGAAACGGCGCAACAAACTCCCCAGTAGCACGCTGTCATTACAAAAAAATTCTATAAAATTATAAAAAAATTAAAAATAAGGAACCGCGCAAAGTGAACAAGTAGTTAAGGTAGATGGGTATCATACTATAAAAGAGTAAAAATTATTATATCTACGTGGTGACCAAGGTCAGCAGAACGACCAGTCACCGCAAGCGGCACCCGTTCACGAGTATGACGCAAGGGTCAGCCATCCCCTCCCTCGCCATATTAGAGGGAAGGAGGAGACCCGACCCCAGACGCCACCGCAGGCAATGACAACTAAGGGAGCATGACGAAACTGCTGCCGGTTTAAAGAAAACATTTACAAATTAGGAAGAAAAATAAAAAAAACCCCAAGCACTGATTCACTGCACAGTCCCTTATCAAAGCGGCATTAAAATAGTACACTAATGTACATGCGTATAGCTGCATTAATAATAAAATAAATTAAACAATGTAATGTTGCATACAGAGTGTATGCCAATCAATTTGGAACAATAATAAGTTTCGATAAACTAATATGTCAAGTCAGCAAAGATAATAATAATAATAAAAGTTAATTATTATTTATAGTATTATTAATTATAGTTTAAGGCTAAGGCCGCACTTCAGTTTGTTTCCGCAAGCGATAAACCGTTAAACTGTAAAACCGCCCGAGACGGACACGCTACGGTTAAAAATCAGTCGCGGAAAATAACCGTCAGTGTGGCCGCTGCCATGACTTCCCTTACTCACAAAATCAGGCGGTTAAAATCCGTGGCGAATTAGCCGTAGTTTGGCCTAAGCCTAAAAATCAGTTTTTTAATTAAGTATAGGTTTGTATCATCACGTTAGTGTTCCATACTAAGGCTGAAAGATATAATTTCCTTATAAACATTTATATTTTTCTATGTCCCCACATGCGACTATCAAATAGCATAAACCATAAATCGCACTTTGCATTATTTTCAGAAAGTAAATTGACAACATTTTTTACAAAAAAACACCTTAATTTTGTATGATATAGCATACATCGGGATCTCGTAACATTATAACATATTTCCTTTCTAAAAATGGAAGTATTTTATCTATTTTGAGAGCAAAACAAAAAAGGGACGTTTCTGATAATATCATGTCTCTTGCTTTTTGCTACCGTAACAGCTGTACAAGATTTATGTTATATAAAATGCTCGCCTAAACAAAAGATAGTTGCGTGAGAAACTTTTTAAGATTTTCTTAAGAAAATGTAGTTTTAGGTGGAGAGATAGAGAGGGTACTCTACTCTACCTTATTGTGATATATCTTTAAAACGTATGGTAAAAAAATGTACTTAAGTTTATAGTAATATTATAGAACGGGGATTAGCGCGTACATGCATAAATAGCTTAAGGGCTTGACGTTTCGACCGGGTTACACCGGCCGTGGTCGCAAGCAGACTGACCGGTGTAACCCGGTCGAAACGTCAAGCCCTTAAGGTATTTATGCATGTACGCGCTAATCCCCGTTCTATAATATTACTATAGATATGCAGCGTGATAGTTTAAAAGTTTATATGTAGTTAAATTTATAATAAATTACCTCTTTTTTTCGGGAGTCGGTGAAAAATAAGGTTTTATTCATAGTTGTTTTATTGGATGGAAATTGTTGATTCGATTTTTAGAGAATGACAATAGTCATGATTTAAAATTTTTCATATTTTAGGTATGCTCACGTTATGTTTGGAAAAAATATTCCATTTAAAAATATTTATTTACCAAAACCAACCCTAAAATAATTGTGCTTAACAAAACGTGCTTTTCTTATAATAAAGTGTAAAAAACCACTCAAAAACGTGTCAAACTGCTATTATTATGATTTTAAGTTGTGCATTCCCTATAAATTGAGTTGCTTATAACCATCAAAAAGTTTGACTTATTAATATCTACAATTGATTGATGCTGCCTTAATGTCAGATTTGGCATAAACAACCTTGAAATAGACAAGACCTGACTCTGTGATATTGGAATAAAATAGACAAATCAAAACTATACATAGAACTTTTTTAATTACAGGATTGGCCTATGAATAGCGTTTTTAATTACGCAGCTATAGACTCGCCACTCTGTAGGCAGAGATATAATTACGTGCTTCAATATGAATGGGTGCATGTAACTAGATAGGGCTACAGTACGATGCAAACTTAATGGCGGCTCTGAACACGAGGCGAGTCGCTGCGCAGTAACAAACTTATGCGCCAGCGGCGGTGCGGGGCGAGGTACTGCGCAGCGTGTAGCTAACTTCAGAGCCGCTATTAAGTTTGAATCCAATTATACTACAGAAAGTTCTCGCAATTTTTCGAATGCACGACTAAATATCACAATAATGAATTGTGTGGCTTGGTGCTTAAAGGGCCAAAGTTCGTTTTTGTGAGAAGTGTGATTTTACCGCGAAAGTAAGTATACTACAAAATTTTTTTTTGTTGTGAATATTTTTTTTTTTAAATATTGTCAATACACTTAAGCTCTTTCAGGACACAAAAATGTCATAGTCAAATAACATTTTTGGCAGTATAGGTAATCACACATCTCACAAAAACGGACTTTGGACCTTTGAGCACCAAGCTACACAGTTCAAACTCAAACTGAAGCTTTGTTATTAGCCCCTCTGCCATCCCCCAAACTAGACTCACTCGCGTAATTGTTTCCTACGACTTGAACCAACATGTCTTCGTAACTCTGTTGGCCAAGCAATTCCCAGCCAAAAGCCTCTATACCCTCGGCTAGCATGTATCCGTGGATAGTGCTGGCTAGGAGATACCCGCTAGCCTCTCCCCCATATACTCTGTACGATGGCGTATCGTATAATAACGCTGTGCGACCCCATCCGAATCTGTTAAGTAAAATTCAAAGATGATACTACTGCCATCTGTTATCGAATAGCGGAGTTATAAATGTTTCTACGCGCGGAAAATTCATAACAGCGTCATCTGTTGTTTAAATACAGAACTGCTAAGTTGAGTCACGTAAGTAACTTACCAGCACGCTTCATAGATGGCAGCAGTGAGTTCTTAAACTAAATAAACTTACTTGTGTACTTGTAGCCCAAGTAGAACTTCAGGTTTTCAGTGTAATTCAGCCCAGCGTCAGATGTTGTATCCCAAGGAGTGTAAATGATGTCTTCCTTCTTCAAGAAGTTGGCGAAGGACTTCATCATGAGATGGCAGGTTGACTTTCCCGCGATGTGTATTTGTGACTCAGGCTCGTTGATGAGCAGCAGTTGCTTCCATTCGAAGCTAGATGGCGTGGAAATACAAAACGTGTTAGCAAAGCCAAACTGTGAAAATGTGCTTAAAACGTTACAAATCACTCAAAAACATTATTTAAACATACCTATAATTGAAAAACAAAACGTTATAATTTTTATGTGTATGTAATATGCTTATATAATATCCTCGAATTTTTCAAGGACGACGCATGTCATTTAAAAAAGCTCCCCAAATATTTTAAAAGCTTAGTAGGTTACATTCTTTATAGTTATAATATTTATAAAATGAATCTGACATAAAAAACAATACATTGTTTTTGCCGAGTACCTATAATGTGTTTTAAAAATCTCGGTCGATAAATGCGGTGTCGCTTTTCGAAAAATGATGTTTTATGAGAATGAAAAAAAAAAAAAGAAATTACAGGATATTTTGTTTTAAGAAAGTACCTAGTGTACAAAGTTTACAAGATAAAATAAACAGTGGCCTTGTTAAGCTGTAGGCAAATGAGCTTAGAACACTTAGACAGGCAAATTACGTTGGCGCCAAAACCAGCCAAATTAGACAAACACATTGCCCAAAATGTCAAGTGGTGTAGATTTTGTCCGTACTTAGTTGAATAAATACTGATAATTCTGATAAGCATGAAAGCTCAACCTTTATTATTTTCGTACATTTTAGGAGGCTAGCGATAAATTTATGAATTTCATGCTATTTATAGACGGGATATTGATATTTGTGGATTTTTGTTTTAGTTAATCTAGAGATTAACTATTTGAGAGGTTTTTTTTTTATGGACAGGATAGTAACTATAGTTGTAGTTTATATTTATAGAAAACATTGATTTTGTAGACATATATGTTGTATATTTAAGTTTTGAAGTATATTAACGTACAATAAATAAATAAATAATTCGATACATAGCATGATGAGCCTAAAACTTTTAGGGGCACATATTTATAAGATAGAATTTTCGTTACAATAAATTCGACATATTTAGGAGAGGTTCTGGAACATCATGGAAAGTAACACAATGTACTTTCTTATTATTTTTTGGTCTAGCGACAAAATAAATAAAAACTGAAAATTTCCATTTTCAATCTATCACGGTACCTACAGATAATACTCGCAGACATACAAACGGACTTATAGTGGAGGTTTAGTAATAAATGGTCCAATATATCAAATATTTTAACGGATGATAAAAATAAACATAAGTACTAGATATAAATTATTACTCTAAACTTGAAGGAACCTCAAAATGAAAAATCTTATTGAACCAGCCCCTAATAAATAATTCCCCGGATCTAATTAAGTTACTCTCAAATGAATTGCGTATAACTTAAAGTTACTCAAGTGTCTAAGTAACTTGAAGTGTATTCAGAACACGAAGTGCCAAGTAAACAAGGAAATTAGTACAACTCACTGACAGAGAATGATTGATTAGCTACTCGTGTTTGGAGGTACAACTTTCTTTATACTAACCGGCTTGAAAAGAGGTATTGATTTGCCGTCTTTATGTGATTATAACGGAAAACTTAGGCGACTCTTTTATGGCGAGAGAACCAGACATGGCTCTCTAAAAATGTTGTTTGTTATTCTATTTTAATTTCTGTTACCTATTATTTTGTTTTTTATTATCTTAATTTTAGTAAACTTGTAATTTTTGTGTATGGATCTTTTGTCTACAATTTTTTTTTTAGTAATTTTATTACTATTATTAAAAAAGGGCAGGTTTTTAAAAGTCTTTTTGTAAGATGACAAATGTTACTAATTTAGGACAATATTTGTATTTTTCAATTTAGTTTTTTTCACTACAATCACCTTTTCAGAAATAAAAATCACCCTTTTAGAATTAATTGCCTTTTCATAATATTATATTTGCTTTTGGATAACCTCAAACAGTTAATTAAGCCTGCCTGTAGATATAATTAATACCTTTATCACATTGTATTTGAGGTAACCTTTGTAAACGGTGTATATTATTTTCACATAAGAGTTGGTTAATTATGAAAGGGTTTATACTTCAAAGCTTTTACACAACACGATTACGAGTTAACATTATGATCAAAAGAGAGCCATTTTAAAGCGGTTTCACACGGTCGCGAGTTTGGCCTTCCGACGGTTATTTGTATGTAACAACATTTTTTTTTATTTAACCTTTTAGTTTCCCACTGCTGGGTAAAAGTTTTCCCTATCTGTCTTCAGACTTTTCTGTCTTTAGCAACATGACACCAACCACTAAAGAAGCACAAAAAATAAAGTAATATAATTTTTAAATCTCAGGAATTAGCTGATAATGTTTACCTTTCAGATACGGGTTAAGAAAAATTTCGACCACGTCAGCTTTAAAAAAATGGCTTATAATTAGCCCATTCGTTTAGGAGCAGCAATGCCATACGTCTACGCACACATACAGACTGAATTGTCAAACTTACAACACTCTTCACAAAACACTCTTAGTTAAAAACATACCTATCCGTATAAAAGCTTGTAAAGTGCCATACACGTCAATGCCATACCTGGCACTTGTTACACGGTCTTCGGAAGTGTTTAATGGCACTCACATAACGTAAGTTCATGTCAAAAACATTTTATTGACAATTTGGAGTTCCACTAGCATTTAGTCTCTTTTTAACCACCGACGTAAAAAGAGGGAGCTTATACGTTTGACTTGTCAATTTGTAGTTCTGTCTGTGAGTTCGTAACTCTTAAAAAATCGATCGATAGTGATGCGGTTTTTTGTGTGAAATCTGATGTAATCCAAATGACCTTCTTAGGTATGATTTATGAAGATCTATTAAGCATTACTACATGAAAGTTATCAACAGTTATCTAATATTGGAAAATTGTTGATAACTTTCGGGGATATCTTTCCTTTATAATGTTTTTAGTTCTATTGAAAAAGGTGAAATTCGGCGCTCCTTGCGCATAACGCACTCTTATGCGACTATTATCTGGGATTTAAAACTTCAATACTTTTTCTTTTACAAATACAGACTAATAGGTATCATGTCTATATAACATATCATCACGCCTGTATTTCCGAAGGGGTGTGCCAATGTACACCCACAGTTCGCCGATATGTTTAGGTCCCTTGTAATAGAGGGCGAGCTTATTGCCACTAACCGGGCACAAATCCAAACTCTGACCTGCTACTGAGTATTTCATAGAATAATAACACCTTAGATCATGACTATTATTCTCCATTTTCGTTTCGTCAACGTTCCCTTTGCACGCTGTATAGATAATCGGCAAAAAGTAACTTTTGTATTCGACCTAAAGCTTTATTTCCAGACGTATTGTCCAAAACTTTTCTTAATCGTTACCCATTACGGGGTACGCCCAAAGTTGCTCGCTACTTTATTTTACCCTGAACACACTTCTTCGTATAAATGGGCAATGTTAAGTCGTGAGGATGCGTGTTGATAATGGGGAACATTAACTTTCTTGATAGATTTGTTTACTCGAGGAAAAAGGCTAAGAAATTAATACCTGTCTGTTAGTAAGCTAGAGAAAAGCTAATTTATTTTGAAAGCTAGACTAAAGTTAAAGATCTAATGTAGATGGAAGTTACTTATAATCTAATTATATCTGAAAGTGTAGTCAACAAATTATCCCCTTATTTTTCTAGACTTGATAATTTATTTTTTCCATGAAAATGGAAAGGGTGACATAAATTAAATCAAATGGCTTTCTCAACCAGTAGTCTAGTGCTCGATTATCGTGATTGGTGTTTACTCAAGTTCTCCAGATAAACTTGAGGTAATTTCTTGGAGTTGATAAAAGACTGCGCGAGTTTGGTTTTATAAATCGCTCTACTGCCATGGCAGTCTGTCGTCATAAATTATTTAGTAAACCCTTTTATTATTGCTTATTACCGATCAGTATTCAGCCACGCACACGGAATTGTCCGTCGTCCCATACAGGTCCTCGCGTGTGCAGGTGGCAGGGCTCGCTGGACAATTCATTAAGTGAGCCATGGTTTGGGGGAGAGTGTCACACTCACATGGCTCAGATGTGCTGTAGCCCCACCGGCACATATTTTCATTGCACCGGCCGACTTGGGTCCGGAGTCTATTTAAAGACTTCCACGTCGGCCAGGGTAATTGTGGCCGGGAGGAAGTTTAACAGCCATTGATCGACTCGATAAGAAGAAGAATGCTTATTCGATATCCACAACAACAAAAGGTAAAATAAAAAAATGTAGGTGCTTAAGTGTAGTTCTTTTTATGTTGCGTAGTATGTAGCGACTCCAACTGAATCTACATTTTTGTTTAATTGTAAAACTATAGAACGTTCTTGGCAAGCGAAATTCGACTCTATTATACTTCCAACATGTATGTAGTACTGTACGCATGTCACATTATAGAGTCTACAATCGCTTGCAGTCACACACCATTTCCAAATGCCAAAATGGTACGGAAATTGCATGACGAAAATGTTCAGTTCCCATTTCTGTCTGTTAATCGAATGAAAGACCTAATCGTGTTAGGCCTTGTATTTATCAGAAAAATCCTTCTTGTTCGAATTATGTGAGGGAATGAATTGAACCTATTAATTTAATGTTATTTAAGTTCGTTCTCGGACAAATGGAGGGGAAGCGCGCTAGAGGAAGAGCGCTAGCTATATGGGTGGACCAACTCAAGGAGGTGACTGGAGGCCTGATACAGGGAGCGGTACGTATGGCGCAGAACCGGACCGAGTGGAGAAGATTGACATACAGTCACGATCCTCAGCATTGAGAGAACAACCAGAAAGAAAGGTTAGGGATAATAACTTTTAAATTATCGCGCTGCATGTTTATATTAATATTAGAACGGGGATTAGCGCGAACATGCATAAATACCTTTAGTGAGTCTGTTTGCGATCACGGCCGGTGTAACCTGGTCGAAACCTCAAGCCCTAAAGGTATTTATGCATGTTCGCGCTTATCCCCGTTCTATAATATTAATAGAAAGGTTAGGGGTTGAAGTAATAGTAAGTAACAATTTGACATTAATAAAGTAATTTGTTCTAAAGAACACACCATCACTTTTAAATGTATATTTAACATTCCTGTAGTTAACTTTGTCTGAATCCCCTGAGAGACTGTCAAAACGAATTCCAATGCCATGACTCTAGACATAGGACATTTTAATTAAACACAATTTACAAAGCTTCTGCCCGATAATTGACTTCATTACTTACTGATCAATGATATTCTAATAAACAGATATGTTATGCACATACAAAACAATCGAAAAAAGTGTTCCGCGCAGCAGCGGCAGCTGACATACATGTCAAAATTATACAAAAGAGATAGCGCGATAAAACCCATAAGAAAAAAAGAGACAAATAGATGTTGTTGAAAGGCAATACGACCCAATTAGGACGTTTTCGAGTCTTCACGATTGCACGCTTATAACATATCTGTTTATTAGAATATCATTGTTATGATCAGTAAAAATCAGTAAAAATGACTGAACCTTTATTAGTCTAACCTTTTCAATTACGTTACGGTCATCCAGTCTCAACGTAAGCCGACTTAAATTAATTAACCTTTTAAAAAATCTATTTTTCATTCCTATCAGGTCATAGTTTCCTCTCAAAATCGCTTTTCATGTCAGACTCTGTTTTGTTTTGTACCAAGAAATTTAATTTTACGGAAATCCGTAGTTAACTCAGCGAGAATCGTAAAAAGTAAAGCCTTACTTACAGGCCATAACTTCACATCCGGGTCTTAATTGAAGCTCATTTTGCTACTCAAGGTTGAAGGTCGTTTCCTTATAAAATTCTTGTGACGTATTCAATTGCATGTCTTTCCGTTCTTAAAAAGCTTTTGAAAGTCCAATGAAGAAATATTTTTATGACATGTTACAGACATGATTTCTATATTAGTTACAAAATGTATAATTTGGCTATGTCGAAAGAATTATTGTGTTCCTCATTCATTGATTGATTTACGAAAAAAGTGTTTAAGGCAAGTGTGAATTTAAGTGTTGGAAGGTGTAGACCTAGGCGGACGTTTCGAGACCAAATCGGAGATATAAGGATTGGATTAGATATAAGGATTGTGGCATGTGAAAATAAGTGGTCTCTGCCTACCCCTACGGGAAAAAGGCGTGATTATATGTATGTATGTAAGTATAATAGTGTGTAAATTGAAGTTTATTTATATAAATAATGAAGCTTTAATGTGTGTTACCTTTTTACTAAATACGCAAGAGCTTATTAATTAGTTCGCCACTAAGGACCACGTATTTTACTCGGAATTTTCGAGTAAGGGATATTGGCGTTGTGGTTTTCCTGAATAAACGTGTAAAAGCTTTTCAATCGGCTGAAAAGTAGTTACTTAACAGCTTTCATCCCTTTTACCTATCAACCGATAAATGTGCGCTTAATTTATTTTAATTCAGAATTTTATATAATTATAATATATAATCTTAATTGAATTTACGGGGAGCCAATCAAGCTTAATTATCTTTTAATTAAAATTAACCAATCAGAACCATTCATCTGAATCTCTCAACCTATTTAGTCTGGAAGGTAAAATGGATTGTGGTTGCGTTAACAATTCACATTCATGCGTTCCATTTAGAGCAAGTAACGTTAACAATCACGTTTGTAGTTTGCAGTGAAAGCCTACGACTTAGTGCCGGTCAGTAGATAAGTGAAATTCTCTATTGTTTTGTTGCAAAATGTGTTTGAACTAAGACAACAATATAACAGAAAATATTTTATACTGTACTTGTTGCGTTCGGAAATTAATGCAAAATAGACAGAAATAAAAAGGTTTTTATAGCATTTTATTTTAAGTTACATTAAAATCCGAATAAACTGTGAGACAAACTGTTTAAAAGTTAGTTTTACTTTATATATACTCTATTGAATACAAAAAAATATAAAGTATTAGTACCTAAATATTTTTCTGTTTTTATTCAAAATCCCGTTGGCAGCACCAAAAATATTTTTTCGATATTTTTTGCTTTACCAATAGTAACTGAAAAAATATTGCCGTGCTTCAAATATTTTTGCATGAATGCCTTCTATGTAAAACGCGTTTGTTTAATTCATATAGTTTAACTTGCAGTTTGCAGTAACTGCTAACTGTTTGTCGAACGTGCAGTTACTGGTTCGGTCACTGTTGTTTCTGTCCACTTATACTTTTATTGGTAAACATAAAATTCGTATTGTTTCCTAGTTTTCCTTTTATTTGATTTATCATAGAACAGGTGTTTGCCTGTGACTGTTTTATAGTCATTAAATATAATTATGTATGTAGAAATTAACACTTCTATCTTACTTGGCCACAAAAATAATTGTAGATATTTAAACCTAATACAATTACGAGTGGTTTTCATTATTATCATTATTCACAGTTTTTGTCGTCCCACTGTCTTCTTAAGCCTCTTTTGATGTGTCACATTTTGCGGTCCTGCATAAATCTTGTCATTAAATCATCGTTATACTATGTATTCATTTTGTTCCCAGAATATTGTCATTTTACCACTATTTCATTAACATAATTTGTGTAAAATATTGGCTTAAAAATCTTAAAACTAACCTCCACCAAATGAGCAAAGCTTAAAACGGTGCTTACTTACTTGTATCAGAAGATTTCAGAATGCGTCAATGACTAGTCAATTAATTAAGGTCTTGAATAAACTAATAAATGTTTCAACAAACCTTGACGAGTCTTGACAAATTTCGAAGGCTGTTGAAGTATGAATAATTTAAGCAATAGAGCGTTAACAGTTGTTTTAATAAAGCTCGTTGAGCACTAAATACATAGACTAAAGAGTTAGACGTTTTAAGTGTTGTTTCAAAATGTATATTTTGAACACCCTAATCTAATCATAGAATTTGGACGTATTAATTTGATAGAAAGATACTTACTTTTTTAACCGACTTTAAAAAAGAAGAGGTACTCAACTCGACTGTATTTTCATGTTTGTTACGTCAGAACTTTGGACTGGATGAACTGATTTTGATGTTTCTTTTTTATTTGAAAGGTGGCGCTTCCAATGTGGTAATTTGGTCCACTTTTGACAGTGGGATCCATAATCTAAGAAGACTTGTTTGAAGGCAGCTTTTTTTGGAAGAATTATTTATACGAGTATAACCTCTTCTGAGTCCCACAGCTGGACAAAATATGTCTACCTCATTTGACTTAAATGTTTACTTATCATTTCGAACATAATGTCTGCAAAAGATAGTCAATTGCGTGTAAGTTATTACCTTCAAAGGTAAACTTTTAAATCGATTGCATCTTCTAGTAGTGCAGTCGTGAAACATAAAAATTTTGACGAAAATATTGATGTAGAAGCAAAGGCAATCACCGATTTAATTTGGCACAGTTTTGGCTCGCCTTTGAGCAGGCACAGCCTAAAGCCTTACATGTAAACACATACGTACTAACTGCCTGTCTGTCCTGTCGCCATGTATATGTTGCGGTAACAGGCTTCGAGGCACTAACGATGTGATTAATGTCCAAGTTTGCATAGCTTATGGTGGGACGTTTGTGTGTTAATACCAATAAATAATACATAATATTCGTCTTTCATGTTAGCTCTATATAAAGTCAACTAAATAAATACATGCGGAAAACATCACATACATTGCTCTGAACCCAAAGTAAGTAGCTATTAAGCACTTGTGTTATAGAATTCAGAAACAACGAAGGTACCACAAACACCCAGACCCGAGACAATGTAGAAAAGTGACTTTCTACATTGCCCCGTCTGGGGATCGAACCCGGGACTTCAAAGCTAGCGAAACCTTGAAAACCGGTGCGTTCGCCAGTCGACCACGGAGGTCGTCAACTAACATTAGAACTCCATCAACCTAATTGTATGTAAGCTCAATCTTATTAACAAATTAAATAACTATTCAAATGAATTATTTAAATGCAATAATAAACGCTCTATAACTTATGTTATCTATACTTCACATGAAAGAAACAAATACCAAAAATTTACTAATAACCCTCTCTATATTTAAGTAACGATTCACTTTGCTTACGAACAGTAGAAAGATCTTAGTAAAGAAGACATTTCTTAATAAATAAACAGTGCCTTTGTACTCTACATATAATATTGTGATTTGTGACCCAAGTAATCTCTTGTGTACATAACAAAATGTCATTTAACCGTCCGTAAGCAAAACGAATCGTTCCTTGAATATGGAATCGGGTCAGTTATGATCTTATAAGATAGATAAAAAACTACAGAGTGCGCATATCAGGGTATGAACCTTAAGCACAAGTATGAACAACATAGTTTCATTTCAAAAATAGAACCATCATTTTCGGAAAAAAGTCTGTCGTTGCACGGAAAATGAATCAGTTAGCGAATATGCTATAAACAACCAAACATATTGCTTGCGCTCGGTACGATGGGCTAGTGATAAGTGCACTCTATAGTTTTTATTTATTACTCTGTGGTTTAGTTGATACTTACTGCCTCATCAAATCAATGATGAAATAAGCCAAGTCTTCAAAGCCGAGGGGTCCAGCTCGCACCAGCATGTAGAACTCGTCGTTACAAGTCTGTTTCGGCTTCACAAAGTCGAAGGAAAAGCCGCCGGTCGTGACTAGAGGTGTGCCGGTACCTCCGAGAAACTTTGCTATTCGCGCCACGGAGGCTGTGGACAAAGGAAAAACATAAATATTAACGATAGCTTCAATAGGTTACGAAATATATTTTTAGTGTTTATTTATTTATTAGTACATGGAGAACAGCTAACAAAATCGTAACAAAAAAGGCGGGCAACAGAAAGCCAAATACAAGTCCTCACGTTTAGGATTATAATATCAATATCAAAATTATTGCTGTATGATTTAAATAAACATATTTTTTTCAACGTATTTTATGATGTTTGACATACAAAATAAAATATATGATTATAGCCCTAGACAGAGAGATGAAAGTAAGGTAGATTTACCCTTGCCTTTTAACCGTACAGAAATGTCTAGACAAAAAAACACGACAGTACATCAACACATAAGAATACATATTTCTCACTAAATCCAAAAAAAATGCAACAACTACGATAAAACGGGAAATAAAGCAGCGAACCTTAACAAAAAGTTACAAAGGACCGTAACCTGTCAGGACCAATAAGGATATAAATCAAATAGTTTCAGCATATTTTATCCAAAAGGACCGTTCCACGTACTAAAAGGCAAAGTAAGGCAAGGTAAGGCAGGAAAGGTAAGGTAAGGGAGGTAAGGCAAGGTTCGAATGACCAGAGACAGGTGAACGGTACTGAAATATGAACAAAGGATTTCTTGAAGGCACTGAAGCGTTTCGGACGTATAGCTATTACTGTAAAGGCACTGAGAAATCGTGCTTGTTTTATTTTATACTAGCGACTAACATTCGTAGTAGCCCCGGCTTCGCGCGTGTACATAAAAGTTTTATGAGTTGTATCACAGTTTTTTCTCTTGAAGTCCTCTATCCATTGGTGATTATACGAAAGTAGTTTTTGTGTTTATAAAGTTCAGATCAACAGAGAGATAGACTTCGATTTATAATCCAGTTATATGAGGTGAAAGTATATTGTACTTCAACTTATTTGTAACATTATAATAACATTTATTTGAGCTATCAAAATTCTAATTTGCCAAAATTAGGGCAATCATTCCTATTACATTTTAATTCGTTATAAAAGACGATTTGTTGAAACATGGAATAATGCTAACTCTGATAAAACGTTAGTACTTTTATAATTACTAAGCAAAATTGTGTAAACAATTATTCTGTTTTAATATAATACAAAACGTGCTCAATCCTTTGCAGTATTGAACACAAAATAAAAGAAAATCTTTTATAAGCGAGCTAGGCATTACCCGATGCTCTGTTTATGTGTAATGGAGGCGATTTGGCAATTTCTTCAAATTCAAGCTAAGTCCATAATATCAAATTTTAACTTGATCGTTTTATTTAGATTTTTATTTTTTGATTTTAGCGATTTTACAGCTAAAACTTAACTGATAATATATTCCGGGACACCTCATACACGGTTATCTGATCCCAATCTAAGCAGAGCTTGTGTTATGGTAACCAGACAACTGATAAACATACTTATATATTTCTAAATACATCCATATTACAGTTAAATTACACCCAGACACCGAACAAATGTTCGTGCTCAGCACAAAGATTTGTTCTGGATGGAAATCGAAAGCACGACGGGTATAGCAGTCAGGGTCACTAACCACTAGACTAACAGGCCCGTCAGAACATAAACAGACAAACATAATTATTATATAATTTTTTTAAATGGATGTTGAAATGTTAATGTTTATTTTCTTGCGCTTGAAATCCTGTCAGAACCCTCGGAAAATATTTAAATAAGAGAGAAATTGTAAATGGTTTGTTCCAGACGTAAAATATATATTGGTGCAGTGATCCAAAGAACATGGTTAAAAGATTAGAATATACTAAATTTAGAAATAAATGTTATAAAACCATAAATAAATGTAGCAACGCATATGATAGACAAAGTATAATTAACTGTAATAAGAATATAAAAAAGATGTGGGATAAAATAAATATATTATTAGGAAAAAGAAAAGAATCTGTAGATTCTTCAATATTATCTTATATGAGTATTCAGGGAAACACCAAAAATGTAGCTGACGGGTTTGCCACTACATTCGATGAGGAAATTCAACAAATTAAACACATGTGTGATGAAAAATGGTTAAGTAGAAACAAATATGTACAAAAATCTGACAGAAATATGAGATGGCAACCAGTGAGTGACGACTACGTAAATAGAATAATTAAAAGTATGGATGCTAAAAAATCACATGGAAGCGATCTCATACGTATGTCTGATTTAAAGATAATAGCTAACAAAATCAGTCCTATCATAGCTAAGTTAACCAACCTATCAGTCAAAAAACATAAGTTCCCTGATAAACTGAAAGAAGCAATATTGCGTCCTATATTTAAGAAAGGCGACCGTAAGAATTACTCTAATTACAGACCAATAGCCATTTTATCCAGTATCGACAAAATAATAGAAAAATGCATAATAAATCAACTTGGTGACTATTTAAGGTCAAATAAAATAATAAATAAATCACAGCACGGTTTCCAAAAAGGTAAAAGTACTAATACATTACTGTCCAATTTTACTAACGAAATTAATAACTATTTAAACGAGAAGAAGTTTGTTGTTGCAATATTTTTTGATTACAAAAAAGCATTCGATACTTTAGAAAGTAACACGTTGTTGACATCGTTAGAAGAGTGTGGTGTGGATAAGCCTCTGAAAGAATGGTTCAGAGACTATCTCACTTCACGCTCGTACCGGGTCAAGATAGGAGACACATTCAGCGACGAGAAACTGGTCCGGTGTGGGGTGCCGCAAGGATCGGGAAGCGGTCCTGTATGTTACTTAATGCATGTAAATAGCCTGTGTAATGTGTTACAACATTGCTCAGCGCACATGTTTGCGGACGACCTGTGCGCCTTGCGCGCCGGTACGGACCTCGCCGAAACGTGTCGACTAGTCCAGCAAGACGTAGATGCCGTAATGAAATGGTCGCATGACAATGGGATAGTAATTAATTCAGAAAAAACACAATACATAATTATACACTCACCTTACTTACCGTTGAAAGAAAATCCTATACCATTATACACTCACACATTTGATTGCATTCATAGCAACCTTATAAATTGTAGCTGCAAACCTATTCAGAGAGTAAAGTGCGTAACTTACCTGGGGGTTAAAGTTGATGAACATTTTTCATGGATAGAACATATACATTTCTTGTGCAATAAACTAAGATCTTTGTTGAGTAAGTTTTACCACCTAAGTTATCGAGTTCCTACTAGTACACTTAAAATATTATACAAATGTATGGTCCAATCTGTGATAGATTATGCTCTTGATTGCTATGGACTTACGTTTAAATCCTACATTGAAAAACTAGAAAATCTACAAATTAGGTTCCTAAAACTATTAGTGGATAAAACAACTAAAAATAAATATAAAGAAGACTATAGTAAACTATTTAAAATTTGTAAAATATTACCGGTAACACTTAAACATAAATACATTCTCGCAACTAATAACCATAGCAACCATGAGTATAGTAAATTATTAACAAATGTATGTAACAAGTATAACACCCGTGCGATGTCATCTGGTAAATATATGATTCCGAAAATTAATAATGTGTACGGAGACCGTACACTAAAAAAGCGTTTACCGTACATACTAAACCACTTACCAGGTGACATCAGGGACGAAACAGATAAATGTTTATTTAAAAAAACACTAAAAAAGTATCTAATTGATACATTGCCCTAATATATGTGTACTCATAGTCTCATAGAGATACTGATATAGATATAATATACCTTTAATAGTATTTAAGTCAAATAGATTACCTATAAGATAAAATTATATTTAATGTTAGATCCAGCAGACAAACTATGCAAATATAGTTTTGTTGGACTTTTTGTATTTCTTAAAATGTACCTTGTGCCTTAATAAATAAATAAATAAATAAATAAATTATTAGCTTTTTCTTTATTCTAATAGATATTTCCAACTTAGTTCGAAGGTAAAGCATGTTTGTATATACTAACGTATTTTGAGTTCTCTGCAATATAGTTTTAATTGATATAATCCTTTAAAAGGAATTTATCATACATACTATTTTCGTTGACTGCATCCCCTGACGTCAAATAAGTAGATTTTTGTTTATGTTATGGTTCTGATAATATCAGTAATATTATGTTTTATAATTCATACGTTCCAATTAGTAAACTTCGTTGTCCATTAGTCTATATAATACACAGAATATTGGGAATCTTAATCCCAAAAGATAATCTGCGCAAGTCGTAAGCTAGTACCAGAAACTCTTTGGTCGAATTATACGCAGAAATCCAAATTTAAATACAAAATTTGGATTTCTGCTTATAATTCACAATAACATTATCAAATTCATACATAAAACAAAATACAATTTGTAAAGGTGGTACACTACTATGTGTCCTTATTAATGCACATAAGAATAAAACCAGCCTATAAACGTCCCACTGCTGGGTACATGCCTTTTTCCATATAGAGAAGGCATGAGCATTGATCACCACCGTAAAGGCAAATAAACCTTAAAAATTTAAAAAGACAAAAATATTACGTAGAGAGAATTTCTTGACTGTCAATAGAGTCAAAAAGAGAACTTTTATTTCAAGCAATTAGTTTAGTAAAAGCTTCTGTTTCTTTACAGCAAAGAAATATAGAACGATACAAAACACAATACTGTAATAAAGTTTTCACCTGTCTCAACAAATTTTGATACATTGAAAGTCTTTGGAAACATGTGCCACTAAAACTTTGTTTCGAGGAGTTTCTAATTGTTTTCCACTGTACAGTCACGAGCACAAATACTCGTATGAATACACTCTCCAATTTTTAATAATTTTTTACCTCAATTGTAGATTGATATTTTAAAACGGGTAATTACTGACAACGGTTCCTTAATAATGTACTTATTTTTATTTTTGCAGTTTTAACACAAGATCTCGCTAAATATGTGTTACCATTTCGCTGTTTTTTTTTGTAGGTATATTTGCAGTTAGCCAGAACGCAGGATTTGACTGCTTCACCGGACATTTGGCGAGGACCTTAATGCTTACAGCCAGAACAATAGGAAAAACTAACTACGTCATCAACGTCCGCTAAGGGCACCCCTCACGGGGTTCGGAACTCGACTAAGTGCGTTGCTACCAGTCGGAACTCGACTTAGTGCATTGTACCATCTTAATACGACAAAACATAATTGATTTTAAATTACAGAAGAGGGGATTGAATTTAAATTACTATTATTTATAATATGCGCCCGGCCTCCACGGCGAAATTTTACTACGTGTATACTTATTTTTGTTCGTGACTGTACATCCCTTGGGAATTATTGTCTTTATCTGTTCAAAGTTCCGCGGATCCGAAGACTTGTTATTACCTTGTAATGATAAATTATTCATCGGTTCAATTGTTTGTGAGTAGAAAGATGTTGTTCTTTGGCGAGTGAGGTAGGTTCGGAGTATTATATTGAAAGTAGCATTTTAAGAAGGCCTTGGAATTTCTTATTTTATGGTGAAATACACATACAATTTAATTTGATTATTTTCATGGAATTAAGTGTATGTAGTTACAGTTAGTTGCTGTTGAATGCGGGTAAAAGTGCATATGAATAATAGACTAGATTTAATATAAATATAGCACATACGACAGAAACACTAAATTAAATACATGAGTAAGTTATTAGAACAGATTTGGAGGTAAACAAAATAACTAAAACATTATTAAAAAACTTTAATGAAATTAACTTTTTGTCAGTTTATCGATTATATTTTGGAAGGTATTCAGAACCTATTTTAAAGCTAGTATCAAGAAAATCTTTTGATCAGTCAGTCCATTAGTACCTATCTAAAATTAGCACAAAAATCCTTTAATTTTCTAATGGGCTTTTATCAGAGGAATCGAGTACGAGTTTTACGAAAATTCGCTCCCTTTCAATGTATTCGTTTTTAGAAGTATCAGTTCAGATTAGCATTTATCTGTCGTTGCAATTACTTAGCATATTTTTTAGGACATTTTCCAAGAAAGTTTATGTGACATTTCTGATGTAGGTACTGTCAATTTCGAATCAGGACTTGCTCTTTGTGTCACAAAGATATGTTTCATTATTTCTGAAAAATACTTTGTTCTAATAGCTTTTTGTGCGGCCATATTTTTTGTGAATAAATCAGACACCATTCCAAATATACCTATACTATAAAACGTCTCACTATTAATACGTAGAATCTAATATTCAAGAAATATAATCTTCAAAAAACTCCATTTGAAAACAAATAATCTGTTACGTAACGATACTATCTACAAGATAAATTACACTATTAGACTAACGTATAACATTTCACCCCCAAATTATAGTCGACATCAGCTGTTAACAAGCCATCCAAAATAATTAGATGTAATCTAATCACTAATTACTCTAATTTAATTAATACTCGTGAGCATAAATTTTACTACCAAAATTTGTACATGAGCAAAACCACAAAGTTTTAACATTTATGGATAACATAACATATCATCACGCCTGTATCCCCGAACGGGGAGGGAGAGGTGTATCATTGACACCCACAGTTCGCCGATACGTTTAGGTCCCATGTAGTAGGGGGCGAGCCTATTGCCACTAACCGGGCACAAATCCAAACTCCGACCTGCTACTGAGAATTTCATAGAAAAACCCAATAACACCTTGGTCGATTCGGGAATCGAACCCAAGACCTCTAGCGTAGCAGTCGCACTTAGCACCACTAGGCCCACGAGGCAGTCCCTCAGTCAGTTTATGGATAAAACAAATAAAAATCTTGGATTTTCATACGTTGATCTTTTGGTTGACTTAAAGAAACGCAACTTACTGGGTCAATGCAATCTAATTTAAATCTACCATCGACACGAAAAGAACAAGAAGATACGTTGATCTTTGGCAGTAGGTAAGTCAATTCTGACAACCTAACAAGTCTTACTATAGTTAGGTAGCTACAGTAATATAATTTAACGGGAATAAGCGCGTACATTTATCCGCTCCACTACGAAAATCGCTGACGTCACTCGGAAAGCTGCCACGGTAAAATGGAACTGGGCTGGCCACAGCTGCCGTATGTTAGACGACCAATGGGCCAAACGAACGACCCATGCCTTTAAATGGCAAGAGACATCGCGGCAGGCCCAGACGGAGATGGCGGGACGAACTGGAGTCCTTTGATAGGGAGTGGATGACCACGGTTCTAACCAGAGAAAAATTAAAAGTGTGTTGAAGGCCTTTGTCCTGCAGTGGGAGAGAAATGGCTAGGAAAAAAAGCGCGTACATCGAATTATATTACTATAGGCATGCTGCGCGATAATTTAAAAGTTAGTATTGCAGTCTTACTATGAACTACTTGTTCCCAGTAAAATGGGTAATGACTGTCAGATAAATATAAAAGAAGATTTGTACACACACTAATGTTAGGTTCAGATAGAAATTGTCAAATGTAAGATACATTGTTATATGTAAGATAACACATACTCAGGAATTTGATACCGCCCGTATACTATTATTACACATCAATTACATAGCTACTTCGTATATAAATGCGGCTTAGAAGTGACCTATTAATACCCCTATAATCTTACAAGTAACCGCAATTTCTAGGTACACACTGGTAAATTAATGGATTTAGTGTTAGATAAACTAAGAATTTAGGGGTAGATCTCTTAAACGAGTCCTAATTACGGCATAAAATATATTTGTTTCATTTGTTAATTTAATTTTTATTCAATTGTACTATCCTAAAGGACCAAAATTCCGTACAACAGAACCACAAAACACAATTCTCACACAAAAGCAGAAATATCAAGAAATGCTGACGCGACCAGCCATCCGTCAAGTTTTATGAAGAGTCAGCTACATTATTATTGTAGGTTGAACCAATTTGAAATCCTTAGGAAAGCCTTTTGTACGGATAATGCTTCATCAGCATGTTATAATACAGACATTGATCTTTGAACTGTTCTGAGGTTGGTTAAACTTATAATGATGTTACTGTCATGAGTAAGTACTGAATCATGACAGGAACTTTTATGTGTCTTTGGCAATACGTTGTACCAATAATTATGTAACTCAATGTAGCGATAACATTGCAGCTTTTTGAACCATTTAGCGAAATAATTGGTTAAAATAAAGAGGAACTTTCTTATTTAATGTGAATTAAATGCGGAATTAATATGGAATTCAGAAACAACGAAGGTACCACAAACACCCAGACCCGGGACAATGTAAAAAAGATGGTTTCTACATATAGACCCGTCCGGGGATCGAACCCGGGATCTCAGAGCTAGCGACACCTTGAAACCGATGCGTACGCCACTCGACCATGGAGGTCGTTGACTTTCTTATCTTTATCAATAAAGTTAATAAAAGTGTTTTTTGTTGCTTAAGGAATTAAACAATAAAAACAAATTAATTCGTTTGAATACAAAAATATGATATATATGTCATCAAATTGTCACTACAATAATTTCTTTCGATAACTTTAATTTACTTAAAAAAACAAAACATGAACAAGAATAATTCCAGATAGTGGTTTAGAATTAACACCAAACAAAAGAATATCAACGCAATTCACTAGACAATTAATATCAAATTACAATACCATGAATTTATAGGAGTTTAAAAGCAAATAATTCCGTAATCCAAACTCGAAAGACAAATAGCCGGAAAACCGTTTGAACCGTTACAGGGAATCTGAAACGTGACTATTTGTGGGTCTCGGGGCTGTTATTGGTCAACAATGGCATTAATTAAGCTCTGTTAAAGGTATAATGATCAGATATCCCCGTATAATTTACATTTCAAGGCGTCTATTGATACGAAAATGCATGTTTAAATTGAGAGTAATTCAGACATGGTGTAAAAAAAACTGAAAATTAATTATAAGATCAATTCTGTGTCTCTCTGTATAAAAATCAGTAACCGACCTTTTTTTTATTTAAGTAGTAAGAGTGTTCAACCATCTCTTTTTTGGTGACTCGCTTTTCTCAATAACTAATGTTAGCCGAGTCGATAATGTTAACGTTCCTCGAGAATTGGTCTATCATAAGCATGAACACTTATCAATTTGGACTGGTAGTTTCAGCGACAAATGCGTTCAAACAAAAACTTAGCTTTATTATATTGTTATATAGAACTACTAGCTGTACCCGGCATGCGTTGCAAAGCAATTTTTTCTACCTAGCACCTACCTACTACCACTTAGGGGTATGAAAATAGATAGTAGCCGATTCACAGACCTACTGAATATAATATAAAATTTCATAAAAATCGGTCAAGCCGTTTCGAAGGAGTATGTTAACTCACGAGCATTTTATATATAAGATATACAGCTAGTTTTATCTCGTTACTCCACTACTCAAGAATGGTGTCCTTTTATTTCTCTCTATAAATTTCCCAACAAGACAAATAGCGGTCCCATTGTCTCTTTCGTGGTTCACCGCGATGTCACATGACCTGCCTTAGTCCCATTTAATCTGGGCAGCATTTGGGAGCATACATAAAAATTCATACTTGTTCTGATTTAAATAAAAATTCGCACTATGTGTCGATAAAATATGTACTATAGATAATTCTCATAAGAAAACAGACTTCAAAATAAGTAGTATGTCTTTTTCTTATGGACCCCGTTGTCAAAGCAGGAACACAAGGGAAGAGCAGCTTGCAAATGAAAAATAATCATCAAAATCGGTTCATCCAGTCAAAAGAACTGAGGTAAATAACAAAAATTAAAAATAAACAGTCTAATTGAGTGCCTCCTCCTTTTTTGAAGCCGGTTAAAATGTATTGTCAGCTTCACATAACTTTTAATACATCAGAGGCATGTCCTAAAATATTATGAGTTTCATATAATATCGTGCGAAACAAGGCCACACTTGTTTATTACTCATTTACATATCATTTTTATGAATAAACATGACACCTCGGTTTTGGAGCTTTTGTTAAGAGATTGCTTTTATATTGTTAGAGATTATTTTTGCTAGTCTGTCAAACAATTGTAATTACGAAATAAATTGTGTTTCATGATTTTTTTTACTTAATACCGAATCATGAACGTAGAAAGTAGTAGATACTCATAAGTGGCCCTTAAAGACTTTTATTATGTATTAAAATTAGATTATCCGTCCAATTATGAAATATCACAAATTCTAATTTCTATTCAGTTTACTACGTTATAAAACATAACACTGCAGATGCTTGCAGTTTTAACTAAATTTGCGTCTAATATACGATTATTTTGAACTGCAAATTGCTTAAAAAAGCTACAGCTATGGTTTAGTAATACATTCATTAACGAAATACCAATAACTATAAAGTAATATTAAATCTATTAACTGAAACTCGCAAAAAGGCTTCTTAAAACTCGATGAAAAGATGAAATTTTATAAGTCTATTTACACAAACTGTTCTTTTAATTCGATTGAAGAGCTAAGAAAATATTTTAAATCGCTGAGCTCTCAGAAAATTTTCTATAAAGTAAACATTTTTTATATAACTAAAAGGGAGGACCTTCATGTGTATTTATTCAACTTTAAAAGAGGAAAATTACCGATAAATGTATTTGTATCTCTATATATTCATAACTCTCGGCCTTTCTATAAATTCATTTCTATATAATTTTTATGCTCAAAGTGTGAGTTGGTTTTTAAATCAAAATAACTGGAAAAAACATAACAAGAATTTCAGTGAACAAAATTGCTTATTTTGCGCGAGGCTTCGTTTTTTTAAATCTTTTTTTTTTATTATTTATATTCATTTTTAAGCCCGTTTTTACATATACGTGATATTATTTTATTATTATTTCTTTATTTTACAATAAACATATAAAATACATTTTTAAATATATAAAAAAGAAAATATACATTTAAAAATATAAAATATAGTGCCCAACCGGCCTCGGGACAGGGTCCAAGCTGCCGGTGGTTAGGGCTCCAAAGAGAGGAACCTTCTCACGATACGCGCTGTGTCAAGAAGTACCGCTTTCTGCATCAAACCCTTGACCCAGGTGCCTAACGAGAGCCTCTTGAGGTGTTGGTCGAGGCTCTTGGCTATTATGCCGTTGGCGGTAACGACTATCGGGACGATGACTGCTGAGTCCACTTCCCACATGTCGACAACCTCGTGCGCTAAATCCAAATATTTTAGCTGTTTTTCTTTTTCAGCTTTCACGAGGTTCTCGTCATGCGGAATGGTTACATCAACAATCATCGCCCGTCGCTCTGATCGATCTATCACCACTATATCAGGCTTATTGGCTACAATAGTCCTGTCAGTGATGATAGATCGGTCCCAGTATAATGTGACATGACCATTATCAAGAACTGGGTCGGGCACATACCTGTAGTACGGAACCTCAGCTTCCACAAGTTTGTATCTCAAAGCAAGCTGCTGATGGATAATTCTGGCCACTTGGTTGTGTCTGTGCAAGTATTCGCCGTTGGCAAGACGAGAACAACCGGAAATTATATGTCGTATGGACTCACCCGGACAGTGGCATGCCCGACATATGTCCACTGTCCCGTCCTTTATTATATATTTTCGGTAATTATTCGTCATGACAACTTCGTCCATAATTGCACATACAAACCCTTCGGTTTCTCCAAAGAGATCACCGAAGCGTAGCCAGGCCACGGATGCTAAGAAATCTACATCGGGCCCATGAAGGGTCCGGTAGTAGCGCCCGTGGAGCTCCTTGCTTTGCCATACATCCTTGCGGTCCTTGACGCTCAGTACGACAGGTCTGTGCCAGTTCTCTTTGCCTAAGGAGAGCGGTGTGAAGCCCTTATCCACTACCACCACATCTCGATGCATCCCCACGTTGACTTGGAGAAAATACTCCCTGAGGTTACATACCTCGCGATTATGGAGGGTCTTAGCATTTAGAAAGCCTCGACCCCCGCATTTCCGCGGGATATATAACCTCATTACCGAAGAGCGCGGGTGATGCATTCGATTTGCGGTTAATAATGTCCGGACTCTCCTATCCACGGCGTCTAACTCAGTCTGAGTCCACTTGAGTATACCAAAGGAGTACATCAACACTGGCATGACCCAACCATTAAAGGCACGCACCCTGTTGCCGCCCGATAAAAGACTTTTCAGTACTTTGTTCAGGCGGCCAAAGAAGCGTGTCAGCAATGATTGTTTCATGTCAGCAACGTTGATGCCTAACGCCTCTGACATACCCAAGTATTTGTAGGTATCCGCTGCAGAAAGTGACCTTAGATTTATGGAATCCGAGAGTTGTATACCCTGGGATTCCACAATCCCACCTTGTTTCACATGCATGACCGCACATTTGTCCACACCGAATTCCATCCTGATGGAATTACTGAAGCTTTCAGTGATCTTCAGTAACCCCATCAGTTGCAACTCATTGGAAGCAAACAGCTTGAGATCATCCATGTATAACAAGTGGGAGATTACCTGGCTTCCTCTCCGCAGCGAATAGCCCAGCCTTGAATTCTCAAGCAGAGTGCTGAGAGGATTCAAGGCCAAGCAGAACCACAAGGGACTCAGACTGTCACCCTGGAATATACCCCGCTCAATCCTTATTGGTCCGCCACTCTGTTGAATATCTCGACATCCTGGATAGCGAAGCACTGTAGTCCATCGCCGCATACATGACAACAAGAAAGCGCGTAGAGTTGTATTGATTTTATACAACTCCAGCACCCTCATGAGCCATGAATGCGGCACCGAATCATAAGCCTTCTTATAATCTATCCAACATGTCGATAGATTCTTTTTAGAGCGCCGAACCTGTTGGCAAATGGTCATATCAATAAGGAGTAGCTCCTTAGTACCACGAGACCCATTTCTACATCCATTCTGAGAGGCAGACATGATAGCATTACTATCTATATGTTCATTTATTTTTACCCTCAAAATGGATGTAAGAAGTTTATAAATTGTAGGCAAACATGTTATCGGCCTATAATTCTTAGGGTCCGTGGTACTACCTGTTTTATGGAGCAGATGGGTAGACCCTGTAGTAAAGAACTGTGGGAGCGACTCTGATTCTATAGCATATTGAAATTGAGACGCCAAGCAACCATGCGAACTTTTAAACCACTTAAGCCAAAAGTTTTGCAATCCGTCCGGTCCTGGTGCTTTCCAATTTGACATCGGACGGATAGCATTGGCTACATCTTGGGGGCTGATGGTGATTGCCCCCATCTCCTGTATTGGTTCACATGATTCCTCAACGTCTCGCATCCAATCGCCTTCGGAGTGGCTGACAGGCACCGACCAGATGTTGCGCCAAAATGAGTTCGTGGCATCTTCATCCGGTAGGCGCCCATCATCCACTCCAAGAACAGGTCGCTCCCATGTCCTAAATACCCACCTTTGGTCCCTTTGGAACATACGATTCAGGTGGAATCTATCCACCCGACACTTATACCGACGAATGCGGCTCGCCCACGCACACACCTTCTGTTTGAAGAAGTCAATGCGCTCTGTAACGCGAGCAGTGTATTCACTGGGACTAATACTAGTCCCAGTAAAAGCCCGCCTTACAAAGCGCATGACTCTAGGCCGAGAATTGCCATCTTTAAATGCAATTAATTTGCCAATGAGTGCCCTAGCCTCAGCAACACGACGCTCGATCCTGCACTGCCAAGCTGGCACGGCTGGTTTTGGTCGTGTATCTAACTTGTGGTTATTTATTTTAACATTAGCCACACGACAAGCCGCTAGAGCCGCACAGTACAGAATCGAGTGTGTGTCACTAAGGTCTTCACTGCTTCCGAAATAAGCAAGAAGCAGTGAATCTAAGACACCCATTATGGCCTTATTCCGGTTGTGCATGGGCAGGCGAGGTAATCGGGGCCTAATGTCGGGGGGAGTTGATCGAAACTCCCGAATCGTATCCTCCAAAGTACTCCTTACATTTTCACTACACTGGGTACTTACAGTTATAGCCCCGTCCTCCTCTTCCCCGTCAACAGGGTTGGTTGGCGGTGAACCAGTAACCGGTACTACCGCAGGAGACGGGGTGCTGGCGGCGGGGCTACGCTGTACTTCAGAGCGTAAACGATCAAGTGTAGCGTCATCCAGCCTATGATTGCGTTGGATGACTCGCACCTGATCCGACAGTCGTTGTGCCGATACGCTGACACCCGGTTCAAGACCCTGAAACAGAGACAGCATTCTCGCACGGTACGCAGTGAGGTTAGTTCCTCCCTCTGTCGCCCCGTAGTATGCGCGCATGACGTTCTCATTTATACTGAGAGTCCATTTCATGCGCCGCACATCACCACCGGGAGCGGGAGCCCTGCTCGAGGCCGGTTGGCCTGCGGGCGCCAAGCTGCTCGGTGGCCGGCGTCTCCCCTGCCGACGCACAGGTGTTGGCGTCGTCGGCGGAGAGTAGTACTCGTCGCTGGAGCTCGACGCGACTGCAGGTGCCGGGGCTGGAACATGGTCCGGCAGCTGGGCGGCGGAGCTCGGCGACGGGTCCGGGGATGGTGGGCGTGCTGGTGTGCGTGTCCTGCTTCTTGTCAACATTATTTTATTTTCTCGGTCATTTGTAAATTTTTATTCTTTGTGGAGGGAGTGACATATGTCAACTCTGGTATTCCTTGGTGGAGATATGGTGAAACTGATAATAACATAAAGATTAAACATTTCTTCGGTTTTTATTGTTATGCAGAACTGATTTCGGTGTGTAAATAGTTGTAAATGGTTAAGTTTGTAAATAAATTAAAATAATAAACACGGAGAAAAAAAATTGACGTGACGTTGACGTTTGGGCACAGATTATTATTATTATTATTAGCCATAATCGTCCCACTGCAGGGCAAAGGCCTTTCCTTCTTCCAATTCTCCCGCTCCTGTGCTATTGTTGTCCATAACGTAGAAAAGGAGTCAAGCTCGTCCCGCCATCTCCTTCTGGGCCGACCACGAGGTCTTTTGACGTTTTGTGGAGTCCACATAGTCCATATTGCATTGAAGCTAAAAAATATCCAGGTACCTTCGGCTTCTTTTCTATCAACTTTTATTCCGAAAAATTTTACCAATCGTCTTTTGTTCCAAATTATCTGATTCCTAATGTCCCTATTTATCACTTCAATTCAAAAATCAGTACCATTTATCACTGAAAGACAATACAGCGCTTTAAATCGCTTAATTCTTAACAAATAGGCTACCCATTGAAACGGTAAGGAAATTTGTTAAATGTAAATAAAGCTACAAATCTTACGCTTGAGGCAGAAGATCAATGTCTTAAAAAATAAGGTTCACTAGAGCTTTGTTTCCCTCTCGATGTTTCCATTAAAACGATATAGTTAAGTTGTTATTTTACTAAATACCTTTCAATTTTTTAATAGTGTCTCTTTCATTTGTTTTCACAACATTTAAGCTTTAGGTAGGTATATAATTTAAATTGAATTATGTTATTGTAAATATAATACAAACTTTTAATCTATCGCGCTGCATGTTTACTGTAATATTGACAATGACAGGCCTGTTGGTCTAGTAGTTAGAGACCTTGACTGCTATACCGGAGGTCGTGGGTTCGATTCCCACCCGGCACAAATGTTTGTGTGATGAGCACGATCATTCGTTCGGTGTCTGTGTGTAATTTATCTATAATATGTATTTATTTGGAAATATATAAGTATGTTTATCAGTTGTCTGATTACCATAACACAAGCTCTGCTTAGCTTGGGATCAGACAACCGTGTGTGAGATGTCCCGGAATATTATTATATATTATTATAGCTACAAGCACAAATAAGAGAAGCCCAAAAAGGTATTTATGCGTGTACGACCTTATTCCCATTGAATAATATTATTATAAATCTAATACGGCCAAACGATACTGAAAACAACATTTGATCACAGATACAGTAAAAAATTTAACCAATAACAGACAACTGATAAACGCTCATAAATGGGCTGTAAATTCAGATTCATAGTCGATCCTTAAGAAAGCCATTGAAAGCCGTTCTCTCAACATGTTAAGAAAATCGGTTACGTACAAGAAAATAAAAATTATAGTCTCTGGAGCCATTGTCCACGATGTCGGTTGGAAACTACATTTAATATATATATGTATATATTGTAGGTATTTAAAAATCTAGTTAATGTCTATTTTTACGTATAAAGAGTTTTTTTTTTTATAAGGTACAACATAGGAACCATTTTTGTTAGGACAGCCTTAGGTAGCTTAGCCTTAGTTAGGACGGACCTTAGATACAAAAAATTACACGAGAGGATTGGCTAAAAAAAAAATATTAAAAAAAGGTAGGTATACAGGCGGCCAAAAATACCATCAATTACTATCTAGCTACAAAATTTGTATTGTACCTGAAGCCGAGTGTTCTATCAACAGAAACCCTAACACTTTGGCTGACCGTAAAAGGGTTAACTGAAAAAAAGGTTAAAACGTCCAAATATTTACGAAGGACCGGAAATATTTGTACGTCATTGTGTTTTGACAGAATTCTTTCGCGAGAAATTTTGGCTCGTGGTTAGTTTTTAATGTATTATAAATCAAATCAAATCAAATAAATCAAGATATTTTTATTTCTTATAAACCAAAAAAAGAGGCGCTTAAGAAACGTTACGTTAAAACTACTGATTCTAGTTGCTCGGTTCCAAAGTGTCATTCCTATAGAGAAGAGCCGGCAACAAACTCCATAGGTTACTCTTTTTAAAAAAAGGTTAAAATCTATTATGTACGTAATAGTTTACATTAATGTTCACTTGTAAACTATTTTCTTTAAATATTTCTGGCTCTTATCTTGGCTAGCGTGCTTACTAAGTCTTTTCTTTTTTATCCGACTGTAGTAAAGCCAAGTTGTGTGTTAAGTGTTCAATGCGAACTAAGGCAAAACTGTTACTTAAAATTGTATAAAACGTTTTGTGTAAATGCTCTGTTACTTCGTCTTAACCTTGCCAAGGTACTAACCAACGACTATACCCACTATTTAGTTATTTTATTTAAAGACCATTCGTTTTGATTCTGACTTAAGTAAGTTAATAGGATATTCAATAGTTAGAAGACTGGATTTAATATTATTTAGGGGTCATTATCAAATCTATTAATATATGACATAACATAACATACAACATATCATCACGCCTGTATCCCCGAAGGGGTAGGCAGATGTGTACTAATGTACACCCACAGTTCGCCGATATGTTTAGGTCCCATGTAATAGGGGGCGAGCCTATTGCCACTAACCGGGCACAAATCCAAACTCCGACCTGCTACTGAGAATTTCATAGAAAAACCCAATAACACCTTGGTCGACTCGGGAATCGAACCCAAGACCTCTAGCGTAGCAGTCGCGCTTAGCACCACTAGGCCAACGAGGCAGTGCAGCAACCATTAATATATGTCTCTGAATAAATGGACCTTTGCCATTTAGAAGGCAATAGAGGCTTTGTTATCATACATGTAACTAAACACTGCCATTTATGTGGTGATGCGGTCTGTTACCAAAGTTTTCCAATGAAATAAATACCTATTATAATTGATTTTAATAATATTGTGGTTTCAACAAAATAGCTAACATAATTCATTCTACAAAACAATTTTGCAATCAAAATCCAACAATTTTTCAATGAAATCAATAGTCGGTAGAGCGTCTACTTTGTACAATATCCTATGAACATTTAAATAAATTATGTAAAAAAATTCCATAAGAAAACAATTGATATCTTCTAAGAAACAAATGCAATAATACTGCTTCGGGAAATCCAATAACAAACGACGATAGTTTTATATGGACAAGATAATAAATAACCCTACCACATCAATACATATTTAGTGTACAAAGTCATCGAGCTATCCTGAAACTTCAGCTCGGATGGAGAAATCCTTACCGATGTGTGTAATAAGCCTTTTGTAGAGACTGCAACACAATTTATAAGTTTTCAAGAAAAGTAAAATGATATTATGGTTTTATAAGTTTCACACGTCTGTCAGTCTGTCGGTCTGTCTTTGTGACGTCGTAGCTCCTAAACACATGGGCCGAAAGTGATGAAGGTTTTTAAAGTAAAAAAGCTAACGAGCTAATTCAGCTCTAATTGATAAAGATCCATTTTGAAACTCATCAACATTTCAGAAACTCTTTAATAGTCAGGACTTTCTAATATTTTTAATTTATAATTATTTGTGAAGCTAATTTCACTAATTACGACACGAAAGTATGTATTCTAAGATATTTTTTTTCTAAAAAATGTCTATCAAACGAGTGCGGATCATTCAATTTGGATGTAAAAAACGGCTGCGCCTGAATTTCTCTGTATTACTAGATATTTAAAGTCTCATTGAAAGTCTTATTTAAAGAAACCTGTCAGCGGATTTTTATATACCATTAATATTAATAATATATATATATATATATAATTCAGCTGAAAGACGACTACTGCTGGACGTAGGCCGCCCCCAAGGATTTCCTTGATTATGTATATTGAAATAAAATATAAATCTACAGACAGTACCTACATATGATATTATCAGATACTCTTGTGGAACTTATTATTAGTTCCTGAACACATAAGTATAACTGTAGCCCTAAGACACTTGATTGATGAATATTACTATGTTCGAATCATCATAACTACTAAAAGAAAATAATACTTTCTAACGTAATAAGCTCGACATGGCAATTATAATTTCTAGATTTTGTGTTGATATGTTTGAAATTTTAGTAATTTGAACCACATTTTTTTATGTAACCTGTTTAGTCTCCACCGTCTGACTCCAGACATTCCTGTCTCGAGCCACATGACACGAATCACTTAAGAAGCGATCGATGTCATCCTGCCACCGTTTGAATCATAAATGTTTCAGTAAAATATGATTAATGTTAATTTTAATATTCACTTCAAACTACTTTATTCGTATTTAAGTAAAAAATCTAAGAAAATTAATACTATTACTTAAAAAAACTGGCCATCTATGCAAGAGACATTTCATTGTGCATGTATGCGTGAATGCATTTGCACCTTCTGTCACTCTACTCTCAAAGCCAAAGGCAAAGGGACCAACGGCTTTACCAACGTGCCTTTTGAGACGCGGAGGTCAACATGTCGTAAAATAAATATATATACTGTATTCACATATAACCGGGAAGCCAGTTGATTCAAGCGTGTTCCCTTGGGACGAAGAAATTCGCGGGAAAAATAAAGGTTTTCACAAGATACTAACACTACTCGTTTTCATTGGTCGTTAACTCAGTCGTTATAACGCATGCGGGGAAAATCTGAAGGACTTTGAAATTTCATCTATATCTTAGTCATCAAACGCGGCCGAATAACAATGAAATTCACCTTTGTGCTTAGACTTCAATAAATCTTAAATCAGCAGCTACCAATGAACACGGTTACCGCATGCGGTCTCTATGTCATGCGTTAACATAAATCTCCCCGAATGCGAGAATAAACGACCAATAAAATGATAATATTCCTGCCTATAAACGCCTCACTACACGGCACAGGCATCTTCCCATATAGAGACGTCACGAGCATTGAACACCACGCTTGCTCTCTGCGGATTGGCGATTTCAGATCCCAAATTCTAAAATCAATGAAAATGAGTTTAATTAATTACCATGCCTATTCTACACATAAACCTGAACTTGGCACTAGTTTCAATGTTAAATAAATAATTTAGTCTTGATTTTGAACTGTAAACTAAAATAATCACGACCCTTGAGGCGTGGTGAGTCTCGCAGTAATTAACCCTAATTTGCTAGGCTAGTTATAGGATCAACTCTAGAACTGAGCTAGTTTTTGATGCTATTTCATTATTTAAGTTATTTCAGCACTTTGCCCTAACTATTATATTATATTTTATTGAGTCAGAAGGATTTGTTGCCTAAATTATTTTAGGAAAACTGGTCTCAGGCGGATTTTTTATATGTTTTTTTGCTATGAATGTTATTTAATATAATAAAAACGAATACAATTGGGTTTTTCTATGAAATTTTCAGTAGGAGGTCCGAGTTTAGATTTGTACCCGGTAAGTGGCAATAGGCTCGCCCCCTATTACATAGGACTTAAACATATCGGCGAACTGTGGGTGTACATTGGTACACCTCTGCCTACCCCTTCGGGGATACAGGCGTGATGATATGTAACAACGAATACAAGAAATAAAAAGCTTGATAGTGATACAATGAGTTAATTGAGTGATTTTGAATCTAAAGATATCTTTTTTTATTTTTGCTTTCAAATAAAATACTATTCAGTTTAAATGAAATCTTCTTTAAATGCCTTTTAAAAATACGCTTTATTTTTTTATGAAAGGTACCTGATATATTTATCATATACGTTCGGTTTAAGTTACATATATTTTTTCGTTTTATTCTTGAATGCAGGAAACCAGATAACAAAGGCTTGAAATATCCAGAATGGAATGATTGGCCGGTGATCCATTTGACCTATATTTCCTAAACTACCGTCCGGTCCCAAAGTGGCGAGATACGATAGTGATGTCAAGCTATTTCCAACACAACGTTTTTATGTAATGGCTTTCGATAAATGTAGAGCATTTGTAGAGTCAACATAGGGTAAAAAAAAGTAGGGACTTATTTTTTTTTATTTAGAGTGCTCATAATGCCTTAAATATTATCTAGAATGCGCAGTGTAATGTTACATCAAATCAAATCAATCAAATCGTTCTTTTTATTTTTTACAAAGCAAAAAACAAGGGCGCTTACGAAACGTTACATTAAATCTAATGACTCTAGTTTCTAGGTTCCAAAGTGTCCTTCCTATGGAGAAGAGCCGGCAAGAAAATCCATAGATTACTCTCTTAAAAATATTTTTTTACAGTTATTTGTGCATTATTGGTTAAATATATGACTTTTTTATCCAATTGAACAATTTAAAGTGTCCAGCAACTCAATTAGGATCTTAACAGTTAAATATTCGATATGATTGTTTAAATAAAGACTTACAGGCTGACCGTGTGTCCTTGAACAATGCGTTTTCATACGAACGGCAGAGACTTAATTAGTCCCTGGCGGAAATTCGTTCACGTCACAGATTCAGCTCAAAAGACCGCAAATCAAGTTAACAGTGAATGGTTACTGGAAGCGAACATTTAAATAATCCGTTTTTCTTCGATTTGAAAGTGATGGAATCAAATATCGACGGTTTTTATTTCAGTATAGCATTTCTGTGCAGCCTTTTTGGTAGTTTGATAGAAGGGCTAACTGTTTTATGAGTTCTGCGCATTCAAAAAGAGAATTCAATATATTCTTCGGTTTTTTATTTAACAGATCACATAGCATAACATATACGTAACCTGATCTCCGCGAAGAATAAATAAAAACTTTTTTTTAATTACTGCATACATTAAAGGTTTATTTGTAGTTAGGTAACAATTTTTCAATGTCGTACCTACGTCAAATTAAAGTTTTCTCTTTTTACAAATTGGTTTTTATTATTTTAACTAACAACTATTATTTAAAGTCTCATAAAGCCCTCTAGAGAAACGTAAAGTAAGATTATATAGGAAACAATCAAGGACAAAGTGGAAGTGACATCATTTGGCACATGTCACCTGATGTGAACATCTATTAATCTTAAGAGAACGATTCCCTAACCATGAATACTTAAAGCAAGACTCTGCCGCTGTGTAAGCGACACGACACAAAGCTACTGTAGAGCGCTGTCTCACTTTCTCAACGATAGCAGTCGATCTTTAAGAGTTCATGGTAGAGACACAGGTGTCCCGACACGTCGACCAGTGAAGCAGTAATTGCTTCCCTCGACGTACTCTCCGGGACACTTTAAAAGTGTCAAGACATACTTATTTGTTCTTTGTATTCAAACCATTTATAGAAACATTTTTTTTGTATCGATATCTGATTTTGTTAGCAAATAACATAAATGAAATGTGAATAAAATTGATGCAATTTTTTTTTAATTAAAAATACCAAATTTTTGAATCGATTTTGATGGAACTTTAAATACTATACTTTAAATATCGATCATAAAATTCCTTTTGTAGTCAGTTAAAAATAACATAAATCAATACGACATTAAGTAGGCATAGTAGGCACGTAGATATTAAATGTAATTATGTACTAGTCTGTGTTGTTATTTATTGTTCATTGTTCCTCGCTATATGCATGTATGACTAAGAATCTGTCATCAACTTATCGATACTTTACCAGCATGCAAATTGATCATTGATCATCGTTTAGATGTATTTTATGCATCCATATTCCATATAAGTCTTGGAATAAAGATACATACATACATATCATCACGCCTGTAACCCCGAGGGGTTAGGCAGAGGTGTATCAATGTACACCCACAATTCGCCGATATGTTTAACCGGGCACAAATCCAAACTCCGACCTGCTACTGAGTATTTCATAGAAAAACCTAATTACACCTTTGTCGAATTGGAAATCAAACCCAAGACCTCTAGCGTACCAGTCGCGCTTAGCACCACTAGGCCAACGAGGCAGTTATGGAATAAAGATACCATTGATAAAAACAAATGATGTTTACAGATAGTTTCTTTGTTTCAATTCTATTTTTAATTTATTTACAAATAATTATGTTAATCAGTTGTCTGGTAATCATAACACAAGCTCTGCTTAGCGTGGCATCAGATGGCCGTGTTTGAGTTGTCCCGGAATATTATTATTTAATATTATTAAATGTAGACATTGGTATATGCTTATTACATTGTGCATATTATGTTGTTTTGAAAATAAAATATATTATCTTTTTTATTGTCTTTTTCTCTTCTAATAATTTTATTTTAGCTTAACTTATAGCTATTAATATGTAACCACTGGTTAAAGCTATTCAATTTAATTAGTTATCAAATGTAATGCCAACTAACATCATCAGTCGACCAATCAGTACTCAAAATGAGGTTGAACAGTTGACAAACTAGTTTCTGCGTTAACCGGCTTTCCGAATTCTAGATAGGTCTTAGAAAATACCTGGAATAGCCTTGATTGATCGACCTGTGAATCAATACTTTAGATAGGGCCAATCTGTGGTTCGTTACAAGTTCGTGTTTGAACGCATATCGTACATACCTATGAATACTGTACGTATATCGTGTGTGTATGTTTGTATGTACCTATCTTAGTTATGCGTTAGTGAGGGTATTACATATTATTGAAAAAACACGACCGGAAAATTTATGGAGCCTTAACTGTTAGCTTATTTAATTAGGTTAAGCGATACGTCGTTGGAAAGGATATTTTGAGCTCTTCAACTCATGCTTTGCCGGTAGGTATCAAATCACTGCAGAAGTCGCGCTTTGATAGGTACTATAAAAAATACGGCAAATTGCTCAAGCAATCCTGGTTGGTGTGAGTGGTGGATGGTTTTCCTTTGCAAAACCATTGCTCGCTTTATCATTTGTATTTTATATTCATCATCATCATCAGCCGGAAGAAGTCCACTGCTGAACAATGGCCTCCCTCCTAGAACGCCACAATGAACGACAACTCGCCAATTGCATCCACCGGGTGCCCGCAACTTTGACGATATCGTCAGTCCACCTGGTTTGAGGCCTGCCAACGCTGCATCTTCCGGTTCGGGAACGCCACTCGAGAACCTTTCTTCCCCATTTTATATTGCACAACGTTAAATAAAATTGCAATGAGACAGCAATTATTGAACAAAAGATGTCAATTGCTATTGTTTTGCTCTTGCCCGATACTTAATGAGACGGTTCATGCTTGCGCTTCACATCTATGGCTTATAACTTTGTAGGTGCAATCAAAGTTTTGACAATATCTTAAGGAGGGTCTGGTTACTTAGTGCTTAGTCCTAGTGTTATAGGAACGCGAACTTGATAGTTTCCTGAATATTATTTTAGTACTAAAACTTTTAATACAAGGTTACTTTAACAATATGTATGTATATGTTACGGTAAATGTGATTAATTGAAAATTATTAATAATATTACAAAATTATTAATAATAATCACATGTTTTGGTAATTATTAATAATTCTCGACACATATTGGTAAAAGTGATAAAATAAATAAAAACCCAATGTTTTTTGACCAGCAGGTATTTATTTATATTATTCACTCTTACCCTGACATATACACTGACTTATACATATAAACTTGGTTAATGTTTCTTTAATTTATAAAAATATATGTGATGGGTACATACGTCGTCGCTCGCTTCGCTCGCTCTGTTGCAAGGTCACAATATCTAACCTTTTTTTTTTTTTTTTTTTTTTTTTCGGGGGGAAATCCTCATGGACTTCCTCCGCCTGGGGAGAGGCGGAGGGGCATGCCGGACTCTTACCGGCTAAAACCCCCCGGTGTCTCCTCCTCGCACGTGCACGTGGGGCCGCGGGAATCCAAATTCTTCCGCAGCCCCACGCTGGTGCTGGCCCGGTTGTCCGGGCCTCATCTCGTGCACGGGGTAGTGAGGTGTAAGACTGCCCCGTGCTCCGCCTCGGAGGCGCGCGCCGACACCCGCGCGCGCCTACGCCTCGGGTCCAGCGGTTAGGGGGCGGGGACTTCCCCAAGTCCCTCGCCCCTGGACCCATTCACAATATCTAACCTAACCTAACCTATTGATCTCCGTCACAAAGTCGAACCTAATCAAGCATACTAAATAATCAGCCCCGCAACCCTTGGCCACTTATTACATTTATCACTACTAGGGTTAAATTATTAATAAAAACCGACAAATGTGATTAATTTATCACTTTTACCTCGACTTTCGGTAATTATTAATAATAATCGATAATTATTAATAATCTTCAATTAATCACATTTACCGTAACATATATAAACTAAAATTTAAGCTCAATTGAATCTCTAAATTTAACGAAATTTACATACTCACCTAAGGGTGCGTCCAGATCTGACAAACGCGCATATATGGACGTATGATTAGAAAATAATAGTAAATCTCAAGTTTGGGAAAAAGAAAGATTGAAAAAGGTACGAACTTGTAGCTTTTTCACTGGTATTTGCATATTTTATAAGACTAAGAGTTCTTAGTACTCTTTATTTCCTGAAACTTCCAGTCAGATTTGAAAAAGCTTATCAAGAATATTAAAACACCTGCCCGAGCAAAAATGGCGGTTAATTAAACATGTATTTAAAACCTACCTAACTACCCTTAACTAAACAACAACTAGTTTTAAAACAAAAGCACTCGCGAACAAAAACTAAGCTGACAAATTATGTATGTGTCCATAACCCAACTTTAATCACACGAATGTTATAAATCTAAAAGTTTATTAAATTGTTAGGTCCTAATAATTAAACATCTCCAAAATAGTAAAAGGAAGTCTGTCTGTGTTTTGTTTTAACGGATAAACTGCAAAACCAAAATCAAAATGAATTATGTAGCATTTAGGGCTTACGCGAATGTTTGATATTGAAATAAAAAACCTTTCTACGGATTTTATCACAGTTTATTAAGGTTTTAGTTCCTGCCGTTTTGACTCCTGTATGACTGAGTCCTCCCCTATATAGGTATAAACCGCAATATAATCCTTAAAAAGAGGTTTTTTTATCAATAATATGCAACACTTTTTAAAGTTCACATTATCAGACAGTACCCCAAATTGCCCACCGATTATCGATTTTGATAAAACTTGGTATGAAAACAGCTTGAACTACAAAAAAGGATGTTATAGATCGCTACAACCTCCACCCAAGCGGGCAAAGCCGTGGACTAAAACTAGTAAATAAAATTTAAATTCAAGCAAAAGATATATTTTATAAAACCTTTTAAACTAAAGGGTTGTAATAAAAACATGTTGCGGGTTAGATTGAAAAATATATAAATTTATGTTACGGCAATAAAATATACCGAAGTATTATATTAGAATTTGTTTGTTCAGTTGTAACAAAATAAAATGAAAAACGTAGCTCTACTATATAAAATTATTAAACATTTTATAAAAAGATATTTACGGTCGAGGTTGAAAATTCAAGTCTTTATTTTTACACATACATATCATCACGCCTGCATCCCCGAAGGGGTAGGGAGAGGTGTACCCACAGTTCGCCGATATGTTTTAGGTCCCATGTAATAGGGGGCGAGCCTATTGCCACTAACCGGGCACAAATCCAAACTCCGACCTGCTAGCTACTGAGCATTTCATAGAAAAACCCAATAACACCTTGGTTGACTCGGGAATCGAACCCAAGACCTCTAGCGTAGCAGTCGCGCTTAGCAACACTAGGCCAACGAGGCAGTTTTTTATTTTTACTTTCTCAATATAATAGTTAATTTATATAGCGATAAATGACCGTCTATTTTTTTTTGTCGCTAAATCTTTCTTGTAACTGACAATAATAATTATTGAATACTTTTATGTTTCATTTCTCTACCCAAAAAATCCAGAAGCACATTTTACTTTCTTAAGACTATTTTACATTATATAAATATTAAAAAGGCTTCACCTAGTGTGGAGATCAAAAGTAAAATATTTCCTTATCTGGGATGTTTGTTATTTTTAAGGAAATGTAAAAGATTTTTTTTTTGCAAATTAAAATTTTGGAATCCAGATTTCCTCACGATGTTTTCCTTCACCGTTTGACAGAAGTGTCTTAGAATAATTAAGAATCCAAAATTGGGATCTGAAATCGCCAATCCGCAGAGAGCAAGCGTGGTGATCAATACTCGTGCCTTCTCTATATGGGAAGAGGCCTGTGCCCAGCAGTGGGACGTTTATAGGCTGGATTATTATTATTATTTAAATTAAAATTATTTTTGATTTAAGCGACGAACAAATTAAATAAATTACACATGGCAAAGTGCTAATTAATTTGCTCAGTAGTAATAAATGTAATACTCATACGTATATTGCACAGACGACTGTAATGTTACACTTTAGGGACTTGGCTGAGAGTCAGAACTATTCGGCACTTTGTTCTAAATTAACAAAAGCTCTGTCACCTAATCTATATTAGAATATAACCTTATTATTAGATCTGCTTGTGTCTTGTATAATACTACCGGCTCGGCAAGGGTAGACAAATATAAATGAATTACACGCACAACCCTTTCTCTTGAATCACTCTATTTAATGGATGGAAAATCTTTTTAGTGAAAAACATGTGAAAATCGTTTCAGTAGTTCTTGCGTTTATCGCGTTTAAAGTAATATCAGCCGCGGTGGTGGACTTTTTTTTATAATGTGTACAGAAATAAGTCTTTTGATAACCCTAAGCAGATGGTGATAGAAGTAAAATTAAGGCCAGAAGTGCAGTAGCACATAATTTTTTGTATTTGCCGTTCTATGCTTGAAACCGACCCCAGCATAAAGTATTTTTTGCCATTCTTTTTTGGGTATACCTCAGAGGTGGTCCCATAAAAATTACAGTGGAGAAGGATATTTTTTTGAATATTTCGGAGTAGTCTTTATAATTAGACTATTTTTTTTCTATCATTGGTAGTAAACATTGGTCTATAACCTCATAATATTAAAACAATAAGGTTTTATTCTAAGACTTCTAAACGTACCATCTCATCATTTATAGACATCACTAATAGAACTTTTATGGCAGTTACTGAGTTATGTCGATAATAAAATGTCATTATTATCCTGAGCTGTGACCTCGGGTTCAATGGAATAGGTGTTTAACACACATATATTGCTAGAAAGAACACATTGTAGACACAGTCTAGTTTTATGCACTAAAGTTATAGGGACAGATTGTAAAAGTTTGATTTTTGGAAAGAACTACTCTACTGCTGTACATATTTTTCTATTCTATTCATTTAGCTCAAAGTAAAACTTAAATAGTTCGATGAATTTTAAATGGCTTACAAATGAGTACATTTAAATGTAATTGTAATTTTGACTGTTAACTAAGAGCAGAATATTTTTCTCTTTATCATTTATTTTAATAAAGAACCTTAAAGTTATTAATGTGACCTACGACCGTACCTTATATTTTACTCAGAAATTTACAATTTGAAACGCCACGCTCCTTGCGGCTTTCTCCAAAATTTTGGTAACATTCAAATTAAATGTAACGTGGAAAGCAGTAGGAATTCTGCTCGTTAAGATAATACTCGTATTTTGGCAGCCATAAGATGTGATGATAAGAAAGATAACAGCAACATCTTATTATACTAATATAAACGTGAATGTTTTTTAGGCTTGTTTGTTCTTATACCGTTATGTACAAATCATTTATTTGATGATGCTTTTGCGCTGATGCGCCAAGACAGCCTCTTAAGGTACCACAATCAATTAAATAGTAAATTAACAAACGTATAAATAATCTGATCCTAAGATATAAGTTGAAAGTAGTCACCTAAATAAAAGAAATAAATAAATGCGGACATCACATTCATTGCTCTGAACCCAAAGTAAGTAGCTAAGCAAAAGCACTTGTGTTATGGAATTCAGAAACAACGAAGGTACCACAAACACCCAGACCCGACCGGGGATCGAACCCGGGACCTCAGAGCGAGCGACACCTTGAAACCGGTGCGTACGCCACTCGACCACGGAGGTCGTCAAAACCTCGTTGGAATGTAGCGCCTTATGTCTGGAACTTTCAATTCAACTTAAAATAATCATTTCCTGATAGATATGTTATTGTTAAGGAAGCTTTATGATTAAAATAGTAGCGAAACTGTAAACAGAAGCAAGTAATACCTACTACAAAACAATTGCCTATAGATTTGTTAAGCTTCACTCGAAAACCATTTAGGTACTAAATGACTAAGTAGCTAAGCCAATTGGATAAAGCTTATAAGATTAGTACAAACATAAAAGGTCATATTATTTACATTATTATTTATTGTATCCCATATATTTTTTTATTTATTTGGGGATGTAATTTCGGTTTTCGATTTCAATTTAAATGTAAAACGTGTGTAGCGTATACTAAAACATGAAATTGAAATGGTTTAACGGTATTTATCTGTTAAACGGTTGAAGTATGAACCAATTTAATTTATGTTGCTTTTTATTCTACAATCATGTTTTTTGAGTTACGATAAGGTTTACGACTGCACTAAACAGAAAAATACTTTAAGAGTAACATTATAAAACAATATTCATCATAACATTTAATACAAAATATACATAGACAATACAGTATTTTTCATTTTTGTCATCTGTCCTCAGCACTGAAAAGTCGACCAGGCAAATCTTAGGGTCTTCTCTGGTTGATTTTCAGATTCTGTGCATGACTGAGGCAGTAAATAGTTGGGAATTGTCCTGCCCGGGCACAGATCTACCCGAGCAACGTTCTTCTCAGAGGCAGTGGGACGAGCCGCTTTGCAGTTTGATACGGAAAGAATTGATCAATACGTCAATCAACACTGCAGAGCGTGCGCGTCTCCTGGCTGTGGGAGAATGGGAATCGGGCCTCTGGTTACAGGCACTTCCATCATCCACTCTTGGTACGATTTTGGATAATAATACCTTTCGGCTCGCCATGAGTTTACGTTTAGGTATACCCTGTATCGCATGTCATCATTGTCAATGCGGTGAGACAGTCGACAACCTCGGTCACCATGGTCTGTCCTGCAGCAGGAGCGCAGGGCGTATATCTCGCCACTCAAATTTGAATGACATAATTCGTCGTGCTCTTGTCACTGCCGGTGTACCAGCTGTTTTGGAACCCAATGGTCTGGTGCGCGGCGATGGCAAGAGACCTGACGGTATGTCATTGCTGCCTTGGAAATTGGGTCGGCCTTTGGTGTGGGACGCAACGTGCGTCGACACCCTTGCGCCGTCCCACGTTCTAAGTTCAGCAGCCTCTGCTGGCGCTGCTGCTGGAGCTGCGGAGACCCTTAAGCGGCGGAAGTATAATAACATTGTGGGTGATTATATTTTCGAGCCGTTTGTTTCGGGTTGAAACGCTCGGGTCATGGGGTCCGAGCGCACGAAATCTTTTCAAAGAACTTTCCAAACGTTTGGTAGAATCTACTCGTGATCAGAGGGCTGGTTTGTTCCTTGCACAGAGAATCGGCATAGCCATTCAACGTGGCAATGCTGCCAGCCTTCTGGGCATGTTCCCCGCCATTGACGAGGATGACGATGAGTTCTTTGACGCCGTTTAGTTTTTATTTATGTAAGTTTTAATTTTAGTATAGTTAGAGTTTGTTCTTGTATTAGATTTAATTGTGTATTAATATATTTTACATATTTACTTATGAAGCTAAGAAATAACATACATATCGAAATCCTATATCCTCTTCAAACAATTTTACCTAAAACTTTCAATTTCCTTTGTCCATGTCTTCCTTTATAAAACAAAATAGAAGTAAGCAAATGTCTTGGTATAAAAATATCTAAAACACGAACATAAAAGTATTATTTTAAAAAATGTGAGTTGCGTCGTACAATTAAAATTACACATAATTACAAACTAAATATTTGCACGTTCTTAATTCAAATCCGTCATTTACCTAGTTCTCTTCGATGAATAAATGCAATACGCCTTCTGATTTTGGTGCTGTAAAGCGAGGTTCTACTGCAAGCAGAACGTATTTTAGTTGTGATTCGTTATTTTCTAGTAGCTATCACCCCTATATATAAACTATTTATGCACCAACTGAGACTTTATTAACTTTATTTGCAAACAAGATCTAAAACCAGAGTTAGTTTCAAAAGTTATGTGCAGCAAAAATATAAAATCCCGAATGTAACTATATTTGTTATGTCAGAATACCATTTTTTCAAAATACTTTAATGTTTTTAAGATTCATAGTTCATCGCTTTGCTTTCGCTCTCCGCTAACACTGACACCTTGGCCTTATGCACTCAATACTATCCGAACGATTTATCGTTGATGCCCCATGGTTTGACATTGCGAGTTTTTTCTTTTTTTTCGTTTAAGCCATGGCAAAGGAAACTATTTTTTCATCCTTTATAAATGTTTTTCAGTTCGAGTAAAACCTTACAACTCTCGACTTATTGAAGATTGATATTACTTTCAATATGATAGTCATAGGATTTATTGTTGGGCAGTATTTATTTAAGTAACGAGAATATTTTTCTTTCATATTTTCTTATATCAAAGTAGGGATAGGACTTATCGTAAAGTTTATAATATTTTGTTTGTTTAATGTAAGTTTAAAGCGTAAATATCCGGAATTACTGGTAGATTTTAATGGGAATTTTACTTCACTATTTGTTCAGGGCTCTACGGGGCACAAGTTTTCGAACTCAAATTCAATTGCTAGGTATAAACCCATAAAAATAATACACAATACAAAAAAAAAAAAACAAAATTAATTATAAAATAGTTAAGTTAATTTAAGTAAAATAGTTTTAGAATAAGAATTTGGGTTTTGCATACAACATGAAAATCCTCGACAATAAAACGCAAGCAAAGTCGCGGGGGAAGCTAGTTAAGTAATTAAAGTATTTTAATTATTAAGTTCCTTAGCAACTAAGAATGTTTAGCAAAATGTTAATATGTAGGGACATAGCCCCAAGCCTTTGGGAATACACGCGTAATGGGCCGAACCTTTGTCCCAACTAGCTTTTAACACGGCCTTTTATTATTTACACAATCCCTGAACAATTTCAGGTGGATAAAGGACCAGACAACAAAATGAATAAACCGTTAGTCGTGTCATGCACAGCCACTAATTAAAAGACTATGTTACCCGAAATCGGTAAAAGCAATTTTGCACAAAAAGTTTTAAGCCTTTTCTACCCAATCATATCGATGAATAAAAAGTATTAGAAGCGTATTTTTAACCGACTTCAAAAAGGAGGAGGTACTCAATTCGACTGCATTTTTTTTATGTTAGTTACGTCAGAACTTTCGACTGGGTGAACTGATTTTGATGATTCTTTTTTTAGTGCTTCCCGTGTGGTCCAATTATAGCGATGTTTTTTTAGTAAGAATTATATTATTTATACTCGTATTTTACTTCACCATAGTATTATTCTCATGACAATACGTTGATTTGAAATTTTGCATGACGTCACATGTTCAGACTTATATGCAAACTTGTGACGTCATAAGCCCCTGAAAGCTAATTCGCTTCATCACCTTTTCTTAAAAAAATATGAGTCTTAATTTTTAAAATCTAACTTATAAACTAAAACCTTTTTTTTAGTTATCACACCCACTAAACAACACTATTAAAATTACTTTTGTAGGCAAAAGGACCAATACCACAATTCAAAGCTAATTTTCTTTCCTTGACAAATTGCTTTTGTTCAGATATAGCTAAATGATTGTGTACGGTAAACTGAATTTTAATTGTTCATTAATAATTACTTTACAGAGTTGTGATTTATTAGGTAAACTTTCGGTGGATTTTAGATTAAGGTAAGCCGGTGATTCTTCGAGTTAGTTAAACGAAGAAGATTACTAGTAAATTTACTCTTAATTATTTAGAAATATAAGCTATACTAGAATATTGTATTATTTTTAATGGTATCATTTTAGACACTAAAATTAGAAACAAGTATAATAAAATCTCAAAATAATACAAGAAAGTGTTTGATGAATTGTATTTTTATTACTTTTTGTATTAAACCGACTTCTTCTTCTTTAGAACATAGAAATTAATCTACACACAAACGAGATTTCTTTTCACAAAAAAAAATACGGAAAAATAAAAACCTCTTAATCTTAATAAAAAAATATTTTTATTTTAATTCCCGTACATTTATTACCTACTAACTATAGTAGTTATATAGATGTAGTATAGCTATACTTAAACTGAAAATGGCTTCACATTAATCTCGAAAACTTTACCTAAACCGATGTCAAATAGGCAAAGTTTTGTGATTGATGAAAATGATGAAATTACATACATACATACATACATATAATCACGCCTTTTTCCCTTATAGGGGTAGGCAGAGACCACTTCTTTCCACTTGCTACGATCCTTACACACTTGTTTCGCTTTATCCACTTTCATTATTCCCTTCATACATACTGTTCGGTTTATGGTACTCTTGACCTGGCATGTTTTCATTCACACTCGCCTTATACACTTTATTCGTCAATCGTTCTTCATTCGTTCTCTCGACATAGCCAAACCTCCTCAGCATACCTTTCTTAATTTTTGTCTCAACATCCATCATCTGACATACTTCATCCACCTTTCCATGCATTCCTCCTCTTACATTCAATGCAGCGAAGCGGCTCTCCGTGGCCCACTTTTCGCCCCCGCGAGAAACGATGAAATTATATCTTTAATAATCTCTAGTATCTTTACGAGAACCTATTTACAGTCTGATAAGTAAACCCTGTCCGATCCACAAAGCTATCGGTTAGGGATACCTAACAACATTTTTTTTTCTCAAAGTGTGATAGAGATAATCGGCATTGTCACAGGCGCTACTAAATGATCAAACAAAAGGCTGCCAAATAATACCGATGAAAATGGTGCTGTAATTACTGTTTTAATCTCAAAAATAACGCTATTTCAAAGTTCATTATTATTGATACTTTTCTGAAAATTTCAAATTAAATATTTTATTTGGAAATTATTTATTTGGGTTATGTGATTGTGAACCCTATGTCACCCTTTCGGGTCGGACAGGGTTTTCGTAACACCCTGTATACCTATATTATCCAGGTGATTTAAATCATTCGGAATGAGGAGAAGATCTCCTCCTTTTTTGAAGTCGGTTAAACAAGGACAGGTATGTTTTAAAGATGGCGGTGTGAAGGTGATTCCGGGTGTTTTATAACGATAGAGGGTTCGTAAGATGAATGGGTTTGCTTCAGGAATATGTTTACTGAAGAAAGTGTTTACCTATGCGTAAAGGAGATTGGACGGGAGTAATGAAGCGAATCATGGTTTGGTCCTTGTGAATATGAGTTATTTGAAGCTTGGAACAAAGGACCAGTTTTTAGCAAGATGTAGAATTTTTCAATAAAAAATTATAACGTTGTGTTTTTTTAAGGTGTAAAGGTTCTCAAGTGATTTAGTAAGAAATTAGAAAATGAAAACATACCTATACCACCCTACCTACTACCCTATTCAAGTTTATTTATTATGCTACCCTATTCAAGTTTTACTAATATAATATAATAATTTCCTTTATTTCAAGCAACTAGGGCCCATAGAAAATACAATACATAAATAATTACTAAATAATTATTTTTCTAGAATTAAAATTAGTGAACGACGATAAATCATTTAAGTCAATATTTTACCGATGTCTGATTCAATCGTAAAGTATCATATAAAATTTAAATATCTGCTTCTTTAGCCATTTCAAAAATACACAAACACATTCTAAACATAAATCAGAGACAAAAGACGCGAGGTAACAAATGTGACGTCATAAAAACAATTGGAGGAGCTTGCAAATGTTTCTATGGTAATATCACACCTGTTTCTGGTACAGTAATGACGCTGCTTTCATATTTCAACGTGTCATTTAAAACAGACGTGTATGTTTGAGAAGGTATTTCATTGAAATTTGGTGCCGCGCGCTGTTTTATAACTGTTTGTCTCGCTACTGCATCAGGCATGTCGAGTAAAACTGCCACAAGCTTTAACGTATGCTCGTGGCTCGCCCGTTGATCACAACCTTTATGTTATGTTCATTGATCATACGAGTTATCAAGAAGTATCTTATGTCAGGAAAGATGGAGCGACCAGTACTACCACTTAATTTTTTTTTACCACCTAATAAATAGGAAATACATTTATTATATTTATTTATACAACAGCTGTATTGTTAAATGATTTTGTCATCCAATTAGCTATCTATCTATAGCTATTGTCACTTTTTTCCGTATTTATAGGCATTGTATTTAGAAACTGGCATCACGAAGATATTATAGAACACAATTAAACTTCAAGAATAATTGTTACTTACCAAGAAACTATATGTGTACGATATAGGTATACTAAAACCGACGAATACATGACAATGGAACTTCAAAATTTCATGTTTATCGATATAGGCAAAATTTAGGGAGTCACCAAATATGGAACACTATTTTGATTAAACCATACACACAGTACAGTTCACAAAAGTACCATTTAATGTTTTAGATAAATAACATCTTTGAAATCTATGCGAGTATATATGTATACCAGTGTTTATAGAGATTTCATAGTCAAATCATTCGGGAAAAGGATATTTAGCCTATTTTATAGGCTAATAACAGTAACCAAATGGCCTGATTTAGGTATTACCACTTCCGCTTACAGATTAGGGTATTATGTACTCTAATTACTAGCTTCCACGGATTACTATAATTCGACAGGTTCCGAACTTAATCAATATTAACAGATTATGCTAGTAATAATCCTACTAATATAATTATTATGAGTATTACAGTTTGTGCATTTGTATGCTTGTTACGTCTTTGCGCAAACTACTAATCTGGCACGATAATTTAGCATAATTTAGCATAAATTTGATTAAAATATAAGTTGTTTTATCCTAGGTTAATTTTGCCGTAGAGTGATTCAGTGTTTTCTTTAGCTAGCACAAAGGCTTGTGAACAAAGTTTATGAAAAATAATGATTAATTGATTTTGTTTATGATAAACGAAGTGTTAAAAAAAGTTTGCTTTAGGTTTTTAACTTTTTCCTCTCACACTTACTATAAATAATTGGATCAAACATTTCAACCAATACGGATTAATCAAATAACATTTCTCACCCTAATTGCAAATAATATTACAATACGAAAATTATATTACGTCACAGAATAATTAATAGTTCTCTGGTTATATTAAAATCATCGATAGCAATAACATAATTAATTACTATTCGAATTGAACTTGAGACATTAATGAAACACTGTTTTAGCTTTGAACGCAGCAATACAACGTTTGTTTCAGTGCCTAAGTATGTATTTATTAGGGAGTATTTACATGGGTGCCTAAAGCCGCAGCGAAATTGATTGACTCTACTTTGGGGATTGCAATTTCAGTCACCATTTACACAGCCGAATGCGCGCGGCGCGGCGAGGCGCGGTTAAAATCGTGCGGCTATAGTCACTCGTGTATACTCCCCATTAGGCCACAACAGTGCAACAGCAGTTTGTCCCTAAAGCTTAGTAATTCTGTAATGAAACAATATAGTGTTGCCTACGACTTTATAGAACACAGTGTTTATTTTTCTAGTACCGTTTGTACCGTTATCAATTCCTAGAAACCACGTAAAAAATATTTACACCTTTTTTTGAATGCCCGATACAAGCTTTTTTTATTTCTTGCCGTAGTCCTTTGAGCCGCTTACACACCCAGCCTCAAGCTTTCTGTATCGCATACACCTAGAATAAAAATCCGCACTACTGCCGTAAAACACCATTCAGACAAGTAACATATAACATAGACTGTACAACACAAAGGACCATATAATTATGAATTCTTAACACTTCGACAACAACGGCAACTTTATTCCAAAGCAATAAGGTTAATTTTTGCAATAAAAAGTCACATATCGTTATGAAAAGTCGTTAAACCGGAGAAAATCTAAGATTGATCTTAAATATCATATGATTTAAAATAGGTACTTTTTACGTTCTTTTTTTGTCATCAATCATCCAAGATTCGGAACGATGTTCGCTAATGCGATATAACTATACGTAATAATGTTACGCGTATTCGATCATACAAAAATCCATTACTTTTGTATGATCGAATACGTAGAAAAAAAATATTTTTTTACGCTGCTTTTTGATCTTCTTTTTTGTGACCGTATTTCGTGAAATGCATTTATTATTTGCTTTTGATTTATTTCAATATTATCTTTTTATATTTTCTACCAGTGTAAGCCCGTATTATTTTTCCTTTACAAATATTTGAAACCCAATATTTCGTTTCCATTAATCATTGTCATCGTATGTCAGTGATGCGCTCGAAAAGGTTTTTGCTTTGACAGATTAACATCTAATACTGTTTGACAGTTTTGGCTTTTCGGGTAAATATAAATAAACGAAACTCGTGACTAAGCTTAACACTTTTCGCTTAATCCAGAAAGAAGAACCTACAATATCTTGGGACAACTCACACACACACGGCCATCTGTTCCCAAGCTAGGCAGAGTCTGTACGGTAACTAGATAACTGATGAACACACCTACTAATATGTTTCTTAATACACACATTTTATGTGTAGATAAAATACTCGCGAACACACAACATCATGCTCATTACACAAAGATTTGTCCTCGGTAAGAATCTCAAACACGATCTCCGGTACTGCTATACCTCGGTCAGGGTCACTAAACCTTAGACCATCAGGCCTATCAAGGTATGCTGTCACACTACTGCGCAAAGCCCTTTCATAAATCCCTGTTCCAGACCACCTCGAACCAACCCTTGATTAGACCCATTGGGCCGTTTCTCCGACAAGAAGTTTTACGAGTCATAATTAAAAACTAAATTAATAAGAAAACTTTGACAGCCTTTTACGGCGCTGTACAAGCGTTATTTATTTGTTAGTAAAAAATCCCTCTTGGACTGTAATTAGAAGAATTGAGCGACCTAATAATCGTGATGAGGCATCTTACCTAAAATAATTGATTTTGATTACTCCTAAAGCCACCTGCTACATGAAATATCGCTTTCGAGATGTAAGTAAACATTAACAGATGATTAACAACGTCCCTAGCTCCTAATAATAGGGATGAAGACTAAGTTTTATTTCCATATCCATCTTTTGCATAATAAAAAAAATATTAGACGCGTATTTTTTGTTGTGTCCCGTAAACAAAGAATTATGAAGATACAGCTTACAATTCTTGCGTGATGTCACGTCCAAGCACAAATGGTACCTAGCCGATAGTTTTTTTTTGGTAGAGATCTTTTCAGCTAGCCTGAGCACAGGCTTTAACTTCTTCACCCGACTTTTGGCGAGGACCTTAAGGCCTCCAGCCAGAGCACCTAGCCGAGACGTCACAAGTTACCACTCCTGAACTTTAGAACGGTCTATTTCGTGTTTTTTTATTGATTTGAGAAAAGAAAAAATACGTGTCTTTAATAGACACGTCTTATTTCTTTTCTCAAAACAATTTTGATTGATGATGAAATTTGAAAAGCGGACTAAATAAATTTTACTTTGCATACTCGTACCTAGTCATCTACCCAATCTACAGCTAACAAAGTAATACAATTAATTCACTACGCCACAACCTATTCCTGAAATCAATCAACTTGTATTAGAAACGTTGATGATTTAACTTAATTATTGTATAGGGATGTATTAGTAATGTATTCAAATTAAATTTGTCGTATAATCATATAACATGAGTTGCGTACTCTTGGTTAAATAATATTAACTGAGTTCATTCGTGAATTATTTTTCTTACACTTTACGCAAGATCAATTTTTGACGGGCCTCTTGGGCTAGTGGTTGGTAACCCTGACTGTTATACCGGAGCTCGTAGGTTCGAATCCCACCCAGGACAAATCGTTGTGTTGAGCACGATTATTTGTTCTGTGTCTGGATGTAATTATTATCTATTACATGTATGTATTTCGAAATATATGAGTATATATCAGTTATCTGGTTGCCATAACACAAGCTCTGCTTAGCTTGGCAAGCACATCGCTTGCAAAAATATGGTAATAATTGAAAGGAGCCATTTGTCCTGAGATAGACAGGTAAGTAAATAAAACGACAGTAACTTCTCAAACTTACCCACCCTAAATTTCTTTGGTTTTAATGGGGAACAAACAGCCCTTATCTAAGCACAAAATAAGACGAAATTAGCATAGTAATTATTCATGTTCTAAACTAAGGAAGTCAGCTGTTATTTACAAATAAGTCTTTGGGGCTCAATTGACGAGGAAATTATGAAGAGTAAGGTAAACTGTCTAATAAATTAAAAGCTTTGATGCAGTGTATTTATTTGTAGGGCGTTTTACACCTTTTTGATAAAACAGCTGGGCCTCGATTCAGCTATTTAAGAGTTTCTTGACTTGACCGAGTGACCTGCTTCGTTTGGTCATCTTTACGATTATTCATGATCATTAATTGGTCAATACGATCATTCTTTTCATATTTCAATGGAATTTATTGTAGGCTTATCTGAATACGAAAATTAGGCACAGTGACAAGCATACTGACCGAACACTGACATGCATTTAAAATAGCTAATAGCTAAATCGAGGCTCCAGTGCGTCCTACCTGTTATGACTTACGGTGCCGAAACGTGGACATTAACGGTTGGACTAGTCCACAAATTTAAAGTCGCACAGCGGGCTATGGAGCGAGCTATGCTTGGAGTCTCTTTGAAGGATAAAATTCGTAATGAGGTCATCCGACAAAGAACCAAGGTAACCGACATAGCTCGTAGAATTAGCTCGCTGAAGTGGCAATGGGCTGGCCATGTCTGTCGAAGGACCGATAGCCGTTGGAGCAGACGAGTCCTAGAATGGAGACCGCGGCTCGGCAACCGTAAGGTAGGACGCCCGCCTGCCAGGTGGACTGATGACCTGAGAAAGGTCGCTGGAGGGGACTGGATGCGGAAGGCGGAGGACCGGGTGTTGTGGCGCAAATTGGGAGAGGCCTATGTCCAGCAGTGGACTATGATTGGCTGATTGATTGATTGAAATCGAGGCTCAGATAACTTGTTCGAAGGCTTGGGGTAAATTGACAAAAGCATAGATGAAGTGGTGGTAATAATTTGTAGTTGGTTTTACACCTTTTAAAATAACATAACTTGCCCAAATTTGAATCTTGTAGTAGTGTTTTACGGTTCTAAATCGAGAATCAGATTTTGTTTTATCTCTTCCGTGTAAAAGAAAAAATGTAGTAATTTTCTTCCCATATACTACTGATATTGTTAAATAATGTATGTCGGAGCCAATGTAAGTTTCAAAAGATTTGGTAAGATATAAGAAAGTCTCCTCTTGTCTAGCTTTTGAGGAAAAGCAAAGTTAAACAGACTTTTTCCGCGTTGCTTAATACATTTTGTGTCCCTTATGTGTCCAAAAAATAAAAAGCCAAGTTAAACCTAGTCCTCATAGTAAAGACATAAATTCTGATCAAATTGAAAGAATGTACAAAATATGTATAATAATATGGCGTAATATGCATTTATTCCGGGAATGCGTGAATAAACGGGAACAATGCCTAAATAATTAACATATTGGATATCAGATCTATTTGGTTAGATTTTGATACCGAATGTTTGGTTAAATAACACTAATTACCACTGGTGCATTCAAATCTAGTTTAAGCTAAACAATTTAACGTCCAGATCGGACGAACGAGCATTACACGAGCAGCTCGCGAGCATGGCGCGAACGCAATAGTGTCAATAATGCCGTCCGTCAAACGTGCGCGGGCCGATCGCGAGCTGTTCGTTTCGTCAGATTTGGACGTACCCTTAGGCGCAGGCCAGACAGAAGAGACGTAAGACGCAGACGGGGCGCGGACATTTGTCTCTTTCATACAAAATGTAAAGAAGCGTCGCGCCCGCGCCCCGTCTCTTCTGTATGTTTGCGTCGCGACGCTTCTATACATTTTGTATGAAAGGGACGCGGCTGTCTGGCCTGCGCCTTAGTATTAGATCCCAAAGTTTTAATAACTTTTTATAGAGTCGTTTTTCTCATCGTAAATCAATTCTACGATAACCTTTTTTAATGAAACATAAATTAAATACCTTATATCCCAAACAAAATAAATCAGTAAACTTTACGATATTACATTCTCTGACTAAACAGTTTACGGACAAGTTAATGCGAACTGTAAATTATGAAAAATTTAATGCTGGCTGGAAAAACATAAATCTTTGAGCGCTATCTCGTAAACAAATGGTCGCCCTGAAACTTGAAATATTAACTCATCATTCATTTTATTTTTGACTTCACAATTTTTTGGCGTATTTGGATTTAAATATAGATAAGTAATAGTAAAGTCAAAAGTCTTTCGATATTAGGGCTTGCACACATATCAGTGCATGAGAAGCTCGCGTTCTATTTTAAAATATATGTCAAATGGAATAAAGTTCAAAATGGAAAAGCTTGCAGATATTTGCGAAACGTTGCGACTTCGCAACTATGTGTAAGCCCTAACATATAAAAAATAAGCTTTTCAAACCCTCAATGAATGTTAGTACAATGTAAAATCCTGTGATTATTAAGAAAGTTTGTGTAAATGTAGGTACATTATGTGTTGTGTTTTGTACATTTTGTAAATGACTTTTGTCGTTGCTTGTTGTATCAAAAGTATTTCACAAATAAAACAAAATTCATGTTGCCTTCCAAAAATGTAAATGTAATGCAAATAGCTCTTACAGGTTCTAGATGTAACTACACTAATAAGTGCATAGCACTTTTTGAGATAAATACACAGTGTTGCAGTTTGAGTGACTTCTATTTAAACTTGCAATATAAAACAGTATCAAATAAATAAAGTTTCAGCTCACCATAAAGCACTCAAGTGAGTCAACTGGTACATGTCACTGGCCTTTGACGGAGCCGGATAGTAACATATATACATACATATTTATATATACCTAAGCAATCGATGTCGAGTGGGTCAAAGGACAAAGGACCTGTATATTGTGTCCTGAAAATATTTGGTCCACAACGCCGGGAATATAAAACGTCAGGGCAATATAAAAAGTCAAGTGCGTTAGTTCCTTTTCAAATAAATTCACATATATTTTATTAAATAAAAATATTTTTGGAGGTTTCGTGTGAAAGAACGCTTTTGTCTACGTACGGCCCTAGTATTTTTTTACGGTATGTGGTGTGTATAGATGACACAAACATTCTTAAAATTCTAGGCCACATAGAATCCCAGTAAGCTTTTTTTCTGAAAAGCTTCTTTCACCCGAATAGTTGGTTTTTCGGGCTGTCATACATATATTTGGCAGTCGTTAAGTCAATTCTGACAACCAGTCTTACTATGGGATACTGTGGATCCCAGTAAATAGGTTATGGAGGTCAGAAAGGCAGTCGCTCCATGTAAAATACGGTATTCAGCTGAATCCGGTAAGACTGGTAGCCGACCCCAACATAGTTGGGAAAAAGGCTCGGGATATGAGTTGGTTTTTTGGTCCGTCTAAAGATAAAAACAAAACACAACTCCATTCCCTTTTTAAACTTCAACGAAGTAATGTTTTTCGTCTAAAAATGAAAAGTTCAAAAGTATTTTAAAAACAAAAGAAGGTTTTATTTTTTCTCTTGCACGTTTTATGGCCAGCGTCAATTTCCTTTCGTTGATTAAAATTAAGTTTTTAGCATAATATTTTTATAAGCATTTGTATTCATGACAGCTTTTTACTTAAATATATACCATTTTTATCTTTTTTTTTTATGTTAAACTTTACGATGATTTTTGTCTAAAGGTGAATAAATTGAAACTTTTTACTATTTGCGAGCCACAGGAAGTTAATTTGTCAAAGTACTTTAGATTATGAGTTTTATTTTCTCTAGAGATCAACTCTTTGATATGAATAATATCCAAATTGAAAAAAAAAATATATAGTTGTACTGCATCATAAGGCAAATAACTGTTCAATATAATTTGAATTATAAACTATATTCACCATACATTAAACAATAATTAACTCAATCCTACTGAATTGCGTAATCATGAAACAAAAGAAAACGAATAAAAAAAATTGAAATAACTATAATCTATTTCCATTTTTAGGGAATTAGATTGGGATTAGATAACCGTGAGTGAATTGTCAAAAAAAAAAAAAAATCGCAAAAATATATTTTTTCCTTGATAAAATAGTTTTTACGATACTCCCAACTTTCTTAGACAGTTTGGCAGTGTTGTTAAAGCAACATTAAGCTTGAAACTAATCCCTCTGGGAGGCATTATCCAGATAAAAAGTATCTTATGTGTGCCTAAATGTCTATTTACTTCAGTAGTTTACGCGACAAAGAACTACATTAACAAACTTTCAATATCAAAGAGATTTTTTTATAGGACACAAAGTCCTTAGGAATATTCCCTTATTTTATTTAGTCAGTATCATAAGTCTGTTTTATACAAAGAAAATAGGAATTCTATTAATTTAAACCTATCTATAAAACGTACTTTTGAACAATATTAAATTTTTCACTTGTGCTAAAGTCGACGACAACACATTCTCCCAGAACAAAAATGTACATGTATACTACATATAGCGACTTTCTGACCTCTACACTAACTAGGTAACTGAAATCCCGAAAGGCCCATTTACATTTCAACGATCAAACGCTCGCTGCATAGCAGTTCTATCAACCAATGAAAGTCTTCCAAATCTCCCGCATTCTGAATGACTTACTCCTCCCCCCCCCCCCCATGTACCATTTCGATTTATGCAGCCATAGACTCAGTTTCACTATTTTAATACATGTTTAAAAAACAAAGAAGCAAAAAAACACACGTATAAATTGTAATTCATAGTAATAACTGTAAGTAATCTCAAGAGGGATACTGGAAGCAGATTTTTTTCAATCATTGATTAAAGGTAATTTGGGTGTTAAAAACCAATGATAATGAGAATAAAAAACACATACTAAAAGACTTACCCAAAGCAAAATCGCAGACAGGTCCGAAGAACACATGAGCGCAGTCGTTGTAGGCGTCTATAGCTGATATCACCGCGTACGCCGCGTCACAGTCCGTGACGTCATACTTCATCCATTCGACCGTCAGCCATGATGGAAAGGCGTCCTTGATGACCGGGTCCTGCATCGCCAGGTCTAGCACTGGACCCACCTGGGGAAAATAAGTTATTAGGGCTCTATTATGTTTAACCAAGGTTAAAATAAATGTAACGAAAAACAGACGTAAAATAAATCTTATATATTTTTTATGGAGGTCGTTGTCAAAACTAGACCAAAAAGAGGACCACACGGGAAGTACCAGATTTCAATTAAAAAAACAATTATCAAAATCGGTTTACCCAGTTAAAAGTTCTGTGGTAACAAACCTCCTCTTTTTTTGAAGTTGGTAATAATAAATCCTAACGTGTTTGAAACATAGAAGATTAACTTTTATGATTGTAACGGGAACATACATTATATATAAAAATAGATCCCGGTTTGTTAAATTACTTGTATATTTTTTTTACAAATTTCGAGCTAATTCGGTCAATTCATCCACTAATTAAATTATAGATCATGTTTCATCAAAATCGGTCTATTATTTTGGCAGTGAAAGCGTCACAAACAGACAGAGTTTTTTTCCCTTTTATTAACATTCACACTTTCAATACAGATAAATATTTTTTAATAATTACGTCACAAAACGCATTGTAAGGCAAAACACAGTTTGATATACAGTACTACATAATTTTTTACCCACGGACCTTTCCTAGAAAATCTATAAATGGTACTGGAAACGCAATATTCTTGATTCTCATTAACATAATGATCTTGTCTGGGAATAAAATTCTTGAAAACATTTTTTAATTTCCGATTTTTATGTAACATAACTTATCATCATGCCTGTATCCCCGGAGGGTTAGGCAGAGGTGTACCAATGTACACCCACAGTTCGCCGGTATGTTTAGGTCCCATGTAATAGGGGGCGAGCCTATTGCCACTAACCGGGCACAAATCCAAACTCCGACCTGCTACTGAGAATTTCATAGAGAAACCCAATAACACCTTGGTCGACTTGGGAATCGAACCCAAGAACTCTAGCGTAGCAGTCGCGCTTAGCGCTACTAGGCCACCGAGGCAGTCATTTTTAAATAAGATGTAAGATTTATATGGCCGAATATAGAAACGTCAGTTTTAATTAGCCTTTAAATTTAATGCTGGCTCTGTCACTCTAAGGTATAAAGTAGCGACGGATATACAGGCTGTTAAGAAAACTTTGTCCGATCCGTGGAGGTGTTGTTAGGTATCGATATCTTATAACAAAATAGTGAAAAAAAGGAAAAAAACATATTTTTTCTTTCATGAGTCCCTTCGATTGACACTAACAAACACAACAAAAAAGAATTAGCGCAATCGGTCCAGTCGTTGACGCGTGATGCCGTGCCGTGACCAAGGGAAATAGGTATTCATTTTTACATGTGTTGTTATTGTTTCTATCATGAATTTTTCCAAGATATTTTATTTAGGCATGTCATTGTGATCACCCTTTTGGGTAATACAGGTTTTTCTTAACACGGTAGATTTAAAAATCACGTATGGTAGTCTGAACTAAAAACTTGCTTATACATAGATTTTAGTATCGGATCTTGTCGATAAAATCCAGAATTTTTTATACCACTCAGTTGTCTTATAAAAGGTAACTTTTATTCAGAAAAGACAGGCTCTCAGAAAATACTAAGCGACTCTAAAGTCAAGTCTCGTATTGTTATGTATGAGACAGAAGTACGATTCGTTTATCGAAATACAAAAACGTGACGTTACATAAAAACCTTTTTGTTTGAGGCCCGATTACACAAAAACTTCCTGTGTGAAGCATCGTCGGCATATTTACTGTTGTGTAAGCTAAAAAGGGAATTTGGTTGCTAATCGTTTTGATTCAGAATTTCAAAATAAATACACAAGTAATCAGAGTTTTACAGGTATTTTTATGTAAACATAAAGTTGTTTTTCGTCAGATTGTGTCAAAATTTGTATCAAAAAAACTTTTTTTAAACCGCTACACAATAATTTAAAAATTACGGTAAATAAAAAATAATTTCAAAAATAAATATTACGTGTCTTACATTTACAACATCGATCGCCCTAAATAGATAGGGAAGCGCCACGAATTTATCGATAATTTTTATCGATCGAAAGTATTCGATTGATCAAAAGATTTAATGTTACGTGCATTATTAATAGAATTTGGAAGTTTTATCTATTTTATCAAATTACTGGGATCTAATCTTAACTCGTAGTGAAGTGGACACTTGCCGATTCCCTAGCTTATAAAGGTGATAAGGTTATGTTATCGATTTGATAGATGTCAGGGGAACTATAACAGGGATTATGGGTAAAAGTTGAGAACTCAGATTGTATTAGTTAATAGTAAAATCAGGGAAAAACTGTTTCTCAAGCTTCATTAACTGAAAAACCTTAACCTTAAACTTAATTACTACATTTATTATTTAATTTTATATATTTTAATGTCATGATTTTAAACCTTTTCCATTAATAAAATTGCTTGAAACATGTAACTTGAATATCTCTTTTACAGTAATTTCTGCAAAATAAAAACCTTTTTTAAAAAGAGACATGATATGTCTGACCAAACACATGAATAGTTTCAAAATATTCGAAGCTATCAAATAGTTAACTGACAGGCTCAATATCAATACACATTCCATTCAAAATATTGCATTTTGTTAGAACGCAACCGTTTGAAATTGAATGTACAATAACCGACCTATAAAATACGTCAGACATATTCTAAAGTTCGTATAAATATTTGTTCCAATATCAGAAAGGATAATATTTTAAGAGTAATAAATATTTTACGAACCCTATTCCGCTAAGCAGGATGGAGGTAAAACGGTAAAGGTTAAACAAGTTACATATTTCAAAGGTATGACACTTTTGTTTATTGAACAAAAGGTTATTTTAGACCTAACTTAGTACCTGCATGTTTGAGGTCTACTTGAGAACATAGGCCTTTCCCAAAGTTTAATAAAATATATTAAAAATGTTGACAATTAAAAATAGCTATCAAAAATTATACTTACAGAGGCCAGGCAAGCATCGTACGTCGTGTTTTTAGGCAGCAACAGCGCTGCCCTTATCTTGCAATTATTATTCTCATCGCACACTTTGTCACACTCGCGAACTCTCGGCTTTTCACCGCGACAGTTCTGACACACGCCCACATTAACCAAACACAACAGAACTAGCACACAACACCGCATTTTGATTAATAGCCCGTTTCACGCACATCCATATTCAAATTCAAATTTTGAAATCGAAACTGTTTAGAACACTAAAAGACATTTTTTTATTCGAACTTCACTTGTAATTTTAAATTGGAGCTGTCATGATTTTAATTTAGAATTATTTTATCGATATAACGGTGTTTTCACATGACTGGTTTCACAACACTTGCACTGGATCTGAAACAATAGAGAGGAGTAATTAAAAAAAGATAAAATGTAAGTGCTGTGGAAAACTATCGGAATATTCCTTACTATCTTAAGTTTTTAATTTTACTTTAATCTTTCCGGTTCTTTGTTTTGTTCTACAGATAGGATATTCTTTATACACCACAAAAAAAAACAAATGAAAAAAAGTAGTGCGCAATGAGGCTATTCGTGTGACTATATTTTTACTGTATTTATGTACTGTTTAAATAAATAAAACTTAAAGGTATTTAAACAAGAATTTCACGATAAGATTATTTATTTAACATGCAAAAACATTAAAAGCTTCCTTATAATTCAGCTAGTGAAAAGGTATATCCTCTTAGTTTCCGCAGTTCCTTTACAAGTTTTAACAATAGACGTACTCTTTGATACCGCATTCGTTTTCCTTGTAAAACGCGTTGCTTTACACCTAATGCATAAAAGATCATACCTTTATATTTTATTATTTAGAAATAAAAATACCTCTGTAAATATCCTAGAAGTATATTATGTTTTATTCCTCTTTATTCTGCGTAATCGCAATATTTAGTACTGTTTTCGGGTTATATGTAAAAAAAAAACGACGGCAGTGCCGGTAGAAGTGAAAACTTGAATATTAACGTTGTGCATTTTTATATTTTTGAATCGTTAGGGAATAATTTTGCACGAATTGCTTTAATGATCAGTATAAAAGTACTATCATTTATGTGGTAGAATACAATGTTTATTTACTGCGCTATCTTGCACAAACATAACACCCGTCTTACGAATTTTCGATCAGGTCACGTGTCCGCGAGCTTCTGTGTGCACAACGCCGCTAAATTTTTCACTTCAAAAACCTGACCAGACTTGCAATAAAGATGACTATAATACACAAACCTTCTAATACAATCAAGTGTAATGTATTTTTACAAAAGTTATAAATACAACTGAATACCCTTATTAAAAAGAGAAAAGCATTTTTAAAACGAAAATAGGACGTTTGAAAAACCCTTTCCCGCCGCCATGTCAACGACCTTAGTGAGACTAACATCTGTGCATTCAGACGTAATAAATAAATGGACGCGTAATTTCCATAGCTCATTGCCAACAGACCTGTCAAGATAATAGGGATGTAGACTATTTATTTTTAACATTATGTCGATATTTTTTTATTAAAATATTAGACACGTATTTTATTGTTAACATCTCTAAAACAGGCACGATAAAACATTAATTGAACATTTCGTATTTTATTTTTTAGTTAGCTTTTGTTTGTTTTATATTTATACTTGTTAATTATACTGTATTACACGGTATTCTCGCTAAAGGACAAAGTTTTTTAATAAATAAATAAAAAAGGGTCTCGTTTACAATTTTTTAGAAACCTAATAACTCCTGAACTTTAATTCACTTTATCTCCTTAACTTATACTTCGACTTCGACGGGCCTGTTGGTCTAGTGGTTAGAGACCCTGACTGCTATACCGGAGTATACTATTATACTTAAGTATTTAATGAGAGAAATATACGTTTTATATTTTTTATTTTCTAATTTACGTATTATAAAGCCAGTGAACAACCCTATTGGTGTTTTTAATGAGTGCTCTTGTAACAATGCAGTATTAAGACGTCGTGCACTAGAAAATAATAACTCTTTAACATTTGAAAAAAAGATAAAAAGTATTTTTCTATTTGCACAATAATATAAGACTTTTTTTTTTTCACAATTTTATGAACATCGGTATTATTTAAATACTTATGACATTTGTTCAATTTTCAGTCCTGAAGTACCATAGGACCAGAAGTACCATATCATGAATTGTAACAGAGCATATCAATTTATACGAAATTCAATCGCCTGTAAAATAATTGAATCAATGCTAGCCAATTAATTGAACATTATTAACCTGGGCCTCAATTCATCTATTTTAAATGCTTGTCAGTGGTCGGTCAGTGTACTTGTCATTGTGCTCGTATTCAGATGAGCCTATAATAATCTCATTGAACTCTAGAAGAGAATGGCTGTAATGACGAATTAATGAACGTAATGACAGTTAGCAGAATGCCAATTATCGTAAAGATTACCATATCATCGGACAATTCAAGCAACTCTTAAATAGCGGAATTATGCTCCTTTTTTCACACTCATTCATCCTTGTTTGTGTAATGCGCAGTGACAGGAATCCATTTTTAATTAATCAGATGCTCTTAATCCAAAAGTCCAAAACTCCAAAAGTCTATTTTTTTGTAGTAAAAGGTAATAGACAGTTATAAAAATATAGACGAAATATTTTTAAATAAACAGATTAATTTTCTGTCAACAAGTTTTTAATAAAGACCATAATCATTTAAGACATAAAACACTCACTTCCTTAAAGTTATTTAAACTAAACTTAGAACATTAAATAAGCTCTCTTTCATTTAACATTAGCAGCTATTAACTAAGTTTCTAATTATATTTTCTGCGAGCAGAGAACAAAACTAAATATATTCATTAAAACTTGCTAATTTTACCGCCATTCAGCAAATTAACTTATATACAATTTAAATGTTAGTATTATAAATGAAGAGAGTTTGCTGAGGTCTTATTTAATTAAGATAAGAGTGAGTTCAGGAATTCTAGAGATGGTCTTTTCCGTGTAGAATGTCTTTGGTTATACTGTGGATCATATAGACCTACTGACGCCACCCACACAGACGATCGAAGCAATTGTCAATAGCAAACTCGGGTCCCTGGTCGTTGTTAAGCAGTATGTCTATTCTGTAAATAATTTCGGTATCGAGCTTCTCCTGAGCGACAGTTAAGCTCATTTCAAAAGTGAACCCAATCAGCCTTGATTTAGAATTCAAATTTGAGAATACCTGTTTAACATCTCACCGCGGATTCCGCTGTCGAGATGTTACAGAATAGCACTACAGATGGGCAAATTTTCAAGTACGAGGAAACGACTAGTGAAATAGCACTAGTCGTTATACCGCATGCGGCCTAGACCGTACTTGGCGTAACAATCGATAATAGCAACGAATGACATTCACGCGGGATGGCAACCAATGAAAGTCATCGGTGCTTCTGGTGCTATAATAAAATCTCGCGCAGCCCGAATACGGGCCCTTACGACCAGTGAGAACGTTAAACGTATGCGGTCCCTGTGGCATCATCATCATCATCATTTCAGCCCGGAATCACCCATTGCTGGGTATAGGTCTCCCCTTTTTCCTGCCATCGTTGTCTGTCTTGCGCCTCCCTCATCCAGGTGGTTCCTATTACCTTGGCTATGTCATCAACCCAACGTGTTCTCGGTCGTCCATGACTTCTTCCTAATGGCATATTTCTAATAATCTTCTTCACCCCGAATACAGGCCCTAACGAATGGTGTAAATTTGCCATTAAGCTTTAATATAAATTATTAATTACGTTGTATACACATAGGAATAACTAGAGGTTAATTCCTAGGAACCCTTAGCTAACATAAGTCCCATCTTAACGGTAAGACTACCGGTCCACAACAGTAATACTACCTTACGTAAGCTTTAACCGACTTCAGAAGAAAGAGGTCCTCATTCGACGGGATGTTTTTTTGTTTGCTAGTTACGCGATAGCTCTTGCTATGGAGGATTGATTTCGAAATGATTTCTGTAACCGATAGGGTATCAATGACAAAAATAACGACGATCCCGACAATGCCTAAACCTTTTTTATTGCCTATGCATTTCTGTATTTCTATTGCAATCAATTTCTTGTTACATCCTTTTTAGACCTTTTATTTATTCGGCTTGTGTTTTCCATATTATTTTTTGGTTGTATCCGAGTTATTAAATTTTATGATTAAATGTTATTATTATTTTTTTGGTTTATTTAAATTTTATGAATACGCACTTGGAGCAAAATATATTGTATCTACTAGGGACATAGTTACAATATAACTTACGCTTTACATAAAATATTGTCCTATTCCTTAAGAGCAGGCCTACTCCTTTTTTCATGTCCGTAAAAACTAAACAAGAGTACGATCCATCAACTTTTCCAAGTGTTTTAACATGTAATAAGGCGTTGGCAACCAGCTGTAGGCGGGAAAAGGACCAGAAAACTAAGAGCATGTTAAATAAATACTCCGAAGATTGATTCCTTTAATCATCGCCTGTCCGTATATAAATAAACTATGCCAACAACATACTGTGTTTATGCTACGGTTTTAGTCGGCAATATATTAAAAGAGCTATAACGACGGACTTTTAGTGAATGTTATTTTTAAAGCAACAATTCTGTTGTGTTTCGTACTGTTTCGTTGTCTTTGTTGGTGTGAGGTATTTTTGAGAATTCTTGTAGAAATAGTTTGATCCTCCTGTAGTTACAAGCCAAAAGATAGGTGTTACCAAAAATGAACTGTAAAATTTTCCTAAAAATACTTCTTGTATATTTTAATTTTAATTTTATTTGCGGCAAAACTTGAACTTGTTTACTATATATCGCTCTTGTTTTGTGAGTAGAATAATTCATTTTGATTTATGCAAATATGAAAAGAGTTTGCGACACTATCCTTTATTTGGCGTCAGCAAAAACGTTAAAAGCTTTTTTGCTGTTTTTGGGGTTATTTGTTTTTGTTTTATTAGCTATACGAGTGACTTTGAATTATGAGAGTTGGCACCATATATGCCTCTGGTCTGTGAATACATTTATTTCTGACTCAGAATATAAGATATATTCTTTTCTACTACTTCTTAAAGGATTTATCTTCAGCACATGGCACATTTTATCTATAAAACTTTATCTGCAAGAGGTCCATTTAAAATTTTTATTTGCGATAAATAATTTCCTCTTTCAAATGTAAATCTATTTCAGGTTCGAGCGAAACTAGCAAAGAATATTTACGATAAAAATAGAACGAAGTAAAATATTGAATTTTACATTTCTTTTTCAAAATACTTTCGTATCGACGTTCAGTAAATTGTACTTCTTCCCTTCCTGCCTTACATAAGATTTGAATAAAAGCAATAAAAAGAAAATTCGAACAAGATTCACTTGAATTAATTTTCATTTCCAATTCCGATACTAAGCCAATGCAAAATTAATTTTAATTTAGCAGACACGCGATTGATTACTTTTAGAAAAATAATCTTTTTTCCATTTAGTTATTTCACATGGACACAATATCTTGAAATAATTTTGCGCTGATGCTACGTCAATGTCAATCGTTCTGAATAAACTTCAAGATTAACTCCCCAGACATCATAAAACACTATTGAAAAAGTAAAAAACAACCAATAACAAAAATGGATTACCACACATAAAATTTCCATTGTACCTTAATAAAATAATATTTAAATGGATATAATGGAAGTAACATTAATACATTACAAGCATTAAAAAAAAATGGCCCTCACTTAAAACATACTTCCATTAAACATACTTCAATTTTTCTCGAAGTTCGCTTGTACTATCCGCCTACCGAATACCACAAGTCTAATTACTACGCCTCACATTTCTAAGGCTTATTTAATTTATTCATAGCTGGGTCCCGTCACAAACGTCATGAATATGTAGTAAGGCCAAGGTTGCCTTCATACACATTAACTGCCAAACGGAGACCCCATGAAAATGCACATAACATTTCATTCACACGATTCAAGGGCTTCTGTTTAGCCGACTTTGAAAGGTGGATGTTCTTACACTGTTAGTTATTTTTAACAGTATGTTCATCTATGTATGTTTGTTACGCGATAACTCCAGCCAATCTAGATCGATTTGAAAAATAATTTAGTCGTTCTTCTTCTTGAAAAAAAATTCAAAATTTCAAACTATATGTTTAATGAGATGCCACCATGTTTCGGTTTCTGGTCTCCATCACGTCTTGGAGATTGCAAGTGTAGTGGTTTTGTCGTCAATTTATGTGTAATCAAATAACGGTGGACTAAAATGCTGGCTCTTCTCAGACTGAAGTCTAGGCTTTAATTTTGGCCTTATATTCAGGTCACGTTTAGGTCCAATAATAAGAAAGGAGTACCCAAGAATAGAATACAATATTCCTTACACCATTAGGATACATTGTGTAGTACACAACAGTGAAAGCGTACTTAACTGTATTTATTGGAAATATTTGGGAATACCTAACTGATTTTAAATCGAATCATATCGTTAAACACGCTTCCTTGAAAAATTGTTGGTAAAACGTAAACGGTCTTCCAAAACTAGAGACAGAAAATCTAACTAGCAACGTCTATTTTGTAAAAAACCGGGAGTCAGGAAGTTAGCAGTATTAAATACCAGTGTCTTCTGAGAATTTCAGCTCCTTTTTACACCAAAAATCAGCCGGTTAATTTGAAACTCTCGTAGGATACGCTCGTCCTGCCATATAATGGGCATCGACTACAATTAGTTTGCAAGAAAAGTTTATGAGGAAAGCCCTGATACTATTTAAAATCATCTTTAGTAAAATTATATAAAAGCGTGAAAAAGTCTATCCGTCTTTTATGCTTTTACAGCTAAACCATACTACCGATTTTTGCAAAATCTAGTACAGAATTTAATTGAAATTCAAGTAAGACCGTGGGCTTTCAACGGCTTAACATCACGTGGTCGGAGCGACTAACTAAAGCTAGTCTGTGTATACATAGTTCGAGTATAATTGCAACCTCATCACAATATTTTTTTATAACTAATAGATCTCGTAAATTAGTCGTCGGAAAATGAAGAACTATTGTACATTTGTAATCTGTAAAATACCATATTTTGAGCAAATAAATGAATCTGAATCTAAGTAATTATTACTCCACAAATTATTGTTTCCTACACTACGGGGTCATCCATTCTTGAATATTGCACAAAGCAAGAATCATTGGTTTGGTTATGACATTCGTTGGCTTCCGATTGACCGTTCAGTACAAATTGAAATACCTGTGTTTGAAAGCATGTCAAACTGTCTGTCAGTAAGTTGCCTAGGCATAGAGCTACTGGGTTTATAGTTTTGAAGTGTGTTAGACTGAAATGCGTTATTACAATCAAGATAATACTTGGTCTTTGAGTATTTCATTTCGAAAGTTACAAAGCTTTGATTCCCTAAGTTAAATGATCAAAGAAATGCCTTTTTGTTATTCTAGTTTGGTTTACATACTAATATAAGAATATAGTCTGAAGTTGGTGGATATTTTGCAGGCAGTCTGAAACCCGACGTATTTAGTCTCCAACAACGCGTACCTATGTACGAACCTCTGAGTTTGTATGTCGATAGTCGCTTGAATATAACTACCTTACCTAATATACGAACAGGTTTAGTGTACGCTTTTGTGCTTTATTTCTAAAATTCTACTACAAGTTGGTAACCGATCCAACCTGCATCACCTAACCTAACAAATTGGTAAATGTTTAGGTCCGAATAGGCAAACCTTGCCTCATGTATGAACTGACTTAGCATTTTTTGCTTTATTTCTAAAATTCAACTGTAAGTTGGTTACCGGACATGCATTACCTAACCTAACAAATTGCTAAGTGTTAGCTTAGGTCCAAACGCCAATCGCTCTATGCAATATAATAGTGTCGTTCCTAATCCGGTGTGACTAACGCTAATTCACATACAATAGCAAGAAAACAAATCGTACGTCCAACGCATACAAATATAATTATAGTGCTATTTACAATAAATCTCTGTCATATTAAACCTTTGGAAAATTATTAACTGCATATCATTAAATTACATTGTTGTATTCTCTTCGTGTGACGAATATGAATCACAATACTGTAATTAATATCAGACTGATTGAATCGTAATCATTAGGCTGATCTCTATTCATTTTGTTTAAAATAGCTGTTTAATTATTTCAACAGTATCGGTTTGTTTAATTACACGAACAATGAACATAGGTTCTGAGGGGAGATCAATGTTCTGTTTGTTCTGTGTGTGGGTGTAATTTATCTATAATATGTATGTATTTAGAAATATATAAGTATGTTTATCAGTTGTCTGGTTACCATAACACAAGCTCTGCTTAGCTTGGGATCAGACAACCGTGTGTGAGATGTCCCGGAATATTATTATTTTTATGTAAGCATGAATGATGGGACATTTTGGGCTTTGTAAAAAAATATCGTATGCAATGAAGTTGTAGATATTATTATGTATATCTGACTCCTAGCTTGCGACTGATAGAGGTCAAAGAAAGAAATCCTCTAGATCTTCTGTTACAGTAATTAAATACTGATGTTTATATACTATCCATAAACATCTCGTACCAAAAGACTTGGGAAATCATTTTCTGTCTTCCTGATACGTTTAGCCACCTACCACCTACCAATTTAAAGGAACAGCTAAAATCTTCCGTGAACGAAATACCTGAGCAATTAGTCAGTGATCAACGCACACGGATTGCGCGAGCCGTCGACCGCTCTCGCGCGTCACTTGCGCCACCCACTTGATTTTTGATTGTCACTTGTTTGTTGACGGCTCAAAGCTGTGAAATTACTTCAAGCAGTCCTTATGCATTAAAGTCCCCAGTAATAAATAATAAACGAATTAAACCATACCAATAAATACTCGACAATAGTACAAACAAAACATTTATCAATATCGATAAGTAAGAAAAAGGCGATAATGGTTTTATTTCTGTCTTTGATTTAGCGATAAATACGAACAATAATAGTGTGGTATCAGTCAGTTGCTACACTGACACATTGATAACGATGTCTACCATAGACTAAATATGTACATAGACTGCTACTATCGCTAGTTTCCCCTTGTACAAAGCGAGAGCAGTTTTTAGTCTGTATCTAGTACATTCGTTCACTGATTTTAGTTAATTTTCGCGCAACGAGAAACTTATATACGAAAATATCGATGGTTTTGTCATTGTTAGGATAATATTAGTGTTTTAGATAGATTTTTTAAAACGACATCCTCCATCTTCATTCATAATTCACGACAAAACTAGTTCATACTAGTGCTCACGGTTCAAACTCTGATAGGCTAACTCTATAGCTTTTTATGTATACTCTAAGGTGTCTACATATTTTCTTCGTGAATTCAACTCATTGCGCAAGATTGTTCAGATAGCGTTTTGTTGTTCTGTTGTCTGTCAATCTTCATCGAATGTTGGCTTGTGATAATCTTGTTCTTGACATATCGTGTAAGCTGTCTGTAATATTATTGTTTGGTTATTATTAGAACAAAGGTTTGGAACATTTAGGTCTAGACCTACCATATCTATAAAATTGTATTAGTTGTATAAATTCATTATACATGCATACAGGTACTTTTACGGATTTTATAGTGGTTTGTATTATGATTTTAGGTCCCAACGTTTGGACACCATTGTAGGTATCATGCCTTTATATGCATACCATAAAATCCGTAAAGGTAGTATATGATTTGGTGTGGTATGATGGTATTTTATATGATATTTCAATGTCTAACATTCGCGTAAAGCCCAGAACTCAATACATGCCTACAGAAAAACAAATCAGTAATTTCGGAGTAGGTACGTTATATTTTAAAATTCAGTATTTTTTCCACTTGTGTAATCCAATCATGGTGCTGATCGGATTCTAGAAAATACGTAGTTCAACCATTTAAATGTTTAATTAAAAACAGTTTTACAAATATTTGATATGGAAGTGCCCGTTCGTAGCTAGTTATAATTAAACTGGGGGTCATTTATCTGTAATATGTATGTATTTAGAAATATATAAGTATGTTTATCAGTTGTTTGGTTACCATAACACAAGCTCTGCTTAGCTTGGGACCAGACAACCGTGTGTGCGATGTCCCGGAATATTATTATATTATTATTATAACTAACAACTTGGGAGAGGCCTATCAGTACAAGGCCCAGCAGTGGACCGCGATAGGTGGGGTTGATTAACAATATCATTAATTAATATTACCGTACCTATAATATAATAAATAAGTAAAGAATTTTAAATCTATATAATTAAAGTTTTTCTATGAAATTCTCAGTAGCAGGTCGGAGTTTTTATTTGTTCCCGGTAAGTGGCAATAGGCTCGCCTCCTATTACATGGGACCTAAACATATCGGCGAACTGTGGGTGTACATTGGTACACCTCTGCCTACCCCATCAGGGATACAGGCGTGATGATATGTAGAAGTTTAAATCACCAACATTTTATTTATTTCTACATAATTCATTTTCCTGAAAATGAAAAAGCAATAACGAGACAGTAGTTTCTGAATCACTGCCTTCTTCCACACCATTTAATACAGAAATCATTAATATAATAACAAAAAGATAGAAGAATATAATAAATACGAGAGCCTTGGAAAAAGGAACCAAACAAATATTATGTTACATGTTTGGTTAAGATATTCCTTTTATGTCAGTAAAGGGAGCTTATTACAAAAAAAAAACTTTAAAAATACGTTATTTTCTTGTTTAAAAGTAGTAAAGCTTTAATCCTATATTTTTCATTTTATTTCTAGTTGTTTGAACAGGTATTATAAAGTATTTTTAATATTTTTAATTTAGTTATATTCCATAGTTTATCCGCAAATACCTCATGTATCCTTTTAAAAAAGATGAAGATATCGTACACAAAATGTGCCTCAAAAAGTTAGAAATTTTCTCCTTTTCCACCGATTTTACTTAAATCGTAGATCGTTCCGTCAGATTATGAAATGTAAATGTGTGAGCAAAATATGCGCATCTATTTTCGATTTCTCCTAGAATTTGGAGCTCAAATCATTATTGTTACTTATACTCTTTGACTACATAGTACATGGTCGAGTGGCGTACCGGTTTCAAGGTGTCGTTAGCTCTGAGGTCTTGGATTCGATCCCCAGACGGGTCACTGTAGAACCCAACTTTTCTACATTGCCTCTGATCCGGGTGTTTGTGGTACCTTCGTCGTTTCTGAATTCCATAAGATAAGTGCTTACTAGCTACTTACTTTGGGTTCAGAGCAATGTATGTGATGTTGTGCACATTTATTTATTAAGTACCTTAAACATGGTATCTTATAAAAAAAACTATCACGTGACATACATTGTTGCACAGTTGATTCACTATTGCAAATAATGCGAATAAATGTCATCACACACTGTCGGGGTCAACCCTTATGACACAAGAAATTAGATAACAATATTTCCCTTTGCCAATGATGTAAATTTTCCATTTTCTTGTATCATTATCAACACAAATTTAAATAAATACCTCTCTAATAAAAATACATTATTTATCAAAGAAGATGTACAAAAACAATTGAAAGCGAGAGCTACGCAAACAAATTGAATACAGGTGAGCGAAAATTTGGAGAATAGCACCCCGATAATAAAAGGTAAAACTTTTCCGTTCAAAACTGACGAAATTTGAATAATTCACTGGCACAAACAATGGAGGTGATCAAATATGTAATAAAAAGGAAAATTTAATAAAATTCGGTCTTTTTTCACATTTTTGCTGTTCCCGGAAATTTTGCTAACGAAGTTTTGGAAACCTGATTCTTAATTATTTTTTCAGATTAAATGACTATTGTTTTGAGAGATAATTATAATTTCCTTTTTTAAACGTTGTTATATTCTTACTAAATAATTTGTACTCGAAACTTGAGGACGTCTGAAATTATAATTGTATATTATAAAAGTCCCATCGCTGGTCATAGGCGCTTTTACGACTTGTAATTGCGGAAAGTAATTTGCTGTAGGTATTAATTATAAAACTTGGTGAAACCTGTAAATGAAGCTCATCATTTTAGATATAAAAGATAATTACATAAACCATAAAGTAGGTATTTTTAAGACCTGTCACATACTTCAGTATTGTAATCTGCGGACAGCGTTGTGGGTAGTATGTTTATTATTTTAGCAAATAAGTATTTGGAATGTAAACCTTAACATGCTACTGTTTGTTGTCCCAATAAAAATAAAAATAAATAAAATAAAAATAAATACTGAGATTTTAATTACATACAGTACCTAAAATAATGTTTGACGTTTATTCTCCATTGTGTTCTACGGTTGGGTACAATTTTATTATCTATCCTTTATATTGGGTAATTCCTTCTTGCCTGATAAAGTATTCGTAACGTAAATAATATACCAATTATGGTCTGACTGGACTGACTCGTTGGCCTAGTGGTGCTAAGCGCGACGGTTACGCTAGAGGTCGAGGGTTCGATTCCCGAGTCGACCAAGGTGTTACTGGGTTTTCCTATGAAATTCTCAGTAGCAGGTCGGAGGATGGATTTGTGTCCGGTTAGTGGCAATAGGCTCGCCCCCTATTACATGGCACCTAAACATATCGGCGAACTGTGGGTGTACATTGGTACACCTCTGCCTACCCAATCGGGGATAAAGGCGTGATGATATGTATTATGGTCTGACCGGACCATAATTGGTATATTAATTACTGAGAGAACGCCTTCCTGACACATGCCACTTGGTCTTGATTTGTATGGGGAAATAAAAAGCTATCTTATACCGTTTATAATAAGTTATTCGTATCTTGGCACAATGAATAGTTTTGTATGATGTTAGTCGTTAATAGAAAACAACAAATAAGTTAAAATAATTTCTGTTTAGTATATTCCTTGCCACATTAAAATTACAGCTTTCTGTTATGTGCAGATTTTTAAATGAGACCGAAAAACAAAATCATACAAATTATGATAGTAATACATATTTTGTAATGTACAAAAAGAATTTTCTAACATCTATTTTGACTAAAAATGTTTTTGGCATTTCGAAAATATTTTCTCAAATAAGCAGGCCTAGAAATCAGACCCCTCTAAATGTTTATGTTAACATTTCATTTCAAAAGAAAAGGCGTTGTTTTACTTATTTCCTCCACAGTATTAACAATTTGTTCGCCGCATTGTTAGAACCCCGCTTTAAATAACAAATTCAGAAGCTTCAAAAACAACAATTTTGCATTCAATTTTAGATGCAATATCTAACAAATTGGTTCATAACTTTACTTGAAGGTAGAAAATGCTTTTAGGAAAGGTTGGAAAATGTTTTAAAATACTCTCTTTTGAAGGCAGGCTTTTTTTCTCTTTGATACGAAAGTTTTTAATTCAGGACCGTGATTCATATTCATCAACGTCGAAAAACCAAAATATTTTAGTTTTGACATACGTCAGGCGACACTGCATTCGCATATGAATATTTCGAGAATGTAATTTTAACGCAACGGCCTATATATCACAAAAAAAATGTTAAAAGTACAGTAAAATTTATATTCTAGTGAAAATAAAGATTCAATGAAAGGTTCCCTATGAAATTTCTTACGCATGTCTTTATATTATTTACGTATTTCAGTTCCAAGAACTCACATATAATGGCATAATGATATCCTATTCTTAAAGGTATACTAGAACTTTAATCGGTTCAGATTACGTCAGAACTGATGTTATTCAAAATACTTCTGTCTCATGAAAGGTTCTGGTATTTAATAGACAAGAAAATCGTCTACAAAGGGACGGATCCCTTTGTGGACAGTTCCTGACGGTCCCTAGTGGTAACAAAGGCTTTAAATCTAAATAATGGTATAAAACGAGCAAAGGTATGAGTAATGCCACTGAATAGTGCATACATTGAGGTAAAAGGCTACCTCACGAATCGCGTTATAAAAGGTGTTATTTAATATACAAAAGTTTAAAAATAAATGGATGCAACTATCAACTTAAAACCGTCGCTCTGTGTAAAATTTATTTATTTATTTATTCACCAAAATAACACCTTTACAGTTCATGTGACATATATTCTGCCACGAGGAGATTAATATACTAACTACGAAGGATAGGAACGCTTTTCCAAAAAACTAAACAGATCTTCTTTAATAATAGCTGAAAACCATCCCTATTATCATCTTTAAACAGACGAAAGGGGCATCATGGGACATCAAAATCGTACTATACCTTAATAACTTTTAAACTATCGCACTGTATTTTTAGAGTAATATTATAGATCGGGGATTTGTGCTTATATGCTTAAATACCTTTAGGTACCACGGCCTGAGTAACCCGGTCGAAACGTCAACCCCTGGCAACCCTTATCTAACTACGACGTTACATACACAAAGACTAATAGAAAAAAGATTTTTTTTTTTTTTATCTATTCTCTCATTTTTCGTCGTGGTTAAAATCAAAGGTTAACGTTCGTATAATTTTAGTAGTTTCCACAAACATTACTCATAACAGCTATTTACATTGTCCTTGAGTTCCGTAATCTTGAAATAGCCAATTCATTGAACACCGACAAAATACTTCGCGCTGATTGAGAACGACGTCATCAGCAAATATTATGTAAATAATTAAAGATTGTATTACGTTGTTCCGTATGTTTGTATAGCTGAGCAATTGATTCGTTTCACCTGCCATTACATTTGTATTAATTAATAACATTAGATTGGGTTCTAATAGATTAACAAAACGGCCTAGACGACGGTAAAAAGCTTATCGGGAAAATGATCGTTATACCTTTTGTACAAAGATGATATGAATGTGCACGATATGATCCGAATAGATATTATAAGATCATTTTTGTTCACATAGGCTTTACCACCTGCTACATATACTTAGTAGCTAGGGTTTTTAATGTTTCATGTTTAGCGCGGAACCATCTACATATACATGATGACCTCCGTGGTCGAGTGGCGTACGCAACAGTTTTCAAGGTGTCGCTAGCTCTGAGGTCTGAGGTCGATCCCCAGACGGGTCAATGTAGAAAGTCACTTTTCTACATTGTCTTGGGTCTGGGTGTTTGTGGTACCTTCGTTGTTTCTGGATGCCATAACACAAGAGCTTAATAGCTACTTACTATGGGTTCAGAGCAATGTATGTAATGTTGTCCGCATTTATTTATTTATTTATTAATATTTTATTTATCTTTTTTTAAGTATTTTAGACTATGTCACATGACACCAGCTGTCTCCTAGTAATCCCATTAAAACCAAACTGGTAGTTTACAAGATGAAAGCACTATAAGAACAAAATAACTCTTCCGCTTTATTATGTTAAATAGGTACAAATTTTAGAAAAGTAAGCTAGCTTACTACAGAGAATAATAGTGTATAATACGTATTTCTAGTTTTCTCGCCTCTTTTCATAGGCCATGAACTACATTCCTTGGCTCGGCAAACGGCTTTCCTAACGACAAAAGAATAATAATTCCTTTCATACACGCTCAGGCACCAAAATCTGGCTAAACTGCGTATTTGAAGGCTTGTTTCTTTGTGCAGTCTAAGAACTGTAGAAGTATGAAATTTGAACATCAGTGCTTTTGTTTAAATAGGAAAAAAAAAACAAATGGAAATAAAATAAAATATGCTGAGATGGTTTGGACATGTCGACAGAATGAATGAAGAACGTTTGAATAAAGAGTACATTGCGAGTGTGAATGAAAAAAGGACTGATCAAGAGTACTCTAAACCAAAGAGCATGTATGAAGAAATATGAAAGTGGACAAAACGAAACAAGTATGTAAGGATCGTAGAAAGTGGAAAGAAGTGCCAACCCCTACCAGAGAAAACAGGAGTGATTATAATATGTATGTATGTAATAAAAAAAGGAGAGACTGCTGTCATGTGTGAAAAGTAATTTAGTTTAATTATGACGAACGAATCCAATGACAAAGTTCTGTCTCCATAATTATCAAATATCTAGTCAAAACATATTAAATTAACCACCCTAAATATAACCCCACAACCCTCAAAAAATCGAGTAATAAAGTGCTCAAACATTTTCCGCCAATCGGTATTTAGTTTATTATAAAAATAGCTGCCATTACTCAAGCGTTTGACGATACGCCTACAATATCAATTAGGGATCATCTAACGAGGGAATGTTGTCAGATCATACTTATTTGTGTGGTTTTATATTCCCTATTTTCTTAGCATATTGTTCTAAGATACTATTAAGCTAAAGGAAAATAATGTCTGTAATTAAGAAACGATAAGAAAAATAAACTTTCTTTCTCTCTATTTCAGTATCAAAAGTTTATCTTTAAAATTTTGCTATTAAAGAATAGCTGAAGAAGCCATGTAAAGGTGCAACTTAAATAAATAAATGCGGACAACATCACATACATTGCTCTGAACCCAAAGTAAGTAGCTATTAAGCACTTGTGTTATGAAATTCAGAAACAACGAAGGTACCACAAACACCCAGACCCGAGACAATGTAGAAATTTGATTTTCTACGTTGACCCGTCCGGGTCTTAAAGAATGTATTTCTCTTTTTTTTATAAGTTCATCTGCCTTTTATTCAAATTGCCTGAAATATCTACCCTATCATTAGCCATGTGGGGACATCGTGAAATCTGGCAACACCCACTTGACCTTGATGACAGAGGTCATGGGCTATGACGTCACTGTCCTTTGACAACCTAATTGCTCCACACACATTCATTACACATTACACAAGGCTTTCATCATCATTCTTTTCATGTCCAAAAAGGTTGACGAAAAAAGTTTTTGATTGCTCTGTTTTTGTGGAAAAAGGGCTGTTTGTGAGTTCATGACCTCAAATTAAATTGCATTATTACAATTACTGCCGATTCAGTAGATTGTAAATTCGAGCACAGTTGAGTGAGTGATAAAATCTCTTTGATGATTTTTTATCATTACGAGCCTTTGTTCAAATTGCAATGTATGAATTTATTCTTAATTCGATGAATCTTATTGAAGAGAAAATATTCTGAAAAGAATTTTATACAAAAATTATACAACAAATTATGTATTCTTATTATATTATTCCCTATTCATCATAGTTTACGTATCAGTTACGAGGACCATATGGTTTGGTTTCAATCAAATTTAAATAGACTTTTTTTTTATAGCCTATATGGGATCCCACTGCTGGGCAAAGGCCTCCCCCTCCGTCCTCCAAACCTGTCTATCCATTGCGATTTCTGGCCACGTGCGACCCGCATAACTGACTAGATCATCACACCACCTTCGCCTAGGACGACCTCGACGATGATGTCCCTCCGGTTCCAGTTTAAATAGACTGTTTAATAAAAATCTATTGTACTTAAGTTTAACATAAACGTCTCCCAAACAGACCTCATTATTACCTGGTTAGATATAGAGCACGAAAAAACGAGCAGTTATTATATACCACTGCTTATCTTAATATCCATACGGGAACTTTAAAGAACTTTTGATCAAATAGTTCAACCAAACTGTTTAAACAAATAGAAATACGAAATGTCACATTTCTTCATCAACACAAGTTCTTTCTTATTTCAATTTATGTTATTTTTATATTTTCATATCAATTGTATTTTCACCAACTTTTTCACATCTTCGGTAGTATAGTGGTAAGTATCCCCGCCTGTCACGCGGGAGACCGGGGTTCGATTCCCCGCCGGAGAGAATCTTTTTATATTTCCAAAAACTTAATGTGTCAGACCGATTTTCATGATTTTTTTATATCCTATTATTTTAACTAAAAAATCATCAAAAACGGTGGCAGAATACAGAGACTGGTTACAAGCCTGATAAAACCGTAATAAAAATCTCGTATAAAATTCTACAGATTTGAATAAAAATGTCATAGAATTCGATAAAACTATTTAAACCAGTGGGTCTTCCTTGAACTATCATCATCATTGACTGCCCTTGTCCTCCCACTACTAGGCCTCTCTTTTTCGTGCCATTTTTTTACGTTTCTGTGTCAGCCTCATCCAGAATTGACCCGAGACTTTAAATACAGTCCATACAATAACATAATAGCATAATTATAATGCAAAAATTGAGCACTCTCGAGTCTGCCCGTGACCATGATACCTGCAAAAGTATCGGAACATCGGGACCTAAAATCAAAATAAATACATACCTTCACGCCTGTATCCCCGAAGGGTTAGGCAGAGGTGTACCAATGTACACCCACAGCTCGCCGGTATGTTTACGTCCCATGTAATAGGGGGCGAGCCTATTGCCACTAAGCGGGCACAAATCCAAACTCCGACCTACTACTGAGAATTTCATAGAAAAACCCACGTCGACAGTCGCGCTTACAACCACTAGGCGAGCGAGGCAGTCAAATCAATATAAACCGCGACAAAATCCGCAAAAAAGTAGTTTTATTTCAATGAGTATTATCTGACACGGAACAAGATATAGCAAGTGTTAATCTAGTGTTAGGTCGCTAGGCTATCTGAGTGCATAACTTTGTAACCTTACTTAGACCAATCATTAATTACTCATTATCGCTGTTATGATTAATTTCTGCAACTGAAGTAGATAAATAGTATGACTGTACTACCAAAGTGAAGTATATTGATGTAGATATTCACGGTACACTTATGTTAGACTTTTTCGTGAATTTAACAAACTAGCCGCTTCCTGCAGTTTCTCTAACGGTTTTTGGCTCATTGTAAGATTCTACTGTTGGAATATACTTTTGTAAACGAACCCAATGTATAACAAACTAATTGTACATTGTTTGACACATTAATATCATGTTGAATTTGAAATTTATATAACTCTTTCTCCGATGGCCGTATAAACAAGACGTGTGGTTGTTTCCGTGCTCATAATCTTAGTCAATATTTTCTCTTTCACCCTTCATTAACTTCAATTCGACTGGTAATTTCAGAGATTAACGCGCTCAACTAAACGAGCTCTTTAGCTTTATAATTTTAGCATAGATATTATACTCGTACCTACAATAATAATAACTAGATATACTCGTACATTAATAATGACTTCATAAAAAAATGTATATAGACGCAACTGTGTACACAATGTTTGTTTATAGGAATAAATCTGTTTCTTTTTCTTTAGACAATTGTTCAATTGTTTCTCTTTTGGTACAACTTTAATTTCACCATTTTATTCACATCTTCGGTAGTATAGTGGTAAGTATCCCCGCCTGTCACGCGGGAGACCGGGGTTCGATTCCCCGCCGGAGAGAATCTTTTTGTATTTTTTTGTGAGCACACTAATGTTCAAAAATGTTGTTGTTTAGTATTTTTATAATTATATTACATTATAAACAAATCATTTATCTCTTGGTATATCGGGTCTATTTTAGATACAAATATTTTGAAACTGCCATATGCTTAGCAAACACGTTTTCCAATAAAATGATATAATTTAACTATGTGCTACTAAACCTATGGGTCAGTGGGTCGTCTGTGCTACATAGAATAACTACAGAAATTCTTTGAAAAAGGACAAATTACAATTTATAGGTTTAGGGTGAACGAAATTTATTCTCAAAAAAGACAAGATGGTCACTTACATGAAAACTTAGTTACACAAAAACAATTCTTCGTCGTCACACTCACACAGCAATACACATTCACAATCATCAAACAAAATTTTAACACTTAATTAGCAATAATATACTGACAAGTTTCTATGATCATTTCATCAACTCGATGAGTTTTAACTGGTTGAGGGTATTTTGTTATAAATCTGTGCCTGTGCTCCTTCAAAAGTACCTGACTTTTTCCGACATTGGGTAAAACGAGAAAACGATCGGTGACTTTTTTATGTACCAATACTTACAACTATACTAAAATAAATAAATAAATTAAAACGCGTCAAAAAATATTAGTATATTTTTTAGAAGGTCTGTGAAAGTGATAATTGAAAATAAATTATTTAATTTTACTGCGAAGGATTTGTAGTTCATTAATTTATTACTCTTTTCAATTCGGTAATAACGCTTTTTATAGATTAAAATCTGATTGAGCAGACTAGTTAAAAAAAAATCATCAACGACGACAAAAAATAAAAAGATTCTCTCCGGCGGGGAATCGAACCCCGGTCTCCCGCGTGACAGGCGGGGATACTTACCACTATACTACCGAAGATGTGGTATATTAGCCGAAACATTCATTCAGTAGCTGTTTTTATACAAAAGTTACAGCTGTCTAAAGAAACAATTGGATTAATAAAACATTTTCTGTAACTCAGGTGCTAAAACATTTTTGCCGGATTAGGGCAAGTCATGCTTGCAAAGAGCATGTTGGTTTGATGACAGCCAAGTAACAAGAACCATGTGAATGAGGGACGCATAAGACAGACAACTGAAAAGTAGCCAATTCCGGGCTGAAATGATAATGATTGCAGACTCCAGATAAGACAGTGTTGGGTTCATTGGTAGGCGGTTCAAGTCCGACTTGGGAGCATGTTGCCGCCTTTATCTCTAAAAAATGCAAAAGATTCTCTCCGGCGGGGAATCGAACCCCGGTCTCCCGCGTGACAGGCGGGGATACTTACCACTATACTACCGAAGATGTGACATGAGAGCCGAAATTTTCTTTCAGTATGTGTCTTTAAACAAAACTCACAGCTGTCCAAAGAAACAATAATATAAATATTTATTAAAAAAAAAAACTTGTTCATTGAATTATGTTCCTAACCAACGTTTACCTGTACCATGAATACATAAAGCATCACTGTTACTGTTGTGGAAGCGAGACGGCGCGCTACACTCTTGTATTGGTGTCTCCCTTTCACAACGGCAATAATTCGTAGTAAGCACACACATTTGTACTATAGGCTTGGCTTAGATTTATGTAGGCTAAGATGACGTATTGTACTGAAGTCATTGTACTTACGACCTTCAATGTAAACTTCTGATTAAACTCTGATTGAATTATTAGTAAAAGCAGGAACAATTAGTAAGGGTACCCAATCAGACTGACAGTCCAAAATTATTTAGTTATGTTTACTTTAGTATAATTAGTAATTGTTTCGAAGTTTGAAACTCCCAAGTAATGGATATATCAGTAGAGTTTACGTAAACCGGAAAGCTAAGCTGAGCAAATATGTCAGGTAAAATCTCTTTTTTAAACTAATCTTGCAGAGCTTGTTTGTATCTCAGGTGCTGAGACTTATTTGCTGGATGGCAAGGCATGCTTGAAGAGAGCACGTTGGGTTGACGACATAGCCAAGTTAACAAGAACCACGTGAATGATTGATGCACATGTCACACAACAATGGTAGAAAAAGGGAAGCCTATAAGCCCGGCAGTGATGATGATTCCTGGCTGAAATTATGATAATGGTGATGCTTGCAGACTCCGACTAAGGCAAAGACGGTACACGAACAGTTTTCGTTGGTGAGAGCCCGACATATTATTACACCTACGCCGTGGGTTGAACTATTAGCGTAGAAAAGTGCTTAAACATATCGTTTGAATAAAATGGATTACATAAATGTAAAAAGGAACCCGCTTGCACGAAGTTTGAATAGGAGTACCGACCACCTCTAAAGTATAATCTATCGATGTCGAATATGGCGCAATATAAACAAAGAAACCAATAAACAGTCGAATGAAACCTCCTTTCGAAGTCGGGTAAAATTATTTAAGGTTATTTGGGTCAACTTGGAAACTCGTTTTTAATAATAATTTCAATAAAAGCACATTTAACGCATCGCTGTGTCATTCGTCAGTAGCATTGTACTATTTTATCATCGTTTACAGCTTAATTCCATTGTCACAGGTTATATTGTGAATTGTATAAAGTATTATAAATGCGATTTAATTTATTCGTGCACATATTAATTATGTAGTACGCAGCAGCGTATGTAAATATCACTTTGATGTTTTGTATAACAAATATTGTGTTTGGTTTAGATAGTGGTTTAAATCTAATTCATTTATTTTATTAAGAACCCAGAGGGATAAAAAACAGGGTTATTTGTACGATGGTTTTAAATTCCCTTTTATAATACTTCAGTTCTTAATTACTAAAACACGGCAGAAGCTGACGGATAGTAGTCGAAGCGAAATTAAAGGGCACTGCAATTTTACACAATCAAACCAGACGTTGTGTAATTTTTTACAAGACGAGTAACATACAGTGTTTAAGGAGAATGCTTATGGTACATAACACATTTGACGATGTCACGATTTATTGCTGTTTTTTTCATTTAGTTAAGTGTTGTATTGAGAGCGCGAATAATGCTATTATTTTTCTTCAGTTTTTTTTGTCAATGTTAATAAAGGGACAAGAAAGGGCCAAAAAAATAGGAATTGGCGATTGGAAAATAGGGGGGGAATAAGAAAGTAGTCATACTTTCCTCTGTTTCTGTTTTCGGAAGCGTTAAACTTTAACCAAACCCTATATAACATGATTCCTAAACAATTTCGTCTCCCAATTGGCACTATAAACAAATGTGTGTCAAATGTTGCTGTTTATTTATCCTCGCCTTTGTGCATGCCAGATTATTCCCACTTATATATTACCCCAACTATTGAGCTATAGATAGGTAACAGTTTTGGAATAAAGTTTCGTTTTTTTGTACCTAGTTTTGATAGGCAATTTAGAAATTCTGACCACTATTGATAAAAGTTTTTGTTTGACGTGTGGTCAGTTATAAAAGTTTGAGTGTGTTGGATACAGCTTTTCATTGTCAATTTTAGTAACTAAGTCAGAGAATAACAATGTTTTGGGACTGCAAGGGACTGCAATGTTTTGCTTTGTATTATTGTAAATCCAAGGAACGCCCTTTAGTACTCACTATTCAATATTATTACTCAATTTTTATACGCTTCAATGGGAAATGAAAAAAATGGGATTTAAAAAAAAAGTTTTGAAAGTTTTGTAAATTTTCAAAGATAAGGAAATTAACTAACTTACCTTTGGTAAGCAGTGGACTTTAGTCAAAACATTATTTTGATTTTTTACTTCTCTTTGCATTGGAACCGAACTAGACAACTTTTTATTAGATATGATCACGCCTTCTTTAACTCATGATTACAAAAAAAGGACAAAAAATTATGTACTTACACGTGTATCAAACTTTTTATCTGACCAGGTCAATAAATCTTATATTAAAATTTCTCGAGTTTTGAGGCCATATTAACAGGAACGACGGATATAAGATAAATAATATTATACATTTATTACACGCTTAACCGACCAGGGGCCTGATGCCGCTATTGTAAGTCCGTGAGTGGCAGGTTAGTAAACGATCCAGTGTACTTGTTATTTTTGTATTCAGATGATTTTAGTTTAATCACAAATATAGAAAGAAAGAAAGAAAATTTTTAATTGTAATTGTGTTTTATTGTTTAATTTTATTTTTATTTTTATTATGTTTTTTTTAAATGTTCATAGTTTTAATTTGATGTTATCTTATAATGCTATTTCTTTTTATGTTTTATGTTATGTATAATTAAAGTGCCTCACTAACGAATTGGGTTGGTACCTGTAATGTTAGTGGTTAGTGTTAAATAAATAAATAAATAAAATTAACAAATTAATACTAATTTACATAACATAACATATCATCACGCCTGTATCCCCGAACGGGTAGGCAGAGGTGTACCAATGTACACCCACAGTTCGCCGATATTTTTAGGTCCCATGTAATAGGGGGCGAGCCTATTGCCACTTACCGGGCACAAATCCAAACTCCGACCTGCTACTGAGAATTTCATAGAAAAACCCAATAACACCTTGGTCGACTCGGGAATCGAACCCAAGACCTCTAGCATAGCAGTCGCGCTTATCACCACTAGGCCAACAAGGCAGCTACTAATTTACATATAAAAAGTCAACCGCGACAAATAGGTGAACACTCAGCATATTGCTATGCTTTGGCGTGAACACTACACACTCCCTGACATCTACTTGTCACTGTTGTCATTGTACGATTGCAAGTTACTGTCTGATCTAAGTAGGTACGGAAATTAGGCACAATAACAAGTACACTGGACCCGCCACTCACTGACTTAAATTAGCGACATCGGGGCGAGTTCAATAATATATTTTAAAATTTACACATGTATAAAAACACGTGCATGGCTACGTCACAACAGGAGCACATACATATTGTATTGAACACGATTAGATACGACTGTTACACTTGTATGATATCTAAGAGTCATGATCGATATCACGAGAGGAAAGATAAAACCGTTTACTGGTTTTATAAGAATAATCATTCTGAAATAAATAAATAATCATAAATGTCGGCATTATTACATACATTGCCCTCAAGCTAAAGAAGCTGAACCACTTGTTTTGGAATCAGAGACAAATGTAGAAAAGAGGTTTTTTGACACGTCTGGGGGGTCAAACCTGGGATCTCAAATAATAGCAGTAGACTACCTTGTGGTTCTTTGAGCAGACAAAATGTGGAAAGTCTGAAATATTCTATCAATTTAACAACTTTAAGAAGCGAACTAGTGACACCAGAGGTTCGTTGGTTCGAAAGATCGATTATGCAAAGGTTCCGATATTTCAACTTTTAAATAAAAAAATTATTTAAGTACAAAAATCATTTTTTATTTATACATTATAATATATCTTAACTGGAAATTGCCAATTTAGTTAACTGTGTTTAAATATAAGAAACACAAGAGATTTTCCTCATACATTTCCTTACGTTCCGCCTAAAACGTTCCTCATTTTTTAAATAATCCTTCTTCAGAGTGTTCCCTGGTAAAATTGTTTAAAGAGTAATCCGTCCTTTGTACGCATTGTTACGATTCACACGTGTTCTGTATGTGTCATACTTTACTTAAAGAATACATTATAGACCTTATTCTTGAGAAAACTTCTTTGAAATTGAATAACAAATCATTACCATGAGGAAAAGGTTATGTTGATTGTTTTGTTTTACATTGACATAATTAGTAAAGTAATTAGACGTAAACTGTGTGAGCGAATGAAAAAGAAAATTCACGTCAGTATGTTATATTTGTGTTCTTGTTATTTATTTCCATAGATATCAACTTCATAATAGAAAATGTATTACCTTAGTCACGATAAGCAAGACTTGTATACTAAAATTCATTGGAGCAATGGACGGATCGACCAATAGCACTGTGTGCAAAATGTTTACAGAAATCTGTAAACCCAAATAATATAACATCTTAGAAAATACTCAAATGGTCATTATATCCCAAACTTAACAGAGACTATGGCAACCAGGCAACTGTTACTGATGACCCTACTTATATATTTCTAAATCCATTCATTTTATAGATACAATAACACCCAGAAAAAATATCATACTCATCACATAATGTTCTGTTCCTGGAATCGAACCCGCGTCCCTTTGATTTAGCATTCAGCATCAACAACCACTCGACCACCAGTCCAATCTCAAGCCAAATAACAAGATATCTCTATTGTTTTCATGATATAATTTTGACTAAAGGTAAACTAGACATGTTAATGGTTTGTTTACCTCTAAAATAGAACACGGCAGTAAAGTTCCGTTTTTTCTTATGATAGACAGTTCAAGGTTAATTCACGTTTCTATTCTATCTATACTTAGGGCACGCGTGCGTAAATGTAAAAAAAATAAGTATTACAAATTGCCTACAAAATTCCTCTTTGCGTAAAAAAATGCCGGTGTTATCTATTAAAGTCCGGCCGCTGAAAGAATGCTTTCCTGACAGGTGCTGGTCAACAGAAAGGTGTAACTTTAACGTGGCGAAGAATTTACAAACATAAATGAATGACATTTACTTTAAGAACTGGTTCGAGGTGGCGCGAGACAAGTACCAATGGAAGGACTTGGGGGAGGCCTTTGCCCAGCAGTGGGACAGTATAGGCTAAGAAAAAAATACTTTTACTTATGTGTCGTATAGACTAATAAAATCATTCTAAACTATCCGTAATGCAAGATTATGAAGAATAATGTAACACGGTTTTTTATTTCCCCAGACACATCAAAACCAAATGACATATCAGAAATGCATCTTCTCAGCGGCCGGACTAAAACAATTTACTTTCTGAACAAGTATCTTGTGTATAGAATTTACATTTTACAGTAGCTAGTTAACTGAAGCGCTAATATTGTTATACAAGTTTAACTCGTTTCGAGAAACGAAGATATTATTATTTAACAACGGTTTCCTAAGACGGTGTTGTGAAAATTGAATTTCTTTTGTAATGGGAATTTCACCCAGTTTCCACCCGTTCAATTTTAATAAAAGTTATTTACAAGTCGACTCTATTATAAAGTTTGGTTAGGGTGACACTAATATTCGGAGACAAAATTACAAGGATTACAACAGTTCTCCACAAAGACCATACAGAATTCGAAATAAATGACAACATCACATATTTTGCTCTGAACCCAAAGTAAATAACTAAACGAAGGTACCGCATACACCCAGACCCAAGGCAAAGTAGACAATTTGGTTTCTACATTGACTCGTCCGGGGATCGAACCCGGGACGTCAGAGCTAGCGACACTTTAAAACCGGTGCGTTCGCCACTCGACCACGGATGTCATCGAAAGGACTGAAACTTTCCTTTTCATTCAAGGTAAGATAAACCCGGTACTTTACTGTTACCTGTCGTTTTCCTTACAAATATTGTTTATAAGTGTCGCCACGTAATTGTATTTATCTTAAGTGCTTCTCAGAATTTTGATCTAATTTTCATTGACACTCAGTTCAATTCTAAACATACATAAAATTGACACATAGAGACATCATTATGATTTATGCATTCTGGAAAAGTTTTCTTTTTTAGTTTGAACGCGATAATCTCTAGATCTACCTAACCGATTTTGGTAGTACAGATACTAACAGAAGCTAGATTTACGGGGCAAAATACAACGTCATTTTTTTTTTAACACTTTGAGATCCTACAAAATTCAAAGCGCAGATGAAGTCACGGGATACGACTAGTATCTTATACTTCTTAGTTAATGTAAACTAATTTATTACGAGCGTAGTTATTAAATAAATATTGCAAGATAAGAAGCATCCCTTCCCTTGCACGGCAAGCAAAGATTACACTATTTTATTTAATCTAAACCTTAACATTTAATATTAAAGTGCATTTTAAAACGAACTAGGTATTATTAAGTAAAGTTTAGTATTTATAAAAAAATCCCTGAAAAGTATAGCTTTTCAGTTTCAAAGAAATTCTTCAGGTGTAATTAGCATTATAAAATACAGCAAGAGCTTATAAGAATTACTTAGAAGTATACATATTTAATAAAGCTTGTATGTATTCCTTTGAAAATCTTAATTTTATTAATTAAAGACATACCATGTACCGAACATTATTCATAAAATATCTTATATTTGTATCCGAGAATTTCGGCTAATCAATGCTCAAAGATAATTAAAATCTACGAAATATTTAATACTCAAATCCTTCATGTTTACATTTTGTGACTGAATAATTGCTAAAGCTGTATTTAAAAAAATATTTATTATTTCTACACGACATTTAAGAGTTTTATTACTACGTACTAAATTTCATGAAACTCTGTTCAGTTATGTTTTGTGTTACAGAGATTATGTAATTTACAGTCATGTCACAAAGCCTCCTAATTACACAGCTCATCCAGTTTTTAAAATTACTTTAGTTTTTCTTGTAAAATACTGTTTTTAGACAACAGAATCTTTAGTTAAAAATATAAAATTCATGATAATGTAAAATGAATATAGTCATCCAAGCTTGGCAGCCAGTTTTTAGCCTAAGTTAGAAATTTTACATGAGCACAAAGCTTTTCATAGTTTTTCGCCGAATAGTGACGAAGTTTGTAATTTCACCTTTGAACCTGATGTTGTTGCCTTCCTTTAAAAGCCGAATTTTCATGACTTTAAATGTTCCTCTTACAACACACTTTAACTAGCGTAACTAAAACTATGTAATTTCTTAGAAGACTGAACGTTCCGGGCGTTCAACCAAAGGTTTCCAGCTAGGCTAAAATTTTGTGTTTATATTTAGTTTGGACATAGCTAAGTTAATCGCTTTTAATAATTTAATTCCAAAAAAAGTGTTTTTTAAACTGTATATGTGAATAATGTGTTATAAAACTGTAATGAGATATCCAAGAGCTGTTTAATACAAATACATAGGTACAGGAATATTGTTCTTAGTTTTAATACAAGTACTCAAGTTCTACGATCTCAAAAGTTGCCTGTAGGCACACATTTCATGTAATTTCGTTATGAAAGCAAATAATATATTACAAAGGGCTGTCGACGTCACTTAATATTAAAGTGTACTTAATTCGTAGTCCATGAAATGTTCCATGATTGTCACTCATTTCAGTCTTCAATATCAACCAGCTATTAGCGTTACCTATGTGTGTAATCAACTTAAAATAAAACGGTGTGTGCATTTTCATTGATACTGAAAGTTGGCATCAAAATTGGTAGTCTTTTGGTTAACTCAAAGAACTAGTCATTTTTGCAAACAAAACTGCGTATTTTGTGCTTAATCTACAAGTTGGCAGCCCTATTCGAAAGGTATACGTCGAATTTCCAAGTAAATCTCATAAGATAGAAGTCCTGAGTTTTACGTAACTTATAAACCTAACGATTTGAGAGCACGTCGCTCTCACGATATCAAATATTGAGATACAAGTAAAACACACGCATTTTTGTAATATCGCTTGAAGATTTTTGGGATACGAAAGGTGTAGCATTTCAAGCTGTACAATATATATTTCGATAATATAAAATATTGAGACTCTAGAGCATTCAAAGAATAGAGATATTATTGTATACCTACTCATAATACTAGAAAGAAAATACTACCAAGACTGAATAAATATAATAAAAATAATCATTTATTTGCATACATAAGGTACAGAAAGTTGACAACATAAATTAAATTGATCTCTTATTCTGCCTTTAATTTCGGCGTGCAAATATAATACATAGTTGAAGTTAAATTCTTAAGACGCATGCACTCATTAAATTAATAGTGACAATGTAATAATGAAAACTAATAAAAATAATAATTCTTTCAATAATAAATGTCAATAATATCCACGTCAATTATAATAATCATGTCAAGAATTATTACATCAAAATTTAATTAAAAAGTGACAATCCGTATAATAATGATAACTAGTAAAAATAGTAATCACAAATGTCAGTAATATAATCCAATCAATAATAAATGTTAACAATACCCATGTCAATTGCAAAAATCATGTTAAAAACTTACAATTTGTATCCCAGAAACTCATGCACAGTATAAAAACAATTTTCAATTAAAAACCTCGTTAAACTACTTTTGAATTTAGAAAATGGCAACGATTTTATAGAATTTGGTATTTTGTTAAATAATTTTATATTATTTATAGTCTTCGAGTAAAAAGTTAGATCAAATCAAATCAAAATATATTTATTTTCTGTCAGCCTTTTTAATCTTTCTTAAAACGTTCAATTACTGTCTCTAGTTGCAGTTGTAGGTAATTATAAATCAGTAAAAAACTAGAACTTTGAGATAAATTACTCAAATATCAACTATTTATAATCTGTATCTATATATCTATCTATAATACAACAAAATTCTGACTACTGATTAAGTAACTCGAATAAAATTAATCCAATAACAATTATCTAATGTCAAATTGAACTTAAACAAACTTAGGAAGACGACAATTTAAAACCACTGAACTAGCCTTCATTTCATTGGAATGTAATATCTGGCATTTTCCTATAAATCTAATATCTAGTTATTAAACGCATCCAATAGAGAACTTTACGTTCGCAATCTTGAGAACTTAATAACAAACGTATATACAATTAAAGGTAGATATAGTATCTAAGTCAATTATATAACTACTGCAGTTCTTTATAGATTTTAGCGGGTAGAGAACAATTTATTTTTCATCTCATAATTCATCTCTAAAAAAGACCATTAGAGTACCCCCGACTCAATAACGACAGAGTGTTATAAATAAGACGTGTCTCTCTTTGTGTGTATGACAATGTGTATGTCTGTCTGTGGGAACGTAGCTCCTAAATAAATTAACCATTTGTGATAGGTCTTGTTTCACGGGAAGTTAAAGGGATCGAGATGGTTCTTAGCTATAATTTATCAATTAAATATCTAACAATTATAAAAGTCGTTTCTTAATTATTTTACATATAGTCTCAAAATATTATTAACCAAGTATAATATGTTTACATAAACAAACTCACGTAGGTGTATTTGTTTAAGTTCAGCTTGCCTGAAAGCTAACATGTTTACAAAGTATATTATTTTAACAACGAGAAACGTAACTTCAGTTTCAGCTAAGTTTTAACTACTCTATCAAAGTTAGAGAGGCGACCATCTTTGACTCGATAGTTACACCTAAAAGCGTGTTTGTTATATTATTATACATAAAACAAAGTTGTATTCAAAATCATAAGTAATTAAATCAAGGTAAGTAATTTAAATCAATCAATTATGTAGTAAAAAAACTAAATAAAGTGCCGTATACGAAAATTGAATTTATTAAGAGAACATTAAAAGGGAGTAGTACTTCACAGAGAAAGGCTCAACCCTATAGGGTGAGATCAACGGGCTAGCCACGGAGCGCACGGAAAAGCTCGCGGCAGTTTTACTGGCGGCTTGTCGTGCCTAATTTACTGGCGAACAAAACTGTTGTTTGCAAGGCGCCGCGCTAAAATAACATCTTGCCTGACAAGTCACAAGCCTGTCTCGTCACCAAATAAAACCGCGTGCTTGAGGTGATACACGAGCGAGCTTTACCAAAACAAACAAAACCATGGTAAAGTTCGCAGCGGTTCTACTTGCGGCTCGTCGTGCGTAATACATGGGTGAGCAGATTTGTTGCAAGGCGTCGCACTAAAATGTCAGTATTTGTGACAAACCGCGAGTCTGGCTCGCCACCTAACAAAGCCGCTCTCTGGAGGTGATCCATGAGCAAGCTTTACCAAACCAAACAAAACTTTAAAGCTCGCTCTTCGATCATACCCTTAATGATTGATCGACACTCGACTATACTTACCCAACAGTTCAAAACTAGTACACATCGAGTAACTGATAATCCTAACTGGAATGATAACTCTAGTTATAGAGTTATCATTCCAGTTAGGATTATCTAGGTCTACAAACAAAAGCAATCAATGTGAATCAAAGAGCTAATGAGCTGTTCATTGACTTAACAAGAGCTCATAATTAGCTAGCCTACATGATTTGTTTGACATACCATTGCGAAAGCTACCATCTCTTTTCAAATAAGATTAATTAGAGACAAAATCAAACAAACATCGCATTACAAACAAAAATGTAATTATATAACATTCATATTTTGTTACTCGCTCTGAAACGAACGCACAAACAAAAAAAAAATTTTTCCTTGTGTCATTTTTTACCTTAAAATTGACAATGTATAGTCAGGAGCAAAAATTATACACTATGCAATTTTTAGTCGACTTTCTCTTCGAGATAAGTACACTTATTGAAAAAGTTGTTATGAAAAAAATATTAAAGTAGTTTCCTAATCATGTACAAATTATTTTTTTTAGTTTCAACAAAAAATACTCTATTTTTTTTACGTTCATAAATTATTTTGCTTGTGAGTGTACTTTAAAAATACGGAGATACTTCACTTTGCATAATCTTGTAAACGGTAATATGTACGACGTTAAATTCAATTTGCATAATTTTAGCTTTTACTTCTTGAGATGCACAAATTCACTAAAAGACAGGTAATATTGTCACTTTATAAAAATAAATTTCAATTTAAAAGATTAAAGTATAAAAATCCAGTATTTTTTGTCAGTTTTTAGTAAAGAGCATCGTAATAAAATTATATTCTACAAGGTGTCAAGAAATTTTGGTCGAAACAATTATGCTCCATAAAAATAGCGGTTTTAATGTCTAAAGCGAAGCCGGCCAATTTGTTTATATTTCGAGATTAATAACCCCCATTAATATTAATAGCCAAATAAATCATTGCGACTAAATATAACTTGTTCCGTGGCCAAAGATATACAGGCCTTGAATGTACTAAAATAACTTATGATATATAATTATTGACTAATTTAGAATTTTCTGACCTAGATTTTTGATGTTTGATTGTTATGTAGTTAAGATTTGATGACAATACAGTAGAAATAAGATGAACATAAGCTAAAAAATATGACTATTTTGTAGTTATTTAATAAAATTATCACTATTTAAAGCTTTACCACATTTCAATTTGCGACAGCACTACCGCGCTGTAATTTAATATATTGAACACCTAATGAGAATTTTAAATAGTCGAGGGATCTCTAAAAATAAGCGTATTTAAACAGTTAAACATATAAATGACTATTAATTTAACTCACAGTGCTATGATTTCTGGTGACAAATACTCGTAAGTCATTCATGCGAAAAATTGGACATCAGTTATTTAATTAACTGATTTTGAGCTGAAATATTGTAAACCGACTATAATATAACAGTTGTACTCTTCAATCCTTTTGGATAGATATAACCTTTCCTTAACACCTTGTATAAGTGGTTCAAACGACGATCGAAAATATCTATTAACTAACTAATATACTATAATAACTAAATAATATACTAGTAAATGTTAAGTTCAAGAACAAACTCAAACTATACTATAATTAAAACCTACATAAATAAAAACTAAACGGCGTCAAAGAACTCATTGTCATCCTTGTCAATGGCGGGGAACGTGCCAAGAAGGCTGGCAGCATTGCCACGTTGAATGGCTATGCCGATTCTCTGTGCAAGGAACAAACCAGCCCTCTGATCACGAGTAGATTCTACCAAACATTTGGAAAGTTCTTTGAAAAGATTTCGCTCGAACCCCATGACCCGAGCGTTTCAACCCCAAACGGCTCGAAAATATAATCACCCACAATGTTATTATACTTCCGTCGCTTAAGGGTCTCCGCAGCTCCAGCAGGTGGGACGGCGCAAGGGTGTCGACGCACGTTGCGTCCCACACCAAAGGCCGACCCAATTTCCAAGGCAAAGTTCAAGCAAATATAACATAATATTATAATAGTCACTTTATTTATTATCCAATCAAAATTCAGTCACCACTCCAACTTTTATGGTCGATTCACAAACCAAACGGAAAATTTGTGCAGATCAAAGCGCAGAAACAGTGCACTCATATTCCCCCTATTCTCATAGTCTGATAGAATGTCAAGCATTTACGACCGCAAATGCAGAAGCACGATTTACGTACTTATCCTTATAAATACTACGGTGGATACGTGACAAAAAGACGGTTCAGGAAATCATGAAATGAGGACAGTAGAAGTGATTTAATATTGCTGTATTAAAAGGAGAACGTGTATTAAATTTGTAGCTTGGCGGGCAGGGTACATAAAATTTGATCTAAAACATGAACGTGTGAAATGCACGAAAAAATATGCTCCTGTGTACCGTGTTTTAAAATATTGCTAAACATTATGAGCCTCGACATGTTTTTGGTCCTTTTAATCCAAAACCGTTCCCAAAAATAACATGACATAACATATCATCACGCCTGTATCCCCGAAGGGGTAGGCAGAGGCGTACCAATGTACACCCACAGTTCGCCGATATGTTTTAGGTCCCATGTAATAGGGGGCGAGCCTATTGCCACTAACCGGGCACAAATCCAAACTCCGACCTGCTACTGAGAATTTCATAGAAAAACCCAATAACACCTTGGTCGACCCTGGAATCGAACCCAAGACCTCTAGCGTAGCAGGCGTGCTTAGCACCACTAGGCCAACGAGGCAGTTCCCAAAAATAACTCTTAAAATATACAATAGCACATCATTTTGTACCTTATTGACCTTATAATATGGTGCAAAAACTTCTGAACTATATCTACGTCACATCTTCTTGACAAAATAATCCAAACAAGTTTTGGTTTTATACTAAAGTTGACTTTCCCAAAAAATATTGTTCAACAAAATAAATATGTTCATCAGATTTTGGCGAAAGAAATTGTTCCAGCATTATGTTAATCGTGTTTATTGAAGCTCCTTTCATGAATACATAACGATATTTCTAAGATATAGATAAACATATTTATATTCTAGAGGGACGTAAAATATCTTGTGATAATAATAGTCGTCCTTCGGTATGAATTTCAGTGCTGGAGACCAATGGAAAGTAATATTTTTAAATTTTCTGAAATTAAATATACAGCTGAATCGTTGTGTTTTATAGGCAAGTTCAAAGTGAATAAAAGGTGGACCAAGTAGTGTTATATATCCTTAACTACCCTGCGTTTGTTGCGCAATTCATGACATTTTAGGAATTGTACATTTTTCTAATATTTAATGGAATTCGGAACATTCATGTCGCGTCAACTATTCAGAATTCTATTAACATCGTGAAACATACACGGATTATTTTTAGGATTTAAATTTTCAATTTAGATTTTTAAGAGGATTAGATTTTTATTTAGATTTGTTAATTTAGATATTTAATCGTTTTATGTGAATATGTAGTCCAACCTATATACCGCTATCATAGGTTCAGAAAATGTACCTAATGACCTAGCTACGTGACAAAGACTCTTTAATAGGATTCCTATGGCAAACAAAGTAACATAAACCTCGACATTCCTACTCACACTATATCATCATTCCACTATAGTTCTCTGTACCTATACTATGATCTCTCAAAGAAGTTTTGCTGCGATGGTGTGAGCGAGATGCCGCTATATGCAGTGTAGCGCACCATCTCGCTTCCGCAACAGCAAGAGTTTTATTTGAAGAGTTCTTGGTGAGCGCGGTGATCTAATTACAATAATACTTTGTGGCACTTATTGCGCATGTTTATTTAATTCACGCATAAATTTACTTTGTATACGAGTGCAGAGGTTGCGTGAAAATTAATACCTCGAGGTTAAAAAAATCCAAAGTTAAAAGTAATTCAAAACGTTCATTTGGATTTACGCATTTTTTATGTCATGACGAACATTTTATAATTATGAATGATATTTATAAAAATAATCAATTATTTGAGAGTAGAATAGCATAAAATACCTACACTATTTACATTTTGAATGCATAATATGCGAACGCGATGTATTGCTAACATTGGCGCCTTATACAATGTGCTATATATTATGTATGTATCTATGTTCGTAATATGTATTAAGTATCATACGCAATACTCAATACAAGGCGCCTTGTGAATCATTCAGTTCCTTCGATTCAAGCTCAATCATTTAAAAAAGCAAAATTCGTCACTTAAACAACTTGTGCCCTTTTGACCTAAAAGTGACACTAACATCATTATATCAGCCTGTTGCAGTCCACTGCAGGACATAGGCCACCCTCAAGGAGCACCACAGCTCACGATCTCCTGCCCTTTGCATCCAGTCACTGCCAGCCAGCTGCCTTCATCAGGTCATCGGTCCATCTAGCCGGGGGGCGTCCTACACTACGTTTGCCTAAGCGTGGTCTCCATTCGAGAACCTTCCTGCTCCACCTCTCGTCGGTTCTGCGACAGACATGGCCAGCCCATTGCCACTTCAGCTTGCTACATTTTTGGACAATATTCGTTTTTTTAAGGACATTTTTAGACACTAACATACCTACAACTAATACCTAATATTTATGACTAATACAAGTATACTTGCAAATGCATATATCAGTCTTGTTTTCTTATGTATTTATCGCACACAAACCGACATAAATATGCGAACGTAACTCACACAGCAAGAGTAACATAAAAATATTTTATGTATGTATGTCTGTAAGCAATTTCTGTTCTTCCTTGTTATTTGAGCGCATTGCGTCTTTTCATTTACATTTCTTCAATATTAATATTGCTAATCAAGTTGAATGAAGAAAAGGAAAATATCGATTTGCCCAAAAATGAATACCCAAATGAAAAACAAAATTAATTTCGCTGTGGAGATAGGTAGTCGACATGATATAATTAATTTGTTCCTGCGCATTTGGGGTCACGCAACTAGTTAAAGATGAAGGACCGTTCAGCCTATATACTATGCAGGTGGTAGCTATTACACATGTAAGAAACTAGTTGTCCCCCGCGGATTTACTCGCGTTTAAGGCAATTACCGTAATGTTAATAATACACTTAGCTTCTTTAAACATTGGTAGAATCAGTAATTAGCTAGTTCGAACTGAAAAACTCTTTAGTTTATGTTTATTTGCCTCGTTGGCCTAGTGGTGCTAAGCACGCCTGCTACGCTAGAGGTCTTGGGTTCGATTCCCGGGTCGACCAAGGTGTTATTGGGTTTTTCTATGAAATTCTCAGTAGCAGGTCGGAGTTTGGATTTGTGCCCGGTTAGTGGCAATAGGCTCGCCCCCTATTACATGGGACCTAAAACATATCGGCGAACTGTGGGTGTACATTGGTACGCCTCTGCCTACCCCTTCGGGGATACAGGCGTGATGATATGCAAAATTTTTTTTTTTTTTTTTTAATTTTTGCAAAGCTTTATTAATAACATAAATTGTGTGGTACGATAGATAACCCAGTTTAAGGGGCACTAGTCAAGGGGTGTCCCTTGCAGCACTTAAGGGCAATTAGTAAGGGTGGATAGGTAAATAACCTTCCTAAGTGAGGATAATTAACTAGAAACTATTAAAGGCACTTTTTTGAGGAAGGCCAACGCTAAGGGCCAACCCTATTTTATGTACTCAATATAAAATTCGATATTTTTTCTGGGTTATAAATATCTACATGAATAAAGTAGATGGTAAAATATAAAATATGTTGTCATTAACATAGCTATTACAAACGGATAAGGATCAAACTTTATTTCAGTTAGATTGTGTAATTTCTTTCTATCTGCCCCCAGTTCTTCAACTACTCACAAACACTAATCGTGTCCGTATTCCGACTTTACAATAAATAATATTATCAACACGCTAAATCCAGTTCTATATAAGTATCAACATTGAGAACGATAGTTTAGAAGTTAGTGTTGGACCCACAGAGCTTCGCAGTCGCGGACATTTTCTTTTCAGTAGAAAAAATACTATCGTCACATCAGGGCTTTATTATCTTTCATAAAAACTCCAAGAGCCGAGCTAAATAAAGTATCCCTTCCAAGTCAAAGGTCTGCCTAATTGAAGGATTAGGGGATACACAGACTTCTTATCTCGATTTAAATCACAAAAGACCTTGTTAGAGCCAAAGCTTAATTTTGTAAAAGCGACGAAAAAGGTTTATTTTTTTTGTTCCAATATACAATATACAAACCAAGTATTTTTTCTGAATAATATTGGGATAAGAAAAGGCATTTTTCATGCTGCTAAGAAAACTTAATGTTTGTTTGATCCTATAGGTCCCGTAAATGAGAACAGACCTTACACAAACTGGACGTAGTTAGTAGCCATGGCATTTATGTCAATATTTAAAATAACTAACTATATGTGATGGCGGGAAGAACTTGACTCTTTTTCCAGATTATGGACTACAATAGCCCAGAACCGGGAGAATTGGAAGAAGGAAAGGGAGGCCTTTGCCCTGCAGTGGGACGATTATGGCTAAAAATATAATATATAAGCTATATGTGAAACGCAAATGAAAAGTTACATTATTAAATTCCAAAATTACATGGCTCTAGTAATATCTAACCTAAACTGATAACTAGACTTATACAAGGTAAATTCTCCAGTCAATTCTACGAATATGTTCAGTTCCTGGGAATTTCGAAGTTACAGTTATAACTGCAAAGCAAATGAATAATATCCTGAAAATGGTCAGTATGGTATATGCAGAAAATGTAATTAATATACATTTTCCAAAAGCTTTAAAAGGCAAAATATACCGCAATTCAATTTCCAATCCATTACCGAACGGTATGGATAATTATAATATGTATGGTATATTTTTTTACAGTTTTCCTGATATTCACATATTTTTCATATTATTGCTAAAGAAACTTCTGACAAATGGTGAAGAAAAATATCGTGAGAACACCCGGATTTCAAAATTGTGAAATCTGCTTTCGCCAATCCGCAATAGGCGTGGTGGGTGATCAATGCTCGTGCCCTCTATATATGGGAAGAGACCTGTGCCCAGCAGTGGAACGTTTATAGACTGGACTATTATTATTATTGCTAAAGCTGATTCATAAAGATGTAATATCTGTATAAGATGGAATAAGTATGTTCCTAGTGTCCAGGTAGTCAGTGTCGGAAACCAGGTAGCATTTAGAACCTGACTTAGTATATACATACCTCTATTACTACAAATATTATATAGGTATATAATTATGTAGGTATACTTTACCAAATTTATTTTTTATTTAATTCTTCATGTACAATTGCACAAAGGCGGACTTAATGCCATAAGGCATTCTCTACCAGTCAACCTTAGGGTGATGCAGAAACAAATCGTGGTAGATGCACATGTAAAAGGTGATAAAGAAAAATATCAGTTTAATCTGTTATTAAGCCAGTTTCCCTTTTAGGTACTCACAATGATGCCTACAAAACTTGAATCATTTTCGTTCCATATAACATAAAATAATAAATAAAATAAAAATCATTTATTTCAGATTATTGAATCCATATCAAGTTCATACACACAATAAATAAATTACACATCACAACATCATTAATACATAGTAAGTAAATAATTAACAGTAAAATCACAAATAAATAGTAAAAAATAAATTCATTAAAGACATATTATAAAACAATACAAAACATTAATAATTTAATTAATACATAATAATAATCATTTTATAAAAGGTGCCAAACTAGCATGCAGTGTCATCCACCTCTCCAGGAACGACGAGTCCCATCTCTCAGACAACACATTTAGGACACCGTTAGTACTGCCTCGGAAGCGCTTTAGCAGCGAGGCGCTCCGTTTCCTAATGACTGCGTAGAAATCATCTGTTTGCGCTTGCGCGAACATTGTGGAGCATAGTTTTATTTATTTTAATTAAACATGTAATTAAGTTATTTTAATTACTGATTTCACTCATGCAAACAACATTAATATTTGTACATTTACACTCATTTAATCTCAATGTAAACTTCACGTCAAAAATCATGTTTTACGAACATCAAAGAGTTTAGTAAGTATTTTTTAATTTATAATTTGAAATGTTTTATACGTTTGATTGAAAACGACTCAAATATAAACATGTTTCAAATAGGTACCTAACAGATTTTTATTTTTAATTACAAGGACTTCGATTTTTATTAGGTACAGCCGGTATGCTATAAATTTGGGTATTAAAAAAAATATACTAAAAACATGGAATAATTTTATGTTTTATAAAAGAAATAGTAGAAATTGTCATGTATTATACTTTAAAAGCATACAAAATAATTATAAGTATGAGCAAAAGACAATATCAAAGGAACAAGAATATTTATACAAAGGCACACAACCGGCAAATATTTACGAACCAATCATGAACGAAAAAAAATGGAGCAAATTTTGATGATTGTTACACGACCCTTATATTTGTTATGTAGATTCAGTTTTGTTCGCATCAATCAATTTCTAGTCATTTTTTCGTCATATTTTTAGTAGAATGGCTGTGTAATTTCGCAGAAAAATACTCATGATCTATTGAATTGTCAAAGGATTAATTTATAAATAGTTAGATTTAAATAAAAACAAAGATTTTCTGATGAAAAAGAATGGGCGCTGTATAATAATAATAAATGCGGACAACATCACATACATTGCTCTGAACCCAAAGTAAGTGGCTGAAGCACTTGTGTTATGGAATTCAGAAACAACGAAGGTACCACGAACACCCAGACCCGGGACAATTTAGAAAAGTTGGTTTCTACATGGATCCGTCCGGGGATCGAACCCGGGACCTCAGAGCTAGCGACACCTTGAAACCGGTGCGTACGCCACGCGACCACGGAGGTCGTCAATATATCGTAGCTGCTTTCCCAATTTCTGACCAGAAAAGTGGAAGTATGATCATGTAACGTTATTTATACCCGACTGTGGCAAAGCCAAAAAAGGCTTCCTTTACAGAGAACAAAAACGGGAAGGAAGTACAATCATGAGACACTCCTTTTTTCTCTACTCCGGGTTACCTTTTTATGTATTACTGATGTAGATTACGTCACCACACGTCATTTGACGATAAGAAACAAAAACAAAATGCGATAATACGAGCGTAGTCACGGTCGTAAGCATACGAGTGGTAGGCTGAAATTGTAGGTATGTATTTCTTGGCGCGTCAAAAAAGAGATGAAATATAGTTTTAGCGAGATGCAAAATAAAAGCGCGGTGTGTGAGACAGAGACGGTGATATATTGTAGCTCTTTCCAGATGTGCCAATTACGTCGGCCGCACTGTACATACATGGCAACTACAATCAGTGATAACTATGAATTGGAAAAATACACCATGTGTGATATTTTGTAAGTTATTAAGGCCAGTAATTGTTCTAATGGGCAAGACGTCCACTTGTATAAAGAAACTGATATTGTTCCTCATGCTGGCCTTACGTGCCTTTCGGATTGGCAATCAATAAAGGAGTCTTTTTTTCCGGTGGTACTCCTAATAGATTTTCTTTGCCATGGAAAAGGCTTAGGTGAGCAGAACGTGCCCTGTACTCTTAACAGCTGTGGGTATTTTTTTCCCAATTTTCGCCCAACTAAAACGCATTTTCAGTCATTTTCACCGTTTCTCTTTTGGAATATTGGACAATGCAGTAGCAGGTCACTGCCACTGGCCAGACGGTAGCAGTACGTCTATTAAAAATATATCCGCTTAAACTCTACTCTAAAAATAATATACTACTAAAAGTATCTACTACTAGAAAAAATACTATGACATAGTCCCTATGTCAGTTAGAAACATTATTTACTACTTTTTCATACATTCACATCTACAACAAGTAGGTCAAAAGAGGCAACCCACCGTTCATACTATTTTATTATAAGTCAGGACACTTAAGTACCCAATTGACGAAGACGTCTATACATAGTTCAGCCAAAGGTCTAAAAAGGGAAATTGTGTTAGTAAAGGGAAAACTAGTTTTAAACCTTTTCCTCGAGTTCGGTTCGATTGGGGAAGATGTTTTTGTAATCTACAGACATTTCCTTTTTGTACAAGTTTCAGACCGCCAGTTTGTCGAGAAAAATGTGTTAACGATATCTTAGATAGTTTTTTGGGACAGATATCTGCTAGGACTAAAGTACTTTGGCAACAAAAGTTTGAGGAAAATATAAGTACATAAATTGTATGAATGATATAAGTATCCTTAAATGATTGATTTTTTATATAACATAACATAATATATCATCACGCCTGTATCCCCGAAGGGGTAGGCAGAGGTGTACCAATATATGACGACTCGGGAATCGAACCCAAGACCTCTAGCGTAGCATACATTTTTATAAGTCAAATAAAATAATTGATACACGGAAATATGTCAGTATCTATAAACAAATCAATTTTAACTTATAACGTTTCATTAAACCTTTTTAACGTGGGATTCTTTCTAAGGAACTGAATGCAAATAATTTCCTCCTTTCTATATTTATTTAAGAATGTTTGAGCAATTAGGAATTGCAAATACAAAATATAAAATATTTGTTTGAAAGACTTGCAAGTTCACTCATCTTCTCAGAATCCTGAACGATTTTAATCAAAATGAATTTTTTAGTAAGTAATATCTGGAATTAAGCAGTTCTTTTCCGAAAATAGAAAAAAAAAGAAAAGATCTTTAAAACTCTCAATTATGAAATTAAAGTTGTCCGGATTATTTTAAATACAATATTCATTGCTTGTATATGTTCGACTGTCTGTTAGTTGTAGTGAATAAAAATTAGATGAAGGAATTTAATAAGTTCACCTATCCTTTTACCGAGATATGTCGGGCTTCCAGTCTCACCGGATTCTGAAGAATTTTAGTAAGAAATTAAATATTTTTAAGAGACTGTTTTTAACGAAAAGAACACGGTATTTATACTTTTAAATCATTACCTCTTACATGACTTGATTTAGTTTCAATTGTGTATGTACTAATGAAAAGTATTATATGTTACTAGGTACCTTGTTTCAATTATTAGATAAATCTGCGAAAAATTAAGAAATATGACTTTTTCAATTAATTTTATTTCTTGATATTTTCTGCACTAAAGATGTCGTCACGTTCACAAGTACATATTTAGCCATTATAAGTAATCTTCATGACTATCCATTTTCTTATCGCGTCAAAAGGGAAATATATATTTTAATGCAAAATAATGTTTTAAATTGCAAGCAAATATGACATAATCAAAAGGTGTAATCGATTATTTTTGCTGATCGTATTGGCTGCCAAATTCTGATAAGCCACGTATAATAACCGCGCCCCTAAGGAATTATAAAGTTGAATTATGAGATAATTGATAAATTTTCTGTCTAGTCTTTTCCTAAAATATTTTGGGATCGACTTACAGTCTTCCTCGATTGCATATCTCGATTGCCTATCTGACCTACACAGTTTGAGAAAAGAACAAAGCTACTCATTGATGGTTATTTAAAAAACTTCTCTGCTCCGCTCTGCTCGTCTCCGCTTTTGGAGTCCAGACTCCAACAGACAAATGAAAAAAACAATCAAGAAAAAAAAACTTAGCTACGATTCTGACAACCAGCCAGCCAGTGTTAAGCCCAGCCTCTTAGAGTCTAGATAAGAAACTAAAGAGTGTGCCTATCAGGGTGCGAACCTTCGAACCAAAGCACTAGTATGAATTAGTTTTGTCGTGCATTTTGTATGAAGATGAAGCTCGCCGTTTTAATAAATCTATCAAAAACACTAGTATTATCCTAACAATGTCAAAACCATCGATATTTTTGTATATAAGTCTGTCGTCGCGCGAAAAAGAACTTAAATCAGTAAAAGAATATACTAGATACAAACAAAAAAGTACTCTCGCTTGGTACAAGGGGAAACTAGCAACAGTAGAGCTCTATGTATATCTAAAGTCTATGGCCAGCCCTAAGACTGGTTGTCAGAATTATAATGAGTTAATACTCTGCAAAGTAAAAGAAGTTTAGTATCCGAGTTCATAAGAAACTTTCTGCTCTGAAGTACGTGAATAACAGGGTTTATTGTAAATCCTGTTACGTAGTGAACTGCGCGCTTACTCTGATCGCATGAAAATGTACTGCTGAAGTTGTGGAAGCGAGATGCCGCTAGACGAAATGTAGCGCGCTGTCTCGCTCCCACAATGGTCTCGTTTTAAGAGCTCATGGTACAGGCTGGATGAGCATTCTTTGAATAACTCATTCTTTGCTCTATATCTACCATAGTTATTTAAAAAATTCTAAAGAAAATAAATACATTTTTATATAAATAAGAATGATCGAGCCTATAAACGTCCCACTGCTGGGCACAGGCCTCTTCCCATGTAGAGAAGGCACGAGCATTGATCACTACACTTGCTCCCTGCGGGTTGGCGATTTCAGATCCCAATTTTTTTAATCCAGGTTTACTCACTTCTTTTCCTTTACCGTTTTTCAGAAGTGCCTTAGTATATTGATATGTTTTAATATATTTAAATATTAATGAGCTATTGCTAGCTTAAGCATATTATATAATATAATACTTTCAAAGTTAACGCCATTTCCTGCTCACACAAGAGTAGACTTTTTTCGATTTAAAACCAGTCTATCTAACTAGTCATTTGTGTCAAAGAATGATAAAGATATTACATGACTATCTTTGAAGAAAGCCTACCTTTCCAAGTCTAAGCTTCAAACGTGCTATTTATTATGACCGATACGGCCATTCAACCACAAAAAGAACTATTTATCAGTAAAATTGAAATCTTCCTTCCATTTGGAAACCGATTGAAAAGTGAGAGTCATAGATAATATCGATACATATCAAGATAGTATTATATCGAAGATGATATCTTAAGATACGTAAACGTGGAAAAATACAAATAAACGTTTTTTAGACGTGCGATTATACCTTTTCAAGTTTTCCGTAAAATGTAATTTGGACAAAAGAGAGCAAGTAAATTACTTCAATTCTGTTATATTATTTATATATTATATTCTTATGTTACTGACTATTAATATATAATATTACAATAAAAAACTGTAAAACAATTTGCAAATATTTTTTTTTTTTTTCCATAGTGCAAAAGACAAAATGTTTTTTATTCACACACACGCAAATATAACTAATCCTTTCATCTAAAATCGCCAACCCACAGTGAGCAAGCGCAATGGTCAACTTCAACTGCAACTTTAGATTGTTATTTAAGTACAGATAGACTTTTAAGACCATTAAATTTTATCTATAATATGTATGTATTTAGAAATATATAAGTATGTTTATCAATTGTCTGGTTACCATAACACAAGCTCTGCTTAGCTTGGGATCAGACAACCGTGTATGAGATGTCCCGGAATATTATTATTATAATTATTTTAATATAAATTTTCATTCAAGATAACAAGGGTAAGACATATTTTCAGCGAAACCACATTGTATCTCACAAAACTGGAGTAATCATAAACAATGTCAAACTTCTTCACATTAATACCAATCTAATTGGACAGGAAAAACGTTAACAAGAAACTGTCAAAGGTTTTATTTAAATAATCCGATTTATTTCTATGGCAACCCCGTTGAGAAAAATCATATTTTACTGGGAAGTTAAATCGAGTTACGAGATGGAATGTTTTTTTGAGTCTTGTTGCAAATGTCATGTTTCAATGAGGTAATGCGGTTATATTCACCAACAGATAATAATATATGGACAAATCTCTCGAACTTTTATGGCAATTAGATTTCAAAATTGCATATATAATAGATTACTACATAAACTAACTTTGTTCTTGTTATCGCTTAAATTAAAGATTAGCTTATTGTGTTTTTTTTTTGTTTCACAATTAGAAAATACTGTAAAAACACACTCTTCTAAAAATACTAAAGAAAAGCATATAGACATAGACAACATCAAAGATAAGTTTTTCAATAAAATATGTACACATGGGGTATGCGGGATATATGTTTTTATGAAAAGTTTGGGTAAAATAAAGCCTTTTTGAGGCACCAAGCACTCTTAATAGCAAGTTTCATTAAAATCGGTTCATCGGAAAGCGGTTAGAAAAGACACAGTTACTTTCGCATTACAATTTTAGTATGTTAACATAAATAAATAAATAATAAATTTTTACTTCTTTACTCTGGCCTTGAGATTTGAGTCTAGACTCAGAGCAATTTCTACAAAAAAAGTAATTTAATTTTAGTCAGTTCATGATACCCAAGTTAACAAAAGCCATGCGAATCGATTTTATGTTAGTTCATTATTTATGATCCGTGCGAGACTAAATTTTCTTTTCTCATTCAATGGACCGCGTAATCGAATCAATATTTTACTTTGTTAATAGAAATTCTTTTATTTTTACAAGATACTTGAATTAAAATTTTGATGACATCCGTGATCGCGTGGTGTCGCTAACTTAACGGTCTCGATTTCGATCTCCGGTCGCATCAATGTAGGAAAGCCGTTTTTTTTTTTCGAGTATGTGTTTTTTGTTTACTTAGTTGACTTTAATTCCATAGCGCAAGTGCTTCACCTACCTCCAGCTACTGGCTTTGGGTTAAAAGCAATTTATGTGATGTCGTATACATTTATTGCTTGAATTCATAAGCTTAAAGTACTTACCTAACATTGTAGTATATATTACTTAAAGCATTACCTAAACGTTAAGACATTTAGCTTAAATCATACCATGTAAAGGTTGATTTACATGTTCCTAACTTAAGACAAGTTTGTGCTGTCCCAAAATCAGAATCGTGTATTTGTTAAACATGGGTAAGATTTGCATAAAGTCTTGAAGATTTAATTAGTTTAAAACTGTCATCGTGTTAATTGGTCGAGTTAGAATTGTCTTACATATTCTGAAATAAGTCTTATGCTGATACTGATCATCATTATCCACAGCCCTTGTTCTCCCACTGCTGGGTATAGGCCTCCCGTTTTTCGAGCCATTTCTACGGTCCTCTGCCAGCCTCGTCCAGACTCGATCAAAATTCAAAATTTCAAAATTCAAAAATTCTTTATTCAATATAGGCTACACAGTAGCACTTATCGAACGTCAAACAATACAAACAAAAATAGACAGCACCCTAAGGGTCGGTTCATATCCGGCGGAAGCGCACCACGCACCACCAGCCGCGCAACGCCAGAACAAACAAACACGCAATGAGACATCCAACCCCCACACCTGACGCGCTAACGCAACATCAGTTGAGTGTGAAAGGCTGAACGCCCCACCACGCATCCGCCCGCCCCAGCGCCAAGCGACCGACAATACGCGACGCGTCTCCCGCCAGAGATGAACCGACCCTAAATCGCCCACCCTTCACCGCTTCCTAAGTGCTTCGGCCGAGGAGAAGAAACGGCGCAACAAACTCCCCAGTAGCACGCTGCCTTTACAATAATACTGCATATAATTAAGGGACCGCGCCAGATAAACAAGTGTTTGAGGTACTAAGAAATATAAAAGTATAATATATATAATATAAAAGTTCAGACACTGATCTTATCCAAGGTCAACAGAACGACCAGTCACCGCAAGCAGCACCCGTTCACGAGTATGACGCAAGGGTCAGCCATCCCCTCCCTCGCCATATTAGAGGGAAGGAGGAGACCCGACCCAAAACGCCACCGCAGGCAGTGACAACTAAGGGAGCATGACGAAACTGTTGCCGGCTTAAACAAATATAAAGCAAAAAAGGAAATCCTCAAATACTGATTTACTGCACTGTCCCTTATCACAAAAAAAATGAGTGGATACATAATTAAATTCTATAATTAATATAATTATACATAAAAAAAATACCGAACAAATATCGTTCATTGGACATTTGTAGGTACACCATACCTACATTTGTATAATCGTACTAACAATAAAATAAAAATAGGTAACAAATGTTACATACGAAATGTATGCCTATCAACATAAGGATGAATAAAACTGTTATAAATCCATACAGAACCGTCTTGTGTCTATCACGGCGACCAACAATGTTTATCATTTAAATAATCATTAATTGAGTAGTAAGCTTTTGAACATAGCTTATTTTTAATTGTGCATTTAAAGGAGTTAAAGGGCAACTCTAACAAACTAATAGGAATTTTATTGTAAAAACGAATACCAAGCCCCACAAATGAATTGTGTACCCTATGCAGGCGATGTGATCTAGAACATAACTTATGCCTATTTCTCGTATTTATACTATGGATGTCACTGTTCTTGGCATATAAGTGAATATTTTGTCTTATAAATAATATATTTGCAAAAATGAATTGAGACGCTACAGTTAAAATACCTATCTCCTTAAATCGCTCCCTAAGAGTAACTCGAGAACCTAGCTGGTAAATGGATCTAACAGCTCGCTTTTGTAAAATAAAAATGGTTTCTAAATCCGCCGCTTTACCCCACAACAATATGCCATAGGACATGATGCTGTGGAAGTAGCTAAAGTAAACGAGACGAGCTGTGTCCACATCAGTGATCTGTCTTACCTTCCTAACGGCGTAAGCAGCGGAACTAAGCTTACTCGCGAGGCACGAGATATGTGCCGACCATAAAAGTTTACTATCTAGAGTTATTCCCAGAAACACTGTTGATTCTACGGTGTCTAGCACTTCATTATTAATAATTATATTAGGGCCAAGATTTTTTACGTTAGGCATGGAAAATTTAACGCATTTGGTCTTCTTCGCGTTTAAAACTAAGTTATTAGATGAGAACCAATGCATAACCTTAACAAGTGCAGCATTTATCTCATTAAATTCGTGTCTATTCCTATCTACTTTAAAAATTAAAGAGGTGTCATCTGCAAACAGCACGACGTCACATATGCCTTTTAAAAAGAACGGTAGGTCATTAATATAAACTAAGAACAAAAATGGACCTAATATTGACCCCTGGGGCACACCTAGCTTCACTGGTAGTCCGGTTGACCTATCACCATTGACATCGACGCATTGTAGTCGATCACATAAATAAGAGTTAATTAAATTAAGTGCTCTATTCCTAATTCCGTAATGCTCGAGTTTGCGAATAAGAGTACCATGATGAACGCAATCAAATGCCTTGGAAAGGTCACAGAACACCCCAATTGCGTTCTGCGAGCTCTCCCAGGCACTATAAACATGCTTTAGTAAAGCTACACCAGCGTCCGTAGTTGAACGTCCTTTAGTAAAACCGTATTGCTCGCTGTGTAAGAGATGTTTCATATTAAAATGAATTAAAAGTTGTTTCAACATCAATTTCTCAAAAATTTTACTGAATGCGGGAAGGATCGATATTGGCCGAAAATTACAAATTTCGTTTTTATTACCTGATTTAAATAGAGGTATAACTTTACTACATTTCATAAGGTCAGGGAAGATACCCAAATCAACACACTTATTAAAAATGATAGCTAGTGATGGGGCAACAATAGTTATTATATTACTAAGAAGGTTTACAGAGATGCCCCAAAAGTCTTCGGTTTTCTTTTTATTGAGCGATTTAAAAGCATTTACTATATTTAAAGGAGTTACATGTTCAAAACTAAAAATATTATCACATACAGGCACAGTATTACGCAGTAGGGTTTCAGCCTCAGCTGCTGATGAATTTAAGGAGCTAGTTGTTGCTACAGGTATGTCAGTAAAGAAGTTATTAAAAATTTGTGCAATATCGTGGGCTTTATTTACTAATTGATTGTTAAAAATAATAAATCCGAGAGTTTAGCCATGTCGTCGACCCATCGTGCTCCCGGAAGACCGACGCTTCTTTTGCCTTGCCTTGGCCACCATTCTGATCCTGATACTAATACCTAATTTCTTTTTCGTTAGTAGTACCTAAATGTATTGCCTACAAGAATTTGACTTCATTTATAATCACACCAACATCAATGTAAACAAAAAAGACTTCAAAGTTAATTCCAAATCCAAAACAAAATTTAATCTCCATTTTCTCCCCTCAAAAGGATGGAAATTTACCTTAATTTTCGGGACCTCTTCAAAGATGTACCTGACTCGCTTTAAAATACATCAGTAGTCAAAAAAGTTGTTAAAAATGCCTCGGAATTAAAGATTTTTTTTATTTAAGATGAAATTGAGTTATAATAAAAAAAATCCGCGATAAAATCCGTAAAAATAGTTTAATGGAAATGCATTTCAACATTTGCGTAAACCTCAGAACTCAACATAATAATTGAAGTTTAAGATAACGTCTAAGCTTTTCATGAAATGGAACACTTAGACCTAACTCTATTAAATAAATTACTATCTACCAATATTCTCCTATCACATCCGGAACACTACCGACACATCTTGTCAGTGTGATATTAATAGGATATTAGAGTAGTTCCCACAATTAATTTCGCCACCTGTCCTGATAGGACCAAATACAATTATTGGTCCTTATGTACGAGAGCGGTCCTTATACCATGAGCTCTTAAAGGAGGACTTTAGTCACTGTGGAAGCGAGATGGCGCCCTACACTGCGCATAGCGCCGCCGCCGTCTCGTTTTCACAGTGGCATTAGTCCTGCTTTGAGAGTTCATAGTAGGTACGCAGTTCGTGTTCATGTCGTCGGTCCTTATATGTGATGAATTTTCAAGATTAATTAGTGTTAAACGGTAATCTTAGTTCTTAGTGCTAAGATTATAAGTAACTTGATTTTATACTCTTACAATTTTAATTTATGGTTGTATATTATGTACGAAGACGAGTTTCATTCAATATTCAATTTGCTTCCAGCAAAGCCTTAAAGGTATATATTGAAAGTATTAAGCTGTTACGGAAAAAAAAAACTTCTCACTAAAGTCAAATAAAAGACAAAAATAATAGTGTAAATTTGTTTATTAAACCTACATCTATACCTTGCAATTTTACCTTAAGCCATTATAATAAGTACTTATTATTATTTCCGGTCACTAAATGACAAAACTTTTGTAACCTAGTTTTCAAAAGTTTCAGCAAAATTCTAGCGGCAGCGCCCACAACAATAAGCTACTTTTCTATAATTTTTAACTTAACTTCCTGGGGACTTTTAGTTGAATTATAAACGAACAACTTTCGTTGTTGTAATAGATAGGTACTATACAGAGTGTTACCGAAAGGGGATACCTATCCAAAAGGGTAAAGAGTATTTTGGTATCATAATCGATTCGAAAAATTGGATATCTCATTTTGAGTTGAAATTTTGAAAACTGACCCAGTACTTGCAGTTCACCACTTTTGGATAGATATACCCTTTAGGTAACATCCTGTAAATCCCGTTATTTTAGAGGCTTAATGATATTGTAGTCTTTATGTTCTCATTCTATGTCAATATTACAATTTATAATACACGATTCATAAAATGAATGTTGTTTCGGAGTTAACAATAGGTGTAAAACAATATTATCTGGAGTATTGATTGAACAAATTAATTCAGTATGTTTTATTGAATTAAACTAATAGAATACTTAATTAAAATTATTCGCTTTGTTAATGCATGCGTGATTTATAGCAACAATAATTACATATTTCACTAGAATTAATTACTAATAAACTATTGTAAAACGATTAATTAATATCGAACGTAGTTATAAAAGGAAAGTAACAAAATTATCAAGTATTTAAAATAACCTTAAATATGTTTTTATGTCTATTTGAGATTCCACCGCTGGGCAAAGGCTTCCCCTTTCCAAATTAATGAAAAATTAATTGCAGAGTAGTAAATTCTTTTCATTCGACTTCAAAAGGGAGAGGTTCTTAATTTGACGGTATGTTTAATTCGCGAATTTCCATCAAACATTGATCAATTTCAAAAATATTTTATCTTTAAAAATACCTCGGAGGTGTAATTCCCATTTAAAGTTTATAAAAGAGGATTATTTTTACATTGATCTTGCTATTTCTAAACCAAATACTTCGTGTACCCTACATACTATATTTTTATTCACTATATAAGGATAACACATAAAAAGTATCTTCATAACATACATTCTGTATAATAATCCTGTCAATTCTCACGGGAGAGTAAATAGCCATAATACATAGAGCGACTGCCTATCTGACCTCCACAACACATTTACTGGGTTAAACATCCCTTGGCAAAACTGATTGTCTGAATTATAGACTTAAACAAGGGTCATATATAAGTATGATACAATAGAGATCAAAGGCTTAATTTGCCTTTTGAAGCGCAGAGGAAGCTAGGTACCCAGTACCCTAGGTATTTTAATGAATAGTCACCCATCCACGGATTAACCTCGGTAAGGGTTGCTTGACTCTGGTGATCGATTATTACGAGTTTACAAACAACATATCGGCGAACTGTGGGTGTACATTGGTGCACCTCTGCCTAACCCTTCGGGGATACAGTCGTGATGATATGTTATGTTACAACTAATTTTACATATTACGTTGTTTAGTATTGTTACCTCCTAAGATATAAAAATATATTTTCATGTTTTCATATAATATTTTTATTGTATGTAAAATGTTCAATATCAAACTCATGGCATAATATTTGTGTTTTTATTTAATTCTTTGTTAGTTTATGACAAAGCAGATCAGTGTAACAAGCAGAAGTACATTTTTTATTTCTACAAATAAATGTTATCTATACTAATATAATAAATCTAGAGTTTTTATGTTTGAACACGCTAATCTCTGAAACAAGCAGTAAGGTTTAATAAAAATATCTCTAGATTCGTTATTTGCTATTTAACATAACGTTATTTCATAATAAAATTCTGGCTGGAGGCATTAGTAATGTCTCGTCAACTTAGTCCGGTTAACCATTAAAAGCCTCCACGAGGCAAAGTGCGGCAGTTCTCCACAAAAAAAAAGCTAGGCAAGTGAAACCGTAGGGAATACTTAGTTAATTTTGAAATGCTGAAAAATCCAATGAGTAAGGCACATTTTCAATATTTTGATATTATGTATTGGTTTCTTAAATTAACGCAAATTTTAGACAATGAAATACAAATACTTTTTACAGTCTGCCCATGATCATGATACCTGCAAAGGTGTCGAAACGTCGGGACCTAAAATCTATAAAAAACCGCGACAAAATCCGTAAAAAATAATAATTTAGCTACAATATTTTTAAAAATTTATTGCCCACTTACCAATTGCAAACATATTATATCAATTCAAAAATGAATTTTAAAACGTCAATTCTCAAATCGTATCTAATTTTAGCTTTAATCTTTTTATAGCCTAAAGATAATAAACGATATTACGCGATTAATTATATATATCTAAGTATACATAGTAATTTTATCTAATAATTGGCATGACTTGCAACTTTTATTTATTAAATAAAGTAGAGTATTGTTTTTGATACACTTTTGTGACACGGTTACCTTATTGTATTAAAAATAACAATACGTAACTGCAGAACAAAGAATAAATTCACATTTAAGTTTATTTTTAAAAATACTTTCTTGGGTTTGAACCTGCAACCTTGAGCTTACGAATCCGGTAATTGAACTACTGAGCCACCATAAAATTACTGAGAAACCTTTTGCACTATGTGCAATGATAGTTGTATTGTATCAAATTATGGAAATCATATTATTAAAGTTCTTGTTTATTTAAAAACATTTGAAAGTGAATGAAATAGTGCGTAACGTCTGTGAGTTCAAATGAACATAAAATTAAAAGAAAAAAATTGAAAATATATTCAAATTTTTTACTAGTCTCCAATAGCAAATGTTACAATTTTTCTTATAAAAAAAAAACTAATTTTTAATCACACGTTTTTCAACGTATTTTTTCAAGAGCCTGGATGCATCAAAAAATCGAAATGTTTTAATTTGAGGCCCATTAAAAACTTTCTATTCCTACTTATTTATACGTGGGAACGTTTTGTATAAAACTTAAAATAGCCTTCATAAAACAATACTATTTTTTTTATAATACAGGTATTATAGATTTTCGATTACCTACATTTGTAAAGAACCAAAAACACATAAATAACGATAGCACAGCACTTTATTGATAACGTAAATAAAATCAGTGTAGCTATCCACAGGTCACTATCGGATCAAAAATAATCAAGATTTAATATTGTTTATCATTAAAACAATTACATAAGTTGATAATCAGAAACATGAAAAATAAACAAGTTATAAACTCACCTATGTATGTAAATAATCCACTGTTCACAGCACTTCACATTCCACACTTATTCACAAAACAAAACACTTGAGATCATTCATACGAGAAACTATAATATTATATCCAAGTTTCCGCGATGTTTTATCGAGAACGCGAGCGTGACGCGACCCTCCGTGTCGACTTCGCAATGCGTACTGACTGAAATCAGCGAAAATAGCGTAGATAAGTTGTAAATGAAAACATATTCGCGATAATCCGACCGAATTAAGGAGGTGAGGTTTGTTTAGACGCACTTCCGTAATCAGTGATTCGTATTTTAGTTGAATTATAACGGAAAATTGTAAAGTAGTAATTAAAGGTTCCGTATCAATGTTTTGTTTGCATTTGCAATTATTCAAGTATTTTTTGCAAATTTGATAGTCTCTGGATTAAAATCTATCATATCAATCGAAAACAAATATTATTTTTCATTCAAGATGCATAATGTTATTTCATATATTTTTAACTTATATAAAATATTTAAAAACTTATAATACTAAGAGTGCTGGATTCACATGATATCAGATGTATATATAATATGAAACTTTTTTTCAGTAACAGACGTCTATTACTAAAACAAAGTTTCATGAAAAATAAATTTTCTCAGAATTTTAGTCTAGTACGAAATAAATACATTGAAAAGAAATTAATAATAATTAAAACATAATTAAGCCACTTTTTAAACTGATGCTATTGGCTTTAATTATATTCAAATTCTCCACGTTAACTCTTTAGCACGTGTCACGGGCAGAAACTAAAACTCCAATAAAAGTAGTTTTATTGCAATGTCTAATATTTGTAAAACCTGAAAAAGCATTTTGAAATAAATTCGTCCTTTCCGTATTATACATTAGTATAATTTTGGTCTTCCGGTACGCAATGAAAATACTAATTCAAGCTGGCAATTTTGTTCCCAAAGGAAATCTTAGAAATCACCATCTGTTAGATTTAAATAAATCAAGGTTTAATAAAGGAAATTAATCCTGAATACATTGATTAGATACACATTATATTAAAGTAAAACAGAATTCTTTTTTTTAACGTTAATTTCTAATAAGTACTACAATTTGCTTCGTTGCATTGCTTTTTAAACCGACTTCAAAAAAAGGAGGATTTACTAAATTCAACCGTATTTTTATTTCCAGATCTTCCGACTGGAATCGATTTAGAATATTCTTTTTTTTTAAATATGTTCCTATTTCAATTATTACTGGTCCAGTTTTGACAGTGGGATTTATAAAAAACTATATACCTACTTAAGACTTATTATGAGGTGTAATTTTTTTTTTTAATTATTCTTTCTCTAACTGGTAAGACGTTGGACTATTTATCATAAATCAACTCGCCTTTGGGGCAGGCCCAGGCTAGTAAAACCACGTCTACAGCTAGTTATAAATGTAAGTAGAAATACGATCAACAATACAGCACCATTGTTTAATCCTTAACTCCAACGGCAATAATTCACATAACTTCTGAGCTTCGATTCAGCTTTTTTAAATGCTTGTCAGTGGTCGGTCAGTGTACTCGTCATTGTGCCTAATTTTTGTATACAGATAAGCCTACAATAAAATCTCATTGAACTCTCGAAGAGAATGATCGTAATTACCAATTAATGATCCTAATTACAGTTAGCATAACATAACATAACGTATCATCACGCCTGTATCCCCGAAGGGTTAGGCAGAGGTGTACCAGTGTTCACCCACAGTTCGCCGCTATGTTTAGGTCCCATTTAAAAGGGGCGAGCCTATTGCCACTTACCGGGCACAAATCCAAACTGTGTGACAGTTAGAAGAATGCCAATCATCGTAAAAATGACCAAAAGAAGCAGGTCATTCGGTCAATTGAAGCAACTCTTAAATAGCTGAATCGAGGCCCTAAAGTTCAAGTAGGTGTGTAATAATGTGACCTTACTTGATCGCTTCTTATTACTCACACATAAGTGAACAGTGTCCTCTTTATACATTCAAGATATTGACAAAGTTAAGAAAATATTATCACCTACTACTGAAAAGACTGGCATGGTATACTGTGGGTTAGTCTAAAAAAAGGTGAAATAAAACAATTGCGTATAGATGAGGAATATTATCGAAATTAGTTGATCGTGTTCCTACCTCTGTCTATGAATTAATGTTTGATTGAATTGATATTATCTCGAATAAGTCAAATTAATTAAAATAAAATATGTTTATATCTCTCATACTCGAAGCAAGGTGCTCTTTTCCTTGGGCATTAAATATGGCATAGCTTTGACCCTGATAGCGTATTCTGGAGTCGTTCTTTGTATCGTTTCGTCGTCAATATTGACGTGCTGTCGAACCTCCATACAAGGCATACTTCTAGCTATATTGTCTATCAAAAATATTTGAAGATTGCTTCACAAAGCTTTACTCTGCTGCTCTTGTGAGGTACCAGGAAGGTACAATATTGTACACACAATTGTGCAAAAACATTTTTAACAACATATTTGCAAATGAAAACCAGGTCGCCTTTTCTTTAGTAACTTTTTCTTGCGTTCATTATAATTTTCAAGGAGACCAAAACATAGTTTATTCGATGACCGTTGCATGCCGTAGATCAAACCACTATGATTGATTGATGATTTTATTTACGATATTTACATTATGAAATTAAGAAAACCCTACCTTTCCAGGAAAAAGAGCAAGGCAAAAAACAAATAATCATTGAACCATCAAGATAAATAGTAACTGAGAATGTATTTTATTTCAATAAATATCATAACGTTTTTCCTGCTTCCATTGTTTCCTGTACATGTCATCAAATTATAACATAACAATTGTGAAAGGGATAAGAATAATATAATCATGAATTCTCCAAATATGATTGTAATATCTTACATTAGTTTTTTGCCACCTTTTCACAAATATGGGTATTTATTAGACTTACCTCACTTCGATTTTAGGTCTTAATTTGTATCTCGCAGTCGTAAGTCTCATATTATCTAAACTTGCCTATTCAAAACGAAGCCGTTTAAATTACTCTATAACCTCTGTTTTACTGTTCATCATCATCTCCCGAGCCTTCTTCCAACCTGTTGTTGGATAAAATATCTATTAATTAAACTTACTTAAAAATTGTTCTAACTGTAACGACCTGAACCGGCAGTCCTTGTCAATATGCAAAGTATAATAATCGAAATTCTTGTTTTTTTTTATGCTGCTACTTCAAAATTACGAGCAGGCATTATTTTTCTTTTTTGTTTCTAGAAAAGTTATCAAGTTTCCATCATCCTTTCTGTCTTCATGAAGCTAACTTTTTCTCGATCGCGAACGTTTGACTCGGAGGCTTACACTAGGGAATGGGTATACATAGAATTATCTTTCGAGAATAAATTGAGATTGAAGGTAGGTAAAACAAATAAAATGTAGATGCTACTATCTACATTGTAAACACACTGATTTACAGTTTTTTGGGCATCTGAATAATATCTCGTTATAGTCTTTGTTTTTGTACTTCATAAATAAATAAAATTATATTTGTCCTTGTGACATAAATAAGAGCTAAGAATTTGTGACATATTACAACAAAATAAAAATACAAAACAACCTATCGACGAAGGTAATTTTCGTGATTCGATAACCATTAAATTGACTTGCCATCATACATTATTATGAACATACATTTTTGGCACACTAATTGGCCTATCAAGCCAAAACATGCCTTTAACTAAATTGATATTTAATAAATAACATATAATATAGGACTCCTGCTGCGTCAGATCTTTTAGCAATATATAAACGCTTTGACATCAATTTCCTAAAAGATACCGCCAATAATAGCTTTTCAGATGCCACTTTTCGCCTTTTAGTGACAAGGAAGAAAATGTCAAAAGCAGACGTTATATTTTCCTAAAATTCCTGTATGTTACCATGTCAATATTATTATTAAACACAAAGTTTTGACTCGTTGCCGCGTTGGCCTAGTGGTTCTAAGCGCGACTGCTACGCTAGAGTTCTTGGGTTCGATTCCCAAGGCGACCAAGGAAATGCGTTCCTGACCATGTGGCAATAATTTGACGATAAGTAAAGAACTATCACTTATTTATACTACAAACGAATAATATGTTTTTGATTAATTAATTATGAAGACCTCTGTGGTCGAGAGGTGTACGCACCGCGTCAATCACAACCATGTTATAATGAATAATAAATATAACACGGCTTTTTTCCCATACAAATCAAGACCAACTCACATGTGTCAGGAACGCATTCTCTCAGCGAGAAAATAATAGTATATGTCAAAGTGTTGTTTATTATTTCTAATATAAATAAATAAAACTAACTCGCATCAAAAAAATCATCGTCATCCTTGTCAATGGCGGGGAACGTGCCCAGAAGGCTGGCAGCATTGCCACGTTGAATGGCTATGCCAATTCTCTGGGCACGGCACAAACCAGCCCTCTGACTAGTAGAGTCCACCAAACGCTTTGACATTCACGTTTATTATTTTATTTTAATAATTTCTTATTCTGAATAAAAGCAAGTTTCACAGAACTAAAATGATGATAATAAAATTCCTGTGTGAGAAGTGTTTGAAAGTATTCTTGGCCAATTACGCCATTCGCAGAATAAAATAGAAACTATTTCATTTATAGAATAACGCAGTAACAGTTACCGAGTTCTGACTACCAGTCTTATTAACACTGGACTATTTGCTCAGTTGTTGGTTGAGGTCCGATAGGCAGATCCGTGTAAAATACTTGTATTCAGCGAATTTCGGTGATATTGACTCTACCTCAAAAGAAAAAGCTTGTCAAAAAACGGGAGTTACTAAAGCTAAAAATCCTTTTTGTATTGCTGCAAAGCTTAAAATATAATTCATACACATTTCAGTAGTTTCCTAAATATAATCCAGGTTATTATTATTTATTTTTTTATTTGTTAAATATACAATTACAATATGTAGTGCTCCACAAAACCATTTTATCGGTTTGTCTGTGGACGAGCCGCAATTAAGTTTAGTTTACACATTAGTTTACACATATACATTTAAAAGTTATTTACATATTATTTATCAAGTACTTTCAGTACTTTAGTTCGTCAGCCTTCCAGTAAATTAAACATATGCTATTTCTTTATTGTTCATTAAACGTATAGAAAATAATACAAATGAAATCTATTATATTACGTGCTAGAACCTGGCTTGCTTGGTACCAGTCTTTGAATAAAAGCGAAGAAACTATCTTTAGGAACATGACTATTTCAAACCACTAAAACATTAAGGAAGTTTCATACTTAACCACATTCACAGTAATTTACTTGCGAAGAAAGGATCGAGAGTTTCACTCATATTTTGTCGACATTTAATAAGTTTGAATTAAAGCCACACATACATTAATTTATTAACTAAGGAGAAAGTTGTTTTGTATGAAAATTATTTAAAAAACTATATTTTATCACTACTGAGTTGAGTAGCTTTTAATGATATGAACAAAAATTCTTCTCTAAAATATCAGCTTTCAAAACAAAATAAAATAAATGAAAATCAATATTGAGATACGTTCACCGACAAACACAGAGACATACAGGCATACAAATAAACACGTTAAGCCCCTAGGTTTTTATTCATATAAAATACTATATGGAAATCCAGTCCCCGTATCTTATACCTGTATTTTTAGTTTAAGAATCAGGAGATTTTCTCTTTTATAAATTTCCATCGGGAATAAGACGTCCTCATTCCTAAGAAGATTTGTCGATAGTGCCTAACGCATTAAAATTTCAAATGATAGGTTTCTTGAAACAAGTTAACGTAATAAAATGTATTTATAATGATCTTAAACTAAAAAGGGCTTTTTAGATAACGTTTTCAAAGAAACTGTATATTATGTAGGCTACAAAATAATGACTGCCTCGTTGGCCTAGTGGTGCTAAGCGCGACTGCTACCAAGGTGTTATTGGTTTTTTTTTATGAAATTCTCAGTAGCAGGTCGGAGTTTGGATTTGCGCCCGGTTAGTGGCAATAGGCTCGCCCCCTATTACATGGGACCTAAACATATCGGCGAACTGTGGGTGTACATTGGTACACCTCTGCCTAACCCTTCGGGGCAACAGGCGTGATGATATGTTATGTTATGTTACAAAATAGTGAAAAGAATCGGTTACTAATAATTGTTTTCTTGATTTTTCTGAGTTATCGGTTTACTTTATTTTTCAAGTTACAATATATTCATCGTATCCCCGTATATCTATACAAAACGTATAAAAAGATATATAATAGATCCAGTTTTTAAAAAAGGTTGAATTTTTCTTTTCATTAAATATACTTTAAATGTAAATAAATTAAAAGTAAATTTTAGTTTTTTTTTTAACAAATAAAATAAAGCGCGCTATTATTTTTAACGGTCCGATAGGTATATGATATATAAATGCAAATAACTTTTTCAATATAAATTTTCACGCGAAATCTGAACGCTGTGATGTTGCGGTTATGACGTCACATGTTCATGAAACAATATGGTTACTATAATTTATAGAGGCGTCGATAAGTTAACAGTTGTCACCATCGAGGTTGCATTTGAAACTATAGAGTGAGCCTATCAGAGTTTAAACCGTAAGCACTAGTGTGAACAAGTGTTGTCGTGAATTATGTATGAAGATGGAGCTTGCCTTTTTAAAAAATCTATCTAAAACACTAATATTATCCTAACAATGTCAAAACTATCGATATTTTCTTATATAAGTATCTCGTAGCGCGAAAATTAACTTAAATGAAAAACGAAATGTACTAGGATCAGACTAAAAACTGCTCTCGCTTGGCACAAGGGGAACCTAGCGATATTAGCAGTCTATGCATATCATACGTCGATGGTTGTCACTTTTTACTTTTAATGACCGCGTTTTAATATTATAGCAGATGCTTTTACGCTTATTTAAAAACGAAATATATAAAACATTTAAATTAATTAACATTTTTGTTAAATGAGGAGAAAGTACTACGTAAGAGACAAAATGAAAGAAAAAATAGCGAATGACTGTATAATGTACATTTTTTTAAGAAGTACATTTAACTGTTCTTTAAAAACTTAAACCAAAAGAAATGCAGTAATTATTCCTTAATGACATACTTAAATAAAGCAGTGGACATTCCTCCGTTAATAAGCTCCTTTAATATTACTATCCCCTTTAATTAAGACTTCTTTGCATAAAGAAAATCTTTTTTCCTCAGACTAAATTACTTGAGTCTTTACAATCTCTTTCATATTATTATCAAATGTTTCTTTCCCCTGGGTTTTCATGTTTGGTGATCTTCCCTTGTTTAATCTACGCGGGAATGAGATTACATATTTACTTATTCTTGGCTTATTTTTTCGCCTTAGGCATGTTTGCTTGAGGAGTAAAAGTCTTCATTCCCCCGACGTTTCGAGCATTCAGTTATCAAACTTCTTACTTTTAAAACATTATTTCGGTTTATAATTATTTAGATTCTGACATAAATGATTGGTTTTTCACAAATAAACGTTGGATCTCATTATCGTACTAATAATTATAAGTAAAATAGTATCTGTCAGATTCGTAATTGATATTTGTCTTCTGTAATGTCAAACAAATACAAAAATACAAATCTTTATTTGTGTTACAAAACCCTTACATGTCATACAACAAAAACATCAGTATTTTCAATGATCGACTCACAAGTCAAACGAATAGAGACTAAAATAATCAATCACCTTTACTAAACTAAAGCAAGAACGATATGTTTCTCGGAATAACTATTTGTATCAGAAACTTGAGCTAATTACTACAACGAACCGATGAACTACTACACAATAATCTTGGCAGCTTGTTAAAACTATATAAAGGTCAATCAAAATATAACTTAGTTATTGGTGTAAATATTCTAACATCGACGAAGATTGAAGAGTAATGTATCATCATCTCTCGAGCCTTTTCCTACGCTATATTTGGGTTGCATACCAGCCTTACCAGGTTCAGCTGAATATCGTATTTTACATGGAACGACTGCGTATATGACCTCCACAACCCATTTTACTTGGTAATCCAGTATCCAATAGTAAGACTGGTTGTCAGAATTAAATAACGACTGTCAAAGATCAACGTATGACAGTCGGGACCTACGGCTTAAGCCATCCGAGGCACGAGGGGTCTAGGTATGTTATAAATGGTCACCCATCTACGGACCAACCGCGGCGAGCGTGGCTTAACCTGTATTATCGGTCACACTATACTGCTTACACTTAGCCACGAGCCCCTCATAAGTAATATAATATACTGTTTATTATTGGTATACACATTATACAGTGTTATTAAACTAAATGTTTCCTTTTTATCTCGAACACAATTAACTAGCATATCGCGTAACATTAAAAATATGCTCCTTTTGAATATCGCAAAGCATTGCGAATAAAAAGTGCGTATTCGTACAAATATGATAAAATATAAAAAGAATTTTACTAAACTACTACCACTAGGCCAACTGCCTCGTTGGCCTAGTGGTGCTAAGCGCGACGGCTACGCTAGAGGTCTTGGGTTCGATTCCCGAGTCGACCAAGGTCTTATTTGCTTTTCTATGAAATTCTCAGTAGCTGGTCGGAGTTTGGATTTGTGCCCGGTTAGTGGCAATAGGCTCGCCCCCTATTACATGGGACCTAAACATATCGGCGAACTGTGGGTGTATATTGGTAGACCTCTGCTTAGGCAAATGTTTCCTTTTTATCTCGAACACAACTAACTAGAATATCGCGTAACATTAAAAATATGCTCCTTTTCAATATCGCAAAGCATTGCGAATAAAAAGTGCGTATTCGTACAAATATGATAAAATATAAAATGCATTTTACTAAATGGTATAATAAATAAAAACACACGCTTTTGGGCAATGCAAATAGCCTTTCCCGCTCAACAATATTTAGATAACAAAACAACAGCAGATTTTATTTATATTGTTGAAGGTGAAATTGTTTTTAGATTCAAAGTAGTATTTACTCTATTAAAATTATTGACAGGCCTGTTGGTCTAGTGGTTAGAGGCTCTGACTGCTATACCGGAGGTCGTGGGTTCGATTCCCACCCAGAACAAATGGTTGCGTGATGAGCATGGTCATTTTTTCGGTGTCTGGGTGTAATTTATCTATAATATGTATGTATTTAGAAATATATAAGTATGTTTATCAGTTGTCTGGTTACCATAACACAAGCTCTGCTTAGCTTGGGATCAGATAACCGTGTGTGAGATGTCCCGGGATATTATTATTATTATATTATCATTATTTCTATTATGTATTGTAAATTATTATGTGTGTTGTTTTTTTTCTTTCTTCTTTATTCATAAAACATAGCCACTTTATTGGAACACTCATAACTCAAGAATGGGTGGAACGGTTTTCATGTTTTTTTTTTTGTTTGTTTTTTCTTATCCACCAAGACTAGCCACAGAAGAACTTTAAAAATATCGGGAATGGGACTTAGGTACTCACGCGGGGAAACCACTGGACACAGCTAGAAAATATTTTGCACTTGCATGTTTAAAAAAAAATCTTATAGACTAATGAATTTATTTTACTAATCTTTTATGAAGAGTTCATTGAATATTCACACAGAACCATCAAAACAACTTTATTATACTTTATCATTCAAATCTTTATTAATATTTGTTACCTGAATTTCCTTTCAGCTCTTTCTAACCGTTGAACTGAAAGTATCCTTTGTGAATTCCGATCTCGATCTTGATAAGGCTATGATTGCTGAGCAAACCGGATGCAACGTAGATACAGAATCAACAGCTCAGATACCGGCAAATGCCTCGATTCAGCTATTTTGAATGTATGTCAGTGGACAGTCAGTGTACTTGTCATTGCGCTTAATTTTCGTATTCAAATACCTACAGTAAAATCTCACTGAACTCTCGAAGACAATGATCGTAATGAACAATTAAAGTTCGCAATGACAGTTAGCAGAATGTCAATAATCGTAACAATGACCAAATAATGCGGGTCATTCGGTCAATTCAAGCAACTCTTTAATAGCTGAATCGAAGCCCAGTTCGGATACTAGCCAGGTAGAATCCAATCTGTATTCAACTTGCGTCATGGTATTTGTTTGAAGAGATTGTGGTGTAGAATTGGGAAATAAATACATCTTACTATCCTATATCCTACTTATAAAGGAGGTGTGTAGTGTGTACGCAATCAGCGAACTACCTAGTCCCTCTGTCAGTAGTTTGTTTTACTAGTGTGTTTATTTTAATATTCGCGGCGGAGACAAATTTAACAATCAAAGATCATGAAAATTATTCAAATCCGTTTTTGAAATGTTAATGATGCAACTGACCCTACTTTGTGAGTATGTTATATTTTTTCTGCTTATGACTAACAGGAAATCTGTAAAACAATTTTATTTGACTTCACATTATTGTATTATTAACATCAGAATAAATACAAAGGTAAATTTGTAGGAGAGTCACGAATGAACGCTACTCATTAACCTGAAAACAATACATTTCACTACTACAATTATAGAGCCAAATAAGCCAACTTTTATTGTCACTTTATATTATTATCCATTCAATATAATGTCCTCACAAAAGTTCCAAGCCAAACAGATTTTAATTAATAAAAAACGATTTCAAAACTGAAACATTATTACGTTAATAATTTATTTTATCTTTATACACACATAACATAACATATCATCACGCCTGTATCCCCGAAGGGTAGGCAGAGGTGTATCAATGTACACCCACAGTTCGCCGATATGTTTAAAAACCCAATAACACCTTGGTCGACCCGGGAATCGAACCCAAGACCTCTAGCGTAGCAGGCGTGCTTAGCACCACTAGGCCAGCGAGGCAGTCTTTATACACAGCTCTACCTATTCCCACTAGGGTCACCTCATCTCACAAGGAAAGGGTATTAGGTATCTACCTTACCTTTCTGAGGACGTAATTCGTCATGTTATATAGAAGGACCGGTATCAATGCCACAAAGTATTTCTCGATTTACCCGAGCAATTATATCTTATCTCTACTTTACCTAGATCTATAAATAGCATAAGCACACCTGAGACTTATTTATATCTAAAATGTATTAATACACAAATTCTATACTACCTCTTAAGCTACCGCGCTGCATGCTTATAGTAATAAATAATAATAAATAAATGCGGACAACATCAAATACGTTGCTCTGAATCGAAAGTAAGTAGCTAAAGAACTTGTGTTATGAATTCAGAAACAACGTAGGTACCAAAAACAGCAAAACTCGAGGCAATGTGAAAAACTGAAGGGAATTAGCGCGAAAATAACTTTATAGGGCTTCACGTTTCGACCAGGTTTCGCCAGCCGAGATCACAAGCAGACTCGCGTTATGGTATTTATGCTTGGTCGCGCAAACTAAATAATCATAATACCAGACTATAACGCCTTACTGCTGGGCATAGGCTTCTTCCCATATAGAGAAGGCACGAGCATTGTTCACCACGCTTACTCATAACATAACATATCATCACGCCTGTATCCCCGAAGGATTAGGCAGAGGTGTACCAAAGTTCACCCACATTTCCCCGATATGTTTAGGTGCCATGTAATAGGGGGCTATTGCCACTAACCGGGCACAAATCCAAACTCCGACCTGCTACTGAGAATTTCATAGAAAAACCCAATAACACCTTGGTCGACCTGGGACTCGAACCCAAGACCTCTAGCGTAGCAGTCGCGCTTAGCGCCACTAGGCCAAAGAGGCAGTTTACGCTTAGTAGACGCTTACTCTATCGGAAAATTAAATAAAATCACAAATTACATAGCTACATTTGTTATATCGAACCCTAAAATCGGTTTGTTGCGCGTATCACTGATAAGATAGGTGACTCAATTAATATAATAAGTAAATTAATATCCCAAAGATAAGCGCGTTTAATATAAACCCTGATAAAACTCAAGTACCAGATACGTTTATAAACCTTTACGTATTTGTCGTGATTTCAAATATAAATATATAAATTTATTAAACAAAGTCGGGTTAGTTACACAGAGTTGCACTATTGTAACTCAAGAACGGGTAGACCGAATTTCATGATCTTTGATTTTTTGGATTTGTCTCCACTCTGAATAGAGGATAACTAACATCGATAAAAGTTAAAATATCTTACGGGCAAGGGGATTACTTTCGCAGGTAAAACCAGGGGGCACTGCTAGTATTCTTTATTTAATGAAATGGAAAGGTTTGAGATGTACTCCAATTAATTAAACTTCAGGGGAAAAGTGTTTGAAGTGCCGCTCATGTAATATATAATTTATTATTTTGCGAGCGTTAATAATATTTGACTTAATAGGTATATTATCGTTATGAGTTTTCCCCCTAATTTGTTATAGAGGATTCTTGAAGTAACGTTCGATTTTTAGTTAATTGAAATGCAAAGAGAGTACAGTACGATTCACGAAAGATGACCACAAATGGCGGCCGTCTGCGCACGTACACTCATGAAAAAAAGACTTATGATAAAGTAATATTATGATTTTAGTTAAATAATTTGTGTTATGTTGTAAATGCTGGTTATGCAAATAAATCAAATGTAAAGTAATTTAAAATGTTTATTAAAATAAATTGAACTAAAAATATTATAAATATAAGTATAAGAAAATGACATTTAGAAAGAGAACAAAATCAAACGAAATCAATTTAATACAAGGAAACACTTATTTTCGACTGTACTCGAGAGCAGCGTGAGCGCGTCAACGTTGCGATAGACGAATAGCAACTGAGCGGCCTGCTGCGGCCTATGACGAGACGCGCGCGCACCAATGGCGTCGCTCCGGCCGTGACGCATTCCACCCGCGCCTCACCCCGCACCTCAAAGGGGACCTAAAATATGCGTTCTGCGCAGTGGTCATCTTTCGTGAATCTTACTGTATTTATAACTTTGTTGAAAAGTTGTACTAGCCTGGGTTTGAATCTATAGCTGTGAGCACACAAAACAGTACGTCTATTCTGTAAATAATGTCGATATCGAGCTTCATCTGAGTGATAATAAAGCTCATTCCAAAAGTGAACCCAATTGGCCTTGGTTTAGAATTCAAATTTGAGAATACATTTTTGATACCTCACCGCGGTCTCCGCTGTCGAAAATACGAAAATAATGTTACAGAATAGCACTACTGGTCTATAAACCGCTGGACCATCACTACCTAAAACTTTTCCTGTTTATATTTGTCCTTCCATCAACTTTAAACATCTTCAAACAAAGAAAACATCTATTAAATTGTAACGTGTATAGAATTATCTAATTGCTCCAATCACAACTATAGCTGAAATAGTTACTTAGATAATCTATTATCTTAATACCTAATACTAATTGGGCATTTGGGTATTCCCATTAAGGTACATTATAATCATATCACATATGGCGTGTAATAACACCTAGACTGAAATAGAATTTACCTATTTTAGTTTTGATTGTACACCTGTTAAATATCGGCTACTTACTTTTAAGTATCTCTCTACTATCTTCTTGATATTAATGTGTCAAAGTGGCCTCGCTGACTTTGCTATAACGAAATTTTTCTCTACATAGTGTTAAAAAAAATGAAGCAGGAAACAAGCAGCTTAGAATTTATTAACAATATTGAGTAAAAAATATATTTTAAATAAAAATAAGAAATAAATTGTTAATTTATCATCCACGTTCCACTAGCTCACATTTTTGAAACAACAAACAAAAGTTTATATTCATACTTAGTCAAGAAACAACGCTTCCCGAATCTACGACAATAAAACAAAAAACAGTCGGTAAAGTACCTTCCTAAATATTTTATTGCGTACCACAAACGGAATAAAACAAAGACAATCTCTTCAGATTTACAATATCTGTGACAAAGGAGTCTGGAATGTTATATAACATGTTATATAACACATAAGAGCTGTTGACAACTGAGATCCCTGTATCATGTCATGAAACCCTTTATTTTGATGGCAAGTGGCACCATAGTGGGTCTACACTGACACTTATGAAACTGAAGTGGTAATAATGGTCAGATTCTATTGTTCACCAACGTTAAGCTATAACTGATGGTTGGTGGTTTGTGTATTTTAAAGTTTAAACAAAAAGAATTTAAACTATGTAGCAGAAAAGAGTTGAAAATTTAAATATCCTTATTTAAACGTGAATGCTATTATACAAAATGTTATTGTTACTGTTATGTCAGCTAGATAATTAAAAAACGAATAAAATTAGAACGAATTAGGTGAAAAAAAACGGCTAACAGAGTACTGTATTTGAACTTACAATCTTCATCGACAACTTTAAATTTTAATAATTTTAGTAACTAATACCAAACCAAATGCGAACTCCAAATTCCCTTGTCATCGTTACTCAAAAAACTGATCTATACTTCAAACAGTTTAGGAAAAAGTTAACCTATGACAAGCACAAAGTATCTTAAAAAAGATCACGTATTCCGTGAACCCAAATTACAAGGCTGTTGGGAGTGAATCATCAAGTTTCAGAGGTCTGCCAACCCTCATTAGGCAGTATTGTCCGTGATGACGTCATTGAGAAGAAACTGTATTAGTGTGTTGTTAGAGAGTTCATTCCTTTGAGTTATACGTGTTTAGTACTGAGAAACGTTTGGGGTGTAGCTGCCTTGTTTTGCTGTGAAGTATGTAGTCACTTTTTGTAAAAGAATTTTCGATAATTCTAAACTTCATAAGTAAGGAATAATATTTTTTTAGATCTTTAGCAAATAATATTAAGATATTTTTACTAACTTTAGTAATATATTAAGATCCCAAATGAGGCAGAGCATGTAATATGATAACCAGACAACTGATAAACACATTGATTTCATCAATCGCGATAAAATTCGTGCACATACTTACCTACATTAAAAAAAAAACATACTTACACGATTGATAAATTATACCCAGACACAGAAGAAATGATACAAACACAAACATGATACACACAAAGATTTATCCTAAGTTCGACATCAAAGCAAAAATAATAGTTAAATCTGGTAATGTTTTCAACACATAAGGTTTCATATCCTTCCATATAATTTTTAATTAGTACATGGGTATATTATGACTAATTAATTTGAGTCTTTCTCAACATCATAGAAGCAATACTAAACCTTATTATGTGTTTAATGTTCTCGTAACGTTTAATGAGGCTATAAAGCGTTGTTATTATTATGTTATAGTTGCAGACATTGTTATATTATATACTAGTTATATCCCCTGGCTAGACTTTTTGCCTGGTTCCGTGTGTGTATTCTGTTATCACATGGTCAAAAATTTGCCTTAAGAATGTGGCTATGAATCTGAATTTTTTTTTGGAATATGATATTATTATGTTACAGTTGCAGACATTGTTAATTATATCATATACTAGTTGTGCCCCGCGGCTAGGCTTGTCTTTTTCCCTGGTTCCATATCTGTTATCTGATATAAGTTCAGTCAATAAATCACCCAAAAGGAGTTGTAGAGTGCGTGAGCAGGGCCCTAAGCAATTACTTCAGAAAATTGTTCAGGGTGCTTAGAGAATTAACATACTAAAAGTCCTGACGTCTAGGGGGTGAGGCGGAGTGGGGGGAGGGGGTTAAAGGTCCCATTTTTCAGTTTTTCGCTAATATCTTTTAAACGGTGCGTCATGGCGATAAGAAGTCTTCTACGCAATGAAATCTTATAAAATTATGTACAACTTTTACCTTATGCACTTTTTCAAATTCCTACCTATTTTCGAACTACACGTTCCGGAAGAGTGAAAATTGAAAAAAACTTCTTCGATTGAATACTACCTTTTGGATACTACTTGCTTCAAGTTATTTGGGGATCTAGACACGCGGTAGCGAGTCAAGTTAAGTTCAAGTAAAGGAACTGGCTAACCAGCGCCAAGTGTATCATTACACGAACTACTTGGTGCCACTTTTGACCCTTCTATAACTCAAAACCTCTTTAACGTAAACACATAAAACTAAGTGTATTTAATTATATCCATAAGGACATCCAGAAGCCCAAATTTCATGAAGCTAGCTCAAACAGTTATTAAGATATGAAAGTCAACCGGTCAGAAACTATTCCAATATATGTTTTATTATTTTTGCTAAATATAATAATACATATATTGGAATAGTTTCAAATATCTGCTTATAACGGTTCCAACCCTAACATAAAAGTTTTTTTTTTTTTGTATGGGGACCCCCTCTTTTTTTTAACTTTTTTTTGGTTTTAGATTTTTTCCTACGTTTACACACAATTACCGAGCTGGATGCCAAATTTCATTCTACTAGGTCATCTGGAAGTAGGTTAGGTTTAGGTACTATATTATTATGTTAGTCAGTCAGTGCTAAAATTTACGACTTTTTGACTTCATATCTTAACAACCGTTTGAGCTAGCGTCATGAAATTTGGGCTTCTAGATGTCCTTATGGATATTATTAAACACACTTAGTTATATGTGTTTACGTTAAAGAAGTTTTGAGTTATACAAGGGTCAAAAGTGGCACCAAGTGGTTCGTGTAATGATACACTTGGCGCTGGTTAGCCAGTTTTTTTACTTGAACTTGGGTCGACTCGCTGCCGCGTGTCTAGATCCCCAAATAACGTGAAAGAAGTAGTATACAAAAGGTAGTATTCAATCGAAGAAGTTTTTTTCAATTTTCACTCTTCCGGAACGTGTAGTTCAAAAATAGGTAGGAATATGAAAAAGTGCATAAGGTAAAAGTTGTACATAATTTTATAAGCTTTCATTGCGTAGAAGACTTCTTATCGCCATGATGCACCGTTTAAAAGATATTAGCGAAAAACTGAAAAATGGGACCTTTAAACCCCTCCCCCCACTCCGCCTCACCCCCTAGACGTCAGGACTTTTAGTATGTTAACTATCTAAGCACCCTGAACAATTTTCTGAAGTAATTGCTTAGAGCCTTGCTCACGCACTCTACAATCTCTTTGTTGACTGGACTATATGTGATATCTGTTCTGTAATTTTCCCCAAATGCGAAAATATTTTTGGAATATGACTGTTATTGAATGTGATATTGTATCTAATTTTCTTTTTACCCAAGATATTTGCTGCATCGTCTTCTGGTCTCACAAGATTCAGCGGAACATACATACATACATTTAATCACGACTGTTTCCCGTAGGGGTAGGCAGAGACCACTTCTTTCCACTTGCTACGATCCTTACACTTGTTTCGCTTCATTCAGCTGAACACTAATATTTTGCTGTGTAGCGACTGTCTTTTTAAATTCCATAATGTTTTCATGGGTTTGTTCTTAACACAGTTATTCAGATGAATTAGTAGAAATAATCAAAATGTCTTTTGTTAAAAAATATAATTTAATAATAAAAACTAAAACAACAATGGCAATTCAGTTAATATAAAAATTTTATACTAGGGCGCCATACCTTTTCAAGGTGTTAGCTTTAATTACATATTTATAAGTTTTAAGCTTAGTTTACATTAGCGAAGGTGACTTCAAAATGTGTAAAAAAAATAAAAAATATCTGGTTTTCTTAAAAAAAAATTAATAAATTAATTATTTTGTTACTTATTTATTTTCGCTAAAACACAACTTTTTCATAAATACATAAATCTCAATATTTGAAATAAATAAGACTTTTTAACGATATCTGAAACATTTCGAAGCCAAATTCGCTTATGTAACTTGCTTTACTTAAACTATATACATAGGTACAAACATTAACAGTTTTCAAATTTAGTCTAATAGGACGAAATACTATTGGCTTATACACGGTGCAAGTATAGCAAGAGACGGATAGTTACTAGCGCTAGTTACTGGCGCGAGTTACTTGCATGTAAATATCAAAGGCGGGATAATATGGCTACTTGAACAAAATCATGCGTAGAACTTACATACATACATTCCTATAATCACGCCTCTTTCCCTTGTGGAGGTAGGCAGAGACCACTTCCTTCCACTTGCTACGATTTTTAGAACTTGTACGTTAAAAGTGACTTTATTTCCAAGACTTAAGATTGAGTTTCGCATGTCGCTTGATAAATGATGTTTGAATACAATATACGTTATAAAAGCGCGTTCACACAAATCTGTTCACAGTTCGTTAGGTTGAAACAACGAGTAAAAAAATAATTATTATAGAGTGCTCGAATCGCTATAGCCAGCCAGCGTGAGCACCTTTTTGGCTGTATGTAATACATTCGTTGACTGCTTTAAGTTATTTTCAATAAAACAATAGATATATACGAATATATCGATGGTTCCGATATAATTAGGTTTTTTGATAGCTTTATATAAATAACTAGTTCACACTAGTGCTCACTGTTCATACCCTGATATGAGCACTCGGTTCGAACACTTTAAAAATGAAGCGCTTACGGTATTGCCTATCAGGGAATCGAACACTTGTTTCAGCTATCGCAATCTGTCAATCTATGACTAATGGCTGTTACACGGATTTTCCTTAATAAACATTCTTGCACCATTATTTAAATTGATTCAAACATTTGATTTTTTTTCAAGCAATTTAGAGTATTAGTAGATATTTTTTGAAAATCCTTCTATTTTGTAACTAGTTAATTGAAATTTTAAATGAAATTTATTAAAACTTTAACTTTTATTATTTCTTTAACATGTAACTTTATGATGTCACAAAAACTTTCTTTAGTCATTAGAAAACCGTTGAAATTCGTTTTTTTTTTTCGTCAATCCCTTTTACTTTTCAAGTATATAAATAGAACAATGATTACTCGCACCGTGTACAAAACCCTTATGGCACATTATTCGTCCGAATCGTATCAATTGAAACAATACTGTATTTCCAATATTTTTGGACCAAAATAGTCCTGCTATATTGGGCACAACAAAGTCAAATATTTGTTTGAAATATGTATTGAAATACAGTTTGAATGAAAACGTATTTGGGAGTATGGAATATGAAATAGTTTTAAATAACTAGGCATTGAACCGTGCTTAACGGCTTTGAAGTAAATTAAATTTCATATGGTTTGTAGTAAATTGTATGTTATTCTAAAAACAAAAATCTCAAACTGTTTTCATTCAAAATCATGAAGAAAAGGTACAAAATGTGTAGCAGCATCAGAAGCTATTTTTTTTTTTTTTTTGCTATAAGATTTTTGTTGGTTAACATAATATTATGTACACTTCGACATTTTAACTTTACAAGTTTTATCAACAATTTTGTTTATACTGGCGTGGTTCACCACGATATTATCGGCAAAAATTTCCAGGAAAATCTAACCTGCATATAAATTCCTCTAACCTCTAAAGGCTTGAACATTTTGCATCAAACGCTAAACCATTTTAACCAATTTGAAACTTTCAAAGTGATCCTATTAAAAACTGCTAAACCAAATTCTGTTATATTTTCACAACTATTCTGTACCCTGTACATAAATACACGTTTATATAAAAACATTATTTTATTCGGTTATATTTATATTTAAAGCATTTACATTTACATAAGACTATGTTAGTTCTACCTAACTATATACAAGCTTAATAGGAATGTTTGGAATTAAAAACAACCTAATATTACCTATCTTTGTCATTTACAAGTCAATGAAAGAGATGGATGTAGTTTATTCTACTCCTTTCGCCTGTCTGCAAATAAAAGACAATCATTGGCGTATTTTTCTCGTAAAATAATAACTGATTACTTCGTATTTCGCATAAAGACTGGTAGAAAATGTTGCGTATTTACAATTCTTATTTAAGAGACTGAAGTACTCCGCAGATTGTCTCTCATCAGTGCAGGCTTTTGGTACTTTTATGTATCCTAAAAAGGCTCAGAACTTGGATTATTTTTTTCTAAACATAGTAAAGTTTATTTCGATTACAAAAACGATGTTGCAACCAAAATAAACTTCATGCATCAATCTTTCTACACAGAACGACAATCGATTTTGACCGAAAACCCACTGGTTTTCGGTCAAAATCGATTGTCGTTCTATTGTATTGTCATTATATTGTCGTACGATACCATCTTTTTACGCTTTACGCAATAGAACTTCTACTTCTTCCTTTTTCTCCAGACGCCTGCCTTTCTTCATCTTTTTCGCCTCCACTCCTTTTTATTACCTTCCATTGCCGTCGATTCATATTCTAGCTCTTCAAATATTTTTTCCTCACCTTTTCTCATAAAAATTCAACAAAATCCGGGGTTCGTATGTTCTATAACACATCGCTTACAGTATTTCTTGACAGCCCTGTACCCTCTCAACGTGACGGGCGTGTCTTGTATGTTGAGTTGAGTTAGTCCTCTGCAGTAATAGGCTACGGCTTCCAAGCCATCGTCTCCGATCAGTTCACAGCCTCGAAGAGCCAGTTTCTTCAGGTTTGGACAACATCGGGCTAAAATCTGAAAGAAATAATAAATAAAATGTATTTATAAAAAAAAAAAAAAGGTTTTGTGGATTCATAACTAAATAAATAAATGCGGATAACATCACATACATTGCTCTGAGCCCAAAGGAAGTGGCTATTAAGCACTTGTGTTATGGAATTCAGAAACAACGAAGCTACCACAAACACCCAGACCCGAGACAGTGTAGAAAAGTGACTTTCTACATTAACCCATCCGGGAATCGAACCCGGGACCTCAGAGCTAGCGACACCTTGAAAACCGGTGCGTTTGCCACTTGACCACGGAGGTTGTCGTAATTGGTTCCTTACAGCAGAAAATAAGGTAAGAATGGATGGAGGTGTTTGCTTTTAAATAAGCCGGCAGCGGAGTGAAAATACGAGTCAACGTAAATTATTTAATGTGTTTGTTTTTCGTCTTCCGAATAATTCTGAGTAGCAGTATTCTCGCATGACCCAAAGAAAATTATAATTAAACACTGGCTCCAATTAATTGCCTGCTCATTTATTAAAGGAGTGCGAAATTGCGCAGACTCGTTTCTTTCAACCTTATTTCTGTGAATATATGAGATGTGATCCTTCTTGCTGACGTATTGGGGACAGATGCTTTTGACCTTAACTAGCAGCTGACTATCTTTCTTACTAGTAAGACTTTTATTTTTCAATTTATATGAAAAGCCTGAAATTACCTAACTTATAACGCCTTCAAATATCTTTCTCTATTTAACACATAAAAATAACCTTGAAAGTCACCATTAAGTGACTTAAAATTAAATTGTTTTTGTCGTCAGATTTGTGCAAGAATTTTTAGGAATATTTTTTTAGGAAAATCAGGTTAATGATGTTTACATGATAAAATTCAGAATAATAATAACACCAGCTCATAAACGTCCCACTACTGGGCCCATTCTAGGCGTCTTCCCATATAGTCAAGGCACGAGCATTGACCAAACTTGACATCAGAAGAATAACACCAGCTCATTACCTGTAACCCTGGTTCTGACACATCAGTGGCTCCTAGGTCGAGGGCTCTTAGCCTGGAGCAGCCCCTGGCGATGGCCTCCACGCCGTCGTCTCCGAGGGCGCCGCACCCCCGCGCGTTGAGGTAGCGCAGCTTGTAGCACCGCCGCGCTAAGGTGCGGATGCCGGAATCTGATACCTGGGGAAGACAATATTACATAAAATACTTTTTTGGAAAAATAACTACTTAATTTTATAACTTCCATACTCCGAACGAGTTTTAAACTTTTCATTTGATGTAATTTTAGTTATGTATTGGTAACACGTCAATTCCTGCATTGTAAGTGTTTCAAAGTAACTACGTATAAAAAATTGTTCTTTCTAAAAAAATACTTGATCCTAGTTCCTAGATCCTAATCTGTTCTTCGAGTTTACTAAATTCTGCCGAAAAATTTAATGTGCTTTACTTGGTAAAGATGTCCAGTAAACCACCACGAGATTTTTTAACCAAAAAACGTAGTTCTAGTTACTCCCTTTATTTACTTCAGTGATTCTTGTAAGTACAACTTTAACACCCGTTCACATATTTTACACCGAGTACAGATTTATAAAAAAACCTGAAACCAATTTAACTAATAAGCCCATTTTGTCCCACTGCAGGGTAAAGGCCTCTCTCTGCCTCTACGTGGATGGGCTAGTCCTTTCGGTAGGACTCAAGTCGCTCTCTATGTTCTACTCGGTCTGCCGCGATGTCATCTCGCATTATATGAAACCAACAAAATGCCATCTAAAATTTCTAGATACACGGAAGCTCAACAAAAATAAATTACTTGAGAACTCTATAAACTAGTTTTCTAAGACAACTAATTAAAACTTAAAGAAGTCTGTGTACGTAAAGTTAGTATTAATGTTGTTGATGTTTCATACACCTAGGTTCTGTGAAAAGTAATGCTGAAGACGCTAGTTAAAGCGTATGGTTTGTATAAAAGGTTTCTTGCAAATAACGTCCTGAACACTTTATAAAGCTATTAAAGTTCTTTCCATTTTAAATGGAAGATGCTTTTTGTAAATGAAAATAAAAGAGAAATTATGTTTGTAAGTCTGTTAAGCCATTCATACACCATACTGATTTTAACTAAATTTCACACCCTCTAAATTAAAGATTACTTTTTAACTTGATAGCTAATATCCACGCGAGAAATGTCCCAGGAAAAAATAGACTGTCAACATAGATTAATCCGTCTCTAGTGATAGACACAACAAACGCTAATTCAATCATAATTCACAGTTTCATTAAGAAACACATTTTTTTTATATTTGTGCTTTAAAATAAAATAGTCTTGATCAAAGTCGAGCAAAGTCATAAAAGTATTTTAAGTGCCCTTTGACTTTTCGAAGTACCTACTCTCTTATTTCGCGTTCCTTTATCATACCACATTTTATAATACAAGAATATAATAATACATAATCCAGTCTTATTCCCGCAACCCCAATTTTCTTAATAACAAATATATTACAAAAACAAGTTTTTCTCGAAAACAGCTACTTTCTGATGAGTCTGCCCTTGAGGATCAAATATCATATGATTGTTTATAAACGAAAACAAGGCTTTATTAGTGTGCGTAGGCTTTTGAGTCTAGACCAAACAAGTTAACTATAATGGTTAGACTAGTTTCAGTTGTCAACACGAAAAGTCAGTAAATAATGTTTCAGTTGGGAAACTTTCTTTAAAATCTTTTTTCAATCTGTCAATATGTTTGTGTCGTCATGATGAACGTTAAATGAATAGTGAAAAGTGTTTTCTATTATCTTATTTTTTTTGCCCCTTAGTACCTACGAATAAAATATTTTTATTTATCCATTGTATTTAGACTTTATTTATTTTACTGAGATTATTCCGAAAAATAAAGGCTACATCTAATCTATCTACATAATATGTAGGTACATGATATATCAAAACATGCCTTCACAAAAGTAATTGCCTTTCTTCTTTGTAAAAAACATCTTCATTATGTTTGTATCATAACAAATAAAATACATGTTTGTCTCAATAATGAAACACAAGAGAAAAATATCTTGCCAGACATATCAACGTCTAGAAAGCATTATTTTTTGCTTAGACTTATCCACAGTTTCATACACTGTCAAAAATATACCAATAAAGTTTTATGACGACTGGCAACTTAATATTGTAACCATTGACATACTATATACATAGACTGCAACTATCGCTAGTTTCAAGTTTGCCAAGCGAGAGCAGTTTTTAGTCTGAACCTAGTACATTTCGTTTTTCATTTAAGTTAATTTTCGCGTAACGAGAAACTTATATACGAAAATATCGATGGTTTTGACATTGTTAGGATAATATTAGTGTTTTAGATAGATTTTTTAAAACAGCAAGCTCCATCTTCATACATAATTCACGACAAAACCATTTCACACAAGTGCTTACGTTCAAACTCTGATAGGCTCACTCTAGTTCTTTACTTACTCTAAGATTGTAACTGACAATCGAGTCAGAATATATTTTTACCTAACCTTTTTGCTGTCAACTTAGTTCTAATAAAGTCGGCAAGAGAAGCAGAAAATAGTAACTTCTAAGTCCGATATTTGAAAAGTTTTCCAGACACATCGTAGAAAAACAAATAAAAATCGTTTACATAATTGTTTTGACACTTCTGATAGAGGAGAATGTTATCAGTACTTAAAGTACTTATTTATTAGTAGTCGTTGTAGGATTCTTTTACATAGGGTTGCAGGTTCAATCTCACACGAAAACCTCTGTGACATTTTTAGGTATTCTAAGACAAGTTACTGATAATGTAAAGAAAAAGGTAATAATATTACAAAACTTCTGAAGTTCATATTATGTTTCCATGGCGGTCGAACCCACAAAACTTAGCACACTGTGTTCACAAGTAACTAATACTGACACAATGAAATTTTGCCATCAGAAGCCCTAGATACACCTTACGTCCGAAAAGACGTTCTGTACTTCGTTGTTGAGCTTTGACAGCTAACGACCTAGTGGCGCCAACTGGTGAGCATAATAACGGTAGTTTTCTTTACATCTAAGAATAATTCATTTCATTGAAATTTAACTACTTTTTACGGATTTTGTCGCGGTTTATGTTTAGATTTTAGGTCCCAACGTTTCGACACCTTTGCAGGTATCGTGGTCACGGGCAGTCTGTCCATAGTTTTATTTTAACGTAAACACATACATTCGCGTAAACCTTAACCAATTAATATTTTTAGTTAATTACCTGTGTACACTTGGCTACAGAGAGGTATCTTAGTGCGGGTCCCAGTTTGGCGAGCTCGTACAGTCCGAAGTCAGTGACCCCGGTGCAGTCGGACACGCTCAGCTCCTTGAGGGCGCAGTATGAAGGGATCCATCGAACTCCCGCATCTAGAACAAGGAAGAATATTATTATCTGTTATAAATAATTTTAAGTTACTTAGAAAGTTTCGTGTAAAATAATTTAAAAGTACGGATATTTATTTGTAGAAGAGTTAAATTTGCTTTATTTTTAAGTTGTTTAAGTTGTCTTGTATTCTAATTTAAATTGATTGTCATTAAATGAGTTTTTTTTTTCACTATAGCTTATTAGGCTGGTTGCTTTTTAAGCTCATGATTTTCACAGCTTTTTTTATTTAATATTTGTTTTTCATCGGTATTCTTTTTAGTTAGGTTTTATCTAAATATTATTCTTTGCGTTTATGATAAAATATATTTAATTAATAACACGATAATGTTCACATAAACATAATATGAGTACAAATGTAAAATGTGCAACAGATGTTTCAAATAATTTTGCGAGTTTTAACATATAACACGAACGTTATAAATATATCATACAAAATATATATAATACAAAGTTCATTTGTTAGTAAGCTAATTAGTTAAAAAAGCTATATTAATGAACACTGAAATAATATGTTTAAAACTGTCTGAATAAACCTTCGTCCAACACAGACTAGCCCTAGGCTTGTAGCACTGAAAATATATTATTTGAGTGTAAAAGTCAGTAAAATTATTTTCATTTCATACGAGTCAAGTTAGAAATGAGAATTTATTAGATTTTTGATTTATAGTTGATATAACAACATTCAGGTTTGATTTTGGCTATGTGTAGTTAAAATTAAATGTGCATATAGAAATATATTTTTACAATCCTACTCGAGTTAGCCCTAGGGTGTTTTTTTTTGTCAGTCTTATTTTACTTTGTTGTTACTTTGGTATGTCCCTCTAGATTTTGTTATATCCCAATAAAAAATAAAAAAAAACTGGCACTTTACTCGTAGATTCTAAATGGATGAATATGTTTTGTTATTGTTTATTGGCAGAAGGCAGAAGAAGAAGAATTGAAGAAATTTCTTTTTGTAAAAATTTGGACAAAATGAAAAGACATCGATATCTCAAAGTAATAAATGGAATTATTTTTATCGTTAAAGTATTTTTCCAGATTAATAACATTATTATAATTGGTTGTAAGTAGTTTCTTGTCCACGTGTATCGATTCGAAGATATTGTACCAGAATTTACGGAGATAACCTCTTAATAGATATTTGATGTAGGTAGTCAGATAGACAGAGGCTGTCAACCTTTTGAGTGAAAGATATTCATATTTTTGTCTACACATCTGTAAAATGTACCAAAACTTACGAAATATGTTTTAAATATTTTTCATCATTAGTGTATAAAAAAAAATACACGAAAACAATAAATATAAATCTAATTCAAACAAGTACCTAAATTGCATGTAATAACTTGTTACTACATTCGGTAATTTCCCTTACTTAATTTAGATTAAGGTACTTAGTTTGCAATTTTTATAATCACTTTGATCCAAATGTTTAGAACCCCTGCCACAAATCAAAGCAGGGATACATTGCCTCCAGCTAGTTGTAATATTCCAAGATATTCGCTTACAGTACAAACATAATCATTTCATACATTTTATCCTCAAACTTGTGAAAGTCGTATTTATTGGGAAATGAATTGATATTTTCGGGGCATCATTTTGATGGAAGTTTTGAGCCGTCTATTTTCGTTTCGTATTATTTTACGAATGTTTAGGTAATCCTGCCTGGTTGTTATGTAATAAAATGCTACAGACACTAATAATTATTTCTATTTTTACTAACCAAAATAATGGTTTTAGAACTTACCATTTGATTAAATTACTCTATCAAAATAATATAGAAGATAATTATTTTTAAATTCCCGTAAAGTTTTTTGGTAAAGGGATTAACTATGATATATATTTTTTACTATTTACATCAGCGTATAAATAACACGTGGAAACTGCCCTACCATGTAGCCTACCCATATTTTGAAACAACTAATCTCTCTATATGCGGGACACCCAGGGGGTTCTAAACTGTATGCCTATATACAGAATACTTAACAGGCACTCAATTTACGATTACAGACTTCAAATTAAGCTTCAGAACAAGTAAAGAAAATAGGTTTTCCTAATACGGAGATAACTGTAAGCTGTATTTACAATTAGTTTACAGTGCGCTACAAAAAGGTAACGGGTATTGCCTGCAGTGCAATAAAAATAAAAGACTTTCTTGTCAGTTTCTGATTGAAGCTTTTAAAGAGCTTTCTAAACGTTTGGTAGACTCTACTCGTGATCAGACGGCTGGTTTGTTCCTTGCGCAGAGAATCGGCATAGCCATTCAACGTGGCAACGCTGCCAGCCTTCTGGGCACGTTTCCTGCCATTGACAAGGATGATGATGATTTTTTTGACGCCTTTTAGTTTTATTTATTTATGTAAGATTTAAATTTAGTATAGTTAGAGTTTGTTCTTATATAAGGTTTAATTGTGTTTAAATAAAAAGATAAAAATTAATGGAATCCGTAGGATCCAATTACATTTGAAAGAGTCGAAATAGCGAATAGTATTTAGCTATCGCCTGAGTTTTGATTGGACATGACTCAGTAATTGGTTTGAAGATATATCTCTCTCTACAAGTTAAAAGAAATAATGTTTTTAGAAGAAAAACTTGTTGTTACTTTACGCCTTGCTTTTATTTCTGAATCTATTTAACACAACATGTTTGACCGACAGTGCATAAATACTAGAAATAGCATAAAGTTACAATAACTTAAGTATACATTCTTAAAAAAAAGTTGTTATTCAAATATCGAATGGAACACCTACGACGTTAATAATACAATATGTTAATTCAGAAAAAAAAAAAAATACAAACTGCGAGTTATTTTTTTTGCTCAAAACTGTACAACTCAATAGTACATATATCGAACAAGAAAATCTTGTGTGAAAATCTAGTACAAGCAATTACTTGCTTTCGAAAAACTGCACTGGACTAGCTGAACTAGTTAAACTAGTTCTTATCCTACGAACTAATAAAGACGTTACTGGTTCGGATTATAGTGTTCACAGAGATGTTTAACTGAATAATAATGCGATTACTGTCAGATGTTGACCATATAATTTATAAGTAACGGTGCTCGTTATTGAGGATACGTTGATGAACGGTTTCTGGAAACTGACGGGAATGTTAATTTGTAAAATAAGGGCTGGTCGTTCGAAACAAATGAATAGATGACATTTTGATTAGCCATTTTATCGTAACTTGCCACAACAACGAAAGTTGTGTTATAAATAACTGCAAATAATAATAATAAATATAGACAACAAATCACATACATTGCTCTGAACCCAAAGTAAGTAGCTAAAGCACTTGAGTTAATGAATTCACAGACAGCGAAGATACCACATACACCAAGACCCGAGACAATGTAGAAAATAAATTTTCAACACGTCCGGGGGTCCGTCCTCAGAGCTAGCGACACCTTGAATTCCGGTGTATACGCCACTCGACCACGGAGGTCGTCATTGGAAAGACATAAGAGCTCACGGGCATTTGCAAGTCTCGTCTAGTGCCCAGTAAAGGGAAAATAGAGATAGCCAATGCTTTTAGCATAGCCAGGCTTACTCTTCCACTTTCCACAAAGGAGGAATTCAAACACGTATTTCAACACCAGGGATGAAAACGGAAAAATATACACATATGTAAAAAAGAACAGATACCAATTAAATTAAATGGGACCACCTCTAAGTTAGCGTATATCAATAACAAAAATGTTATTTGAAAACAATCCACAATTGCTGGAGAGACCAACAAACACACGAAAAAGAAACACACCGTCAAATTGAAAGAGACTCCTTTTTAATCAAAATAGAGAAGGACAGAAAACAGTAGCAATTACTCCACTGACAAGAACAACATTTATTCTCAAAATAACCTTGTAGCAATACATCATGTTTCTGTTTTTCAGTACATTGGGGAATTAACAGCTGTCAAAACGTAAATGAATGAACTCCTCGACAGGCGTCTGTTTGTTTTCAAAGTTATTCTTCCGGAATTTTCATTATTTTGTAAAGTTAAATGTTAAGTTACATGTAAATTGTGTTCGTTTGCGGCAGCTTATGAAACTTTAACGATGGTAAGAACCTTCTCGAATGTTGAATAATATTTTCGATGTTCCATTTCGCTACCATCATGTCATATTGTTGACTAGTGACCTCTATTCTATCGTAAACTACATAATGTATTATTTGATGTTCAGTCATTGCAGATGGGTCAGAAGTAACGTATGCTGCTATAAAACTTACATAAAATGTTTCATTATTAGAGTTTTATTTTCAAATAAAGCAAATACAGATTTACTGTATCGTTTGGGTTAAACTGTGAATGGGCAATGAGGACAAAATATAGTCCATTTTCGTTCTATGATATCCATAGTTATTGGGTAACAAAATATTGATGTTTAAAAAAATATGTAAACTTTAACCCTGTTTATCACAGAGCTCACAAAAACTAGAATCAAAAACCAGCGTACTGACCTACATACATTTTCCATATCCGCGCAGATAGCTGATAAAATAACCCAACACTTTATTTGACCTAGAAACCAAGCCCTTGTTTCATGACCGACACACCCATTTATATTTTATAATTAATATTACCCACAAGATCCGTAATACCTTATTCGTTCAATTAACTTGTAAATTGCAAAGTGCTAAATAGTTCCTGTCATTATCGTGTTACTTATTAAAAGTGATGACGTGTATAATGGGATATGTCTCTTACAAAAATGGTGAAAACTTTCTGATAACTATCAACGCTAACCTATTAAATAATTTACCGGATATTGCTTAACTAGCTCAGGACAGATTAAACTAATCAACCTCATTCAAAATTCCTTCATAAAATGCAAAAGAAACTATGTCCCACTTTTAAGTTTTTACACCTCTACTCAATGGCGTACATACACAAAAATAATTAAAACATCATTGGCCCTACTATTTTATTTTAATCGCGTGTTATTTACATAGGTATTCAAATATTCTTTCATTTATAAACGTGTAGTTTTTCAATAGATATTACGAACAACAAGATTCGTTCTCGCAGTTCCCGCGTATCTTATCAAGCCCTTGAAGATGGCACAAAACAAACCCTGCACACTAAAAAAGGTAGTTGAAAAGTATAAAAGGTGGAATCTACCACCTTTTCTTCACTTTTCTACCAATACAAAATCCGTACAATAATCCTTAAATAGAGAACTTGAGGCTTGCTCAGTAATAGGACAATAAATAGATTACAATTACTGAACCTATTTAAATGCCTTATTTACATCTTTAAATTGAATTTAATCAATTTTCTAGAATCTAAATGTGATTAGATAAACTCATTTTATCCCAATATAGCTTTTAACGATAAAAGGATACCTAATAATGTAACTGAAAGGAAAATACGGACACAAAACTGGATTTCAAGTAAATTGAATCTATTCGTAATTTGTCAGGTTTTAGAAGTAATGAAAATCAAGTTAAATGAAATGTATTTTATTTATTTCAGACGAAATATTTGCTATTTATTTTTGAATCAATCTTAAAATTATTTCGGGAATTTCTTGGGAGATTTGCTAAAAGGTAACTCCAGAGGGATCGAAAACTTGTCAAAAATATGTCCGATAAATTTCGTTTGTAAGTTAACTTCTAATTGGCTTGTATGTATGTTTTCAAAGTATCATTTAACCGAAAAATATATCTTACATGACTCAAAAAATACTCCTTTCATTGTATGCATGTGACATTTCAGGTAATACAACGATATCAATTTTGCAGTCATAAGATTAGGAACCAATAATATTCTATCACCTCTTTTGCTAGTCCTGACAATAAGTGACAATCAGTAAATAACACAATCAAATCAAAAGGGTACCTACTGAATTTTACATTTTGGTACTTGAAGTTACCTCAAGAAGAAGAAGGCGAAAAGACAAACGCCTGTTCACCTCTTTCTTCTTCTAGACTCCTATCGAAAGGACTGACCCAGAGTGGGACAGCACGGTGTTAATAGATTACCTGTGACTAGCGTACACCTCCTGAGGTAGAGGTACTGCAGCGCGGGGCAGGTGTGCAGCAGCGCGCACAGCCCGGCGTCGCTGACGGCGCCGCAGTCGGTGAGGTCCATGTACTCCACCGGCGGCCGCCGCGCGCCCAGCCGCGGCTCCAGCCACGCCCAGTCGGGCCAGTCCACGTTGGGACAACCTGGGGAACAAAGCTGGGATTTAAGGATATACTAGTCATAAGTAAAAGACACCGCGAGTGAGGCGGCCAAGCGCTTTTATTGTTGATGGGTCCGTCAGGTCGCGTGGCGTGCACTGATTTCAAGGTGGCTGGCCCTAAGGAATAGAGTTCATAATGAACATAAACCATCATGCCTGTATCGCCGAAGGGTTAGCATAGGTGTACCAATGTACACTCACAGTTCGCCGGTATATTTTCGGGTTTCAGTGTTCGCCAACTGCGCTCTTATTTCACAGGCATTAGGTACATTTTTGTTGAAAAGAGTTTTATAAGCCTGGCCGTGCAAATAACCACGCGCAACGTAAAGTACATCCTTCCTGGTAACAGTTCCTTCATTAAACATGAAAGTTTGTGAAGATATTGTTAAAGTTTGGCAGCTAATAAAACCTTCATATATTAACCTAACCCTACCTTACCTTAAACAGTAATTTGTAAGTAGTTATTGAATGGGGCATATGAAGGAACTTATAAAATATCTTCATATGTTTTAAGACATTTTTGTATAAGGAAAAAGCCACAAAATTGTGGTTGACAATAATATTTCTGGATCTGTATGGAGTGATACTTCCTTCATCCTTCCAAAAGTTTTGCCTATTTATTTACATAATCACTTTTAAACTATAGCGTTGCATGTTTATCGCAGACTCGCAGTTTGTTTGCGACCACACACATCAAGCCCTAAAGGTATTTAAGCATTTACGCGCTAATCTCCGTTCTAAAATATGATTTATTTACATGTTGAAGTCATAGATCACTTACCCGTAAGGTCGATATGCCTCAAATCCGTGAGGTCGGTGATGAGAGGCGCCATGGCTCTGGCGTCCATACTGCTGGAGCCCGTCACAGCCAGGTGCGTCAGGTTCCTGAAGGTAGCCACCAGGAGCTGCGCGCTCGCCACTGTAACCTGGAAAGTTTAGCTGGTTAACTTGGCGATTTAGACCGGGAATGGCGTACCTACTAATTGATTATAATGACATACGGATTACTTTTACATGCCCCTTTTTTGAACTCGCTGGCTTGGACACTTTCTAACGAAATACCTTAAGAAGAAATGCCGAAACAAACTCAGGAATCATAGTCTTTCTTAAAGCTCTGGTAATTAAATTATCAATCAACTAAGTCCATTGTTGTAATGGTGAAAATCGGGGCAAGCCTCTGTCTAGTAGTGTTCAGCAATAAGCTGCATTTATTAATGATTAAAAAGTTAATTTCGATTTCGAAATTGAGTATTTGAGTCAAGGTCTATAATTTTGCGCCGAGAGGAGGGACTGAAAAGGGTTACTGTAGCTAAACATCTCCGCACTGTTATAAGATTCTGAGTTTGTCAAACGACAAATATTTATCTGACCTCCCAATATATTCTGTTCCTAGTGTTGGCGTTTTAGTGGGTTGGTCCCGTTTGAGAAAATACACGAACGGCTATTATTGTTTGTTCCAAGACTCTAATACTATTTATTTTTACGAAAGAAAACTAATTGCTATCTTTGCGACAAAGTGGAGGACAGCTGTCTTTATGAGTGCTGACTATACAGAGAAATAGTGAAAGACGTTTTAATTACTTAAAAATGAAGCAGCGCTCGTAATAAATGTTGAATGAAGATTTGATATTGAGATCTTTAATAAGAAATAGAAGACCATTTGCAGTGAGTACTTTCAAGAGTCACTTCATGTTTACTGGGAAAGATGTTTAGTTTTTATTTCAGCCTTTGATAAATAAAAACTCCGATTTTGAAAAGCAAAAAGAATAGTTTTTGATCGTCAACTGTCGGACTAATTAGATTTTATGCCCAACCATCACATATCATATTGTAAAGCTACCATTTGCATTGGGCATAAAAATCTGTGAGTGTGACCATAATTAAAAATTGATGACTTGTAGTTTGGAAAATACCGAAAAATACTGTTCGCAATATATCAATATTTTTCTGTTAAAGTTAAGAAAATTTTGGGATGTACAGTAACATCAATAAATCACAATACATATAGAGACATAATTTTTTTAGGGAAAAAGGACAAAAAATTACGAGGGATGAATAAAATGAGTTCATCAAACTTACCGCACAGTTCTTCGACCGCCACTCCCTGACTGAATTAACACAGGGTCCAGCCCTTGCGCCCGCACATCTTGCCGCTATCTCCAAGGGTCCTGCTGCCCTCACTCGCCGCCAGACCTCGGGCCTGGTGATGAGGCGAGTCGTCAGCCGCGCCCATCTCCGACATACTCGGGACATGCGACATAGGTCTGACACCTGGAAGTATAATGTAACCGATTATAGATATTATTTTTTTCGTCATTTATTTGAGGTGATTTTTTGCGCTGGTGCGCCAAGACACCCTCGTAAGGTACCGCAATTTTACACGAAAATACGAAACAACTATTGAAAAAACCTCCACCTTATGAAAGCGGTTGAAAAGTTGGAAATCTCTATTAATAAGTAAGAATAATAAGGTTCTGTTAATAAGTAAAATCAGTCGCTCATTTATCTAAACTGGAAAAGTTTCAAAAGATGTAATATAATAGGATAAATATGTTGCGTGCATAATATATTATAATGTTTAATGCTGTTTTTATATGAAACCGGTGAGATTGATATCTGACGATAGGAACATAATTTTTCCTAACTGTCCAGGTAGGAATAATAATTGTATCCGAACTTGCATAATAATATATTTGCATTATATTTTCAAAAATCTTGATAAAATCGTTAAAGCGTTAATACATCTACCACGTAGTCGGTTTCATAACCAATAAAATTATATTTCAGATTCACAGGAAACCCAGTGAAACTACAGTTTCAGAGAATTTATTTTCCGTCAGCTAATTCAAAATGCACAGCCAAAGTATGCAGCTATGAGCGTCAATTGTGGTTGGAATTTTGTATTTTCAACGAAAGCGTTATTAGTTAAACTGAATAGCTAACTATTAATATTACATTTAATATTTACTGGTAATGAGCAGTTCCGTAACCACTGGGATCTATACTTGGAAGCTAACTTATGCTTTCTTGTAAATAAAGCGAATAAAATATATTACATATTTGAAAAGGTCCTTTCTATAAACAGAAAATTTTAAAGCTTTGCGCGATCTTAATCCAGTTCGTATTTTTCAATCATTTATATTCATCAAAGCTTTTAATTAAGGAAGCCGTAGTAGTATAATCGAGATATCTAGCATTATACCAAGAGTTTAAGTACTGGGCGGTAGACTGCAGATTTCGAGAACCGGTAGAAATAGTTTTTGATCAAACAAAAGGTCAATTACCTCCAAATACGACAAAATCTTCAACCAAAGCGCATCATTCAGGGTATTATCCCGTCTCCTCCTCGGGGGGCCGCAGTCAGCGAGGGTATGGTAGCCCTGGTCGAGGCTCAGCTCGCTGAGGTCCGCGGCCAGGGAGAGCGCCGGCTCCGGGGGAGGGGGCGGGCGACGCCGCGCGCCCCCGCACACGCCCGGACCGGAACAACTGCCGCTTGACATCGCGAGACCCTGGGGAAGAAGAAGAAGAAATGCTATAGTATTTTAAATAGTATGTTATATAGTGTTGTACAATCGGTTGTAGTAAATATGGTAACCGAGAGCTGGCTAACAGACAAGATTTCGGCGCTTCTCCAGCAGTCAACCTGGTCAATATTGTTCAGGAAACTAAATACAATTAAGCAAAATTAAGTCGGTAATATCTTATTCTGTATTTTACTCAGTTATCAGTGCAAGACAGTCAAATTCTGCTGGTTACGAGTGAGCTTATAAAAGTTTAGTAATTACTTTTTAAGTAACATTTTATCACTGTCTCTATAGTTTACCGTCATAAAACCGTAGATATCTATATTACAAAGGGGTAGATAACAATAAATCTTTTGTTGAACCTATTTGTAAGATAAACAATTTCTTTACCATCTAATGTCGACCCTACGTAAGGATTCTGACAGAACTATTTACGTCTAGATAAATAAATCCCTTTAGATTTTCATACAATTATTTGTGTATTTGCATCAAATTGGGGTAAAAGAACATTGTTTTTATCTTCCATGATATAATTTGTTTATACCTAGATCATACATAAAAATATCATCACGCCTGTATCCTTGAAGGGTTAGGCAGAGGTGTACCAATGTACACCCACAGTTCGCCGATATGTTTAGGTCGCATGTAATAGGGGGCGAGCCTATTACCACTAACCGGGCACAAATCCAAACTCCGACCTGCTACTGAGAATTTTATAGAAAAACCCAATAACAACTTGGTCGACTTGGGAATCGAACCCAAGACCTCAAGCGTAGCAATCGCGCTTAGCGCCACTAGGCCAACGAGGCAGTCATTATACCTAGATTTTTAAAATATAAAGTGAAGTATTTTTCTTATTTTACGTAAACCAAAAATTCCCAAACATAATGTTTATGTGAAAAGTGTCGCATGACGTCACAATTTCGTATATTTTTGCAAAAGCTTGATTTCATTAGCATCCACTCCTGAACTTTGATCCACTTTATGTACTGGATGATTTGTTTATTTGAAAATACGAGTTTCAATTTCTTTTTATTGCAAAACTTAGAAGTAAAACATATAATATGGTTTTTCGTACCCATCACGATTTCCCAATTCGTGTTGTATTTACAATTACAAATCTATCATACAAACATAAGTTCAGAAGATATAACAGTTTCAATTCCTAATCTGAGTCTGAAAGAAAGTCATGTTTAATTTACTTGTTTCTCATAAGAATATTGAATACGAATTGCTGCAATAAATTGTCAACATCGACAGCAATTTGTAAACGTCTATTATTGCGACTGGTTTATTACTTCTAAGATGTAGCTAAGTTTAAGTTCTGTTAATGTAAGGCTCACTTAAGATGCATGCTTGATGCCTTGAATTTCTATGATTAGTTCATTACTTTTCCAGTTTTTTCGAAGTATAATGAGAAGCCTTTTCCGTTTATTTCATTAGGATACGTGTTATCATTTTTACTTATATTCTTACAATTTGAAGGACGACATTAAGGTTCAATTACTGTCTAAAAACTAGTCGAGTGTTCTAAAAAAAATATCCTTGAATACAACCTTTTACAAGAAAATAGGTATATATAAAAGAAGAAGAAACTATAAAAGAAAAAGTTGGACAAGACATCTGTTACATTTTGATAAATAAGTACAGAGTAAGATCATAAATCGACAAACTTTTCCAACTTTCCCTTATTTTTTCGCTACAACTAAAGGCTCAATCATGATTGACGTATCTAGGTTGTGTTGAACAAATATTGATATTGGGTGATCAAATTACTAATTAATGGAGTCTGAAGCAAACTAAATTGTTTTGTATCTATTTAATGAAGATGTAATCTAAGAACTTAATGTACTACCAAAATATGGTGTAAAGATGAATATCAGATTCAGAACGTTAATTAAATGGAAGCCGACTGAAACATAGTTTGGAAAAGGCTAGACAGAAAAATATGTAACAAAATGTTTCAAGCAAACATTTATATAGCCAATGTTTTTTCTACAAACATTTAATACAAAATATTTTCACAAAAAAATTCAGGCCATTTTTTTATCAATGTTAAATATTTAAATGAAATAGCGATAATATTCCATTACCAAACTGAAAAGTTTTATTTTAAATTTAGTTATTTTGTCAAACAGCACTTTTTACAGTTTTCAAATTACTATATCAAACGAATGATCGGTTTTTTTTACATCTCTTTGGCTAGCAAAACTTGTTCGTACAATATTTATTTAAACGATTTCTATTAGGAAATAGAATCGAAACTGCTGCAATATAGTAACCCTTTTGTAAAGTGCACCAGAATAATTTCATGAGTATTTAAGGATCTTAAATAAGCAACACCTAAAGTTACTTATCATACAGTTACAAGTACAATCCCAAAATAGAAATATCAAGTTATAAGCTATAACTCAAACACAATGACAAATTAAACGCATCGAACACCGAATTCCAAGCGCAGGTCTGATGAAACGATTTATTACATTCAAACACATTTGCATACAAAAAGACATTAATACAGGCGCTAATAAATGTTTCTGAAGCTGTCAATTGTATAATTAATACGAGATTAAAATCCTATTCGCACTTGTCGACGTTGCTTTATAAATCATATTAGATTATTCTTGTAGCTTGAAGTATTCAGGTTTGTTAAATAGCCTATTTTTGAACAGTACGTTTGGTAAGACGATTTAAATATAGCTGTCAAATTGTTCATCAGATTTGGCAATTTCAAAATTGACGATTTTGTAAGAGCCTTTAAATACGTAGATGAAAACTATTGTCCTGAGTCCAATTAGCAGAAACGTAGCTTGGGAAAATAGGGCGAATTAAATTTCCTTCTGACTTTTTAGTGCCACCGTTTCTATTATTCTCAGCTACTGCTTCTTTTATACAAAAATATTAAGACATTTAAATTAAAATTCGAAAACCTATATATAAAAGTGCTACGTTTAATATTAAATCTATTAAAAAGTTGCCATTCAAAATAGTTAAGAACACATCAATTGCATTTCGTTAAAAAACTGCTCCACACACGTGATTTTTCAATTATGTTTTTTCAATTTCTAGGATTGTAATAAATTCATAGATACGGTTCTATAAATAGAGGTAGCTATTATATTCAGGTGCATTTATTTTCATTGTATTATTCCGACTTTGATCTACACCACCCATCAAATACTGGTTTAAAGATTGCTACAATGGACGAAGATCAGTAAATCTATTTGTTGTGATACGGAATTTTTTGTCTTGCCAGTGATTTTTGTAATAAGATTAGGTTCACTGTCCTATTCCATTACAAAATAAAGTGATTTGACAGAATATTATTGTTGTGTATTGTTTGTGTGTAAAAAGTAAGTCCCTCTTAAATCTAAGGTTAAGTAGTGGCTCAGTATCAATATTTCCAGTTAATGAACGACGGCTTTTTTAACGCCTTTTTTTCAAGGCTCTTCCAAGTTGGAAAGGCCGCGGTCTTTACTTACGACCTTCTATTTTATTAGTTATACCATAAAAAGATGGCATTTCCTTATGTGGCATAAAATAATAAAAGTTAGTAATACGAAGAAAAGGAGGTGCTCGTGGCTAAGTGTCAGCCGTACGGTTTGAACGATAATACAGGTCAAGCCGCGCTCGCCGCGGTTGGTCCGTGGATGGGTGACCATTTCAAACATACCGAGACCCGTATGTGCCTCGGATAGCACGTTATGCCGTAGGTCTCGACTGTCATACTATGAACCTTGGCAATCGTTAAATCAATTCAGACAACCAGTCTTAACATGGGATACTGTGTTAATACCCAGTAAAATGGGTTGCAGAGGTCAGATAGGCAGTCAGTCCATGTAAAATACGGTATTCAGCTGAATCCGGTAAGACTGAGGTCGACCCCGATATAATTGGGAAAAAGGCTCGAGTGATGACGACGGAAAACCCCTCTGGTATTTAAGAAGAGAACTAAATCAGATTTAATAATACAATTAAAAGTACTCAATCTTCTGGCTTTCCTCCACAGTCCAGAACAGGTCGACCTTATCCCGCAATTAAACGCACACTCCACAATGGAGGCATGAATCAAAAGAGTTTGTCATCTGCACCACTCATGAACATTTATGAGATGTTGTTACATCGATTGAACAATTGCCATCCGACTACATTAATATCGTAATAAAGGAGCGTAAATATCTTTAACGCGGAGATATTTATTGCATTCGATAATGTTTTGAGGTTGGATTTTAATTTATGTGGTTGTAGTGCTACTACAGAATAATTATAAGTTATAAAAACCAAGTCAATTGTATCGCAGGTAATATAAAATTTGAGGGTGACACATTACTGTAGAGAATGGCACCAAAAAGGGGAGGCTTATGCCCAGCAGTGGGAGGACAAGGGCTGTGGATGATGATGAATATGAATTTTCATACCTCATGCTATGAAATTGACTTTTCACATCAACTTATTTAGTACCACTTTAGGTAGTTGCGATACACCTTATTAATTATGTATAGAACATTAAATTGTTTATCAAAATAGTAAAGATTAAACATTTCAATAATGCAAATAAGCAATGCGACACCATTTATAGTTGTACAAATATTGCTGGAGAATGCATAATGGTATGCAACTGCATCTACAGAGTGCTAGAAACATGTCTGATCACATTTGAAATACTGCTTTCGTCCAAATAAACAGAAATCCCGTTCAAAGTTTGATAAGCTGATATTAATATTGTATAGTAAAGGAAATCATCAGCTTTTTGAATAAAATAACATTTATGTCTATGGTTTCCTTGAAGTTTATTTCCATGGGCGTTACTGCTAGCATTCTAAATATGACAACGCATTTTCTCATTTTATATTCATCCTTTATAATACAAATTGACCCCAACATAACTGGTCAAAGGTTAGACAAGTGATGATTTATTTGAAAATATTTTACGTTAATTATTGCATTTGGTAAGCAAACTTGCATATATTTACAATAGCATTGCTAACGAAACCGTATGATTTAGTGGTTATAAAATGTTTCGAAATATTCAAATGTTGACTGTTAATATTAGTATTTTAAACAACATTAGGTAAACTGTAACTGAAATATCATTGTGTATATGAAACCAATTGTTAAAATTTGCTTTTATAAATATATTTGAACAAATGCCGTGCGGTTCACCATATTATCAAAAATTTTAGTTCCCACTAGAAAACTTAACATTGACCGTTATATTATCACAAACAATAAATAAACTGGCCAGTAATAAAGATGTCTAAACGTTCCAATTTCAAATAAAACAACCACACTTCCTGTCAAACCTACCTACTTTTTTTTTTTAAACGAAAACATTTCAAATATTTAACCTCATTTGTAAGAAATAAAATGCTAATTCTTTTGGGTCTTAAGTGGCACGCGTTGGAATTATTTAAAATAACTGTACCGACCCTACGGAGATAGGCTGTTGGTCTACGTATTGGGTGTAGGGTTGTCAAAGTAGACAAAAGTTTTTATTATTTGAATTAATAATTTTCAACGTAAAAGGCCAAATACCATATTTAACACCCATTGCGATATTTACACCGGTTATGTTCTTAATCAAACCTCGTCTTGTCTATTTATTATTTTAATAATAATGTAACATTATTAATTTTAACTTAATATATAGCTTAGATTTCAGTACCTTATCAAAAAATAACACTTAAAGTAAAAAATAAGTTATTTCAACCTGCAAAAAATATTAAAATGTAAATTTAAATCAAATATTGTTATAGAATTTCCATTCTGAGAATTAAAATTTAATCTGAATCCCAACTCTTAACAAAGTGTCACATTGTGAGATGTTTATTAGTGTAACTGTACCTTCGGAAGATAGCTAACCGCTCATCAGTGGCTTCGCACTGTCAAGTGTCGTAGGGCTGTCACGAATATTATTCATGTATTTAAAGTTTTATCTGAATTAGTATCTGTGTTTCTTGATAGGAAATAATGTCTTCAGGAAGTAATGAAAATCAATAAAAACTAACGTAACTTTAAAAATAAACTTAATCATAGTATGGGAAATGTAACAATCGAACAAGCAAAGGGTCAAATCCCTTGACTGTCTCATTAAATATCGAATAAAAAGCATTTTTTGCATTAAATCCGGAGCTTGTGTTAATTAATTGTTTCGTTTACATTTCAGTAATTAATTTAAGGAACAACTTAAAAATCATATAATGCTACATGTGACGACCTCCGTGGTCGAGTGGCGTACGCACCGGTTTTCAAGGTGTCGCTAGCTCTGAGGTCCCGGGTTCGATCCCCGGACGGGTCAATGTAGAAAGTCACTTTTCTACATTGTCTCGGGTCTGGGTGTTTGTGGTACCTTCGTTGTTTCTGAATTCCATAACACAAGTGCTTAATAGCTACTTACTTTGGGTTCAGAGCAATGTATGTGATGTTGTCCGCATTTATTTATTTTTATTTTATGTGTCAAAATTGGAAATAATCTTTACGAACTCCAGTAGCCAATAAGACCATGTCCAATGAACACATAATCTATAAAATCTACGTGACAACCCTAGGTATCACCGCTCCCAGTCCATTAGCATACACAAATAGTATTTGCTTAAGCGTGGTGTTATTTCAATACCCATTGACTACACTTTAAAGTACTTTCAATAATTATGTTTACTTTGCATGCCTGGCTGAGAAGAATGTGACGTTGGGCTACTGGATATGTTCTAAAGAACAGAGTTGATAACCTGTCTGAATAAATCAGAGATAATAATAGTAGGGATTTCTTAAATCGATATAAATAGGACAGCTAACAATCTTTCATAAGATATTGAAATTAAACTACTTTTTGCAGGTGTGCAGGTATCATGGTCACGGGCAGACTGTCTACCCTTAATACCTGCAAAGGTGTCGAAAAGTCGTGACCTAAAATCTAAATATAAACCGCGTCAAAATCCGTAAAAAGTAGTTTTAATTCAATGGCTAACATTCACGTAAACCTAAGAAACTAATATTTCATAAGTTAGCTTACTTAAATCGATAATGAGAAATAATTTTATTAAGCTTTAATGTGTCTGAGTACGATAATTAGGACCATTGTAAGGGTACAGTGATACAACGAGAGTTTAATCTATTTTAAAATCAAGATAAGAAGTTTGGTTTTTGAACTTCCATAGAGTTTCAGTCGATTAGCGAAACATTTTCATGTTCTATTAATCGTTAAATTCTAGCTTAATATCTCACTGTAACCATTGCAGGTAGAATAAAAAGGCGAGTAAGCCGCAGGGCATAGGTCGGCTAAAATAATAGTCGCTCTTCTCCTAATCAATTAGTTACCAAAGGCACGCGCGGCCATTTAAAAATCAATTTAATACCAAAACAAAGGCATCGCAAAGCTTCGTCAAACAATAAAATGCTCAATTTAATTACTATCCATTATGCGACTGTAAATTCATTGTGCAACAAAGCAAACATAGGTATTCGTTCCGGGAACATTGCTTTGTCATCAAATAGGTACATTTGTACAGCCATTTGACATCCACCAAAGGGTCAACTGAATGAGGCTTTGAATGATTGTTCTATCAAAGTAAATTTCACTCTTGCATCCTTGCGATTTTCAGATCAACATTGCGATTGAACATTGCATCGATAATCAATAATTAATAATATAAATGCGGACAACATCACACACATCGCTCTGAAGCCATTATAAGTAGCTGTAAAGCACTTTTGCTATGGAATTCAGAAACAACAATGGTACCACAAACACCCAGACCCGAAACAATGTAGAGAACTGATTTTCTACATTGTCCGTCCGGGGATCGAACCCGGGACTTCCGAGCCAGCGACACCTTGAAAACCGGTACGTATGTACGCCACGACCACGGAGCTCGTCAAAGTGCTATTCACTATGTGCAGGAAATATTCTAAATAATAGAGTTGATAACCTGTCTGAATAAATCTAGCATGTCTTAACCCCTTACTGTCGCACTCAGAGTCATTAATAGTTACTTAAGGATTCCTAGAGACTTTATTTGTCTGTTTGTAATCACAAGATTGAGGTCAACAAAATTGAAATCACTTTTCTTCTTGCGAAGTTTGTTTCCTTCGAAATTCTGACGGCTAAGTGGTGCAGATAAAAGTTACTACTCGTAGGATATAAAGTCGGTTTCACCTTCTAAAAGCTATAACTTTTGTACAATGTCGGTACCGACATTGAAGGAAAACTAATTATTTCTGTGTAACAAATCGTCTCGAACTAATATGTCTAGACTACGATAGTTCAAAAGGTATCATTAAAGGTTGGGCTTGAAAATGGATTTAAAAAGAAAAATAATAGAATTTCCAAGCAGTATTTAAAATTTATCAAAAATAATAATGTAAATCTACAAATAATATGTTACAAAATAACAATAAGATAATGAAAAAAACCGAAGTAGTTTTTAATCAAATCCATCAATTAATTTGTAAATAAAGAGCAGCGTCTTTTGCTACATCAATTAATTAATTAGAGCAATTTATTAACGTAATCTACAAAAGTATATTACCTATAAGACTTTATTACACATTTAAATAAATGAAAAATGATATCAGATCATGTATACTCACTCAGAAGCTTTTTATACGAATGCGTTCATCAATTTATTAAATAACATAAATAATTATTGGGCGATTGGATTCACTAGAAAAAATAGATACAGAGTGCTCCTTTTAAAATCGACGTATTCATATCAACGTGTCTTTTGGTAATTACATTTTAACTAAGCAGTAGTTATGCCTATTAGTTTCAATACATATATTACTTGCACGTATTGAGTTTTTTATTCACATTTACTTATTTTAAAGAGTTTATTATCTACAATTTCAAATAACAATACAATAAATAGATGAGAATAATTAATTGTTGAAATAATGGAGCAAAGGAAAAGGAGAAAATTTATGAAATAAAAAAAACGATCGCGATTACTTATTAAGGAAACTGAGAACTTACGAGTATATCATAAAATACTGAAGAGTATTGTGCACTCGATAGCTCTTGCGTCTCTGGCCATCACAATTAAATTAAAATTACGATTAAGCAAGCCTTGCCTTACACTGACTTATACAACAAAAAAAAACAAATTTATTCCTTTCTTAAGTGTTGCTTAGCCATGGGTGTGGTAATTGCTTTTTATGAATAAAAGAAGATTATTTTGATCATCTTTATATTCAATTAAGTGTACCCTGTATACGATTTTCGGGAAATATACGAATTCTATTAAGGCATGATTGGGGCAATTCGTCAAACACATGCTTCCTCTTAATTAATCTTCAGAAACTTGTTATGGAGAACCGATCGGTTTCGCCGCGAAACTTTTGACAAACATAAGCTATAACTTTTCTTTTGATGTTTTGGGTTCGTTATATTACATCAACTCACAAACTCCGAGTTATGTGTTCTTGGTAACCCATATTTGAAGACACACAGGCCTGCTTTTTAACTCAGGGTTTACAAATACGAGTTTTATTGTATGTAACGAATATAGTCTCGTGAATTTTTTGAATCCATTTAAATCTGTAAATAACAATTATATCAATTCTTAACATCGAAACTAAAACGTTCAAAGGCTCTTTTAAGGCACTTTAGGGTGAGAGGAGAAGTATAACCTTAGGCGAAACAGACTGGTTCTTTGACTGTAAACTTATCTTTATTACTTATAAGGATGTATTGACAAAGGACATAAAGTAAACATAACCATTTTTCTAAAAGTTGTTTCCTTTTGCAACGCTGTTTATAATTATTCTTAGTAAACTTCTGAAAATAAATCTAAAATTAAAACCTTAGCAAAAACATTAAGATTTTCTTAATTAAGAATAATAGCATCGTAAATACAAGGTCTTAAATAAATTTGATGTCAAAAGCACTAATAGCGTTTACTTGAAAGTTGTTTAAAACGCTTTATTAAATAAACTCCAATAATTTTGTGGTTTAACATTTCATTAGACCGATCGCCTTAGGCGGACATTTTGGTAAAATAATTAAGTATAAAATAATTACTTAACTTACCTTACTTTACTGACTAGGCAAGTAAAAGTAAAATTAACCTATATCTATCAACCGTTTTACTAGATATTTTTGTCCAAAAACAGACCTTAATATTTTTTTTTATGTAACCTCTTTAGTTTCCCACTGCTGGGCAAAGGTCTCCCCCATCTGACTCCAGACTTTTCGGTCTCGAGCCACATGACACCAATCACTTAAGAAGCGATCGATGTCTTCCCGCCACCGTTTCCTCGGCCTGCCTCGTCTGCGAATTCCGGTATTTGGGACCCACTCCATAATATTTATTTAAGGTAATTTTTTATCAGTCTATATATAAAATAGTAGATAGGTAAGCGTTAAGAATGTTATATCTCTCTAAAGACCTTTATTGCAATATATCTACGACTATAACATTAATAAAGTGAGCTAACATAACATTTTATTTTGCTAAAAGATTTAATTCGTGCTCCTTTCTATTATTTTCAAATGATCTAAATTCAATATTTTTTTTTAAGAACCACAAAATTCTTTTTATAAGATCTAATAGAATTATCACAATAAGATAAGTCTGGTCTTTTTATCCGAATTTTTATTTTATTATTTTCTTTTTCCCAGAGAAAAATAAATTCCTTTTTTCATCTCAAATTAATTTTGAATCAAGTCCCGGTCCTTTTTCTACGGCAATTATATTTTGCGGTCATGATACCGCAAAATATAATTGCTGTGGAAAAAGGACCTATACCATCTCAAAAGGTAAAAATAGGGTCAGTATTGAACTACTATTTTGATGTCGAACATGATAAGTTAGCAAGACGTGTAATATTCGCTAACGAAGCAGAAATCCTTCGAGTATTGGCTTTACAAAAAAACATTAACTACACAGAAATGTACCAAAAGGTTAACTAAGAAAGTAAATTAGTAGTATTTTTCTCAATTTATGATAAAAAACATACATCTACCATTTTTTAAGCATTCACGGCAAACTCAAATTTTACATAATTTGTTACATGCTACTTTAAAACATGAGTCGAAATTAAACTTACACATCTTGTCACCTGTCTTAGACATAAAATCTTATTTTGTCAGGTTTATACAACATCAATTTATCACATAATTGGTATATCAAAATATTTGAAACATTCAACCCAAAAGAAGAAGGATGGTAGATAGACCTTTGCCATGTAATGGACAATACTAAAAAAAGGACCGAGAAATCTAAGGTGGTTAGAATTAAATAGTTTTTTTATGCAATAAGTTTTTATTTTCATATTTAAATACTATAACTCTTTCATGGTTCAAAGTGGTCCTTCTTTTAGTATTGGTATGGTAGCAACAGCGCGTGCATCGTCTGCCCACGCGCAGTACAAGACATAAAGGTTGGTACATACACGCTTTTGAAATGTAGCTACTGCTGCGCCTTTTTATTCCGATATTGATTTATAGAGTGCACTGGCGTTACAAATGGCTACCTATGTTTTTCTCAATCATTTCGTATAGAAATCTGATTGGTATTTATATTTAATGGTGAAGCAGAAAAGTAATTATTGATTTTTAATGAGGTGGAATGGATTTAACTATAATAACTCTTTTAAATATATTGAATAAAAAAATGTCTCGTCTCTTTCAGAATTGTTTCAAAAACAGTCTTGTTTTCCGGACCTATCCATCTACACACTAGTAAAAAAAATAAAAAGTATCAAAGTAACTTCTTAAACTAATTTTGTAAATAAAAGATACAAGAAACAAGAATAGGAAACTTGCCAGTTTCACAACTTAAATGAAACATTAAGCAAACATAAGCTCTAAGCGATCTACTAACTACTAGGAAAATTGCAAAGGTAAAGTCACATGTTTTGGGAGGTGTCCTTAAAGTGTAAGAGCTTTTCTCTAAACATTCTAACTTTCCACGTTTTCAACCTACGTTTGTCAGAAACGGCGATATGAGCTCGAAAAGACACTTAAGTAAGAAGACGCAAACTCTACTTAGTTTATTCCTCATAGAAAATAATGTACTTATTTTCGTACCTTGAATGAATAAACAGTACAATTATACAATTTAATATAAACATTTGGACCACGAAACCACCGATACAAAATCAAACAATCAGAAAGCTCGCTCAATCTCAACAATACTCCAAGCTAGACAATATTTAGGTTCAGCCGCAATCTTAAATCACATTTACAACGAACCTATCACCATTAGTTAGTCACATTTAAATAGTTTCCATTAATTGAGTCTTGCTATGCGGCGCCAACATTCACTGGCCCACGCGCGCCCTTGACGCTCCCGGTATGATGGTAGACCACGGCCGTCACACTTTCAAGACGAAATCACTGACTTGAGACCTTGAGGACTATCAACGACTTAGAATATATACGCATTACTAAATTATTTGTACCCATTGGCACATATTTTACCGTTACAAAAGCACGTTCATGAAAACTATTTGTTCCAATACTATTATTATTTAAATCGTGGTTAGTTATATTAATTAAATTGTGGTTAGACGAACTAGATATAATTATGCAGTGGCAGGTTGCTTAAACAGTGAAGTTCGAAATAGGACCACGCGGGAAACAACAACATTCTTGTCAAATAAAAAAGAATCATAAAAATCGGTTCAAACCTGGATTCCAAAATTTGGGATTTAAAATAGCCTATCCGCAGAAAGCAAGCGTGGTGATCAATGGAAGGAAGAGGCCTATGCCCAGCAGTGGAACGTTTATAGGCTGTATTATTATAAACAACCAATAAAAGCTTACATTCTAACATTATTATATTTGATGTCCTATAACATAAGGCCAATGAACAGTCCTTCTAACAAAGAAACACACCTACAATAAGTTCCTATTATTTAAGTAACACTAACTTTTATTGAAAATTCTGACGATGAGAAACTGATATTTCATCAAGACAATATTGTGAATAGAAAAACATTATTGCACTCTAACAGAATTGTATGGGCCTTTTCCTAGTCCCACCTTTTAAAGGCCTTTTCTATACATACCCTTTCTTGGAATCTCAAGACCTGAAAACAACAAACGCATGTCTGTAACAATGCATTCCACACCGATGTCCTATTTGAACTCATAACGTTGAGACATAAACGTTATTGTTTAAAAACCTTTTCTTTTCAACATAGATGAATCATTTCATTCCTAACGCGTGGTCCTGGTCTAAGACACTCACATTTGCGCTGGCAAATGTGAGTTCAATGCGAGATCGCGCAAATGCGCGTTCAATCCGAGATCGCGCGAATTTAGTTCGTACGAGTGTGCGATCAAGGCCTCTTAATGTCGAATAGGTGTCCTAACCGTCGAGGATAGATTAGAAACTACAGAGTGCGTCTATCAATGTATGAATCATAAGCACTAGTGTGAACTAGTTCGTCATAAAAATATTGTGAAAACAGCGCTCTGTTTTCTTAAAACGGGGCGCTCCTCGTTTTAAGAAAACTATCTGAGAACCTAATATTGTCCTTATAATATCGGAACCATCGGTATTCTCGTATAGAGTCTGTCGTGGCACGGAAAATAAGATTAAATCAGTACACGAATGTACGACATACATCCAAAAAAGTGCTAACGATTCGCGCAATGGGTTTTAGCAATATTCGCACTTTATAGATTTAACTTTTTTAAACTCTATGGTCCTGGCTGCTATACAATCCCGCGACTGTAAGTTCGAATTCGCGCGAACTTGGAATGTTCGCGAATTCGCGTTTTACGAAGAAAACCTAAACATACCTGTGTCATTATAGGTACTTTTAGATAAGGGAGCGAGTGCCATCTAGCGGATAAATCATGAAACACACGCACGCAGGTGACGATGTCTATCTGATGGGACTATCGACGCTTGTAATATTATCGCGTGTTAAACTTTAATTTATTTATAAATGTCTGTTAGTAATGACTCGTGTTGTTTATGTTTGTAAATAAAAATAATTTAGATGTGTCTAAGATCGGCGTGTGAAAAAAATGTGTAATCCGACTGTGATCAAGTGTGTGTGGAATAAGCTTCATTGGTCTATGAAACTCATATTCCAATCTTCATAGGTAAATTGGATGGCATGTAAAAAAACAGAAGGTTGCAGTGAGATTAATGATTACCATGTTGGGAAAGCATCCTAAACTCATCCAAAAAGTTTCATTCTACATATGATGAGAAAACTATTAGTATTTTTCCGCCATGTAATTTTTTTATGTACGGGTTTTCATTTATAAATAGATTTAACAATAGAGTCTACAAAACTACGAAACTTGAAAAAAGAGCATCGAGCATAAATCCTTCTATTTTAAACTCAATATTTCAGTTTCGAAACTGAAGGCATCGTCACCGTTCATAATACTATGTATCGGGTTCTAGCGATACGTTACCTCCATTTATAGAAAACACGTTTCTACAAAGACTCAATGGCTACTTCCTTTCAACTTTAGCTGTTGATATTGCTGAAGTTTGTACACAAAATAGTAAATAATTTTCTTTTTGAGCAATATAGTGTCACTAAAATGTGTATGGGCTAAAGTTATTGCTTGTTTTTGGAATTACAAAGGCATTTATCAGGCGATAACTTAGACTTAATCTTTCATGTCTCAAAAGTCTTAAAACTTCTTTTCTTTAAATATTGAATTTCAGAAATAAAATATCATAATAGAAAAATTCATTAAATTAAGAGATTTTAGACGTATATTCTAAAAACAAGGTACATTTAAAAATCTGCTATAAGTGCAAAGAGCACTTATAGCAGATTTTTTTTTTAGTTGCGAGGTTCCTTTTAAGCAAACCTATAAAATTCTTTGCAGCCATTAAAATCTTGATAGAGGTTTCAACATTTTTTATGTTTAATAATCTAGCAAACACCTTGCAAGTCTTAGTCGCTATTACTTCATTTATTTTAACGACTATCTGCTATTTAAAAAGGTTAATATATCTTTCTTAAAGCTGTTAACGTCTGCCAAAGGAAATGAAATTTTAGAAGATTTACATTCCCGAGCTTTCTACAAAGTTTTTCTCTAGTGTCAAAATGTTAAATACTTTAGTACCTTATAAAAATGCTTAGTTAGTAGGTAAAAAGTTACATACTGTCATACTTAAGAAAGCCATTTCCGAGGGATTTTCTGTACCACTTATTTGTGTGTTTTACTAACTAGTATTATTTTGTACTAGCTGTGCCCCGCGGTTTCACCCGCGTGAATGACAATACATACACTATCTTAATAAATTATAGCTTAAGTGTTATACCGATGTATCAGCTACATCATTGTAAAGTTCCATTAAAATTCATTCAGTAGGTAGTCGTAATTGCTCTATAAAACGTCTATGTTAATGTCTACGTCCATGATAGTTCCATGAAATCAAAGTTTTCTTAATAAATAAAAACGCTTGAATAAACTTGTAAACTTTATCCAATATAATTGTTACGGGTGACTTAACTTGAGAAGGTCCTTTCTGAATAGTTGTGATTCTGATAAAACTTAAAATTCTTTAATACTGACACGTTCTGCGATTATCTTTAAAGGGTAGATAGTGAAATCAAAACCTATTTCTAAGTTAGTTGTTGCCCGCGGTTTGGCCCGCGTGGTTTCCAGTTTTTGCTAAACCCCTTTGTATGCTATGTATATTATCACATTTATAATGAAACCTTCTCGAAACTAGTTACTTATTTATTTTTTCTTGTCATGGATTTAATAAAGAAAAAGCTGTTTTTGTGTATTTAATATGGAGTAATCTAGAGTTACAAATCATTGACCACAAAATAAAGATTTGTATAAATTATTTATTAGTAATTATTGTAGAATAAAATTATATCAACAAAAATGAACCAAGATTAAGTAAAACATTGATTTATTGATCATCATAAGAGTGATACCATTTCAATTAGTTACAAACAATGATATTCTAATAAACAGATATGTTATAAGCGTGCAATCGTGAAGACTCGAAAACGTCCTAATTGGGACGTATTGCCATTAACAACAACACTATTTGTCTCTTATGGGTTTTATCGCGCTATCTCTTTCGCTAGCTGCCGCGCTGCGCGGAACACTTTTTTCGATTGTTTTGTATGTGTATACACAACATATCTGTTTATTAAAATATCATTGGTTACAAATTGTAAATCTTATCATTTACAAACTCGGCTACCTCCAAACATTTTACAACCTAAATAAGTGACAACTAATCCACAATTGGTGCACTACTAATACCGTAGTAATTTATTCAAATCATCATAAATACGTGTTGAAAAGCAACATAACTTGGCATGTGTGGACAGAGCTGAGAGTAATCGCCATCTCTGTCTCACACACCGTGCTTGTATAATTCCATCTCGCTCTAATCACCTTTTGTCTGTTTTTCGACGTGCCAAGTTATATCGGGTGAAGTATAGTAAGCTTAATAGTTGGGTATATTATCATCCCACGTTTATTAAGTTAGTGTGGGATTCCAGAGTTTGTTATGCGGGAAATTGGCGATAAAATAAAACATGTTTACGATCCTTTGAGGAATGCAGTTGAGTATCATTATTTAAAGCTTATAGTTAATATCGGTTTGAAACTTCACTTCATCAAGGGTGTTGATTAGATTACGTAATTTCCGAACAAGGCAAAAAATACATAAAAAAAATGTTTGCCAATTTTAGTTGTAATTTTAAGTAAATAAGCCCTTTATCGGGGTATTTAAAGTAAACATTTTTTTTATTTGTCTAAGAAGAAAAACAAGTTCAAGTATGTTCAATAAACTTCTAAACCGATTTCAGGATAAACCTTTATTTGTGTATCTAACTTGATAATAAAAAAAGTTTATTTCACATAACTTTTATAATCTTATAAAACATAACAACTCACAATACATAATCTATTATTTCTACAGTAAATCCCAGATAATTTACTGCAGTAAAGTTCTAAAATTATTCTAGACTTGAGTGATGTATTGTGTTCTAGCCTCCTCGTAGCGACGACTTGGCGCCAACGGACATAGGCGGCCATTGATGTCGAGAGTACAGATACCAATCACTCCAATATGGCGGGCTTTCGAAACGGAAATGGTAAGTTTGAATGTTAAATGGGTACATAATTATTGAACAAATATTGATTTGACTTATATATTTCTTAATAGACATCGACACAGAACAAATTATCGTGCCCATCACACAAAGATTTGTCCTGGATGGGAATCGAACCCACGACCTCCGGTATAGCAGTCAAAGTCACTAAACAGTAGAGCAACAGGCCCGTCATTATGAATAATAGTGATTTTTAATTAAATATTTTCCTAATGTAAGCGTGCCGAAACGTCAAGAATTCAATCCATTTTATTGTGCATCAGAAAACACAACTATGCTCTGATTAGTTCATGGTTTATGACACTAATAATTGCGCCTAGTTTTAACAGGAACTAAATTTTGAACCAAAATTGGTATCACCAATCTCGTTATACAAATAGTAAACCAACATTTATGGCGCATTGTTAACTGAAGAAACTTATTACTGAAATCAATCTTTCAACAAATGTAAAACGAACTGCGGTTATATTAGGTATTATTTAAATCGAGTATACGCAAATATACATAGCCAATATCATTATGCATATTTAATTAAGATTGTATAATATTGTGTAATAACGTAATTCATCATAATTCTGACAAGCAGTCTTACCATGGTATACTGTGTTACCCAGTAAAATGGGTTGTGGAGGTCAGAGTAGAGGTCACGCCAAGGCAAATATGGTATATAGTTGAACCCGGTAAGATTATAAAGTCGGGAAAGACGCGGCAGAATATTGTATGAATGTACTAAGGACATATATTTAAAAACAAAAGAAAATCTGTTTTCTTTTGTTAGTGCGCGTATTTTCTAATCACAAAAACAAAGATTTATTTATTTGTTAATATATTTTGCAGATTAGAAAACCTCCAAACACATTATAAACGTGGTCATCTACAACATTAATTTAGTATACCTGTTGATATACTTACCTTAATAAATACATCAGAAATTAAAGAAAAGAAGAAAAAAATTACAAGGAACTATTTCGAAAACTACATCACGTTGCACGACTCGCATTTTGCAACCCTTTATACCACTAAAAGCTTTTTCCGTCACCATATTAGGACGCTCTAAAACTATGGTGGTTTCAGAGAAGAAAAAACATTGAAAGACTAATATGCATAAATATAGCTTGATGTTTCCTACTTAATCGAACGAAGGCTTTGAGCCTTAATTATTATCTCCCCCTCTTTCTATAGTTTAGGTTGACGAGTGTCGCATAAAGAAAGGCTGAAAAATACGTCTATTTACGTGATTAAAATACATAACTATAAAGTTTAGTAGTAACCCCTTTTTAAGTAAAATATAATATAAAAAAAAAAAAATTTAAACCACTTACAAAACTACCGTTTATTATTCCCAAATCACACAAATTTAATTCCGCATACCATTATACCAAACCAAAGAAAACGCATTATCTTAATCAGATAACACTAAGAACATTTAAACAAGCAAACATCCAAAGATAAGGGAACACTAAACATAAATTACAATCACAATAAAACATTAAATCTTAATTAATAATGGTGGGATGACCTGAACGTGGGCAGGATTGTAACGAATCAATAAACTGTAAGGTACCTAGGTATTGTATGTTTGCAATCAATAATCTGTTTTATACTGAAATATTTTGTGTTTAGATAGATACGAGGATAGATCATTAGCCCTTAGACTGGTCTTAAATAGCAACTATATCTTTATCACTTGACTATCAGAAAATAATTGAACATGACTTGCAGGCATCATAAAATAGTAAAAATCTTTCGGTATCATAAAATAGTAAATAAGAATTTTGTTCTTTTTCATGAAATAAAGTTGCATTGTAGATTTTATGTTACAGGCATAAGCAGATAACCATGCATTATGTCACCGTAAAACAATTGTTTTCAAACTTAGGTATCCTATTCGCACAGTAAGCCTAAAGGACTTTACTGCTTAATTGTTAAATCACAAAGTCTGTAATAACCATTAGTTAATAAAGAACACGAAAATACAACTGTTATCTATCGTTATACGAAATAAATCAACCATTAAAAGCTACAACTCGGTTCGAATGTCAGCTATCATATCTAATTCCTAAGTACGACATAAAAGGAACGCGACATTACATTCTTGCCCTAATTACACGTGTTCGGCTGGGATCGGCTGAGTTCGGATGCGGTCGGACGCGGTCGGCCGCAGTCGTTTGCGGTCGGCCGCATTCGGCCTGCGGTCAACCTGATATGTACTGAACCTAAGATTCGCATTAGTTATTGGAAGAATAATTTATGGTTAAAAGCTTTTCAGGTATGTTGGTATAAATCTTAGTTAAACTTCACGTTTTGGCTTGGTTATGTAAAACGAGATATAGATTATGATTTAATATACTGTGTCCGGTCTATATGTGGGGACAATACTTTGACATAAGATTTCATAACGGATAAATTAAAAGCCTTTTTAGAAAGTGGAGTCAGGACTGATCAAGATGTAAAAGTACTGTAAAAATTAATCAGACAAAAATCTATAAAATTAATGCCCAGTTAAAGATTATTTATTATTAATAAGCTAAATAACATAAACTGCTAACGATTCAGTAGATAATTAAATGTTCAAGAATACCAAATCACTTTTTGCCGCAAGACCAACAATACAGTAATACTGAACTCTCCTTCAAATGATACCTAATTACCAACTTAATAATCAGACAACTGACATCTTCAAGTCACATAAATTTTAACCAACGCCATCTATGAGCGTTAATAGAAACTAAACACCTAAACTTATTACCAATTTACGACGCTTCTAAAAGACTAGGAAATTGCTAACCTTTGTTGATGTAAAGTAGTTAGATCGCTTCAAAAGGTATCGGTAATAAAATTTAATACAGTAGGACATTTTGTGACTTAAGTTATTATAATTAGAAAGTCCAGTCCAAAGCTTATGGTTAAGTAATTCAAAAACAACATACCTACCATTGACTTTTGTTGCAAGGATCATGAACTATTAAATAAGTTATTGTTACTCAGATCATTTTCTGCCGTCTGTAGACAATTCTTTAGGCTGACGACAAACATACTTAAATACACCTTTATGTCATAGTCCTTGGGTACATTTTGAATAACTAGTCTGTTCACTGGATCATGTATCGTTCAGTACAGTTCACCATATGAGGCGAAAAACTAACTCTAAAAATACCTTTATGTCAAAGACCTAAGGTACATTTTAAGTATTTTTTAGTTTTGTTTAAACGTGGGCCACTGTACAATCTTATCATTTCACATCGTCTCATCGATAACCGGATTTTTGGCGCGACTGAAGACCTGGTTCTTAAGAAAGTTTTAAATTAAAACATATTTTAAATAAGGGTATTGATCAATGCTTCAATACCCTTATTTAAAATAAGATTTATAAATCTCCAGTACAACAACAACCACTGTAAAACTATTTTATTAAGCTAACTTTTAAACTATCGTGTTGCATGTGTCTAGTTAACGAACTCAAAAAGGTATTTAACTGTGCATGGTCGCGCTAAGTCTCGTTAGTTAATATTTCATTAAATGATAAACTTTAAAGGAGTTTTTATGTGTGTGCTTGTAGATAGATATATTTAAATTTCTGATGAACTTTCCAAGCCTAAGTTTATAATTAAGTTTCTTAAGTAAGTATAATTAAATTTTATTAAATAATCTCTCTATATTTAAATACTTTTGACGACCTCCGTGGTCGAGTGGCGTACGCACCGGTTTTCAAGGTGTCGCTAGCTCTGAGGTCCCGGGTTCGATCCCCGGACGGGTCAATGTAGAAAGTCATTTTTCTACATCGTCTCGGGTCTGGGTGTTTGTGGTACCTTCGTTGTTTCTGAATTCCATAACACTAGTGCTTAATAGCTACTTACTTTGGGTTCAGAGCAATGTATGTGATGTTGTCCGCATTTATTTTTTATTTATTTTAAATAACATTCACTTATCAGGTACTTTGTCTGGATTTCAAGCCTTAACTTGGATTGGGCCAAAAAGTTCTGTAATTTTCGTCGAAAATAATTTATAAAAAAAAATCCATCTACAAAAATTCCAAGTATTTTGTCGTTGCGTGCATCATGCATGTATGCACGGCAATGCATTTATATGATATGAAAAGGTGCGCCCGCGCCGGTCGAGAATGTCAACCCATCAATCGGGTATTGTGGCTATTTTTTATTTTGACAGCATGAATATAAAGCGGCTAGGTACATTGTGTGAAGGCCGCAAGAAGCTTTATAGCTGGTCCTTTGTGCCGCTTTTTGTGGGGAAAGGACCTAACATAGACACTAGGTCCTTTTATTACTTGCACTATTCTAGTACTTAATGGCCTCTTTCTTATCTGTCTTATGTATTTGTATAGACTTAGGTATTTAAATGTAATGTTAGGGTGCCTAATTATGTATTATTTAATAAACAAAATGTCAAAATCATTTTGACTTCAGATAAAAATAATAATTTAAAAAACGAAATTCAATTAATTTTGGTATTTAACCGCATTTGACAGAGGTTTTGCATATCAGAGTAACAGAATCAGCTGACAGAAAATACATTAAAAAAATATGCTCATTTTATTTGATATTTCGGCAAATGTACACAAATTTTTGATAATAAGTCACAAAATTGGATTTTAGTTTATTTCAATATTTTACTATGAACAAATTATGTCCCAATCAAACAAATGTATCATGTCAAAATGGATGTATCCAATACAAAAAACAAGCACATTTATCAATTCAATTTCGCTATGACTAATCCGAGAGCGAATCGAATTGACAGTGCAAGTTAATCAGATTAATTATATTTTTATTCATCATTGGCAGATTTTCCAAACGAGTTTTAGCAGTCTCTTTAATTATTGTATTTATTAATTAAGCTTCGGTACTGGTGTTAGTACCTATGTTATATTGTTTAAACTTGGTGATCAACGCTTGTTTGTATCATAAAAATAGTTTTTTTTCAGATAGGTACAATTTTTGAGATCTTTGAGCATTATCAAACAAGACGAACATTTTACGATTACGTAGTTTCGTGACGTAGTCGTCCCTAAGGTTACCTTTAAGGTATTATCAGACCAGCACTAAACTACCATAATATTGTATCACCTCATTCGGCTTTTTAAGAGTTGCTTGAATTGACAGAATGACTTGCTTCATTTGGTAATTTTTACGATAGTTTGCATTCTGCTAACTGGCATTACGAACATTAATTGGTCATTAGGATCATTCTCTTCGAGAGATCAATGAGATTTTATTGTAGACTTATCCGAATAAGAAAATTAGGCACAACAACAGGCATACTGTAATTTCTATTTAAATTAACACCACAAAAAAATAAATAATTTAAATTCAAGGACAACTCACCAGCCATGTAATATAAGCCTTGTATAAAACATATGCGAGTGTCAAACGCAACATTTTTACTTGATAACCAATGCGAACCAATTTCAATGCAAATTTCTTCGCGCTACCACACTGGTCCTAGCTTGTTTAACCACATACAGCTTGTTTGCTCTTTATTATTGAAAATAATTGAATAACTGTTAATTATTTCACTTGAGAACTTGACAAGAAATATTTCAAGTTATTTAAAGTTTGAAGTAGTAAATGTGTTAGCCATGGTAAGCAAGGAAAACATTTGATTTTCATATAAACTTTGCTTTTCATAACGTCTTGAAAATTTTTATGCTTTGAGAACTGTGCGTCTTTTTATACCTAAAGGAAAATTTACATGTTTTTTTTCGCCTAATGGAAATAAGAGTTGTGTACCGGTTGACGCAAAAACAGCTAAGTGCTTTTCCTTTTTGAGTTCTTTGGTTAAAACAAAGTAAATATAAATCCCAATCCAAATACATATTCGAAAAGTACAAGTAGTAGTAAATACCAGGAACCTAAAGATTGTGTGTAAAGTGTATATTTATCACTATTATTTATAGCCTGTAACCCTTTAATATAATAGATAGAAAATAGACATCATCATAAACGTTATTTCACTACAATGTATTCATGACTCATCAATAAACTAACAGATGAAATCTCAATATAATAAATAAGGCATCTTCAAATAATGCGGCCGACGTAACTTGGCACGTCGGGAAAGAGCTGCAGTATATCACCGTCCCTGTCTCACACACCCAGCATGTATTTTGCATCTCGCTAAAACTACCTTTCATATCTTTTTAGACGCGCCAAGTTACATTGACTGTATTACGATATCATGTAAAGTTAACTATCTAAATCCTGCCGATCCCAGTTGGTTGAAGTCGTGAATATCATCTAACTTACATACAAGTCTCTCATGTTTACGAATTGACGGTGTAAAATGAAGAGATCCAGAAAAATGGCGTTTCCACACTATCTGGGCCGGCCGTGCCCGCTGTCCGGCTAAAAAGATTCTCATATTTATTTTTATAGGATGAAATTCAAATGTGATTCCTATGTATCACCTATTTAATATTACAATGTTTTTAAGTATAGTAATTAGTCAAGGTAACATAGTTACCTACTTTTTTACCTATATTAAACATATTAAATTTAATAAAAGGGTATTCTGAATACACACATTGAAACAAAACTATGCAATAAATAACAGAACGTGCATTTAAAAATAACAACACGATACCTGAATTGACAATAATCTAACGACAAAAGATTTTCTTTTAAAAAGATGGCGACGGTACACAAGATCTTTCACACCACGTTTTCAAACTTTCCGTTTACCGTACAGCCGGCAAAAGCTACCAGTCAACTGGACCATATAAAAGGGTTTAATGTTTTTATTTTAATAGAAAGGCATTAAGTATTTGCATGCAACTGTGTTTCTACGACCTAGCGACTAACAGTTGGTTCAGTTTATTTTACGTTATAGAGATTATTTCTTACTCTGAATTTTATCGTATTTTACGCCTATGTTAATGTTGTTCTAGTGATTGCTTATAATGTTGTTGAAGTTTATATCTAGGATTTGTTTCTTGAGTGTGTGATACACATAATATAGTTGAATACACATACATGTAATATGGGACCACCACTGAGATACACCTAATAAATACCAACAAAGATATTTGAAAACTTACTAAAAGATATAGTGTAAATAACATACACAAATAACATCGAATTGGGAACCTCCTCCTTTTAAAGTTGGTTAAAAATTATAAGCTTTTCGCTGGAATTTTAAATGATATCCACGCCTGGGTCTGAAATTGGCCTTGTTTTATTCTTTTATCTTTCAAACTAACAAAACATTGAAAATTCAAATCAAATACTCTTTAGTTATTAGGACAGTAAAGCCGGAACCCCACCACTGCGCAGGCTGTGCACGGATGCGTGGCTCACCTCTGCTGCGTGGGGTCATTAGTTCGGCGGCGTCGGCCTCCGTTTCCACTGCGGCGCACGGACACGGATGTGTCGCCCACACAGCTCATAGCTATGCGTGGGGTACAGTCACGAGCAAAAATATGTATACTTAATAATATGCGAAATTGTTAAACGAAATTAGTGAGATTTTTTGTCGAATCTCTTCTGCCATCTAGCAATCAATGCATACTGACAGATGACACTTGAAAATAAAATGGATCAAATATTTTTTTTAATAAAAAGAAAATTAACTTAAAGTGAATATATTATTTTTATAATATAGACAATAGCTCTTCCAAGTAACAATATAATTTAGCTATTGTGTAGTAACATCTGTTTTACTTATTTGTATTATAAATTACTTAGTTCTTACATAAATTATACTTATCACAACTTAAATGTATGTATATATACTAGGAACATTAATTGTACCTCTTATTTATAGTAGCTTATTCTTATAATAATTTCTTAACAATATTATGTGTGTATATATTTTTGCTCGAGACTGTACATAGTCGTGGGTCGCCGAGAAATGGCCGACCCACGCAGCTGGGATGCGTGGGTCGGCCACGTGGCTGAGCTACGTTCCGCCTATTCGAGTTAGCCACGCGTGTGTTTATGACGTCAATTGCTGCGTAGCATGTCCGTGCGCTGTGGTGGAAACGCTCTCATACATTTTGTACTAAAGCGAAGCTGAACACACGTGCACAGCCTCTCCGTGCGCCGCTGTGGGTTTCCGGCTTAAGAGTTCTGTGGGAAATGGGCACAAAACTGCTTATAAGAATAAAATGTTAAAAATTTGTATTAAACTCCAGTGTAAAAAATAATGTTCTGCAATTTAGAGACTGAATAATCAAGAATCCTTTAGAATGCTCTACGCGTAAAACATTTCGTTTTCTTATTAGTTCGCTTTTTTATGTAAAACACTAACCATTTAAATTCAAGACCTAAAATGAAATGGGTAAATATGCAATAGTAAGTCAACGAACCTTTTTACACTGTTTTAAATAGCAATTTGTACGTGACATATTAACTCTTCTTTAAAGAAGATTGCTTTTTGTTACTAAAAATGTATAATTGTGATATTTGTTTAACTTTAATATAAGCAAACAAGTTGATTTAAAAAAGGTTAGATTAAAATACATATACCCATTATAAAACAGAAATAGAGAGCAGCTACCCAAATCTTCAAGTCAGTAAATGATTGTTTATGCTTAATATTTTAAAAACAGCGCGAAGCTCAAAAAAGGTACATAAACTCCCAAATAACTTAATTATAGTAAAAATACGAACATATACTTTATAAATAGACAATTTAATAGCATAAATAGGTCACGGTTAGTCGCCACACAGTCGAGGAAAGTTCCTCCAGTAGCAACCAGTCTGCAGTAATTAGCAGCAAGACTCTCTAGTTGTAACTCATGTCTCGTGCTCACTGCAGGATGTATCGGGTTATAAGACTTTATAATGTCGTTGTAAAGATTTATTGGTAGGTTGATATGTAGGTGACAAAGTATTTAATATTTAAAGGTAGCTATTTTAATTTACATGATAGTATATTTTTGCACTATAACTTGAAGTTCACAAAGACAAATATCTTATTTAATATTTTTTACAAAAATAAGCACTGTCTTTTTTACGGCTATGTAACTCGTATAAAACGGAAAAACAATTAATGAGAAGAAAATAATAATCCTGGATACAATAAAATCTTATAAAACATGTTTTTTAAGTTATATTGGGTTTGCATTAAATATAGCAGCTTTGCAGAATTCCCCCTTTAAATATGATTTTCTCACGGCTTTCTTACTTACTGGGAAACCTTTTAAACCATTCAAGAAATGGCTATTTAAAGTCCATTTCCAATATCTTTTATCTTTCTACATCCAATCGTCAATATAAACTCGATATCTGGATCGGAAATAACTGCTAAGAAAGTCGCAAAAGACTAAAAATATCTACAGATAAGGTGTAGGCTTGGCTTAATTATTGTAAAGCAATCGGGCTGCATGGTTTAGGGCTATCGATGTCTTAAACAAGCTAAACGAGAAACAAATGTATGACACACATTCTGTAGATATCATTAACATAGCAACTGGGCTGGCTTGTGTTAATCTAGTTAGTGTGATAAAGGTAGTTATTTAGTTCAAATCTAGATACTTGTGGCTACGATATATTGGACGTATAAAGTGCTATGATATAAAACCCATCTCTTCTATCAATTTCATACAAGATAATAAAAAATCAACAAAATATTATAAAAATTTGCTATAATGTATCAAAATTTCAAACTGTATATCTTACTCATAATAATATAATAGACGCACAAGCACGAACATTAAAATTCAGTATAACTGAGTATTCGCGAAAATAATAAACAAATAACTCTTTATTTATCTTTATTTGCATGCGAATGCTAAAAGTTCTTTATTCGTTAACACCGATATTTATTTATGCAAATGACCGTCCACTCTGTTTCCCTTTAATGTCCCGTTAAAATATCTGTCGCGGAAAGGCTTTTAAAACAAATTATTACTTAAGTATATTTTTTTATCTTTCGACTGCAATGTATTGAAATTTTCGTATATGTGACTTTTGAGAGCAACAAACAATTTCCTACCTATAAAAATATTATCCAGATGTAGATTTTCAGGTGGAACGTAGCATATATATTTTCGTCATAATTCATCGACATTACAAACATGATTCACTCATTTGGCCAACACGCCATTGATTTCCCGTCATCCTTTTACCGACATTCCATACATTGTTTTAGGTATTATAAAGCTGAACACGAAATGATACGGTGAGAAACAAGTTAAATATTAGAAATAACTAGGTTCCTTCTCTGCGTTGTGTATATAGTTTTAAATGGCGCAAATCCTAAACGCAATAAACTTGTCAATTAAAATAAGACCCAATAGCCGAGTCTCATTTTTCAAGGGTGGAATTTAAAATACTTCTCAACTGACATACGTATTTAAGTGAACTAGTACGTCTGAAGCGCTCTGGATTTTATCAACATTACCTACGACTATAAGATCAGCCTATATTATACTGAAAAGATATTTAAATAAAACTTCCACACTAGAACTTAAACAATAAAGACGCTCAACTTCTTTTTTATCCGCGTAAGTGTAACACAGTCTTCCCGTGCCATATCTGGTGTTCCACCAAGCGTGCTTACACGGTCCTTATTGTTAATAACAACATTCAAAGGCCGCCAATAAACATGCAATGTACGCAAAAAAGGTAAAATCGTGATCCTCCTTAATAGCTCGCGAGGTACTAAAATGGCACTGAACGACTTAATTATGTTGGGAATCCGATTGTTCCGATCCTAGCTTTATTTTTGTTCTGGAATCGGGTTAAATATGCACGATGACTTCATAGATGAATATTTAAGGTCAGGTTATTTTATATGGTGTTCTGTATTCGATGTTTGGAAAAGATATTAGTTAATAATTCTCAGAAAATTAAGAAAAGTTGAGTTTTGAATAAAATTTGGTGAGTAGATACGAAGCAAGTTTATTTTTGACAAAAAAAAACATGACAAAGCACAATAATATTATTATAGTTTAAAAATGACAGCATTGGATCAATAATTTAAAGAGAGACTTCGATCAGTCGGACACAATTTGTAATGTAGTATGTATTTCTTTAGGTACCAACAAAAAAGACCAAAGGTGTTAAATATAGCAACATTTCAATTTATGCAGTTACAATGTTAACAAGTTTTTAATCCACATACCAGAAAAAAATGGGAATTTTATAAGAAACAAGTGTTGGCAGACATTTTGAATTTCTACATCAAATACATTATTGATGTTATTACTTTGTTTAAAAAATTTACAACATTCTTAGTATTAACAATGTTGCTCTATGAAACATTCCTGTTTTTACTACATCTTAGTTTCTTCGGCTTATAGGATTATGGGGCGGTGGATGGTACCTTATTACCTTATGCCTCATACGCTGGACTTAAGAACTGGAATTAAATGGAGCCTGCAGCAATAGTTTCTTAATTCTATTTTATATTTGTGTTGGTTTTGCAATACGTTGAGAAATAAGATTTTTCTTTAAAAGAGTAGCATTTTGATTTCCCGTAGAGCAGTGAGATCGGATTCGGAGAATCTTTATTGATGAGATTTGGAGTTCCAAGCTAGATTTGGTATTTCGTGTTTACCTTTTCAGTGTAGGGGAAACGGTCTCATTCAAGGAAAATACATTTTGACTGCATAAATACGTGTGACGTTTCAGCAGTTTTTATAAAGCTCTGGTTTGTAATATTAGTTACTTATGTGATCTATTTTTAGGAGACGCTTTAAAGAAAGGTTTTGGAATAATCTTTATGACTGAGTTTACACAACATAGCAAAGTATGTAGAGTTATTTACCATAAATTGTAAACGTTTTGTAGACAAGTAGGTACTTACCTATAAAATAGTTTTACAATATGATTATCTTTCTTCTAAATAATAAAAGTAGTCCGCCCATACATTGAGTACAGCCATAATTTACGAGTAACATAAAGGCATCATTTTAGCGGCTCGGTGCTTCAATCGCAAATTTTCCCGAGGCGTAACAGGCACAAAATAAAGCGCAAAAATATTATTTTTAATATCGCCATGAGTTTTATCGTCGCCAGGAGCGATAGGCTGGGCTTACTATACCTCATTTTAATGTTCACTTATTACTAGCTACTTTGCTCCGTCTCGCTCTAACACATTGTGGTAATAGTGTTGTCTTTATCGCACTATTCTTATTAAATGTACGGTTTTCGTTAATGGGTAATAATTTTATGGGAGACCACCCAATGGACCTTGATTGTGATGTCAAAAGGTTATTGGTCTAAGATTGTGGCGGAGATAGGATGGTGTACCACCTTGTGGTATACTACAATGTAAGTAAACAGTTTGTCGGTAAGTAGCTTAACAATAGCACATACTTTTTTAAATTATATCGAAAAATATTGTTGCTTATCAGAGTATTACCTGTAAAGTTACTGTTGCCCATTGACTATATGTGTCTAAAATCAAAACAAGTTATAATAATAATAATAATAATAATTCTTTATTCAAATAACCAGGATTCAACATATTTAAAATACAGTTTTACAGTGGTACACATCACAAATAGCACATTTAATAAACTTAAATATTAGTATTGTATCACTAAGAGTGACTTTGTTCTCTGGGTAAAAACATTCATAAGTGGACAGTCCCATTTTGATGATATCATATTCAGGATGCTGTGGCTGCTTCCACGTATTCTGCTGTGCAGAGAAGCTGACTTCTTACGCCATACAGCGTCAAAGCCGTCGGTGTGTGCATCAGCGAACATTCCTGATGCACTACAGAATCGCGGAAGCCGCAACAGTGCCCTGAATGTGTTATTATATTGGATCCGCAGAGCATTGTAAGCCTTTTGGGTATAGTTGAACCACAGAGCCCCCGTGTACAGTGATGTGCAATACGCTTTAAAAAGCGTCACCTTCACGGCACTCGTACATCGGGAAAATCTGCGGGCCAACATGTTCCCACGGACTGACAATGCTCTACGTTCCCGCTCCATATCTACATCATCTTTAAGGTCATCAGTTACCCAGTGTCCTAGATATTTAAACTGGTGTACCCTGTTAAGAGGCACACCGTTAAGAGGGACGGAGAGAATAGGAGGAGTTCTGGGACCGGACCTAAAGACCATGTACTCTGACTTTTTAGCATTATACAACAGACCATGTGATGCGACATATGACTCACATACCGATAGTAATTTACGGAGAGCCCCTACAGAGGGGGCCAGCAACACCATGTCGTCTGCATAGCTGATGTTGTTTGTGCAAACACCATCAACATAGCAGCCGACATGTGTGCTACTGAGCCTCCCAACCAATTCATTCACATACAGGTTGAAGAGGAGAGGTGAACTCAACCCCCCTTGTCTGACCCCGCACTCCAACCTGCTTGCGTCCGAAAGTTCTCCGGCCCACCTGATGCGATTTTCCTGGTTAAGATACCAGTATTTAAGTAGCGATGCTAACTCTGGTGGTATACCTGTGTCAGCAAGCTTTTGCCATAGGATGTCATATGAGACCAGGTCAAAGGCCTTTGACAGGTCCAGGAAACAGGCGTAGACTGGTGTTTGTCTGTCTGTATAGTACTTGACAGTATGCTTTAAACTCAGTATTGCTGTTTCTGTTGACAGTCCAGACCGAAAACCGAACTGGGCGTCATGAAGCTGTATGTGACTGTTAAAATGCGAGTTAAACACACTGTCAAGCACCTTAGCGACGATGGTTGCCAAAGAGATGGGTCTGTAATTTGACTTGTCCGCCAGGTCTCCTGTCCTGTTCTTGGCTATAGGAACCACCACAGTCCGCATTAATTCAGGAGGAAGGTAGCAGTGACTTAGACATAAGTTAAACAGTAACGCGAGCACACGAGGTAAATGAATGCCGGCGTGTCTGAGATGTTCGACGCTGAGCCCATCATGGCCTGGTGATTTACCTCCAGTCATATTCTTAATTGCGGCTTTAATATCTTTGGCAAGAAAAGTAGTTGTTAGTTTTATTTGGGTTTTAACGTCGAACTTTCTCGACGGGGGGCCAAGGGGAGATTTAACAGTAAATTGATCTTTGAATAAGTTGGCAATATCTACAGGGTTACTCACTCCATCGACGCTTACAGGAACGCTTTGCTTAGGATTTAGGTTATTTGTGTGTTTCCAGAATTTAATGAAATCTGTGTTTGAATGGTGTTTTGCTAAAATGTCCATTTTAATTTGGTCTTGATGGTTTTGACACCATTTTAGTTTGCCTTTATAAATTTTACGTGACTGTTTCATTTCTTCATAAAGTTGACCACTAGATGGTTTACCGTTAGAAACCCACAACGTAAACTTTGATCTAGCATTCCTGTAAGCCTCACTGACATGCTTGTTCCAACCCGCTACCACCCTCCCACGCCTACCTAACTTAGGATTACACGTTGACTTTGCCGCATCACTTAATATATTTACTAATTTACAATAAAAGTTATTTATAATATTTCTATGTTCATGGTCACTACAATGATTATTACAACAAAGCTGCATTTCTGAGGGAAAATCTAAGTACTTTAACTTTGAATTACATATTCTTTCATATAACTGAGACTGCTGAATGTTCCTATCGCCCCAGCTTACTTTATTGCGAGGAGGACATTTAATTTCAATTCTGTTTGAGGCAACATTAAGGTCACATTCAACAACAAGAGGAAAGTGGTCAGACCAGTACACGTCATGGTTTACAAAAATACCTGTAATACACTGGGCGGCTGACTGCGTCACAACGCAATGGTCTAGCCATCTCCTGCTGGCGTGTGCCTCACTAATATAAGTGAAAGTACCAGATACACTTAGGCGATCCATGTCTGCACAGACCCACTTCTCTTCTCTTGCAAAGTCTAATAATTCGTTGCAGAATCGTTCACCAGGGTGTGCATTAAAGTCGCCCAGGACAAAAACTGACTCAATGTTGCTTTCCTGTACAATAGCACTTATTGCACCTAAACAGTCTGTAAATTCTACTAAATTATCACTGCAGTCGACGGGCATATATACACTGAACACTAGTAGGGGCCTATTATTAGTAACTACACGTATGGCTGCTATGCGTGGATTGACGCACGGTATGACAGACACATTCTGAAACGCTGACTTCCGCCACAGGAGCGCCACTCCTCCGAACGGTCTTCCTCTTATTATACCAGCTGTGGTATCTACAGCAGACGTGCCGGTGCTGCCGAAGTCCTTGTGAATTGTATTCAGGAATGATATCTCACATGGCAGTAGCCATGTTTCTTGTAATGCAATGACGTCAGCAACATTACACAGTTATGCCTTATTCTTGCAGCTATAAAAGGACTAGTACTAGGTATACTAGGTACTGCACGTAGACATAAAAATAGATTTTGATATTAGGGAAAACCTTTGCCCAGCAGTGGGACAGTACCACTGGGCAAACTTTAACAAAAATATAACTTTTTCAACTCTTTACAACCAATCTACGAAACACGATAAAATCTTACCTCATGTTTGAAAAGATGTTACTTCACCACTATTTTAATTAGTAATTATCTTCACCATATTATACGAAACACTTCCTATTGTTCGTCACCGCACCTAATAATAATAAATTAAACTTTATACCATAGTTGTGACGCCTGTAGTAAATTATCTTTACAGTTATCTCAAGCACTTATGCCAAAGGCGGCTTCGGTTCGTGATGTCGCACTGATTGTACTACTAATTGAACCGTTAGTAATCAAAGGATGATAATGTAAATTGAGAAAATACTATTTAACTTAAAGTTAAGCTTTAGACTGTTTATACGCCATATTTTTGTTTTAAAACTGAATTGAAATCGGCCGCCAATTCAAAATGGTGGGTGTTCTGTTTTTGAAATGTTGTTTACTTTTTTCCTGAGCTGGCCATCTTTATGGGTATACATACTTTTTTGCTTTTATCTTTAACTTTTTCTTTATTTAAATGAAATGGGATTTAAAATTTACAAGAACATTATATTTAAAAATAAATTTTCATCCATTTATTTTTAATATTTTTTTTTTCAACAGCCGTAACATTTATGCGAATACATTTCAAAAGTGATTGATTTGAAAGGGATTGCTGCGATCATCTCGCTAACCTTTTTAAATATATTGGGTCGTCCTTCATTTTAACCAGATGCGACCAACTACCGGCCCCAAAATTAAGGGTTCGTACCCTTCAAACGTCAGCAATATTATATATGTGATGTTTACAGAAACTAAATAAGCTTTATTAAATAAAACGAAAATATATTTAAGTAATAAACCACAAATAAATTTGTTCAAAATAGTTGAAGATACGTAAGAGGCTTATACAAGTAGTTACAGCAAAAACATAAAGCTGTTTGACAACAAAAAAATATAGTCATAGAAAAGCAAATACAGTACAACAACTTATTTTTCTTACATATTTTGTTCCATAATATATATCCATAAGTAAATCTTAAATATTAATAGAAAACAAAATATATTTAATATGTCCAGTGTATGTAGTACAATTTCTAAGCTAAGGTGTATTCAATAAAAAAATCCATACGTCAACAGTTCCAAAATTCTCCATTTAAATCACTTCAAACGAAAAGCATTTCTCAAGCAAACCCAATCTTCAAAACAAGGAAGTAATCACACAATTACAATGTTAAAAGCCACAGTCTAAAAAAGGTAGTAAGACAACGCTACCGTGCCACATGCCAGTAAATTAACTGGAGTTGTGCGCTTGACCTGTGGGTCAGATGCCTACAAACGTACCGCCTAAGTAATGCTCGAGTCACATGCCTACGTAATGGGTAGGCAGACAAGTTGGGTACATACCTATTTGGCTTCATTTTTGTGGGGCTATTGATGTTTAAATGATTGATTGTGGTTTTGCAGATTAATGATTGTTTAAGTATAGTTGGATAAGTGTTATTTTATTGTATTATTTTTTCTATAAAACGAAAGAAAAAGGAAATGATCAGTTTTGAGCCTGTGACGGTACAGTATGTGTAAATAAAGATATTTAAAAGTAAATAATATTACATTCTGAAATTCAGCAAAAATTCTAATCTACGTGTATTATGTAAATAACTATTATTATTCAATAGATGTCCTAGAAACTTGCAAAGTTAAGTTTCTAGGAGCTAAATTAAGAATTCTTAGGAGAGGAGCTTGATCATAATTCAACCGTTTGTATTAACTGTAGACCAACCCATTTACTATTCAAATATTTAAGGTACCTAGTTCTAGGGAAATTCAGTAGAACTATTCAGATACTTAAACGACTTAAAAAATGAAGGAGGTTTTCAGTTTAACTTCATGTATGTGTGTTTGTCCGCGATTATCTCGCGTGTGGGTGAACCGATTTTGATGCGGTTTTCTGATATTTTTTTTCATCGCGGTTTCATATTGCATCTCGTTCTTGCATTTAAGCAAAACTTTTTACACTATTTCAAGGAAAGCTTAAAACTTTTCATAGTAAAGTCACTTAGACAAAGCTACGGTCGGTGATAAAAGTTTACCGTAAAATTGTAACGACCACTTTGTGCGAACCTGGGTCAGAGTCTCGTGTAGTGGAGGACATGTTTATGGGGTCACTAAATAAAATAACATATAAAAAATAAGAAACTAAATAATTTAGACGCAGCATCGAATCTTTGATAGATCTCGTGGGAAAAGTTAATAGATATTAATTTTTAAACTATTAATTGCATGTTTATAGTAGTATTATTCACGGGAATAAGCGCGTACATGCATAAATACCTTTTTTGGGCTTTACATTTCGACCGGGTTACACCGGCCGTGGTAGCAAGTAGACTTGAGTCTAGTTGCGACTAAGTTTGTATATATAGATTACACTAAGGTAAAAGATATAATGATAAAAACTTTCGTTGCCTACTATTGGCTACTATGACGAACCAAATATTGTAAATAAAGACAGAATTTAACTTAACATAAAAATTATCACTTCAAGCACTAATAACAATTAATTTTTGACATACCACTAGAAAGCCATCTATATTCGTTTTCATAACTGTATACCATTTTGAGCTAATAAAGTATAAAAGTGAGCAGAAAGTTTGCTCGCCAGTGTATTACCGAGTTCCTTCACCTATCCAGTTCCGTAAAAGCAATAGAGTGGACATTTTTATACGTACCATGTGATTTATAACTCGTTTTTAGGATTCCTTTAAGTAGAATCAAAATTAAATGAATTTATAATAAAATGTTGGTATTAGAATTTAACTTGTACAAAGTAATCAAAAATGTTTAAGTTAGAAATTATTTTGATGCGATTTTTTTTTCATTTAATACTTCATAGACATGACAAACATACGTCACAAAAAATATTAATGAAATATGTTTAATCCAGTTTCCTAAATAAATTCAATTTATTGATTTTTTTCATTAAACACACAAATAAACACGTTTTCTTAGAAAAAAAAATCTGAGACAAGTAATTTCAAATCCTATTAACTCTTCAACTCCTGCGACTTTCTATAAGCTCCTAAACCAGAACTATTCCTACTGAGTAAGCGAGACGCAGCTATGCTGTGTAGAGCGCCGTCTCGCTTCCACGATCGCAACAATCCTTTAACAGGAACTGAAAACTATTAAGTGGTAACTCCTTAACCGATTGTCGTAAAAGTTTCTCTTATTACTACGGTGATAATTCCGACTTTACATTGAAACCTCCACCGGAAATTAATCTTCACAGCACCCACATAACCCTCTGATTTTGGTATGAAAAACATTACTTCAGTCAAAGATTCCATTCAATTTCCATATTAGTCGAGACATGGAAAAATCCATATAATTGGTGTATTAATAAAGTGTTGCTAAATAATCACATCCCAAGTCTTTTCGTATTTTTATGAGCATATAACATCGAATTTGTCACACCTTCCAATCAAATTGCCATTTAAGGCTGTTAATCATGTTTTTCGATCTTTTACAAATAATTATAAAAAGTTATAATAAACTTTTCAGAAATCTAAGATTTTCACTGGTGGGAAGAAAAATGTTGTTTCACATTGGCTTTACAGTATACGTTAATTTTTATCTTCCTTTCTTAAAATATCTATATTGTTGTCTACTTATTCACAACGTCTCGTCTAGGCAATAAGCTAGGTTCTTGACAAACAAGGCAATAACATGAATGTATTTTTACATGATTTATAGAATTGTTTATTTTATTAGAGACTCACATTGTATCTATAAATTCTGCTACTCTTGTTACATACAAGACCATACTATCTTGAAATTATATTTATCTATTGATCTAAATATTAAGTACAGACATGTGAAAATTCGAACCCATATATTTATACAAGCGTACGTGTTACGCATCTTCGCAAGAAATATAGTATGTACTCAAGTCATAACTTATTGAAGCTTAGACCCTATTAAATTAATAGTATAGTTACATAATTATAAATCTCAAAGGACTGTACCCGTACCATGTTCTCCTAAAGCAGTACTTGTTGTGGAAGCGAGACAGCGCACTACACTGCGCATAGCGCTGTCCCGCTTACTCATCCGCAACAGTCCAGTAAATTCTCATAGTACGGGTACTGGTAACTCGTATGAATCGTTTACTGTTAAGCTTCAGTAGTTATTGATTTATGGAATGTTTCTAAGTATATGTTTAGTGTATACTGCATGCCTGACAAGGTGTCTGAATAGTTATTAATTGATTTTGAAAACTTAAGGGTACGATTTACCGGAGAGGGTAACACAAAGGAGCAATTTATAGATGCAGGGCCAAGTATATTTATGCTGCTGTTTATTATAACTGTAAACGATGAAATGACCTGAATTAAAAACTGATCTTAAGATGAAAGAAAATATTGCCAGTCAAAGATTAATTATATGAATTTGAAAAATAACGGAAAAAATGAACAAAACAATTTTTGAAGGCACAACCATTTTACATGTAAATTAAGACTGCAAACTACTTGTGTACCAAATTTTATCATATAAAAAAATAAAAAAAAAACATGTAAAATTAAAAAAACAAATCAAATAAAAAACATGCATATATCTCTTTCATGGAAAGTTTTTTTTTACAAACTTTTAAAAACCTCTTCATTTATACCTATAATATTAAAATACATAGGAAATAAACCTATACTTTGTCAACTTCCCAAGGAAGCTGACTAGCGCAATAATAAAATAAGTATTATTTAGTATTAACTACATAGGAACCTGTCAATTAGTGCTATAATCATTTCCTGCAGAAGAAAGCAAATGAAACCATTATCGCGGTGGGAAACACTTTCTCTGAGAACCATGCTTTTATTATTTGTTTATACTTTGTATATAATAACAATAATAGCTGCAATTAATGTTGTTTTGTAAACTATCTGTTTAAATGTAATGGAGTTTTTAAGTATATGTAATTAGGTATGCAGTTTTGTTATGTTGTTGCTAATAGTAATAATTATTTTTTTAAGCAATTGTTTTTTGTCTATTTACATAAGCATTATAACATAACATATCATCACGCCTGTATCCCCGAAGGGTTAGGCAGAGGTGTACTAATGTACACCCACAGTTCGCCGATATGTTTAGGTCCCATGTAATAGGGGGCGAGCCTATTGCCACTAACCGGGCACAAATCCAAACTCCGACCTGCTACTGAGAATTTCATAGAAAAACCCAATGACACCTTGGTCGACTCGGGAATCGAACCCAAGACCTCTAGCGTAGCAGTCGCGCTTAGCACCACTAGGCCAACGAGGCAGTCACATATAAGCATTATATAAGTATAAAGTCATGACTCAATAAAAGACTATGGGAATAGATCTAAAAATAGCAAATTAGTATCATACTTACTGATTATAATTATTCAGATAAAAAAAAAACGTATTGTGAGTAGTACGACTTAAACAAATTCATTTAGCTAACAAAAAATATTTTAATGATATTCTTAAATAAAAACTTTTTAACAAAAAAATAAACCGCCGAAAAAACTGAAAAGCAAAAATAAGAAACCTTTTTTTATTTAATCTTAATAACTAAGTTCTTAAACGAATGTGAGTATACCTAAGTGATTTCGAGTCGGCGCCAAAAAAATATACGCGTCGAATTGAGAACCTCCTCTGTTTTCGTCGGTTAAAAAAGGTGAATATATCTTAAAAACACTTAACCATCTTAATCCACCACAATTACGAAGATAATATTTCTGTTACCACAGCCTTAACGTCTATCTGTCTACATTTTAAACTAAGGTAAAGCCTTAAAGGAAGGCTTTCATGAAATTTGAAGTTTGAATGGAAACCCAATCATTGAGACCGGATCGGGATTACTTCAGAAACAATAGACGCTAGCTAAGGAACTGTTAGTTTATTTTAACGCTATTATTTTGTGGGATGAGCAGAAAAGCTAAATAAAGAAATTGTTTTTAAGAACGTATAATTTATAAACTTAAATGCTTGATGTAGCATAATTATACAAGCCAATAATAAATGTTATCGCTAAGTGTGTTATTATTGTTTATTTATGCACGTAATGTTAGTATTTAAAGATCTTTGAAATTCTCTCTACAATAGTCTTTTACAAACCAAATTATTCTATAATTACTTAAGTAGTAATAATAATTATAATCCAGTCTATAAACGTCACACTGCTGGGCACAGGCCTCTTCCCATATAGTGAAGGCCTTAGCATTGATCACGAAACGAATATATAACCATTACGAAAATGGTGATACTGGACATATCAGCCCGCATGTTATATTTTCTGATCAAACGAAAATGATCAAACATAGTGTGTACACATCTATGTCTGATTACAATTAATCTAAACAAAACAATTTCATAATCTATAGGTACATTAAACACAAGCTTACGTTTCCTCATAAAACAAACTGTCAACACTAATGAAGGTTCAATATAAATCCGTATAACAAGTAATTTACTGTAAGGTCAGCATAACCATGAGTCACCCCGTGAGAAGGGGCCCGATGCCGCTGTTTTAAGTCAGTGAGTGGCGGGTTAGCAATCGTTCCAGTGTACTTGTTATTGTGCCTAATTTTCGTATTCAGATAATTTCAGTTTAATGATAAATGTACACCTACTTGCCACTGTTGTCATTGTAGGATTGCAAGTGACTGTTCTTATCCAGTCTTATGGAATCCAAGTTTCCTCACAATGTTTTCCTTTACCGTTTGTCAGAAGTGTATTTGAATAATTAAGAAAGTACATATAACTTTGAAAAAGCCACATTGGCACTTGCCTGGGTTCGAACTTGCAACCTTGTGCATACAAATCCGTTCATTGAATCGCTAGGCCACCACGACATCGTTCTTTATTAAATACGAAAATTTGGCACAATATTGTTTTTGTACCAGTATACTTGTGTACACTGGAAGGTTTATTAATCCGCCACTCACTGACTTAGAATAGCGGTATCGGGACCAAGGTATCTATAAGATAATCTCATTAGGTAAACCTACGCTACGTCCTACACGCCTTGCGAAATGTGTGATGAGGGTGAGCTGTCAGATTGGTGACCTGTAGGGTTAGCAAAAAAAAATGTTTTTTTTTTTTATAGGACCTGAGACCAAAATATTCTACATCAGTAAACATAATTAAAACCAATGGTAAAAATAATTATATCGATATTTCAGTCTGGTTTACTATGTTGTTTGATTTATTTAACGTATACGTCGTAACTTTCCCATTTCGGGGTAAAAGGGTCCCTTACCTCTTTGGACAGGGATGACCAGGTTGCATACAAAAAGTATTGGCAACAAACAGTTACCAATAGAAACCTGCTTATTTACAGACTAGAATATTTCAAATTATTAAAATGTTTTCATCCCTAAAGAAGAGACTTTTACAGATGTTTACTTTCAACTTTCAAGTAATATTATTTTCTGTTCTATTGTTATGATATTATAGGTACCGTACCTTCGTTTGGAAACTGCCATGGCCATATATCATATGGATATTATAAGTACATAGAAACAAACCAAACATTCCCACGGCTCATTACAATAATAAATTTAGGAAGGCATTTCTATTCCAACATTATATCATTTATTTATCGAGTGACATTCAATATTTGACGGTATTTACATAAGCCGTCGTAAAATATTAAATTACATCGTTACGCGACTCCATAGGTTTTATGTTAAGACATAATGTGTTTGTTATTTTTATGATGTTGCGTATTTGTCACAATTTGGTTATTAAAACGCTTTTGATGGTTAATAAAAATAAGGAGTATCGGAAACTGTTTTGGCGAATGGATGGAGGAATATTTTTTTCGTGAGAACTATTTTGGTTCGCAGTGACAAATGGCTAAGTTTTGTTTGGCAAACATGTGATACTATATTTTCAGCATGTAATTATAGTTACAAATAATAATAATAATCCAACCTATAATCGTCCCACTGCTGGGCACAGGCCTCTTCCCATATAGAGAAGGCACGAGCATTGATCACCACGCTTGCTCTCTGCGGATTGGCGATTTCAGATCCCAAATTTTGGAATCCAGGTTTCCTCACGATGTTTTTCCTTCTCCGTTACAAATAGATTATTTAAATATTATAGCTCTTCGACTGACAACAGTTACGCAATATGTCCGACCGGAATCCGATCTAGACCCGTAAAAATATGGTCTATGGTAATTTACGCACTAGATCCGATCTCCATCATTTGATTTCTTTAGACCAATATTTTCACGTTCCAGTTTGGATCAGACATAGTGCGAAACCGCTCTTAATAGTTTATCCTAAGTACCTGACAATATATTTTCTATTGCTTTACTTTTCTAAATGCCTGACTTCTTATTTTATTTTTTCTCACTTTGAGGTCTAAAGTGACTTAAAAAGACATTGTTTTTATTAATTTATTCTAACCACTGAAATTTAATCAACCTCAACCTTTAAAGGATTTAATATGAAATCCCAGTTAAATCAAATGATGCGATGTTTAATGTCAGAATAACAGTCAAAAACACGTTAAGTCATATCTAAACTCGACGTACTTACCTCTCGTTACAGCGACTAGTTAGATTGAAGACAGCAATAAAGCACTAATTGATACCGTTGACAGGTTTCCAGACCCTCACTCAGCAGACAGACATGCAAAAGTACCACTTGACACTAGCACGCGTGGGTTGGTACTTTAGTATCTTTTGTAACTAGGCAAAGAGGATTTTATTGTGGGGCTATAATTGTTAAGACAGTTTACAGACGTTTTAATGCTAATTATGTCTGTCGTGGACAATACTAGTCGAAATTAACGAGCTTCTAAAAGCTAGTACGTTGAGTGTTTTATGTAAAAGTATATTTTTTAAATAGTTATTAAAATTAATTACAACTAATTGAGGTAAGCAGGAAAGGCCATACATAGTACCCATACATAAATATTATAATTATTACCTTCATTTATATTAATAATAGTTTTTCTAATTCATATTAATAAACACCCAAAAACCGTAACGAAATCCTCTAAAACCGTTAATCAAAGAGCAATGGAGCTTCTGTATTTATACTACTCTATGTCGTTACAAGAAAATACATACTTATTACCTTCAATCAATCCTAACAATTTGCATTAAAAACAGCTTAAGTAATTCCTATCCGGGAGATTTCCTTGTTATTGATAAAGGTAGTTCTGCTATTACTTAGAGAAATATACTTCGCTATTCATCGCCCACAGGTGAAACGATACCCTGGTATCGATACTGTTATTGGTATCGTATTAAGTATCGATTGAATACTTTGCTGAGCGATAGTGGATATAATACTTAAATATATGATTAGGCGCATTTAAAACAAACAAGTTATGTGAAGAACTTTGCTTTTTAGGTACTTCCAGTAATGAGTTTCCACTATTATGCTTACCAGTTTCCGCCACTGGCATATAATTATTAAAGCACACCAACAAATTATGCAATTTGATGCTTCGAGTTCTACTGTTACTTACCAAATACCGATACGAATACGTATAACCGAAACCTACTCAGGACACAGTACTTCTGTATTCGTTTCAAAAGTATTTATACTAAAAATATGATATCGCATATTTACTAGTATTTACTTGTAGCTTTCCATCACTAGTGGTAAGCGGATTTAAAAGGTTTATAGTATCGAAGATATATAGAAGCGGCGTCTTATTAGAGCAGCACCTGTATTGAATTTAAAATTAGATTCCTATATTTGATCGGATTACCTAGGTATTATGTATTACCTAAAAATAGTAAGTACCATTTGATTTATAAGTTTTGAATACTGATAGGTATGTGCTATTTTTTAAATTCTTTCTTTAAAAGGAGGAAATTGAAGTACTTTCTTTTTTTTTGTTATATTGCGATTATTTGCGATCGATTGTCTACATTAGTAAGCAGACAATGTCAAACTATAGAACAACTAAAATAAACTTAAAACAGAAACAGTAATTCTAAATCGTCGGCTATATTTATTCTGAATTATATTGCCTAAGTTTTTAGCTTTCAAAGCTCAATTTACGTAGATCAACTATTTGTTCAGCCAATCCTATCTACATGGTAAATACAAAGTTTTGAATGTTAGATATCAGATGATTGTTTCTCGACAAATATGATTGTTTAGTCGATATTAATTATATATAAGCTACGTATTGTTTAATAGCTGAGCCAGATACAACGAAGATAAACATTGTTTCTGTTTTTTAGTTTTCTTTACTAAAACATTTTACTTTTAGAATAATTATATTTTTTTAATATTGTAAAGCTAGTCAATTGTATTTGTTTCATTACAATTAGAGTAGAAGAAAAAAAAAAAAAATTTTTCTTTATATTTTTAAAGTTTTACAGCAATTGCCATAATAGACATGACTTATTAATATTTTTATGTATTTCTACTCTATAATAAAAATAAACTCTTAAATTAACGAAAGTTATTCTTACCCATTAATGCTATTACAATAAATACCTACTGACTTCCAATGATCATAAAAGTTATAATACTCTAACGACTTCCCAAACCCATGTGGGTTCTCTATTACTGCGCTTTTATTGATTAGATATGACGTGATAGAATCAAATAGTAAAAATAAGTATTTAAATCCACTGATAGTTAGATCTACAAAACATAACATAATCCGAAGAGGTAGGCAGAGGTGTACTAATGTACACCCACAGTTCGCCGATATGTTTAGGTCCCATGTAATAGGGGACGAGCCTATTGCCACTAACCGGGCACAAATCCAAACTCCGACCTGCTACTGAGAATTTCATAGAAAAACCCAATAACACCTTGGTCGACTTGGGAATCGAACCCAAGACCTCTAGCGTAGCCGTCGCGCTTTGCACCACTAGGCCAACGAGGCAGTTCTGAGAGCTTGAAAATATCCTAATGAAAAAATTGGCTTTATCCTTGGTGGAAGTTTATCTCACGACATTCACTGCAACAGGGTCACTAACCAATACAGCACCAGGCCAGTCACCAGATACATTTCCAATCAACGACCACTCATACCTTATACGTCAATATAACAGTCTTCCAATCCATCGTATAAATCAGTTGGGTACAATACCCAATATCTAGTTATCATTACGCCGATCACGCTGGAAGCTTTCCCACGAAATGGATACGGAGTGATTTGTTCTCTGTGAATGTAGGGTGAGGCTTGTTAACGTGGTAATGTTTGTGCGAGGTTCATAGTTCTATTCTCTGGTAAGGTAAAGTTAATTACACGATTAAAAAAAATCATGACATTTTTATATGACTTTAAAAGGAAATTCTTAACTGTTCTGTTTGCGTTTGCAATTATAGACGAATTTCAAAAACTGTGTTTTGCTTTCATAAGTTTTGCTCGAAAACAATTCATCAAAATCATTTCAGCAGTTCATAATTTGGATAAGAAAACGCACATATTTTCTAATTTGAATAGTTCATACTTATACTAACTATCTTTGAAGCTTTAAGTATTTGATTCTTTGATATTTTAATTTGATAAGAATAGATCTAAAATAATTATTATTTACTGGGCACTAAGATGTATCATAACATTAAAGTTAATTACCCATCCATAGTGACTTTCCCTGTTCATTGCAATAACTCAATGTGGCCTACAAACACAATGATTGCTCACTACATGAGCCAGTACAAACTGATCAATTACGAACGTTAATTGTTTTCTTCAATTAACATTACAAGTCAATGATTCTGTACTTTCGTTAAGAAAGTGCGTTTTGCTCGTACATAATATTATACATTTCTTCTTATAATAATCAAAAGGGGAAAGCCTTTGTCCACCAGAGGAAAAGTACAGGCTTAATATTTGTAAAACAAACGAGAAAAAATGACTTCAAAATAAGTCTAATATGATTTTCTAATTGATCCCACTGTTAAAAGTGAACTAAACGGGAAGCAATAGCTTTCAAATACAAAAAGGATCATCAAAATGGGAACACCCAATCGAAAGTACCTCCTCCTTTTTTTGAAATCGGTTAAAAAACAACAACAATAAAAAAATAGTAAATAAAATTATTTTAGTCATATCTGAAATTATTAAATTCTCTAACAACTAGACAAACAAAAAATACAAAACATCAGAACATCACAAAAAAAACAATTGCATTAAAAAAAAAATTACAACAATTTGAAACACGTTTACGTAACCAATTCGTAACACCTACATACGAACAATTATAAATTGATCGTGATCACGCAATTGTAAACCGCATGGTTCTCGCAAAAATCTGTGTCAGGTTAAAATGTATGAAAGTTGTGCAATAATGTTCATTTCGGTTGTAACATTGACCTTGGATTGAACTTTGTACGTGTTACGTATGCGTTTGTTATTACCGGTTCAATTCGTAAGAATACGGAATAAGTGTGGGAAAAATATTTCATGTATTTTTTAAGTATATGAAATTGACACACGATTTAGTTTTCTTGTTACTGTGACACCGACCACCTAGATTCCTCGTACATGAAGATAATGTATAAACCTGTATTATATACTAACACTTTTATTTTAACTAGATTTTCATTTCATTCGATCACTTGAAAGAGAGAGTCAAAGAGGTACATCGATATGGTACTAGCGGTAGATTATTTGTCAGTCGGTTTGTCAGTCATTTGTTACCAGCCTGACCATTGGATACTGTGTTTAGAGTGTGAGGTCAGAAAGGCAGTCGTTCTACTTAAAAATATTTAGGTGAATCTGGTAAGACTGGTAGTCGACCCCCAACATAGTTGAGAAAAGGCTAGGCAGATGATGATGATGATGATGCTAGATTTTTTGTCACCAATCTAACAAATGTATCCGTCGAGGTCGTCCGCGGCGAAGGTGGTGTGATGATCTAGTCAGTTATGCGGGGCACACGTGGACAGAAATCGCCAAGAATAGAGAGGTTTGGATTAAGAAAGGCTCATAAAAAATCTAACAAACCTGTATTTCCCTTCCTACTGGTCAAAGGCCTTCTACCCTTTTTAATCATGTCCATTTTTCAAAGAGAGGTGACCAATATTGCCTTGTAACACGACAGTCTGAAATCCAACTTCATTTGCATCCATACATAACCAATGAGTTCAATTTCAGTTTGAACTATTGAAGTGAATATTCACATCTCAATGAATATTAATAACTGTGCTGATAAGGTCACACTACCGTTAAGGCTTTAGGTGTCAATAAGATAACGTAACCATTAGTCTGACGTAAATGTCGGCTTATGTCAAGCATCGCCGGGTAGCTTATACTATATCTTTAGTAAACACGGATTAAAATGATCGTAAAAGTGAAATGTTGCTTTTGGGTTAATTTCTTTAACTGTTTATACAAAATACTGGTGTGTACCGTTATTTTTGTTGCTTTTTAGTTTTTGTTGAGATAGGAATGTTTACATTTTGCAATTTTAAGTAACGTAGCACTTTGAGCTATAATTAGATTTTGACTTGATAGAAGCCTTTTGAAAACATAAATCCAATTAGATTCTTCTCTCGTTAGGATTTGGGAATATCGCAGTCCAAGCCAAATATAAAAAATAGAGTAGAAACAACCTACTTAGTTACATTAAAATAAGTCAACTCTGTATGTAAAATATGATTACTAAAAATATTAGAACAAAACCCGGCAAATGATCCAATTTGCATGATAGACAAATTTAGTGTCGTGTCTTGTTCTAAATTGGACTTAATCTCCCACGGCCTTCAATTGTTATCGTACTGATTTCTGTCCCAGACAAAAATACTTAAATACCTAAAATGTACAGTTTACAAAGAAAATGTTTTTCTGAGAAAAACTACGATAAATAAGAAAAAAGACAGAAAAATGTACGACTAGATCGTAAATGTATGAAAAATTCGTATTGCCTTGATATACTTTAGATATTCATTTTACTGAAAACTTAGCAAACTAAACAACAATGTAGCATGATAATAAAACACGAGCTTGATTCTACTACTTAAAACAAACCTAATATTGTCGCAGACAGCTGAGCTCTGCAACAAAGCTTATAAAACTTTATACACAGTTAGGGAAACTGTTAGAAAGAGCCACGTGGCTTAACAATATTGTTGATATTTCTTGATTTTATAAGCTTATCTTTTTATATAAGTTTCATAAGGAAAGTAGGAATCCTTTATACTAATACTATGTGCCATAATCTTGCGATTGTTGCCATAGTATAAGGTAGACGGCCCTGTAATTTTGATAAAGAAAACTGTCAATGTTGGGAACTAAAATTTAAACATTGACGGTATTTTTTTTCGACTTCAAAAGGAGAATTTTCTCCGTTTATTTATGTTTCTTTTATTTGTATTTACGTTATTATTATCTATTACTTTCATCGTCAAACTGCCTCGTTGGCCTATTGGTGCTTAGCGCGACTGCTACGTTAGAGGTCTTGGGTTCGATTCCCGAGTCGACCAAGGTGTTGTTGGGTTTTTCTATGAAATTCTCAGTAGCAGGTCGGAGTTTGGATTTGTGCCCGATTAGTGGCAATAGGCTCGCCCCCTATTACATGGGACCTAAACATATCGGCGAACTGTGGGTGCACATTGGTACACCTCTGCCTACCCCTTCGGGGATGACAGGCGTGATGACATGTATGTATGTACTTTCATCGTTATACCTCCAGAGTGGGACCCCAGTGTGTTTTAGAATTACATTATCATTCAACAGTAACCCAAGGGTCAAATGAAGACTTAAAGGACCAGAGCTTTGCCAGATGTAGGCAGGTTAATAACTTTGAAATAAAAACTACCTATCATGTTTTTTATCACCAACATTTTATTTTCCTAAACTATAAACACTTTACAGAGATCGTGATCCCCTGTGAACTAAGGTTTAAATGTCTAGAAAACTTTTCTTTTCAGATTTATCAGTAAAAGGTGCGAAACATAAAAGATACCCACACAATTATCTATTGGTGGCGATGTTGTCTCTGTGTATGCAAAAAAAACATTGTATTATTCCTCTGTAAAAATGGATGTCTGTTAATTGTGCATAAGTTAAATAAAAAAGTCATTTACGTACAAATAAATGTGGACAACATCACATTCTTTGCTATAAAGCTAAATTATCTAGCTAAAACAAAATCTGTTATGCTATAAAAGACACTAAAGGTGCTACTTCGAACACCCAGACCAGTGACAATGTAGAAATGTGCTTTTCCACATTGACCTGTCCGAGAATCGAACCTAGATAGTGACATCTTAAAACCCGGTGTGTACGCCACTCGACCACGGAGGTTGTCAAATGTATGTATGTATACATATATATCTTACTTTACCTAGCTAATAAAGCCTTATAACCTAGCCTATATTCCGCTGCTGTTAATTAAATTACGCACCTATTGTACAGCCAAAGGGATAAATAAGCCTTTCTATACACGCAAACTTAAACACTATTGCTAAAGCCATTAAGTTTAAATTTAGTTTGAATAATAATCGTAAATCTGGTATACGTTAGACCATATTTAGTAATGTTTATATACTTCATACTTATACATTCAATTAGTAGAGACCTAGATACTGTTCCCGTACCATGGTCTTTTAAAGCGGTACTGTGGAAGCGAGACGGCGCTATACACTGCGCATAGCGCTGTCTCTCTCACCCAAAAGCGACAGTCCTGTCTTAAGAGCTCATGGTAAGCGGGCTGGTCTATATTTTAAACGTTTAATGCACTCTTGCGCAAGTCAAGTACCAAATAAAGTTCTGCAACTCTATGTTTGTGGGGCTTTAAAGTGAAATAAAATATTGATGTGTCGTAATATTGTGTACTGTTATTTCTTATTTTATTGCTCTTAAAATTATATTGTATACAGAGATTGAAATGCAAGTGGTACAACTTAATTTATATGCAAATGGTTTGGCGGTATGTACAAATTTCGTAATGTTGCGATTCTAAGTTGACTATATGTATAGATACCTATATATTTTTTCATTAATGTCCTGCTAGATACAGACGGATACAAGCCTCTCTTTGTAAAGAGGGAGAAGCATTGATAACCACGTTTGATCGCGCGGATTAGAAATATTAACCTTCCATGTAGAGAAAAGCATGTAAGGAGGATATGTAAGAAGTAGTCTCTGCCTACCCCTACGGGAAAGAGGCGTGATTATATGATGTAGAGAAAAAACATCTTGTATTCCGGCCAGAAGTTTGCCCAAAAGAATTGCGAATTCAACGATACGATTGGTTTATCCCTAGTCTAAACTACCAAAATACTATCCTGAAACAATGTTCACCAACAAAAAGACAAGTTAAAATCGTGACAAATCAAATAGCCCACCTAAACCAAATATCATTGAGATCTTAAGCGACATTCTTGTCCATCATTTACATATTTCGGGCCTGAGTGACGGGACTGCATCACTCACGTCGAGGGCTCATGAATACGGCACCGGTAACGTTCGGAGTCCGAAACTGGGAGGGATTGTCCCCGAATGTTTCGGATTCTTATTGTTAGAAACTGGTAGTTCGATTCATATGGGTATATAGTATTAGCTGTACTTTATGACTTTGTGTGCCTGTTTTAGTAGTATATAATTTTCTCTCAAATAAGGAGGCTATATTGTGCGCTGTAACCTTAGTTATTTGTTAATTAAAAGCCACATAAAGATGAGAAAATCGTTAGTTCTAAAGATGTTGAAACAGACAAAAAGCTCTTCTGCAATATTACACTATAGTTTATAGATAGCATAGATGTCACACTATACAGGACTTTGGTTTTGTGTCAATACTCCTATATGAATGAAATATTTTGCACCTAAAAATAAACTTGTTTACATAAAAAATGACATACCTAAATATTTCAAATAATCTAGAGTTGACTAACTTTCTTTTCGCTCTTAATTAGAATGTTACATAAAGTTACATAATTAGAAAAACAGTTAATTGATTAGAAATCCTCGTTCTAAAACTTAACACAGTTTTATGTTCTTTTTGGTGTGACGTCATTTTAAACCGGTCTTTCGAAGTAAATTCTTACAGCTGATAAAGGCTCTGCTCAGGCTTAAATGAAATAGTCCTTATATATTAAAAGGATTATTTCATTTTATAGTTCTATAGAACTTATGTTCAAAAAACCAAGCGTAATGACTGATCAGAATATATGGAAGGCGTCCAAAATCTGGTTGTTAATTTTGCATCAAATCGTTCTTGATCAAATACACACGTGTCAAAGGCTTCAAAAAATGAATTAGACTGAACGTTACTTAAGGATATCTTATTGGTCAATGATTATGTCTAGCAGGATACAATCTAGAGCTTTTAAAAACAAGCTGTATTAATTTAAGTTTTTTTCATATTACAATCTATGCAACAGATGACAATCCTTAATGTAACGCGTATATAGGGATATAAAACCGTAATATATAATGTAAGGAATATGGTACACCATGAAGCTTTTGTAGACATTCAACGAGCTAGAGTCGTCATCGATAAATAGTTGCTTATAGACAGACATTACATTGTTTGGAAATCGTTTCATAGAGAATAGATTCTCTTTAGCTTTTATGTTCGTATCATAGTTCAGGTGGATTTCAAAGTGATTCAAAATGGTGACTTATAAGATTTTCTGTAAGAAACCTACTTCAAAAGATTGTGCTGTACATTTGTTACTTATAAATAGGAATTCTAGAAGTCATAAAGGTTGTGTGTAATAATACTAGTTTCAAAATTCAATGTCGAATTCACAGTGTTAAAGCGGTTACCTAAAACAAAGTTGTTTAGAAAGTAAACACCTAAGTCACCAACTATGTCACCAAGTCATGCTAATGTAACTTACCTATACACTGGTCCCCTTTTTCCTCACAGATTTAACGTAGAAAATGTTTTCCCACATTTTCAACTGCAGTCAAATCCTTCCATATCCAACATGACAGATCACTGAACACTTACACTCATAGTTACACTTAACACTAACTTAATTAAACTAACTTCAACCAAGAAACTTAACACGTTGGAACTCAAATGACAATGTTCATGGCACGACAACTTTCAAGTAACACTTGTACACTGTAACTCGTTATGGGATGGCAAGACTGTTAAACGCAGTATTTTCGATAGTTTTAATAAATATGTCAAAATAATTTGACGTGTGAAGTTATAAGGGGTCCCTATAAAGCGTTTGATGACCTCTAAAGTTGCTTTACAACTGAGTGTTGAATGCAAAGCGCACGGTTTCTCCTGCGCGCGCGCAGGTCGGTATGCGGGCTTGTCTGTGTGCGTTCGTGTCGGTACGCGACGACACGCACACATGTAAACGCAGGCTGCACGGTTTTTGTCGATGTCCACGGGGCAAGTAACCTTAGTAGAATAGCGTTGTAGCTCGAGAATTGATTAAGGTATTTTTATGGATTTTCTAAATATGGGTAATATTTGTGACAAGTTTTCTGCTGTTATGTAACTTTTTTGTAAGATTAAGCTTACATTTTTAATTATATGCGTATATATTACTGAAGCGGAAGATTTAAGTTTATTGGATAGGAATTAAAACTGCACTAAAAAAAAACTTAGTGCTTTTAGTTAATATTAAAGTAAAATATCAGGAATATTTTATTTATTATGTATCTACTCATTTTACTGGCATACATTTTTTTTTTCTTTTATGTCAAATAACACAATCGAATCACAGAACTATTCATTAAAAAAAACCTACAACAACGACGATAAAATTTCCAAGTTACAGCACTGCGGCACTACGCCAAAGTTTTTCTGAAAGCTGCTGGTCGATGTCCCGCTAGTGAGACTCGAGCTTCGATTTCCTTCTCTCTCGCACTACTTAAAAACCATACATTAGAGAGAGACAGACATACTTCTTATGACGCGCTATAAATTTGCAAAACTTGAAGCGGTCTTACTACGGTAATATTGATGGTAAGAATTACGGTCGTTTAGGTATAACCCGACCGATTTAAGAAGGTGATTTGGTAGAGTTATTTCTTTGATGGGAAATTACATTTTTAGTAGTCGGGTTGGCGATATTTCTGCCTGCTAGTTTACATGGATAGAAGGCTGATTGGTTTGGATATAAGTCTATTGAACAGTTTCGATCAGTTGAAGACGATTTTTTTAGATAATCTAATTATGAATGGTATGTAGATATCGGAGTAAATATTCTGTGTGGGTTGTATTTTGTCACGGTTATGTTACTAAACACTTGTATGATTTGAATTAATAGAAGCAATTAAAGTCATGTTATTTATGAAATGCTATTATACAGTGTCGCATATCAATCATAATCTTAATTATATGTAATTTAAATAAAAAATCAAAAAGTACAGTGGCTCATTTATCAGATTACTATACAGAAGAACCAAATCACAACCTTATCAACATAAAAAAAAAACACAAAAATCATAAACACTGGAAAATTGTCTCTTAAAAGTTACAATCACAAAAAGCTCAAACCTTAAACCTAATCACCACTAACTTGCAAACAAACCGACAGACAAACATAAAAACTTCTACCCATTCAGCCAAGCGCCATGTTTGAGGTCGTCCACTAACATAATAATAAGCATCAGCCAAAGAGCTGTAATTTGTAAACCGAACGATTTAAATAAAAACACTAGCTTACGTAACTTCATAAATATAACTGTTTATTTTAACAACGAGGTACATATTAGTGTTAATAATAATTTAATAGAATAATGAGGTGGATAGTTATATTTAAATTAAAGACAAAAAAATGTAGAGACGATCTCATAATGAAGCGAAAAATATATTACCAGTAATTTAATAGAGTGCCATCACGAAGAATGTCTAACAATATAAATATATGCATAGCATTATAACTATTCAAATGTGGAGTCTGAAAACGCAAATCCGCAAATAAGATGATCGATACTCGTTCCTTCTACTACTGGGTACAGGCCACTTCCCATATAGAGAATATGGGAAGTGGCCTGTACCCAGAAGTGCAACTTTTATAGGGCCGTTATGTGCACAATTTTTCATAAACTATGTAGGTACTATACTTACTGTGACTGGGTGACAATCATTTAAATCACATACAATTCACACTCAGGCTTGTATCAAAACAATTGAATTACACATGTTTGTCCCATGCGGGGATCGAGCCCGCAGCACTGCGCAGTGGCAGTTGGCGTTGGTGACCCCTATACAAACGCACCACTCACTCATACATGCTCCTAACTGAAAATATCTCATGTAATCACGTGGTTTTCTTTTTAGACAACAAATAATATCATCTGAAAAGTAAAGTTTCAAAATCTTTTAATAATTGAGTAATTGGATAGAGCAAAACGTATGCATGCCAGTCTTTTTTTCTCTAAGTATCAAAAAAGTTTCTATTTTGTATTATAGATTATGTGCTTCTATTATTAGTAATTCTCAAGTTTAAACAATACTATAACCAAATAACATCAGCCTGTTTCTATAAAGAGGGCAACGACCTCTCCTTATAATTATCAATAATAATTTGATACTTTTTGCACACTGCAGTTATCGGGTTAGCTTAAATCACTCGCCAGGGGCACTAGACGATAATACAGTATTTAATAGTGCTTAAGAATGGTAAATTAATATTTGCATGCGATGGTACTTTTCTTAAATCAGATTTATAAAAAGTACCATCCAAGTATGAGAGATGTTTGTACCTGTTTGAGACAAAAAGTACTGAATGATTTTTGGTAAAACTTTAGCCAAAGGAAAGCTAGCAATTAAGTAAGAACTACTAGTTCAATTGCTAGCTTTTCTTTGGCTAATGTTTTACATTCAGTATTTTTTGTCTTACCTCGATTAACGAATATACAACTAGTTTCAGATAGTAAAAAGATACTGAAACTTGGTTATAAAGCCTATATATGCCTGATACCTACGTATGTAGGCCAAAATACAAACGAATTAAAAAAAGAACATACGTTTCATGCATAAACTACACAAGGTAACCTGAAAAAAATTCCTATTACACATTTTTTATTTTATCATATTCACATATCATATCACTTGTGTATATCACAGTAACAACATAAAATGTAGAATACTATAATACGACGTATAGTCCAAATATTACAAAAGGGTAAAAGCACCAAAGCCTGTTACCACATGGCGACTATCCTAAGAGTTCGTTAGTTACAAAGTAGCACTCAAAAATACCTCGCCTCAATCATTCGTCCGCCATATTTTAACTCGGAAGACTTAATTAATGAGACAGACGCGCAGAAATTGTTCGCAATGCTCAGTTAACTGACTTCCCAGAAAGGGGGAGCCACCAGCCACCAGTAGTGAGTAGGCTACACAATTTATTCAGAAGTTTAATAAAATTATAAAAAGATACATAATATTTACTTTTAATTTGTAACGTGCTTTTGGAAGGGAACAATACGGTTGTGAGTCAAATTGTTGCATATTGACATTTATTTGCTACAAATATAGGTTTTGAAGCGCCTATTTGATATTTATTTTGGCAGTCGAACAGTAGTTTCAAAAAATTCAAACGTGCATGTAATTACGATAACTACATCAAATTCTATTCATTGAGACAATATTTAAAAATGTACATTTATTTAATTTAGAAACTTTAGTAACACACACTTCTGAAAACTAATATGTCTGCTTAAAATGGTAACAAAATTTAATTAAGGATTTAGAATTCTCAAACAACCTCTTAGAACCTCGTACTTAGATTTACCTGACACACAATAGCTATTATACTTTATCCATAATACTTATATACAGGTAATTTATCCTTCATTTGACAACCAACCGTTATTTCTTAATTAATATGACGTCACTACAATCTGATTGGAGTACAGTTTGCCAATAGGACGACACACGGGCGCAGTCAGGTGATCGGGTAGACAAACGGGATTACATTCCTGGAGAATGGCTTGACTCTTGCCACTCTTGGACAATGGGGTAACGTTGTTTTAACGTTATATGCCAACGGGATTACTTCGGTCTATCCTTTTTGATAATATTTTTAAGTGACCAGAAGAGAGGTGATAATATATTTTGATAAAAGGTTAACAAGGAGGAACTCCTTTTTTGCCTTTACTATTTTACTCTTTATGAAGCTATGACTTTGGTTAATAATACTTAACTTAAAGGTGTACGACGGAGATGTACAGAAGCGAGCAAAAAAATGTATTCCTCTCCAATTGTGTTATTAATTGCTACTCCAAATCTAGATTGATATTTAAAAACGATAAATGAAGAAATTATTAAAAAACATTTTTCTTTTTTAGTTTTAACTCAAAAACTCGTCAAATTTGTTTACTATTTTCGCTATGCGTAGAAATATTAATGCTCGTGACTGTATATGTGTTGAACAAGTACAGAGTTTTAAATATAGGAAAGAGTTTATCGGTCTTTTTCACCAAATATGAAAAGTCCCGCAAAAATTACTTCAAAAGATCGTAAATAGGAGATGTTGTTCAAAAACATTATTTTATACTTATTGCAAAAAAGATAAAATAAATGTCAGTGTCAAGGTTTATATTTTATGTTACTTTAGAGACGGAGGCTTTTAGTGGTAAAAGCTAAACCAAAATGGAGTTGACCTAAATGTTTATGAGGTCAAACTTGAATTTGAATGCCTTTAGCTTTTGAAGATGCGAATCTTCATATTATTAAACCTGTCTGCGAACTGTAAAAAACTAATATTTCACAAAATACTTTACCTACCATTATGTAAAGACTCTTCCAGATTCTCATACAGTTAAAAATAAAACGAAAATTTTATTCGAGTAGCCAGTTATCCGGATAGTTAGCTACTGGAAAGTGAAGAAAAGGGTCAAAAAATCTTTGTTTAAAAATGACAATCATACCCAACATTTTGTACATATGTATGTTATTACACGATATCAGAACAAACAAACCATTAACAAAAATATCAAACCAAAATTCGTCACAAAATAATTTTATAACCAGCCTCTTGATTTCGATGAATAATAATAAAATGCTGTGTGACATTCCTTACACGATGTCGTCCCTTTCGCACTCGGCCACGCACCAATGTTAGAGGGAGATGGATGTATTGTATGAAGGACTCTCTTATCGTTCATTCCTTGAATAACTTTCCCATAGATTGTGATGGTACAGGGGCGCAATTCCGCTATTTTACAGTCAGTGGGTGGCAGATTAATGAACGTTGCAGTTTGTACCTAATTTTCGTATTTAGATGATTTTAGTTTAATGACAAATGTACACCTACTTGCCACTGTTGTCATTGTAGGATTGCCAGTGACTGTTCATTGTACACGGGAACGTTCATTAAACTGTCACCCACTGACTTTAAAATAGCGGAATAAGGCCCCGGGACTGGGGGTTATGCATTCGGAATGCAAAAAGTGTGGCGCGTACGCAGCCTTGTCATAAGTTATAATTTGAATATTACATGTTAGTGATTTGTTGTGAGTACACTTGGATAGAATATGTATGAAATGTACACTGATTTCTATTTATGTGTTTGTTAATCAAGTTTTATTTACTATAAATTTATTGATGGTTTGGTTGGTTTATGGATTTAAGAATAATTTCTAACTTGCAATATCGAACTGCTGTGACGGCATAATTGTTTAATATCCTTACATGGTCTTGCACACTCAAATTGAGGCTAGCACCAAAGTAGCATCTTTTAAATTATAATTTTGTTTAAGTAAAGAAAAATATACGAGAGAAACCTGGATTTAAATTTGAATCCATAATCGCACATTGTTGTGTTGTGAACAAGCAAGCAAGTGTTGATCAAAACTCTTTTCTTTTCAATCCAAAAAGAGTCCTTGTCCTGCAACAATATACCTTTATTAAATTATACCTACAATAAAAAAATAGTTTAAAAATATTATAAATTCTCCGAGATTGGTCCCTTATTATGATTGAGACAAGTAGAATGTTGTCACATAAAGCCTACTATTTCGGCCGTCGGACATATTTCCCACAGACGTTTATAGCCCTTCTAAATATTTTATATCCGTGTATGTTTTGTTTATATTGTTTAACTAGCGGCCCGCCCCGGCTTTGCTCGGGTGCAACGCTGATAGCAAATATAACTACACAATCATAAAGTTCTGTAGGGCGAAGCACAGCCTTGGAGGCACTATTTGGTATAGGCACGACCCCCGGCCCCCGCGCGGCCCTCCGGCCGGGACCGCCGCAACCGCTATGTCCCTACATTTTAAATTTGTAATATCTTCGAAAATATTCATTTAAATTACATGCTGTAAAGGGCAATATTGACCTATATTGCATGCACAATTTATTAAAGGTACTTAATTGGATAAGGATTAATACTGTATTGCTTAAAATCGCTTTTTAATAAATAAGCGATAAAAATGGTTATTGTGGGTTATCCTCAAGAGATAGACATATGCCACCGCGGACTTTTTTGTGGATCTTTTTAAGGTGCACAATACTGTAGTACATTATTTTGATCTATCTCATAGGGTTCAGCCAGCGTTTGCAATGAAAGCGCAAAAATGGGTTCATTTACGACCTTACATTAGAAATCTCTAAGATTGTCCGTATTCCTCTACTATATTATGCATGTATTATACATATAAACCTTCCTCTTGAATCACTCTATCTATTAAAAAAAACCGCATCAAAATCCGTTGCGTAGTTTTAAAGATCTAAGCATACATAGGGACAGACAGCGGGAAGCGACTTTGTTTTATACTATGTAGTGATAGTGATAGCCAGTAAATATTACGTACTGGGTGTAATTTATCTATAATATGTATGCATTTAGAAACATTTTGACGACCTCCGTGGTCGAGTGGCGTACGCACCGGTTTCAAGGTGTCGCTAGCTCTGAGGTCCCGGGTTCGATCCCCGGACGGGTCAATGTAGGAACCATATTTTCTACATTGTCTCGGGTCTGGGTGTTTGTGGTGCCTTCGTTGTTTCTGAATTCCATAACACAAATGCAACTTACTTTGGGTTCAGAGCAATGTATGTGATGTTGTCCGCATTTATTTATTTATTCAAAATCAAAATCAAAATCAAAATATTTTTATTTCTCATAAACCAAAAAAAAAGGCGCTTAAGAAACGTTACGTTACAAACTACTGACTCTAGTTGCTCGGTTCCAAAGTGTCATTCCTATAGAGAAGAGCCGGCAAGAAACTCCATAGGTTACTCTTTTAAAAAAAAGGTTAACATCGATGTTATGATTACATTAATTTTAAAATATGCGACAACAACGTAAACAGCAGAATGTTTAGATTAATGTAAAGTAGGACATCCAGAATGGAAGAAAAAATAAAATCGAACATTCAACTCGATTTACATTGTCGTCACATTTACTAAGGACGAACATAATATAAGAAAAGAAAAATCTCACGAAATTAAAAAAAGAAAATAAAAATATACTTTACGTACAATCAATATGTAGTCCTAATCGAAACCCTAACAGAAATGTCAAGGCATGTCAAGAGCCTTCTGAGAATAGAGGCTATGGGGCAGCTAACTGTAGTAAATAAGGTAAAACAATATTATTAGCAGACCGCCAGGGAGGCCACATATGCAGATGATACTAATTCCACGCGTGCTTATCCTCTACGTAGTCCCTTACCGTATAATACGCCTTCTTTATTAGTTTTGACTTAATGCACGATTTGAACTTTTTATTAGGCAAACTTGTTATCTCTTTCGGTAACTTATTATAAAATCGAATAGAATTACCTAGGAAAGATTTAGTATTAGTTTTAGTTAATCTATATCTTGGGACTACTAGTTTATCTTTATTTCTGGTATTTATATTGTGGTGATCACTATTAATACTAAAACTCTGTAAATTTTTACGAATGTACATAATATTTTCTAATATATAGAGAGCTGGCAAAGTTAGAATATTGATCTCCTTAAATGTATTCCTTAGAGACTCGCGAGGGCTCATGCAGTAGATTGCACGAATTGCTCGTTTTTGCAAAATAAATATAGACTCCACATCCGCTGCAGAGCCCCACAGCAGAATGCCGTATGACATTATGCTGTGAAAATACGCGTAATAAACTAATTTAGCAGTGGGAACGTCTGTTAATTGCCTAATTTTCCGAACTGCAAATGCAGCCGAACTAAGCCTTTTAGATAAAGTTGTTATGTGAGCACCCCACTGTAACTTCGAGTCTATTGTAATACCAAGAAATACAGTATCGTTAATAAAATCGAGTTTTTCGCCGTCAAGCATGAGATTTAAATCTGAATGAGACCGCACATTCGGAAGAGAGAATTTGAGACATTTTGTTTTGGACGTGTTTAAAAGCAAGTTATTCGTTGAGAACCAATCCGATAACTTTCCAAGGTCACCATTTAAATAATTAAGATCTTTCATTTTCCTATCGATTTTGAAAATGAGTGAGGTATCATCAGCAAACAAAATAATGTCAGTTAAATCGTCCATCATGTAGGGGAGATCATTAATATATGCTAAAAATAGAAAGGGACCTAGAATTGAACCCTGAGGCACGCCCATTCTTATTAAGGAACCCGACGAAGTTACTCCGTTTACGCCTACTGTTTGCTGTCTAGTTGAAAGATATGACAATACAAGTTCTGAGGATTGTCCTCGTAATCCGTAATGTTTTAATTTAAGAATTAGAGTTTCATGATCAACGCAATCAAAAGCCTTGGAGAGATCACAAAAAATGCCAATGGCGTCCTGTGAACTCTCCCAAGCTTCTAAAATGTGAGACACTAACTTAGCCCCGGCGTCGGCGGTGTACCTGCCTCTAGTAAAGCCATATTGACGATGGTGAAAAATCTTATATTTACTAAAATGTGACATCATCTGGTCTAGTACCATTCTTTCAAATATTTTGCTCAAAGCAGGAAGTACTGAAACTGGTCTATAATTAGATGGTTCATTCTTGCAACCAGATTTAAAAATAGGAATAATTTTACTGTGCTTCATTAAATCAGGAAAGGTGCCACAGTCAACACAGTCATTAAATATCTTTGCAAGAATAGGGGCAATAGTGTCAATTATTGATTCAATTACTTTGACAGATATGCCCCATAAATCTTCTGTGGTCTTTACTTTAATACAGTTAAATGATTTCTTAACAATCGTAGGAGATACATGATTAAAATTAAAATTTGGAATACTCCTATCAACGAATTCTTTAAGTAAAGATTCTGCTTTTATGGAAGAAGAAGGAAGAGCTTTTGTTACTTCCACAGGTATATTCGAAAAGAAATCTTCAAACGCTTTAGCAACTTCTGTCTTATTTGAAATGATTTTATTATTTATTTTCAAAGACAGGTCAGTATCTCTCTGTTTACTATTACCAGTTTCAGAATTGATAATCTTCCATACTGTTTTTATTTTGTTATCTGATTTATCTATACGCCTACTAATAAGTTTAGACTTGGCCACTAAACAAACTTTTTTAAATATTTTAGAATAATTTCTTACATAATTTTGAAATTCAGGATTAATATTAAATGATTTTTTATCATAAAGACTATAAAGTACGTCCCTACTTACTCTAATACCTTTAGTAGCCCACTCATTGAATTTTAATTTAAAATTAATTTTAACCTCCTTTAAAGGACACATTTTCTTAAACGAATTCTGTATAATTAAAAACAACTGATTATAATCCTTATTTGGGACTCCAGAAAATGAGTATTTACTATACAGATTTGAAGTAATATTATTTTTAAATGAATTTAGAACATGATTAGTTAAGGGCCTGATAGTAATAACTTTAGTTAAAGGCAATTTACTTTTAGCTTTAATTGATACTAATTGACCCATATGGTCAGATCTTACACCAGGAATCACATTAAAGTTAAGAACCCCACCATTTGTAAATATATTGTCTATGCAAGTGAGAGAAGTTGGTGTTATTCTAGTTGGCTCATTAAAAATATAATTTAAATTAAATGACTTAAATAAGGACAACATTTTACATTTATCAACGGAATCTACTAAAATATTAATATTAAAGTCACCACAAATATATATTGATTTGTTGTTGCTACATAATTTACCTAGTATTTCTTCCATAATATTTAAAAAAGTCAATAAATGAGATGCGGGAGGTCTGTATACACAAAGAATAATAAGACTTTCTATCTCTGCACATGCTACCTCACATATGCGGTCAACAGACAAAGAGGTTATGTCTTGACGTTCCTTAAATTTAAGATAGTTTTTACATAAAATCAGAGACCCACCCCCCACAGCTGATAATCTGTTGAACACACTGGCTACTGCAAAATTGTTAACATGAAAATTCATCTTATCTGGTTTTAACCAAGTTTCACAAAAACAAAGAATATCAATTGAATATTTATCTACTAACAGTTCAGCATCTAGAATTTTGCCAGAAAAGCGATTTATATTCTGATGGTAAAGCAGAATGCTATCTGAATGCTTCTCTATTTATTTTTATTATTATTATATAAGTATGTTTATCAGTTGTCTGGTTGCCATAACACAAGCTCTGCTTAGCTTGGGATCAGACAACCGTGTGTAAGATGTCCCGGAATATTATTATATTTATGTGGTAAATAACGTCGGTTCTGTCGTAAAAATGTTTAAACTCTTGCTGATTTTAGGTGGTATGTTAATTGAAATTAAAAAGATTAATTTAATCTTGTGTTATCTTTAGTGTGTATGCCATTAACATAATTAAATCTGTGTTTATACTTGATGATCTCATGTAATATTTTTAATTTATACTTTTATTTAACCTGTTTAACCAACTTTGAAAAAGAAGGAAGCTTTTATTTTAATAGATATTTATACACCTTAGTAGTTTGTAATAATTTTATCTGCATTGCCATTTTAAAAATACCTTTATATCTATCTGCAAAAATTTAACAAACAAAAATACAAAGAAACATCTAAAGAACAATACAATGTTTTTGTCCGGGAATCAAACCCGTCACCGCATTCCCCACTGCCCCATTCACGTTATACATACTCAGGCATTACGATCGGCAATCGATAAACAAAAAACTCACTCGAAATAAATCAACGTTTATCGATAATCTGCAATCGATTGAATCGAAATTCGACTCGATAGCGAACGGTATCCACTGGCTTACAAGTAAGGCTGTATACAACTAACTTCATATATTTTGATAACTTTACATACATACACAGTACTCAAAAGGATTATTATTGAAAATTAGTTATTTTTATGTACGTCAGTGACCCATTAGTCTTTTGTGGGAATTCTTAGGGAAAATATTAAAGTTAAAAATAATCTTCTCGTATATAAGTACGTGTACAAAATAATTATAAATAATGTTGTATCACTATCAGCTAAAACAGTCGACTAATATAAGATCTAGATAAAAATATTATCATATCTACCCCTTGACTCTCCCAAAATTTTATTGTACCCAAACTTTATACATTTGTGAGTTCACAATACATACACATACTTATATATACACCTAAAAAGTTCATAATTAACATAGCCCTTATCACAAAGTACTTAGGTTGATATTCCATTGTTACGGCAGTATGGTAGAGTGTATGTAATGTTATCTGCGCATGCGCGCCGCGTTCATTAGCCGGCGCATGACGTCATGTCTCGCTCCCAATCGTTAACCTAATTAAAACATTCCCTTGCTTCGATTATCTGGCTTTCGATACATGTATTATGTATTTTTTATAATTTTAATATATTATATACTTTGCGCTTCATTTATATACCTCAGTAATAATAATTTAAAAAAATATATGTCTATTTTTATAAAAGGATGTGTAAGTTGTAAATTACGAAACAAACAATATTTTTAATGTTACAAGTCGTTAAATAAACTGTTTAATTACCATATTTAGATCAGATAATTGGAGCAATAAAATTAAATAATTAAATTCAAGTGTATCAAACCAGAAACAATCATATATATTTGCATTAACACAGAATAGGTTTTAAGGAATTAACTATGTAATCTTTTAAATTAAATATTTTTTATAGAAATTAAGAACATAACATATCATCACGCCTGTATCCCCGAAGGGGTAGGCAGAGTTGTACCAATGTACACGCACAGTTCGCCAATATGTTTAGGTCCCATGTAATAGTGGGCGAGCCTATTGCTACTAACCGGGCACAAATCCAAACTCCGACCTGCTACTGAGAATTTCATAGAAAAACCCAATATCATCTTGGTCGACTTGGGAATCGAACCCAAGACCTCTAGCGTAGCAGTCGCGCTTAGCGCCACTAGGCCAACGAGGCAGATATTAAGAAACACATAAAAAATACTCAACATTAAAAGTTACTTAACAATGTCTAAATAAATTCGCGCGTTGATGTCTTTTATATGGAGCGTTATAACGACAAATGCACAGAAAACAAAAGGCAATATTTCTACTAAAACCTTTACATAACTCTAGTTTACGACTAATGAATATTAAAATGTGACTAATAAAACTTAAATTAACACTCAATATGGCCAATTAAGTTTATTTTATATGTAAAATTAAACAAAACAAAGTATTTATTTAATGTTTCCTCCCACGTTTGCAGTTAATTGAGAGAATAGTATTTAACCGTGGGCGTGAAGGCTTCTATCATTTGTTCTGGTAAATCTAATCTGTAGGTACTACGTACCTTAGAGTATACATAAGAAACTAGAGTGAGCCTATCAGAGTTTGAACCGTAAGCACTAGTGTGAACTAGTTTTGCCGTGAATTATGAATGAAGATGGAGGTTGCCGTTTTAAAAAATCTATCTAAAACACTAATATTATCCTAACAATGTCAAAACCATCGATATTTTCGTATATAAGTTTCTCGTTGCGCGAAAATTAACTTAAATCAGTTAACGAATGTACTAGGTTCAGACTAAAAACTGCTCTCGCTTGGTACAAGGGGAAACTAGCGATAGTAGCAGTCTATGTATATAGTACGTCAATGGTACGTGCTTATGTTAATGCTAGGTTTCGCAACAAACTGTTGACATTTCAGTAATTAATGATACAAAAAAGTTAATGACGAAAGTTGTTATGATCAATGCGTTTTGATGTTTTTGGTATTATAGCCAAGTATAAGTCGTTTGTTAATGTTAATTTATGTTTAAGCTAAGTAAAACTCATGTTAATTGTAATAAAAAACGAAAATACGGTACTGTGTAAAAACAAAAAAAAAATACCTTTTTGTAAATTATTAAAATAATAGTTTTCCTGTTCTGAGAGATTCGGAAATATTAATGTAAGCTTTGTTATTTAATCCAATACCATCCAACATATTATATTAATACTAGAAATAAGGTAAACTACTATATAAAAATAAGTCAGATTTTTGCATTCGATGGAAAGGTCTCGGGCTCCGTGAGGTTCATAGCAAAGAAAATTCAGGAAAAATTTCAACAAAAGCGGGAAAAATCTTTTAATCGCCAAACGAAATGTTACATCCAACGAAGCCATCTGGTAGCGAAACGGAGTTCGCCGGGTTTGCTATTATGATATAAATAAATGTAACTTCGAAAATAATAATTAACAATACATAATTTAACTTCAAAAGAAACAAACCTAAGCATACATCCTTTTACCAAAAAAATACCTAACCACAGACAAGTCAACAAAATAACTCCCTTTTCTTTAGGCTTCGATGTGTCCTGTATAAGTGACAATTAGCGGGTCCTAAGCTAACACGCGACAGAACAAAAGGCTGTTAATATCAAGTGTCAACAGCCTTACGTGACACGTCATGTTTCCCGTAATAAGGCTCTATTCTTGATATGGTCAGATTGACGGCTCTATAATTTATAATGGGAACTCTGTAAGTGTGTCAAAAGGATTTATTTGGCCATTTAAGGCTTTTCTCATCTGAAATTGTTTAGGTATGGTTTCCTATAAGGTTTTGAATTGTATACTGTCAAGTGACCCTAACCACTATAACTTAAGTTTATCAGATTTTCAAGCATCGGTATTTAGCGTATACCTGTTTACAGACAAAATATCAATATGTGTAATTTAAATTATATTTAGATCAGTTACGCAAGTAGTTTAGAATTACTTTGCCAGCAAAAAAACTTACTTTAACAATATGTATGTATTGTCTTAATAGTTGTTTAACAGTTCAAACCATTTGAATAATCTCGACATCTTTCACTGTTTTCTTATATTTATTTCATTATTCTGACCCTATAATTTATGAACCACATCGATTAACGATAATGTTAAACATAAGAAACAACATGTACATTCAAAAAAATGTCTCTTGGGATTGACCCCACACCCTAGCACACATAAATCCGACCTAATAACCACTGAACCACAATGCATTACTTTTTATTGTACACATACATTGCTGGGATGTATAGCGTTGTATATTCTCAGGTGGGTACAAAAACTGCCTCGTTGGCCTAGTGGTTCCAAGCGCGACAAGCAAGTGCTACGCTGGAGGTTTTGGGTTCGATTCCCGAGTCGACTAAGTTGTTATTGGGTTTTTCTATGAAATTTTCAGTAGCAGGTCGGAGTTTGGATTTGTGCCCCCAGTTACATGGGACCTAAACATTTCGGCAAACTGTGGGTGTACATTGGTACACCTCTGCCTACCCCTTCGGTGATACAGGCGTGATGATATGTATGGGTACAAAAGTATTAATGGACACTTTCTAGAGAAAAATGTTGGTGTAGCCCAGTGAGCTTTTGTTTTATGCAATGCTTAGTTGCATAACTGGCCGGCTTGGTATAACAATGCAAGTTTAGAGACATACGGAGATTTAAGTTAGATATCTTTTAGCTGAACTAGATGTAGTTTAAATGGCATCCTTCTTTATGCAATGAAATTGTTTTCTGATTTCAGTATGTAATATTAAATCTAAGATTTCCGATGGCCACGAATGTGATGGACTAACTATCAGTTGACTCGCACTTTTCTAACGTTTACCCTCTTAAATCATAACCTCCTTTTAGCTTCGTTGTAATCGGGTAAAAAGAAAGCTAACAGTTTTTTCATAAACTTCAAAATATAATCTGACACAAATAGTTATCTGAAATAAGAAGTAGCAACAACTCATTTTAAGACGAACATCAACTCAGCCTGCCTGGGACAATAACACCTGCAAAAACTTCGGAAACTAAAATAAAAAATAAAACGCTCTAGAATCCGCAAAAAGCAGTTCATTCCTAAAAAATAATTTAACTCTCTAAGGTCCAGCAAAAAGCTGTTGATCCTCTCCCCCCGTAGCTATCACACCCGCTTATGGCGCCATGCAATGACCTACTCCGCGAGTTATTTATACCCGCCCAGATATCTCGCATTGTTATGTTAACTCCGTTCCCACACAATGGACACTACAGCTCTATTAAGCCTAACCTATTCAATTTGCCAGATATGGCCGCAGATCTTCTTTAAGGCTTTAATGTAATCCCATTAAAGCCTTAAAGAAGATCTATTATATCTATATCCCTAGCCTTATATGTGTGCTACCTGTTGTTGTTTCGAGTAGTGTTAAATGTGCATACTACTTGGTTTCGTACTTTTACTTGTTCTGATTTTATTCAGTTTTGTGGTTGCTTTAAATAACCTTTTTTTTAAAGTCCTCCCTAGTTTTGAATAAAAAGGCTTCTTGTTAAATGTTGATTTATTAATTGATAATTGTTTATTTAACTATTTTGAGTTCTTTGTAATTTAATCAAACGTTCAATTAATGTCATAAAAAAATTAAGAACGATTTACTTCCCACCAAAATGATCAGTCTAAAACAAAACATGTTTATAAGAAATATTTAATTACTTTCAAACTTTTTTCAATTAATTTATGCACCAACGTACCACTTCATCAAAAGACACCGCCAGAATGTTTTCTTTGAAACCTTAAGGTAGTGAAATACTTCAGTCAGAATACCTACATAATTTCAGGCGGTTTGTTTGACATCTTAATTTATATGTTCTAAGTAACTTGTGTAATTAGCGGGAATTTCGAAAGGACCTAATTAACAGGTATGACTAATTACCTCGTCAGTTTCCTTTTTCTCTCATCTTAATATTTTTGAACATACACAAACACATTTAAATCACGGGCCACAGCACCAAATATTTCGAGACCAACTCTAAAACTTATTATGATATTTATATTTTATAAATTCTATAGATATTTCCCAATAAACGTTGCAAATAAGAATTTATATTATATTTTTTAGACAAAGAAGAAACAAAGTAATTTGACTTCCCAGACACTATCAATAAGTGTAAATGCCTAGGATAAAACAGAACTTAAAAAAAACACATACCACACAAACATATAACATAGTTTAACTAAAAATAATAATTTAGAAAGAAAGAATTTACGGGAATAACTAAAAATATTAACCATATTGAATGCAAAAAGACCAAATATTTGACATACAGTATTCTGAACAAGTAAAAACATCTACCAAATTGAATGCAAAAGGGCCAAATATTCGATATAGTGAACCCTATATTAAAATAATAGAATACTATACATAATAACATACATATTCCCATGTAAACATCAAGAAAACTCCGACAATTCCTTTTAACCCATTAAACGTCAACTATCCTTAATAATTATAAGCAAACGAATATTTGTGTATTTACCGAGGAACGTAAGAGACGTCGGTAATTGAGCGTACATGCGCTATTAGTTACAATTAATGGTAAATGAGGGTCTGTGGGTAAGCGCCGTGTGCGGGATGCGATTGTGGGCTTCTATGTAGGATTCCTAGTGTATGATGTACATTGACTGTTGTATATTCACTATTTTAATAATAGGGTATAGTAATCGGGGAAAAAAACTAAAACATTCAGTTTATAATTATTGTCAGCCGGTTGTGTTTAGACTCAAACCATTTCGTCCAAGTCGTAAATGAAAAAAGTGGTAGTGAGATTCGGAATATGTTGGACTGTATTAAAGTAGCTTTATTCGGAGAGACTTAATACTAGCTCTGTTCCAGTCAAATCCGAAAATAACAGATTTGCGCAAATTTAGTAAGAGTACGCGTAATTAGTAGCGGGTAGCGACTAAGGAGAAAATAAGTTTAATGGAAAAGAGAGGCCATTGTCATGCAGGTAAAAATAAATACCGATAGCTCATCAATAAGTCAAGCTAATTTAAACCTGAACAAAAGTTTACTTGAAATGGGTACTGAAACAGGTCATCATGCTATTAATATAGGTAAACAATTTTACATCTGTTTCTTGATTTTCCTTGTCTCTTCACATTTCTTTAATAAATCCCATCCTTTATCTAAGCTTTATGTTTATTTTATTCGTGACTGACCATTTCCTTGATTTTTGTTCAGCATGCTTTAAGCTTGATAGTACATGCTTTATTCCAAAGATTACTTGATATCTTAATCAATCCTTTTCCCCTTACAGTCAACCACACAAGTTCACACAACGGTGGAAGCTGTAGGATATTAAAATGGACTGTGTGTCGATGTGATAAGGTTGTTTTTTGGAGATTGTTGTGAGCATATGCTGTGTGGTCGTATGTTCTTACATTTCTACATAAGTGCATGGTAATTTTACACATTTGCAAGGGTTTAAAGACAGATAAGTGTGGATTTACGTTTGTTGAGGAAAGATTTGTGAAGTTTCTTGGTCTCAGCTTATTTTCCAGTATGCTGTAGATTGATGCTTCTTGTAATAATCTTTGTAATGTGTTTATCATGTAGGATGGTGTAAATTAGAATTTATTTGCATTTCCAGTTTAAATGATTCAAGTTTTTTATGTATGTTTAATATATTTCTCAGGGGTTAAAGTTTCCCTTTTCCGAGATCTCTTTTTGTAAATTAAAATAAAAAATAACGTTAGGTGCTGAAGCAGCATTCTTCTGAAAATGCTTTCAAATCGGAAATAAATAAATTATTTGAATACAATTTTACGAACACTTATTAACATCTTTAATTATTCTCTCTTTTATCAAGGCTAGAAAAAAACTCAAAAAATAGCAACTATTAGAAATGTTTGGAACAATAATTTCTTCTATATTGTACGATCTATTATTTTAAATTTGATCTGATTAACTTGTCATGATCAGATATGTATCTATTAAACACATGTAAGTAGGTATATTAGAGCGATGTTAAAAAAAACAATAACTTATCTAAACATAGTTTTATTGTTTTAATGAATGTTCGTTCGGTAATATCAAATGTGAAGCCGTGCATTACAACCTAGTAACTGATAACATCTAACAAAGCGAAAAACCTTAGAGAATAGAAACAATAGAGTGCGCTTACAAGGGTATGAACGGTAAGCACTAGTATGAACTAGTTTTGGCGTAAAAATAGTATCAAAACAAAGCGCGCCGTTTAGTAAAACGAATCTGAAAATCTAATATGATCCTAATAATATCGGAATCTTCGATTTTTTACATAAAGATCTGTCGTTATAAGGAAAATAACTTAAAGCAGTAAACAATGTATGTAGCTACCACGTACAGACACAGAGAGCATGAGCAATAATAATAATGAAAGCATGGGGTTCTAAGCAATTCGTGCACTCTATAGTTTTCACTAGATTTCATCTTTTTCTTACTCTTTGCAAGCAAACTGATCCAAATCAACATTTTTACTGTTCGACCATCCAAAAGGATACAATTCTACGTCACATATGATTAATTACCTATCTAAATACCACCAAACATTACTAAACCACTCATTTATTGCAAAATAAACTCTATGTCTACACAAATAAGGGTGGTAGTGAGTGTATGTGTAAATTGGTGTCGCGGCAAAGGGATGGTGAATGGATTTCTTAAAATCTTGACATGTCGTATTGATGGAGATGAAGATAAGATTTGGAGAAGCCACTTTGTTACCGACTTTCGCCCGGTGGATGCTGGTATGTATGACAGATGTTTTTTTCTTTGGATTTTAAGGTATTTTAGTTATAAACTTACATATATTTAGAATCTCTCTAGGACTCTACTCAATTTATCAATAATTTAAATTAACTGCCTCGTTGGCCTAGTGGTTCTAGACAGCAGGTCGGAGTTTGGATTTGTGCCCGGTTAGTGGCAATAGGCTCGCCCCCTATTACGTGGGACCTAAACATACAGGCGAATTGTGGGTGTACATGGGTACACCTCTGCCTAACACTTCGGAGATACAGGCGAGATGGTATATTTTGTTATGTAGTAATTCAAATTACTTTATGTTCTAGATTTTATTGTACTTACGTCGTATAAAGTGATGTTTAAGTACTTTCAAAACTGTGTGACAAACTTGCTCCTCCTATATTATATTGTAATGGTATTTCTTATGAAAATAATACATCCCACCTGAAAAATAAGCCAATTTATTGTATGTAGGAATTTGAAATAATATGTTACAAATGGTAGGCATGTAAATGTGTACCATTTGAATAATGTCTTACCTCTGCTTATTCTTTAAACACAGGCGTTATAATACAAAAAGATATAAAAGTAATACCATACATAAAAATATCTTAATGCGTCTTTACGAGCAGTATGTCTGTAAGAAGTACCTATAAACCGGCCCGTATTACACCATTATGTAATAAAATTCTGTAACCACAACAATGCGTAATAATCATAATGCACTGTTATATATTAAATCATGTTTTATTTTATTACTCTGTTATTTTATTAAATTTACGGGGAATTACGTTTTTATACTGTAACTTTACTATAAACACATATTTTTTAAAGTTTGCAACTTTTTAAGTTAGTAAATAAAAATTAAGTTGTTCGAAACCCTGTTTAGAACTTTATAATTCAACGGGAATAAGAGCGTACATGCACACATACCTTTTTTGGAATGGACGTCTCCTATATTCCTATTTCTCTAAAAACTCTTGTAAATAATAAAAAAAGCATTTCTTTTGCGAAATATTCGTGTGTTGTTGCCTACTGTAAAGATTACTAACTTGATTGACATAATATTTAAATTATTTAAATTCAAGAAAAAAAGATATTTATTCACAACTGATGTTAGTCATTTTAAAAAGTACCACAATTGAGACGAATTGAACGACTTAAGCCAAAACCATTACGATCAATGTAGAACAAATCCGCAAGATTGTCGCTCACTGCGCAGGCGCCGACAGATGACCGACGCGGCCGCAACGTACTATTAAATGTAGATTAATGACCATTTTCCCGAGCCCCATCATCTTTTGATTTGCTGAGTAAATGAAGATGTATGTGTTTGCTTGTTAAACTTGAAATTAGGTGCAATTTTCTTGTTAAGGGAACTTTTTGTTATTGTTCAAGATTGTTTGGTTTAGTTGGTACATGATCGGATTATGGTTTGCGAAAGAAATATAAAATAATTTGGTTCTCAGATACTTAATTCTTGTTAGTTTCCGTATGAGATCTTTTTGTTAATGCAGGTAATGAGAACAAGGTACAGATGGTCCTCAATAACTTAGCATCTATAACATAAATTAAAATTTATATCATGAAAATGCATTACTAGCTTTTGAAATTTATAAGGATGAAGGCCACTAAGCTCACATTAGACTTTTTACTTCCATACGTTTAGGAGATCATCGGAGGGTCACCAACATTTGTAATTCGAGTGATTCGATCAGCGTGATCACTTTTGAAAATGTCACTAGAAACTATACTACACGACGGTGCTGTAAATAATAGGTAAAAAGTCCTGACAGCCAGTGTAAAGCCGCATAGTGTTTATAAACCGATTGATCGTCACATTAGAGAATTGATTAGATATTTTCGATTCCAGGCATGGGTAATTGAGTTCTCCTAGCATGAAATTATACATCGGTTGCAGCCTAGGTGTAGACTTTCACTATCAATGGGGATAAATAGCGAAAGCATGTAATTGGCTATCAGGTCTTGTGACGTCAGTGTTAACGGTAGCAGTTGGCACTAACCACTTGATAAGGTTCTGCACTCCTGCAGTAGAGTTTGTTTATTTAGTACCCTTCTGAAAAATACTGAACTGCATCTTTAAATTAATAATAATATATGAAATATATAGGATGTTATGGAGAGGGCAACGACCATCCGAAAGGGTCCAACATTTTTTTTAACTCGTCTTTTCTCTCCACTCCTTGGCAGACGTCAAAAATAAAATAGTTAATAGCATTTTTTATTAAGGCACAAATATCATTGTACATTATAATATATTATAGTTGACCAAAATGTCGAAACTGCCTTGAATCTAAAACGCTTCAACTGAACTTATTAACCAAAAAAGAACCAAATTTTACCAACATTTAAAAACAGAATGAGTCAGACCATAAAAAAATAAAACTAAATATTCATTTCCAGCCAGAAAGAAGCACTTATCGATACGACACCGCTATCGGCACTATGGCCTGTTATGGTTTATTTTTATTCGGCCAAGTCGCACACCTCAAGAAATCTCTCATAATAAACCTCTAACGAATGGCCATTTAAAATTCACATTCACTAAAATACAGGCCAAAGTTAAAGCATAAGCCAAAACGCGTCATGTTAGCACGGCCGGTAAATAAAATACGGTGAAGCAAAGAACAAAATAAAATCTAATTCTTAAGAAGCGTTGGTCACTCGACAGATTGGCCAGAAGATCGAATCTGTAATACTAACTGAAAGAGGCTTTGATTATTTTGCAGGAATTCAGGCATCAAAAAGCTACTTACGTCTCCATTCAACTTATTATGTAAATTGATAAGGATATGCCTGACTAAATTATCTTTTATTATGCCAGGCGATAACTTTTTTCATTATGACCTTTGTAAATAGATTGAGATTTAATGCTATACGCAAGGTAAAATCTGATTAATGTTAATAATCTGATCCTTGTATCTTTCTTTTTAATACCTAGTGTAAGGTTTTGGATTGTATTTACTTGATCTAAATAGTTTATGAGTTCCACACTCTCGCTGTGAAGTTCAGCTGCTAACCTGCTGTAGATATTTTGTCTGTTGGCTTTACGACCAAGGGCCGTTTGTGTTTTACATACATTTTATTGATGTTTGTTCCAACCCTTTGATATTTCTGAAGGTATTTCTATGGCTGGTTATTTCTTTCATCTGTCTCCGTGAGCTGTTAAGTTTTTTGACCACTGCAGTGCCTGTCATACAAATATTATAGAAAATATTCCTGTTTTATAGCTAAATAACATACTACATAAGAATAAAAGTTTCGGGTCGAGTCTGCATGAGACAAGCGTAGGACTATAGAGAGTGGCCCGTGAAAAGAGGACTGCCCAGCAGTGGTATGACAAGGGCTGTGGATGATGATGAAGATGAACCTATTAATAATATTGCTTAAGTATGTATTTGACTAGATCTTTGGTTGTTACCTACGATTAATTGCCTTTTATTTTTGGATCTGGTGACGGTGGTTCTTAGGCTAGTAAACAAAAATAATAATTTACTTTTAAGAAAAGGTTCTCAAAAAGTCGTACAAAAGGTAAAAGAAGAAGAAGATAAAGATAGATTTATTTGTAGAGAGGCAAAAAGGCTATTTTAAGTATCCTTTTTGAGTAGGTAATCGTTCTTTGTAGATTAGTAAGATATTCTGTGCTGATTTTCTCTGTAAACAAAAGTCACCTATGCCAAGAAATAATATATTTTATTATTTACTCCTGCATTCAAATTCATCTCGTTACGATTTATGTTCTTATGATATTATTATGACATCAATTGAATCAAAGCTATAACTTTTACTGTTCAGTATATTTATTGATCCTATATAAAATTTTAATACTTTCAAATAAATTCAATTTTTGTTTTATATGTGTCGTATTGTTGGTTTTCTAAGCCCTTATTTTAATCAAAGATTTATATCTTAAAACCACAGGAGATCATAATATAACAGAATAAAAATATAGGATATTGAACTAGGGAAGTAATTTACTTAATTTGCCTACTGTAGCTGTTTTTTATATGACTATTCTTTTGATATTTTTTTTGAGTGGGAGAGATTCGATGTTCTTAATATTGGACTCAATTTTAATTATTATTATTGCAATATAGCCGTAGTTACATACTTGACAATAAGAAAAGTACTATTAGTAGTATACTACTTGTTGCCAATAAGAAAAGTGCCTTCTCAGATAAAATACTATTTTATAAATTTTCTGAAACGTATTATAGCACTTTTGAAGTTACAGGAAGAAAATATAAACATTCTTAATACTACCCATTTATCCTGCGAAAGCCCGAGTTACTACTCAACGCCATTTATACAGAGGTGCAGCTTACTAACAGCTATTAGGCATTATTATTATATAAAAGCGACATTATAGGAACTGTTTATGTCATTAAGCAACGTTAGATATTTATCATACCAACCGCATATTAAATATCTCTTAGCGCAATTCCCAGTAACCTACGAATATTATCAGTTCACAAAACATTTTCGGAATCAACTTGGATCAGTGCTTACCCATAAATCATGAGTGTAATCTTTAGCTATAAATCTTCCATAACTAAACTATTGGCCGATAATTTAGCTGTAGTTATAATATATGGCTTAACCGCCTTTATCAACGACTACTCGATAGGCTGTTATAGAAACAAACTTTGGAAACTGAATTTTAAACAAATATTATAAATAAAAAAATATTTTAGGTCCAAATTTTTTTAAGTTAAATAAAAAATTAAATAAAACATGTTATTCTAATTTTATCTCTAAGTCATAACTTATCAGCGCGATGTAATAAAATTTCAGTTTTAAAATTCATCAATCTAAATATACTTTTTACGATGTCTTCATAAGAGTCAGACAGTGTGATTTAAAATTAAATTTGGAACAGCCTCAAATTAATCATTATCCAGTTATTTTAGCTTTAGGTTTAAATTAATTAAAATAAAAAATAGCTAGCTACCTAAATAATAATTTTCTTTGCTGCCAGTCACTAGTTACTTACTGCTTAAGAACTTGCATTATGAATACTGTTTTCACAACGATTTGCATAATTTTCTTTCATAGTATCATGTTACAGAATTTATAAGTATTTTAAGCGTTCATAAATGAAGTAGTAATAAAGAATGGACTAGAATAATAAAACTAGTCGTCCAAGCAAAGTTGGTAGGTTGCAATAATTTCAAATGTTTATTTCTATGCGTAAGTTTGTTTATGAGGGCCTTATAGATTTGCATTTGTGCGCAGTTTATATTGATCGCCTGCTAACAAGACAAGGAAAGTCTTAGATGACTATTGTATAGGGAGACCATCAGTTGGATGCTGTTGTTTCCATTATATTATCAAGACAGAGGTTCTAAACAACCAAGAAAAAGCGAACTAAATAATATTTAATTTAACTAACAGATTAAACATGTGAGGAAATGTCCTCACATGTTTAATCTGTTAGTTATATTAAATATAGTTGATAGTTGATATAATGATATCATTGCATGTATACGTACCATCTCGCCGGTATTCCCCGAAGGGTTAGGCAGAGGTGTACCAAAGCACACCTATATCACTGCAGTCTATAAGTATGCAATGTTTTTGGATATAATAGGAGTTATAATTTATTCAATAATCATCTACCTTAATAACTGTCCCGCCAGTAGACACAATAGTAAGACATTTGAAATATGTATTCACATAATGGAGGAAGCGGGAATGGTTAAGAGAAATCTGAATACCTAAGCCTAAGCCTAAGCTGCCTAAGCCTTTCTAAAGAATTTATCCGTTGTACTGCAACATCATGTATGAATTATGATCACCACGCAAGAACACCTATACTAAAATAGGCAGTAAGATTCTTATTCTACTACTCATACAAAACCGCCTCAACATACCTTACCATACATTTAATTTTAACGACCGACCATAACTCAATCGACAGACTAGTATGTTTCGATCAATCGACAAAAGCAGCATCCCTACGAGCATGAATTTCCCGCGCGTCGGCGCCCCACTGCGCACGCGCGTCGCGCCACGCCAACTGTCACTTTGACAGCGTATAAAGCAATAAATACGATGATAAACAACCGGCTTTGGTCAGAAAACAAACCGAGCGATTGAAATAAATATGTAATCATTTATTAAGTTATTGCCGTTCGCTGGTATTGTCTGCTTGTTTAAACCCGTTTCGTGCGATAACGAATGGTGTCCGGACCCCGGCACTGAGTATGTCGAAAGCTCTTTGAATATAACGGAAGCTTCGATAATTCTGTTTCGTGAATGCGCGGGAATTATTTTATTGACAATTTGTTTTAATTTATGTGCTTAGTCATTTTTCAAGTTTTATTTTTAGAGGTAGTTTATAAGCACGAAATCAAACAAAAATGTCTACATATCTACACATTTATTAACAGTCTTATTATAAACTTATACTACAACGGGAACCATCTTTGTGCGCCATCTAATCTTATAACTTCTCCATTCAGCATTGGGTTTTCGACTATACTTGTGACTAGGTGGGCGAACTCTTCTGGCTTGCCCAAACGGGACGGGAATGGTGTCATACGTTTTATAAATTCTATCATCTTCTCGGGCAAGTATTTTACTAAAGGCGTATCGAATATACCTGTAGACAAAAGTACGTAGATCAGAGTTTATGTTAAAGTTTATGGCAAAAAATTCGACGGTTTAAATAGATCTTTTCTTGTTATATTGCCGTATTGGTCAAAAAAAACAATATAGTAAATTGGATTGTTTTTAACACTTTGATTCTTTACATCCATCACTGAACATTACCTGCACTGTACTTATGTGGCACATAATAAGGTGTTAATATCAAATTCATAATTATATAGTGTGACTTTAAGTTAAATTGTGACGCTAGATCCCTTGCTACAGGCAGCGTCATGCCTATTATCTCCGCAGAGGCCGCTGCGTACGCCGCCTGGCCTATATCCCCCTCGTATGCTATTGTAGATGCTGTGTTAACTTTGACGCCTTTCTGGCCTCCTACTTGGTCAATCATAGCCTCCTTTTCCGCAACTTTTCTGTTTACTATCTACCTTCAAAATCTTACTTCCAAAATTTCACATAATCTTACCTGGAGCTACAGTCACCACTCTGATCCCTTGCGACGCTAAATCTCTTGCTATAGGCAGCGTCATGCCTATTATGGCCGCAGAGGCCGCAGCATACGCCGCCTGTCCTATATCCCCCTCGTAAGCTATGGTTGATGCTGTGTTTACTATCACGCCTCTTTGACCGTCTTTGTCGGGCTTGTTCTTGCCTATTAAGCCGGCTGCTAACCGTATTGTGTTGAATGTGCCTACTGCGTTGTTCTGGAAGGAAGATTGTATGTTAGTATATGTGAACAACACCGCATAACTTGCTCTGAACCCAAAGCTAAAACACTTGTGGAATCAGAGACAACAAAGGTACCACAAACACCCAGACCCGAGAAATTTAAATGTCTACGATAGTTGGCCCTGGGGATCAAACCTGGGACTTTGGAGCTAGTGACACTTTGAAAACCGTTGTATACGCCATTCGGGTCACTTGGTCGTCTAAATATATAGGTAAGCTAATAAAGCGGCATATCTTTAAACCCGCATTTTCCGAAAATTACCAATTAAATTGCATTAGTAATAACCGACCCAACAATAACATGTAATATACAATCAATAACTTCTACTTGAAGAAATGGAAAGCGTTAGAGGTTGACTGGAACATTAGCTGCGGCTACTTCATTACACCATAACCAGTAACTCAGCCTTTCTAGTTAGATATGAAATTAACTTCTTCATTCGTTTAATAAATTTAAACAAATATTACAAGACATACTTAAGCAATTGCTACTGGGCAATAAGTTTGTTTTAACTACTGCTTGCTGCAATACCCAAGTGCTAAGTTTGGTTTAATAATTATGTACTGGAAATACCTACTTATTTAAGTTTGTTTGTATTTATATATAGATAGATTTCACTCGATACTAGTGACCCTAGCTCATTTTTTAGTGTCAGTAGCCCCAATGAGCTAGATAAATGGATATGAAGGAACCGAAAATTATTTAGTCAAAAGTAATAAAAAATAATTGGACAAGTATTTTTTTATTTTTCTCATTACAAGAGAAAATTTGAAGCAAAGAAAAAGTGACGACTAAAAGAAATGACGTCAGGCTTTCACACAAAGTTAGTACGTCAGACCACAAAAGAAAAAATGTGTCTAAATATTTTAATTTTGTATCTGACGGAAAATTTAAAAGATACGCGCCTTTTGATTCATGGGCGTTGATGTCGATGTCGGTTATCGCGCTGCACGTGCAAGTATTGAACTCACTACGAAAGATGTCTGAGTATTTTCAGACGAGACGCGGGCAGCGAAAAATTGGTCTCTTCGCTATGTCATCAGCTCATGCTTAGGGGCCAAAGTCGAGCTTCTAATATTATTTAATATCTCACAAAAGCAATTCCGCTTTTTAACCGACGTCAAAAAAGGAGGAGGTACCCAATTCGACTGTATTTTATTATATTTGTTACCACAGAACTTTTGGGTGAACCAATTCTGATGATGCTTGTTTTATTTGAAAGCTGGTGCTTCCCGTGTGGTCCCAATTTGGTCCAGTTTTGACAGTGGAATCCATAAGAAATAAATTAAGGCTTATTTTGAAGCCGGTTTTTTTTTTTTGTTAGAATTATTTATTATAAGTACTTACATTGACACATTTAGCAAAATGTTCCACATCACAAGACTTGTCTGTATGGAAGTTATATGTCTGGTATGTGTTGCTCTGTCCCGCACAGTTCACTAGATTGTCTAGACGACTGAACTTGTCTCTCACTATGTCTAGCGCTTTCTTTACATCTGCTTCTGATGTTATCTGTAATAGAATAGGTCTTATAAAACTTTTAATAGTATTAAAAGTTAAGAATATTTTATTTATTTATTAAAATGGACATTATAAGATAGATAGTAGAAAATAAGTACAAAATAAAAGAGTGGTAGTGTGTGCCTTACATTTCAGGGCATTACAGATTGATATTATAATTATTGTTTTTGTTAGCACTCAACTTATGCTACCATACTTTTAACATATTTGCTAATTGCTATGTGTGACCCAGTTTGCAAAAGTGGTTGTAAAAGACAAATAACTTGCCAGTGTGATTTGAGGTCTTATAAATATTTATTAGACCTCAACTGTTAATATTAAATAAATAACATAAAATTTATAACCTAATATTTAATTTATATTGTATTTAGTGATTTTTTTAAAACTGTAAATTTATTAAAAAAATATACACATAATAATTATACCAATTTCTACTATATAATTACCATGAATCAAATAGCTTTTAATTGACACATTAAACAGCTTTCTCTTAAAGTGTCAGCAAGAAAACTGATATTATTTATTAATGCATACTAATCATGGGCAGGCAATTAAAGTCAACTGGTAATATAAAGCTAAAGGAAACATAAACTATAGACTAGACATAGACTACACCTATGATTATACACTGCCAGTCTTTAACTTGATAATTATGTAGATGGTTATCAAAGAGTACTTATTTACTTACAGGTTTTATGTGTTATTATTAATTGTAATCTTATCTATAAAAATGAATTGCTAAATGTGTTGGTAAGCACATAACTCAATAATGCCTGGGCCGATTCCACTAATTCTTTTTTTGTTGTGTTAGTTATTATCAGGAGAAGGTTATTATGAAAAAAAAAATGGAAAATTGCGGGGAAAAAAAAATAAGTCATCACCGGCCAAACATAAAGGCACCGGGAACGGGACCTAGATATTCATGCGGGTGAAACCGCAGGGCACAGCTAGTTTTCTAATAAAAGTGGTATACCAGTTTTCTAGATCCCTTACTTCATGAGATGAAAAATGTTATCAAAGGCAAAAAGAAAATAATTTCAGAATTTATTTAAAACTTATGAAAGGACAGCTGGCAAGATTTATATTAATCGTCGATAATACATATTTTTTTTAAACACTATCCATCATTGACGGTTACACAGACTACATTGAATAGTTCCTCAGCAGTTATGACATGAATCATAATTAATCATTCCTCTGCCTTTATGCTATCTACAATTTGAAAGACCTCATAATTATGTGTAGTTATCAATAAGGCATTATGTAGAACCGAATAGACGCAACCTTAGCCTTAATGCATTCATGAAAAAAATAAAATTAAAAAACTTACGCAGCCGGTGCAGGCGACTACATTGTCACCAAGTTGTTTGGCCACTTGCTGGGCTCTCGAGCCCTGAATGTCTAGTATGACGACCTTACCGCCATTCTTCACGAACCTTTCGACTGTAGCTTTACCAAGACCCGAAGCACCGCCAGTAACCAAGCTTACCATTCCCTGCGAGAGGTTATATTTGAGGTTATGTTTACAATAACAAATTCATAAATGAAACACACTATGTTCATCAAATCGAATACTTGCTTTTAACATGTTTATGCTTTTATTACTATGTTTATTTAAAGATTTTCATATATTTTGATATATACAGCTAAAAAGAGGTAATGAAAACTCAGTGGGTCACTGAAATAAACGAATTTGACAATTTCAGTGAATTTGACACTGTCAGCGAGCCTGAGCGAGCACAGGCTCTCAAAACCGTCATAGATTATACATACAAATTATACAAACTATTACAAACACACGACGATAGTCGATCGCTATGATATTGATTATTTTAATAAGTTGTTTTAACATTATTTAACTCGCTTGCCACCGTTATTATAATATATCCGAAATTAAAATACCTACTAGCTGCAAAAAGGTTATTAAATTTATAACACCACTAAAATTTATTGTAGCATTTTTTGTTGTTAGCTTTGCATTCAATATTCCATAATGGAATATTGAATGGAATTTCCATTAACTTCTTAAATTAGTGGTATTATAATGGCCGACTGTGTATTTGTTATTATTAAAATCCGGCTATCTTTTTACATGTTTGTGCATATTTGAATGACCTATCTGTATATTTGTGACTGAGAAACTATTTAGTAAACATGGCTAAAGTCGAGCCGCCTATGTTCATACTGCCGAAGAAGCGTAATGGAAAGAAACAGAATACAATAGCCAGCCATGTAGACCACATAATTACTGTACAGGTAAAATTACTTGTTTTCACAATTATTACAGAAATACAGCATCTATTGGCTTATATTGTTAGTTTCATAATTACCTACATCTTTTCGTGTGTACTACACGACTAATTTATATTTGGAAGGAAATATCCGCAAGCAGCATCATTCTTAACTCTGATTATCATAATAACTATGGATAAACAACATTTTTTTGAACTTATTTCGATTATAAAATATTTTTTTCAACAATTTAAATTAAACTTATAAAAAAACACTGTAATAAACAAAGGTGCTCTTATTTTCGGCCAGAATTAAATTAACACTTATTGTGATTTTCTTTTTATATTTTATTTGGCCATTATTTATTTTTGTAAGTTCATGTTGAAAAAAGGTTTAATAGATAGTTTGTCCCAGACAGGCCAAACTGCACAAAACAGCTCTTGATGCAAAAAATAAGATAACTCTAAAAGTGCCTTAGGTAAATAAATAAATAACCCATATTTGTCTTACAGGGTGCAGCTGATGAACCACAAACGAAATACAAGAATGGTTTGTCACCCGTGTCTGAGCATGTGGTGAATGGAATTATACACTCAACCATGGAGGGCCTAAAATCTAACATGAAAATCAATCTTCCAATCATCAATGATGTCAATGATGAAGACTTTAATGACTGTAATGGAGACTCTGAATCTCAGAAGCAGATCCAGAAAAACGGTTACCAAGCACTGTCAACTTTAAATAACAGCCGGGAAATAATAGATCTGTCTCCGATATACGAGAACTCTTCAGATGCCTGCTCCAGTCACGGAGACTTGAGGGAGGCTAATGACAGTGATATGCAAAAGAGTCTCAAAGTTCTGAATTCTGATCAGAATGAAAGTTCATCAGCCACTCCTAACAGTTTGTCCCAAACACAATCTGAAAACAGCTTTGAAATGGGCAACATGACTGATAGTCTTAAGAACAGCGCTAAAAGGAAAAAACGAGTCAACATTGTATCAGGAATCACAGAGTCTGAAAATACTGATACTGAAATCACTGCTTTACGTGTTGAATCTGAAGGCTCAATTTCCCCTGAATGTTCCTTGACTGATAATTGTAGGGATGGATACTTGACTATGACTGGAACAATTAAACGAGGAAAGAAGAAGGGGCAGAATGTTGATGTGAAACTCAATATATCCCGAGAAGAGCTTGAAATTATTGAGGCTGCAATTGTTGCTGAGGAATACAACAAGATGGACATCTCTAAATGCTCTCTATACAACGGTCCACACATATTTCTATTCAGCCTAATCTGTATACCGTTTGTGGCATGTATCTCTGCATTGTACTCCTTCTATATGGGAACAATGGCTTGGTACAACGTATTTTCTCATGTCACAGAGAACTTCAATTGGATTAAGAAGGCCGTGCTGGCTCCAATTGTGATCTTGTCGTACCCATTTTTGATAGTAATTTTTACTATGGGGTTGGGCTTGTACGCTGGTATAGTGCAGCTTACGTTCAGTGCTGCCAACTGGTGGAAGGATGTGTGCGATTTTGAGAAGGGCTTCTACGGTTGGCTCTGTAACACACTAGGTATGTCTGAATGCAGTCCGTATGAAGTGGTTGTCCTTATGGATGTTAAACCATAGATATTACTTGCCATGATAATTAAAAATAATTAATTTTTAATTTCCATGATTATCAATTTTAACTGCCATTTTGCCAGTATTTGTAGGATTTTAAATGAAGTCACAATATTTTGTTTATTTACTTTGAATGTGACATTTTTATTTATTTATTAACTGTAACTTAAATGTGAATGTAATGGTCTTCTAATGTATTTGAAGTCATATTTGTGTCCGTAAAATAATTCTTATTGAATGTTGATGTAGGGAAAAATGTTTAGCATAAGGTTTTTCATCCATATTTGGAAAGGAATATAAGTAAAAGAATTTTCGAGAAGTGATATTTATATGTGGAGTGGGAACAAGATGGTATACATTTTAGATCTCTTAATATATTAATGTGTATCCAAACTATTCAGATAGAACTGTTTTGCTCAATTTCTTCCATTGTGTCATTCCAGAAACAATTATTTCTAGTCATTTTGAACCTATTTGGTTGCTTACTTGTTAATGTAAGGCATATAATCATAGTTGTACTTAGGATAAGGTTTTTACATATCTACCAAACTTGTGGGTACTCAACGGCCTATGGGTCAAAGATGATGTAAGTCTATGTAAACCCAAGTAAAACATTTCAACATGTTCATATACATTTCCAATTTTAAAAACATTATATGTGACTGATATATTACATGTTGCCAAGCACAAATTCATGTTTTAAAAGCTTTGAAGCACATAGGTGAAATAGAAATAATAATATAGACAATTTTAATACATAGAATATTGTACTCATTGCAGTTTATGGATTAGCAGTAAAAATCAATAGTTTGCATAACAAATATTTATTGATTTCTATTTATTTCGAGGACATAATGCTTAAGCATTGTTAATTGTGACATTGTTATTTTCTAAATTATTTAACCTTTTTTTTTGTATTTTGTAATGCGTAATCAACAATGTATGTTATGAAGACTGATGTATTCTAGTCACTATTGTGGTATCCATTTTCTACGCAATAAAATATTTTACAAAACTCAAGTTCGTTTAACTAAAACAATATCTACAACAATAAAAATAATAGCTATAGTCCAAACTAATTAACTAGTTCTCATGACGTGTCTTTCGTTGGCGCATCCTTGGGAGTCCGCGTATCTTGTTTCGTCTGTTTGAATTCAGCATCTATTCTTTCTTTCGCTCTCACAATCTTCGACTGTAGATAAAAGGAACCACCTTTCGATTTCTCATTAATGGTAAATAGATGATGGTAGTTCTTATTGACCTTTTCGGGTTCTAGTTTATCTAAATTTAAAATCTGCATAGCTTCTTCTAACGTGAGGCCGGTAGATGCATTCGCAGCAGCCCGCCTGGTACCTTCAGCACCGCCACCAGCGCGCTTGGCTGCCTCCTGAGACGCAGCGATTTCTTGTTTCAGAGCCCTCGCAAACGCTCTTCCCACTACTTGAGCGCCGAGAACTATGATTTGAGCGATGTATTTAGCCATATTTTCATTACTAAATATTATGGTGTTCCTATTGACATTACGACATAATCAGACATTATTAGCAAAATAAATGTCGTTTTTTTGAGGTTATATTGCGTTCATGGTTTTTAAATTTACTACAAAAAGTTTTGCTAGTGCAGCACCAAGAAATCATTTTGAATTAGCTGTTTTAGTATTATTTTTCATGAATACAAAATAAACCTCATCTGTCGATAAGGAGTCATGTTTTTTTGTCATACCTAGCATTTCTTTAATTTTGTAACTGAACTGACTCCTTTGTGTTTAGAAAAAAAAGGCAATGTAATAATAAATGAAATGGAATCTTATACGATCAGAATGAAATCATATAGAATTCGTTTATGAACATAGTTTCACTATAGGTAACTAGTTAAAAAATATAATCGATTTTTCTCCTGAATTTTATTCAGTGCAACACTCACAAATATCAGTTACAAATTTTGAACGCACCCCTAATTCATTCATATGTTTTTGTGAACTTTTGAACCAATGGCAAGCACAGTACAAACATGTCCGTAACTAATACAAAAAATAGACTTTATGGACCACATCTACGGTCGGAAATTAATTGGTGCAAATTTGACAACTCGTAGCGGACCAACAAAGCTTCGCGCGTTTTTTTGACAACTTGTTTTAACGTGTTTGTTTTGTTGTAACGACTGGATTTGTTACAAAAGTGTTGAATTTGCTTATTTTATGTGTCGTGTTGTTTAAATAATAGTGTTTTAAGTTTTATTAACCATGGTAAGTAAACTATATCAAATGTATATCCATTCTTAATCGTTTTATTTAGGTTTATACTATTGTAACCCGTCTGCATATTCCGGTATCATATTAGTAAAGTTACTGTGTTTTATAACTAGAATGCTTATAGTTTACCGTTATTTATGTATTTCCTTATTCATAAAACGTAATTTGAGAAGAAAATATACATTTGAACTCGTAAAATTTACTTTTATAACAAGTTGAGCACAGTAATTATAACCCTAAATTTCCTGTACTATACCACAGCTTTTCATTAGAGTGGTCTTAATAATAATGAACACATAGTGGCCCTAGGATATATACAAGCATGTAACGTAAAAAAAGAGAATACAATTGTCTTATTGTCTTGCGAATAAAATCAAGTTACAATTATTTACAGAGTTCCCCGGCCCCCGACACACCTTCAGAGCGAGACGGAGCTAGATCTCGGATGACGTCACCGGCGCGCGACTACGAGATGTTTGAAGATGAAGGAGCTATCCTCGGAGACAACCCTGAGGAGGAAGAAGATGATGGAGAGGAACTGTTCAACGATAATATGGAGGCGTAAGTTGGTTCTGGCTTTTTCTGCCAAGCTTATTTTTGAACACTGGGGTTTATATCTAGTGTTTCCAGATTCAGCTGAATACTGCAAATAATATAGAGTGGGTGTTTACTAACCATCCACAATACAGTTTACTCATAGTGTAAATTAGTTATGTATTTGGTTGTAAACAATAATAGAAAATATAAAGTTAAAATCTTTTACAAAAGTTCTTACAAAAAAATATTTTGTAAGTTTAAAGTTAAGATTAAAAAAATAAAATAAATTTAAAATGTAGGCTAGCTAAAACAGAATTTATTAAGCTATTTATTAAGCTTCATCATTCAGGCCTTAATTATTTTATTCAGGCTTATCAATCTTAACTACTATGTATCTAACACAGTGACTACCGCCCCATGCCAGCCCTTGACCGGTATGACGCAGAAGACTTGGACGAAGACGACTATGACCCCATGTCCATCCAAGACCGTGCTGCAGCTGAACAGGAGCTGAGGAGAAGGGACAGGGAAGAGGGACGGACACGGAGAGATGACCGGGACTTGTTGTATGGTAATAGTTATATTTACTGTTAGCAGCTATGTAACAAAATCACATAACAATTTCCGATTTATTAAAAACACTAAAATCATAGATTCTTCTTCTTTGGCATTCCATGTATAATTAAATATTATATTCCATGTATAATAATAATTGACTATGAGGTACATAATTTTAGTGTTGTGTTAAGAGCACAATCATTGGATTAATTATTTCTTTATTACTCAAATATGTAATAACATGTAGGAACTAAAAAAAAATGTGTAATTTTTGGTTTAAACTTACTTTAGTTATTTAGTAGCCTGCTGCTGACTATATAATTGCCGCTGTCTAGCCTTTGCTCGAACTTGGCTTGACACGCGGCCGCATGTCTTGACATTTCCATGCTGAATAAATAGTTGCAAATAGTTTTTAAAAATCCAAATTTCTTCACAGATGAGTCTGATGAAGAAAGCACAGGCGCTCCGAGGGCGAAGCGCCGCCGAGCCGCCGAGAAAGCCGCCATGGGCACTGACGAACAAGTGGAGGAAGGGATCGAGAGCATAGAGAACTTGGAGGATACTAAGGGATACACCACTAAGGAGTGGGTCTCCATGCTGGGACCTAGGACTGAGATCGCTAATAGGTATGTTGAACATATACCATAGGGTATCTGATTAGGCCAGTGAGAAGTTTACCGCTGACTAAATGGGGAAAAAAAAACATGTAACTTTAAAAAATTGTTTAAAAGTGCATACTTTCATACACATTACAAAAGTTTTGTATGGATTTTTTTGTGTACAAATAAATGGGATTCTAATGTAATGTAATGAATAGATTTTATTAAGATAATAAATAGATTGTGAATACACAAATTCAGAATCTGTTTATACCAACTCTCTTTGTTTTTAAGAGCCTGTGGTTTCCCCCTGCAGGGCAAAGGCCTCCCTATTCTATTGATATTTAGGACCAGATTCGTTTCGAGTATAAGGTACGATTTCGTCACCATCTCCTCCTAGGTCTGTTGCGTCGGTTGTCGTTGCCGCATATATTATACTTAACACTTTGTCTCCATTCACCGCAGGTTCAAGAACTTCCTCCGCACGTACACGAACAGCAAGGGCCAGTTCGTGTACAAGGAGCGTATCCGGCGCATGTGCGAGCACAACCAGGCGTCCTTCCACGTGGAGTTCGACGTGCTGGCGCGCCGGGAGCAGGTGCTCGCCTACTTCCTGCCCGAAGCACCCTTCCAGATGCTGCAGATATTTGATGAGGTTGGTGTAGCTTAGATAGAGGTAGTTGTAGTTAATGCCTCTGCAGGACATGTTACCTGATATTTACCTGGATAAAGGCCAGTTCTTGTACAAAGGACGATGATATTTACAAGAATTTTAGACGTTCCAGTGAATTTTTTTTGGTCGTGTTCTATCGCTGGTAATTTAGGTTTTATTTCCCGACTTATCATCGACTTTGCAGGTGTCTGCGTCTGCCCGTGACCGTGCCACTCTTGTGAATCAAATGTGTATTGCACATCTGGTATATGCAAGTGTATTAAACTTTAATGTATTTTATGTGTGCTGTGTACATAAAAATAATTTCATGTCTCCCTGTCGTGTCTTCTCGACAGGACAGGACCTTTTTTTGTTCAAAAACCAGTGAACATAGTTGCAAGCATTGACCATGTAATATATACGTAGGGAAAAGGTAGGAAGGAAAGTCATTAATTTCTTAAATAATTTTATTTAACTCCCTTATTCTTGTTTACAGGTAGCAAAAGACATCGTCCTCCAAATCTTCCCGAGCTACGAGCGCGTAACATCAGAGATCCACGTTCGCATCTCCGACCTGCCTCTGATCGAAGAGCTGCGAACATTCCGGAAGCTTCACCTCAACCAGCTCGTCAGGACTGTGGGGGTTATAACAGCGACTACCGGCGTCTTGCCACAGTTGTCAGTAGTGAAGTACGACTGTAATAGGTGCGGGTATATACTGGGCCCGTTCGTACAGTCGCAGAACTCTGAAGTCAAGCCGGGGTCGTGTCCGGAGTGTCAGAGCGCGGGGCCGTTTATGGTAAGATGGACTTTTATATCGAGATTTTTTATGGGGTTGAAGATTCGATGTTCCAGAAATCGACCTCTTTTATTTTTCATTTTATTTACAACAAAGTCTATACACTTAGCTTAGCCATATGTTTAAGCTAATTTTGGATTATTCAGAAAAAAGCATATGCATAAGATATCGCCTTAAACCTTTACAAGACAACCATTCAACTTAAATGGAGTACAATATCTATTAAAATCCAGCTCTATACAGAACCTTTTAAGGCACTACTTTGTCAGCTGACGCGCTATTACCGCCATCTACTGAGCGCAATATCGTTAGCCGTCGCAGATCTAGTACACGTCTTCAGCCTCCCTAGTAACTAAATAACAGTACCTAAAATTAATATAAACTGCTATACTTATACCACAATTGGTCCCCAGGTGAACATGGAGCAGACGGTGTACCGCAACTACCAGAAGGTGACGATCCAGGAGTCTCCGGGGCGCATCCCGGCCGGGCGCATCCCGCGCAGCAAGGAGTGCGTGCTGCTGGCCGACCTGTGCGACCGCTGCAAGCCCGGCGACGAGGTCGACCTCACCGGCATCTACACCAACAACTATGATGGCTCGCTAAATACGGAGCAGGTGAGTTTAGTTTACCTATTTTATACATAATGTACTAATTAAGATTCCTTTATGAATATTAAAGTAATTTTTTGAAGTTTTATGAGAGTTTGACGATTCCGTGGTCAACTGGTACGCACTGGTTGACCACTGGTTTTCAAGGTGTCGCCAACTCTGAGGTCCCGGGTCCGATGCCCGGACGGTTCAATGTAGAAAATCACTTTTCTACATTGTCTGGGGTCTGGGTGTTTGTGGTACCTTCGTTATTTCTGAATTCCATAACACAAGTGCTTAATAGCTACTTACTTCAGGTTCAGAGCAATGTATGTGATGTTCCCCACATTTATTTATTTATTTAGAGTAACTCTTCGTTTTGTAAATTACCTAATCTTACCTTCGAAGGATAGGGCCTTCCACAGCTTGTGTAGGAGTGTTTGTTTCGCCCTTGTACTATACTTGAATTTATCTGCTTGGAAATATAAACCAATAGCCAGCAGTGCAACCAAGACACAACAATAAAATTAGGCTGAGCAGCATACTTACGATACCATAAATAAAAGTAGTAGTAGTAATAAATAATAAAATATTTAACATTAAACATTATGTTAAGCACCATTTTATAAGCTACATAATCATGTATTAGTAACCCATACTTGAAAACAAAATATTATCCACCTTCTTACACATTTCTCTCAAAGTTAATCTCACCTTAATTCTCTCCAGGGCTTCCCAGTATTCGCAACAGTAATAATAGCCAACTACATAGTAGTGAAGGACTGCAAGCACATAGTGGACTCCCTAACCGACGAAGACGTGCAGACCATCATCAAGCTCTCCAAGGACCCGCGCATCGGCGAGCGCATCACGCAGAGTATCGCGCCCTCTATATTCGGACACGACTATATTAAGAGGGGCTTGGCGTTGGCCCTGTTTGGTGGCGAGCCTAAGAATCCAGGTATGTCCAAATTTAAAGCTTTTCAATAACATATGTAGATCATTTTCATTTCTGTAGATGGAATATTTACTTAGTTCTATACAAATGATGTCGAACTCCAATCTCTGTTCTGAAAAACGATCCATGTGTATAATGCAAATTGGGAGTTAATCTACTCATAATCATTGTATGAACTGCCTCGTTGGCCTAGTGGTTGTAAGCGCGACTGCTACGCTAGAGGTCTTGGTTTCGATTCCCAAGTCGACCCAAGGTGTTATTGGGTTTTTTTATGAAATTCTCGGTAGGAGGTCGGAGTTTTTATTTGTGTCCGGTTAGTGGCAAAAGGTTCGCCTCCTATTACATGGGACCTAAACATACCGGCGAACTGTGGGTGTACATTGGTACACCTCTGTCTAACCCTTCGGGGATACAGGATGTCATTACCATTATTCGGACTATTAGTGAATTTCTTTAAGTACGAAATCGAATTAATCGATTTGACCTATAGAACTAACTTTGACAAGGTTGTTGCACCAAAACTTTATGTAAGTGAAATGTTTCAGGTGACAAGCATAAGTTGAGAGGCGACATCAATGTTCTCATTTGTGGTGACCCCGGTACCGCCAAATCTCAGTTCCTCAAATATACTGAAAAGGTAAGTTACACAAATTTCATACACACACCAGTTAACTCTGCTTTATTATTTGTATTCCATATGATAAATAAAATTAAAATATCATCAATTTTATATTTATGCTGCTAAGTGATGTTTGGTAAGTAAAAATCAGTTAATATTCAAGTGTCTCAATTATTTATTTATTTAATTTTAGTTGATAAAATGTGCTCTTCGTTTAGATCGCACCGCGAGCTATATTCACGACTGGTCAAGGAGCGAGTGCTGTCGGTCTCACCGCCTATGTAAGGAAGAATCCTACCACAAGGTATGAAAGTTATCTTTAGTAACTATGTATTATATTATCAAAAAATAATAATAACACTACTTACATATGAATTCAAACAGGTTTAAATCAAAAGCACAGCTCTACTTTTATGTGTATTTCTGATTTAAAAAATGTTACATCAGTATTTGCAGAAATCGCCGGTCACAGGGAACCGCAATATAATCCGATCAAAATAAGGTTACTTCAAGAGAGCTAAATGTCTTTCGCTATTTTGTTTTCTAAAATAGATTCTTGATTGTTATAGGGACTGGACCCTAGAAGCTGGCGCCCTAGTACTGGCAGACCGCGGAGTGTGCCTTATCGACGAGTTCGACAAGATGAACGACCAGGACCGCACCTCCATACACGAGGCCATGGAGCAACAGTCCATCTCCATCTCCAAGGCTGGCATCGTCACCTCCTTACATGCTAGGTGTGTAACCCTTAAAAAAATATATACCAAAATCTCATTGGCTTGGGACCACCTCTGTGGTATACCATGGCAGTTGTTAAGTCAATTCTAAAAAAACATGGGATACTGTGTTAATACCCAATAAAACGGGTTGTGGAGGTCAGGAATGCAGTCGCTGCATGTAAATACGGTATTCAGCTGAATCCGGTAAGACTGGAAGCCAACCCTCAAGATAGTGGGAAAAAGGCTCGGGAGATAATGAAATTACCTATATTAATATATTGTTTCTTTGTCAACAGATGTTCAATAATAGCGGCGGCCAACCCTATAGGCGGGCGTTACGACGCGTCGCTAACGTTCACGGAGAACGTGAACCTGTCGGAGCCGATACTGTCGCGGTTTGATGTGCTGTGTGTGGTGAGAGACGAGGCTGATCCCATGCAGGATGCACATTTGGCTAAGTAAGTCGTTCATTTACATTCAGTACTGTGTAAATAATCGTTTGTGTAAAAACTGAATCATAAAGGTGGATACAAGGTTTTTTAAAAAAGATCTAACCATTAGTTTCGATGGACTATTACACACCTAGGTATAATGCCTCTGAGTGATCTAAATGTAGTTGAATATGTGGCCAATATACACCCAGTGATGTCATTCCTTGCTGCCATGATAAAACCGAGGTTTTATGAGGTTTTACGAGCAGATGCTTTTACACCCACTTTGAATTCATAGTGGGTAGATGATCAAGTAACCGATCTCCATTTATCTTATATTTGTTCTCACCAGGTTCGTAGTATCCTCCCACATCCGCCACCACCCCACACAGAGTGGGACCGTGTTGGAAGACAACAGCGGACCCGACCCTGACTTCATGCTCCCGCAGGACATGCTCAAGAAGTACATCGTGTACTCCCGGGAGAACGTGCATCCTAAGCTGCAGGTAATATTATTGCATCTATTTTTTTATCAGCCTATTCTGTCCCGCTGCTGGGCAAAGGTCTCCCCCAAGTCCTTCCACATATATCTGTCTCGAGACACTTAAAAAACCAGGAACCCATTGTGTTCTTATTCTAGCCCAGAGGACACTGCACTTACGGCTGACGTGACGGCCCAATCTCATTTTTTTCTGGCAGATCTATAAAAATACATATAAGTCGAGTTAGTTTCACCATGTATAAATCAAGAACATGAGAACCAGTCATGATTTTTGATTTATTGCATGTGAATAGCAAAAGATCTATAAAAAGAAAATTTAGGGGAAAAAAACTCGAAAAAAAATGACCAGATCAGGCACTTACCTACGCAAAAGAAACGCAGGGCACCGCTAATAACAATAATACAAAAGTTACTTAAGAGTTTTTCGTGGATGCCTAAGCTACGTTACTCAAAGCACGCTGTTTACCTTAAGCATCTGTTTCCCAGAACATGGACCAAGACAAGGTGGCTAAGATGTACAGCCAGCTGCGACAGGAGTCCCTCGCCACCGGCAGCTTGCCTATCACCGTCAGACATATTGAATCTGGTAAGTGTAGAAATTATTACTTTTATAAAATATGAATCTAATAATGTATTGCTTATTACAGTTTGTGCGGTGTAGCATGGTGCGGGTGACAGTTGTCAGTCATGTTTCGTTTCACTCTTGAAGTTTGCCGCGATTTACAATTATGACCTTAGTATTTCAGGTGCACCATATTTGTAATATATTAAATCATTAATCACGGTTCTTAATTAAATTAAACCAACCAGAATGTTCTAGTTTACAAATAAAATTATATTGGAAGAAAAAATAAACAAAGTGTTATGCGTATAACGTAACGCCAAAGTCTTCTTTAGTGATGGGATGTACTGCTACGATGGATATATCGATATTTTTATAACTAATAAAAAAGTACATTTTATTCGTCTTAACTCATATCAGAGTCAGAAACATCTGAATTGTGACTCAATTCATCATCTGAATCTGTAACTGATATTATTAACGATGATTCCATAAAATCACCAATATGGATATCACGATCCCAATCAGACATAATGTTTATGATAAAATTTATATTCAAAAATATATTTTTTAGTAGTTTAATAGATACAATTAAATTTAATGCTACAATTATTTTTATAATAATGAAAAAGGAAATGTGATTTTTGCCGTGAAAAACGTCATCGATAGAAATGACTAGCATAACGTTACATCCTTAGCCATGTGATACTGATAGATTTCAACGTCATACTGACAAATGTCACCCGCACCAAGCTACAGCGCACAAGGTATAGTATAATCCCACTGTTTATGTTATATCAGTGATTCAATGTTGAAGTCGTTATCTTTTTATCACCTACATAATTAAAAACATTGTGTGTTCATTGGTCATATACAGAAACAATGAAACGAAAATTTATTTATTGTATTTTCAGTCAAAATAAATAACAAAATTTTGCTCAAATTTTGGCGTACCTCGCCACACAGTACCACAAAACAAACAAAACATTCTCAAAATGTGCCTTTACATGTTTCTCAGTATAGTCCTATTATGTGCCCCAGCCTTTATGTGTACGTTTATTTTCAATTTTCCTTATACAAGAACCTTATTCAAGAACCAAATCACTCAAAAAGACTTGTTTCCTTCCGTGCAGTGATCCGCATGAGCGAGGCTCACGCCCGCATGCACCTCCGCGCTCAAGTATCAGAGGAGGACGTGAACATGGCCATCCGCACCATGCTCGAGAGCTTCGTCGAGACACAGAAGTACAGCGTCATGAGGGCCATGCGACAGGTACGTGAATATCCCTACTCTATAGTAGTATGGATCATAATAGACTACATAGTCTTTTGTTGATGCAGACTATACATCTTAAATTAAATATCAATTTAGGTATTAGGAACTAGACATTTTTCTTTGGTTTTTAGCGCCTTTTACTAAAGTAATTTGCCGAAAGCTAATTACCTAAAGTCAATACAAAATCAGCTCAAATTCTTAGTTTAAAAAAAGGAAATAATGCAACATGGCCAAAAATTTGAAAATCCTTTACTTTGCTGGCACGGTCTGTCAAGAAGAGCAGTGTTAATTATTAACACATATTTTTTTGCCTTTATACACGCCTATTTACCTAATTCAGAATAAAATGCACCTAAAGAACTGAAATCCATTGTACTAATACACCATTTAAATTCCAGACATTCCAAAAATACCTATCCTTCAAGAAAGACCACAGCGAGCTACTCTACTACATCCTCCGCCAGTTGACAATGGACCAGCTGGCTTACATGCGAGGCCTACACAACCACTCCCAAGCCACCATCGAGATATCAGAGCGAGACCTCCTGGAGCGAGCCAGACAGATCAACATCTCAGACCTGAAGCCCTTCTACGATAGCCGGATATTCAAGATGAATAGCTTCTCTTATGATGCGAAGAGGAAGGTTATTATACACGTGTTGCCTGATACACCGACGTCTGCTACTGCTTGATTGGTTTAAAAATCGGCGGTTCATATTAATGTGTTGACAAATAATTATTGGTAATTTCATTCTCATCCTATCAATGTATAGTCAAGTTTCTAGAAGGCAGTTAATATTAATCTCATGTCTCAGTCTTCAATGTCCATGGTTTATAGCTCTGTATTGTTGTTGGCCGCGAGATATGGATGTTGGTGGGCCTTTTAGAAACAGGAGTTCATCTTTCTTGCAAACAGTACAATAAGCTTAAGTCTAATTGCAGTCTTGCTACAACAACTTCTCATAATCATAAGTTCGCAGTTCATAAAATATGAGGCAGGTCCTTAAATAATTTGTTTAATTCATAATTCACTTGAAATCTCTTAAGTTCATTAACTGATACAAAACATTTATTCTTTTATTGTTATTTTAATTTCGCAAGACCATAAGAAATACAGTAATTTAGTTATTGCTATTTTGTAACATAATTATGGTAATTATCGACCACGTTTTTATTTAAGTTTTTTTTTTTCTGTATTATGTATGTAGTTGTATAGATTGACGAGTTGTTTCCTTATCTAGTTTCATATAACGATTTTAGTTAGTCAAAGGTCTTGTTTAACATGTGTTCGGAAAGTTTGAAAAGGGTCGACTGTTTACCTAAAAGCGAGTTTCATGTAGATGTTGATTAGTGTCAGAAAATTTAAAGGAAAGTTATGAGTTTGCATGTGTGAAACTTTTGAACAGAGTAAGAAAAAATGGTTGATATGTGGGAATAAATGTATTAGAATGCATGAATGATATATGAAATGTTAGTTAAATAAAAGTGTTAATAAATAATGTATGATAGTATGTTATGTTTGGTAGGTGAAGAGAAAATGATAGTGACTGAGTTAATGTGAGAGAAGAGTTTATAAGAATTGTGTATGGTAAGCATGAAGAAAGAATGAATAGTAAAAATCCAATGAAAGAAGTGACGAGTCCTTGTTAGATGACCCAGTAATAGTGTTTAACAAGATCAGTGATAAGTATTTTTTTATACCAACTACTTTGACAACTTAAATGTATCAAGGTTTAAACCCTACGTATTTTGACGGTTACAAGGTTTTTTCTACTCGCTAATACTAAGTTAGATCATGATTAAACAATCCATCTATTTATGATAAAAGGCAATTGGGTATGAAAATAATCCGGTAGTTTTGAAAAATACGCAGGTCGTGGTAAATATTTGAAATAAAGCTTACCAAAAAGTAGATTTACATAAAAGTGAATGATATATCATAGTAATAGTTAGATATGTTAAAATTAATTAATGTTTTCAACAAAGTCAATCTATGCAACTGCATATTTACAGACACCCACCTTTTTTGTATCACTACATTATAATGAAGCTTTAAAATTGTCTGTTAACGTTTCTGTTTTAGGATTAGTGTTATATTTAGGTATGTTTATTTTTTTTGTACAATACAACTACATCTGAAAATCATGTACTATGTCCAAGAGTAACTTAATAAAATTATCATGTTAACTTCTAGTTGAAGGCATCCATTGCATATTATAAGGATTCTACACATTTGTCATCTATAAGCATACTAACGTTATCAAGGTTTAAATCTTATGACTTATACCAGTATATTGCAGACTCTTGGAACATAATAGAAAGAAATAGCATTATTTACTGGCAGTACAAACTTAATATGTTATTTTTGTGATCAATAATTTCAATTAATATTTTCGAAATAAACTGTTTATTATAAGAAGTTCTTTTGTTTTTATTTATGTGTGTCTACCTTCATATTTGTTTCGGGCGTAAGTACCAACAGCCTTGTTACCTTTTATATAAAGACAAGGATACACTCGGGGATAAAAATACTTTCAAAGTGACGCGCAGTTTACCGGTAGGGCTCAAATTTACATGACACGGAATGGAACGCCTTTTTTCAACAAAATCGTACATAGAATAATAAATCATTCAGCCTTGATGCTTGCTCCACACATCAAATCTTTCTTCTACGGCTGCTTACTCCAGGTAAAGAGTACCCTACTTTTTATTATTTCTTTGCTCTTTGGTAAAGAGCTTTCCCGCTCCGTGACTTAACGCACGTGTCGGACATTTTGTTATCAGTGAGGGACTTGTTGCACTATTTGTGTGTATTTGTTTGTTGAAACATGGAGGTAGTCGCGAGGACAAAATGAAAGAAGCAAATATTCCCATTAAATTTATATTTAGTTTTATATCAAATTCTTACATTCTTTTTCTATTTAAATCATGAGACTATGTAATTGAAGAGACATTTTACTATACAGTCTTAGAAAATATTACGTCTATGACATGTAAATATGTAATTGATAATTATCTTTTAATTCTACTCTATATTAACACAGCAGTTTCACAAAGCACAAACATAGGTATAACCATGACTGAATTTCCACAGACTCCGACATTAGAAACATTTCATACTATTGGTACTATGTCCAATGTAATCATGTAATTTTAGGTATTTTTATTTGGCAGTGGAAATGAAGTCGAACAATAAAAGTTTAAATCTCTACAACTCTCAATAAAACCATTCATTCACACATAAAATTACCTCTTAGCATCACATAGAAATCATCATTCAACAATTCACAGCATTAAAGTAATTAAAAACTAAGAAAATGGCGCCAAACCCATTTAGCTCTTTTACATTAAATTATTTTCCAAATATTTTATATAAATCTATGACATTCTTTCTTTTGAGGTTAATTCTTTTAATAAATCAAAGCTGAATGAGTTACGTGCCATATTCTACTTACATAAAATAAAAAAATAAATAGTTTAAAAACATTGTCTGCAGGTTAAAAATATCTTAAAAATAGTGTCATTTAAACAAATTTCATATTTAATGTCCAGCATTATGACACAATCTGGTGATAGTAAAGTCTACATTGAAATCGTAAATATTAAACTGGGGGTAATACTTATAGCTGGCATTAGAAAAGTATGAGATTTCAATATTAAATATGTAAGGAAAGCTAATCTCAAAAACGAAAGAAAATTAACATCGAAAATGTTTTTTTTTTTTTAATCTTAGTAACTAATAATAGGTCAAATTATATTTAATGAACACTCAAGTAGTAGAACACTAAAGCTCATTTCAAACTATGTTATAAAACAATAGAATGTTTATAGCACTGCAATATTGCTCACCATACATCCATACATTTATTTAGAACATGATCACAAATGTATGGTGAGTGTAGGCTATATGCTTCTATATTTAAACATAGTCTGAAGAGTACCTTAGTTAATAGATGTAGACATTTGTGACTAAAGTAAAAATACCCTCGCAAACTATTTCTTTTGTGACCTTGAGGTTCAATTAAATTGTCACAAGAGGTATTTTGTGTCTCAAACTATGCTAAAAGTACTGGGCACAAAACTCAATAGTAACACATTTGCACATATAAGTAACTTTGTACAGACACAGCCCAAATTAACTAAAAATTCTAAAAAATATTCCTAATACCAGCGTTAAGTAGATAATTACGTACTAAGTCCTTAATAGTCTGAACCGGATTCTGAACCACTGCTGCTGCCGCTGTCACTCTCGGAGTCACTGCTGCTGCCGCTGTCGGAATCATCAGAGCTTCCGGAATCAGATCCTGATGAGCTGCAGGAGGAACTGTCAGAGCAATCTGCACAGTCTGTGCGTTTCTTTTTGTTTGGTATCTTGCAGCTGCCATTGCTGAGAACAATGAAAAAGTAGTTGAAAATATATTCCCGAGAAATATTATAAAACCTTAAGCAGACATTTATAATTTAAGAATATTTTTTTCTTCAACTCGCGGGTACTTTCACAAACATGAACTCGGCTAGGAAGTTGGCAAAGATGAAATTTGTTTTTATAGTTAATAATTTTCACATTGAATATAATTGAGAATGGTTAATAATATTCCAAAATACGTGTTAGAAAAGATTTCGAAACATAAAACAATTATTGGAATCTAATGAGGGTACCTATTGGAACATATTTTTCTAGAAATATCGCGTAGTTTCGCGAAAATCTATAATTTGATTTAATATTCTGTACAAACCTGCAGGAGCCCTCTTCCCGCGACTTCAAGTTCTTCTTCAGGACCTGTGTGCGGGATGGACGCACCAAAATCTTGCGCTTCCCTGTACACTCGTAGCTCCAGTGCCCATACTCCAAGCACTTCTGACAACGAATCCCCTGGGGAAACGCCGCCGCCAAAGCTGCTTGCCTATAAAAAACAACAAAATATTAATATCATCAAACAAATTTTCACAACACCATTAACGAGGGAAAAGAAAAATCCTACTTTTTCTTCTGAGCTTGATGTCTATTATAAGTTCCCAAAGTCATGGTGAGGTTTTATGAATCAACGGCTCGAAACTTATTTGTAGGTAGAAGAAAATCACTTGTCCTCAAATTGTTTTAACTACTATCGTATCCAAGCGCTTCCAAAACACAAATGAATTATTAGAAAATTACAGAAAAAGGAAGCATGGAAAATAAAAGATTTGTCAACTTGTCGTTGTCAAAAAAAGCACAGGTTAAAAAGAAACTATATTAGATGATTTGTCGATGGCGCCGATCGATTTCAATAAAATGTTAGTATAATTTTGATAATAAAACATTTCCGTAAAATAAAATAATAAATTTTATTTTGCATATTTTGGGTAACGATAAAAAAATACCTATATTTAACTATGAAATAAAAAAAAAATTGCCCTCTCTCCAAACTTCAATTATTTATTTTATAATAATAATATTCCGGGACATCTCATACACGGTTATCTGATCCCATGCTAAGCAGCAGAGCTTGTGTTATGGTACCAGACAACTGATAAACATACTTATATATTTCTAAATACATACTTTGTATATTATTGATGATAAACCTTTAGGAATGCACACCTTTGATAACTTGCAATAATTAGACAATTAGCTAGGAGAACTTTAATTTTAATAATGAATCTCTAAGAGTTGCGTAAGTCCCTCTTATGAAGTTTTATCCAGTTCAGTCCAATTGTATAAAACCCAAACAAATAAATACATTGCTAGAATAATCTTTTTAATTTAAGCTTTATTTATTTAAGCAAATAACCTGAAGTAGTAAAAACTGATCAAAATTAAGAGTAAAACTTTAAATGATAATAATATAAAAGTTATCATCTACTGTTTCATCGGTATAAGTTTAAAAATAAGATAGTTGTATAAAAGTAATAATATCTAATTGCCTGATATCCCTCTTAAATGATTTTGAAACAATCCAGCGTCATTAGTAAAACAAGTTTGTGACTCCAACATCTAGGTACAATGAGTCATCGCAGGCCTTGCAACAGGAAAAAAGAACAAGAAAACGAAACGTTTATTTCTTTTTAGTTTGACAGTTATTACGTGGAGACTGTGTGCAATCTGTGGTCAAAAGTTTTTACAGTCAGCTGCGCGCACCTCGTAATAAATTTTGTGGATTTCGTAATATAAAATAAATAGCCGGCATTTGGTTTGAAATGTCCAAAAATAATTCAGCTGTAATAAAATGTCGGACTGGTATTGGCGGGTAATTGCTTTGAAGGCAGCGTTTGCGTTAAGTTTTATAGTTTGTAGTTTACGTGCGGAGGATACAGTGCAAAAGTTACCGTTCTGCAATCCTAATAATGTTAAGGACGGCCCCGTTCATAACGAGTAAGTTCTTCTTGATATACTTCATTCAACTTTTTGTATATATATGTGTCTAAAAAGTTGTAATTATAACAGAGTTGAACTTGTTTGGGGTAAATATTGACGAGCAAAATATTTGTTTACAAAACAATTGCAGCCTTATAAGATACTGATAAAGAACAGGTTCCATGAAAGGCTAAGTTAGTGTTTAGACGAAATTTATTCAAACTTTTACTTTTTAGAACATGTTATGACAGGTCTTGGTCAAATATGTTTGAGGCTTTCTAGAAAAGTCAAAGGACTTTTTTATTTACACCTTAACGTACTTATAAGCACTTTATGTATTTATCAAATGTTTTTTTTGTTTATTATCTACTGTGCCAAACTTTATCATAAAAAAATGTAAACACAAGTTAAAATATGCAACAAATCCAATTACTTTTGACCTTGGTATATAGCCTGAGATTACTAACTATTGCTTACAAAATTCATCTTTGTTTGGTCAGTTTAATAACATCTGTTTAAGCAATAAAACACCTGTATTTAAGAGATATAAACATATTATCAAATAATAAAAAACAAAATACAATCAATGTAGTAAATAATGTATAGAGTAGGTCTATGACTTGTCATCTCTCATCTCATCTTGACATCTCACACTGGTTAGATTTTTTTATTTAGGTATTTGTATAAATTACTTTTAAAATAATTATTTAATTTTGATGGTTAATTAATTACATCAGATTCTGTACCTTGAATCTCACCAAGCACCTAATTGACTATTAGATTGCTACTGATACATAACGCAATTTACATAATAATATTAATATTGTAATTTATATTAGAAATGTGTTGGTAAGTGTGGTAAAAGTACCATATTTCCTTTCTTAGGATCTAAGCTTACCCTGCACTAAGTTCCATTGTAATTGGTTCAGTGGTTTGCAATGAAATTATCACAAGCATACATAAAGCAATACATATAATTTAAGTATGGATAATAATCTAGTTAATTAAATAACACTATTATTCTTTCCAGTCTCGTGATAGTGAGCACATTGGATGGACGACTCACGGCATTCGCAACACAGAATGGCCTTAAAGCTTGGGATTTGGAGACACAGCCGCTGCTCTCTTCAAATCTACACCATGTTGAGGTAAATAATTTATTATATTATGTTTAATTTATTATATAATTTGTATATAATGCCGGCTATTAATTTATTGATTTTATTATATTATTAAAATAATTAACTGAATTTTTAAGGCCTTTGCCTGCAGTGGGACTGTTTAGAACAAATAACACTAAATACTTATAGTTTGATTATTTACTTTATCTACTTTCAATTAAATATATATAGGCTTTGCTGTTGGTTTCTTTTGAGTTAAACTTTTTTATTTAGGGTCAATGAACTGGTAGTTGTATGCTAGTTTGTAACTTTAATGTATTGAATGAATAAATGCAAATTTAAAGTCTAGTCATTATCTTTTATGCAATATTGAAATGTCATCGTAATAGAAAACAAACAGTAATTTCTTATCAAGACCAACACTTCTTTTTATGCACATTTGCTTATGTCATTGATCTATACTAATATAATACAGCTAAAGAGTTTGTTTGCTTGAATATACAAATCACTGAAACTTAGTTAGTTTAAAAAATGACCTTTTTGCATTAAATAGCCCAAATCACGAGGAAGGCAACTAACCTAAAATTTGCCGCGGTATACTAATCCATAAAAAGTACTTTCATTATGTCTAACATGTGCGTAAATATCACAGTAAAAACGTTATAAACTAAGCTGTTTGTTGTCATTATATTTTCGCGAAAATCAAGAAGAGTGTTAGTTAATGAATAAATGATATATTTCGCATGCAAATTAATACAGAACTCAAGGAATCGTGAATTCTGTCCTCATATTGATCAAAATACAAACAATAGTTTTTTTAGGAAGTCAAGGATTGTTTTTAAAACATAGTCGTACAATTAAAATACAGCAGCGCCTGAAACAATGATCTTATGAATAAACATTAGATTAATTGGTGTAGGATGTCTCATGTAGTAATGAAGATAGTTTAGCATAATTATACATTGAGATTGACCATAGTAGCACATTTATGTTACACAGTATGCATTGTGGAGGAAAAGCGGTTTTACTTTTTTTTCAAAATATTACGAAAACACTTAGTTGATTAACCAAATCTAATTTTATGTGAGGGGGCTAAGGACGTTATGCTTTTACACAAAATGCACGAAATTGTGTCATTTTGCAAATTAATTTAACTTCTTGAGTTTTTTTTACGTAAAATAAGAAAAATCTGTGACCAATTTTTTTTTGTTTCTCAAAGATGTAGGTACCTTTACAGCATGAAATCAATCACATTATAACATGATATGACCTATAAATAAAAATAAGTCCTGAAAAAGCGCGTGTAAAGATTTACGAATATTAGACATTGAAATACAGCTACTTTCTTCGTGTTTATACTAACAACACAACTACTTGCAGCTTACATCGGGCGGCAAATGGGTCCGCCTGGTGCCATCCCTCAGTGGCAGCTTATACAGTCTCAGCGGCGACAACATCGAGCCGCTGCCGTTCGACGCCGACCAGCTACTGTCCTCGTCCTTCAAGTACTCCGATGACCTCGTTATAGCTGGTAAGTTGAGTGTCCTTATATACGGGGTGCTAGGGTATTCGTACTGGTTGCGTTTGAAATAATCTGCCCTTATAAAAATAACTTTCCTCAAAACATAATAATCTATGCCATAAAATATTGTATTTACTATGGTTACCGATGATTTTTGCTCTGTAAAAGATGTAGCCTATTTTAAATCCGTAAATAAAACCAATAATAAATGTAAATTTTATTCATAAATATCCAGATTTCATCCAAATATTTGCAGATTACTAAAGTTTTATCAGGTGCTTTCTTCCGAGAAGTAAATATACATACATACATACATAAGTTGTGTTACAAACTGCGTTATAAATTTTAAAACTAACTCAACTGCTGAACAATATTATGATCATTTTCATACATACTTTATTGGGCAAAGTCTAGTACTAATCTGGGATCAAATAGACATCTAGACGTGATTTTATGTCAACAACTTTCCTTACTCACTAGTTCAATAGAATTAACATTTGCTCCTCAAATCTTGTTTTTCAATAACCAATCATCTTATTAGGCGATTTGATGAATCAATCATTACATAATTAATCCTTAATAAAGGTGCCCATTTCAGGGTTGCTTTCTACTTAATATTGAAGTATGTTTTGTGTATTTAAAAAAAATATATATATATATATATTGAAGCATGTTTAGTGTATTAAAAAAAAAAAACGGTCTCCAATTCAACGATTTTCCATTATTTCTTTTTGAAAGAAAAATAATCCCAGGAAATTTCGACGTAAGAAATAGAAATGCAAATAATACTTTAGATCCGTTACAAAGGCATTATTTCACATTAGTCTTATACTAAACAACAATATTAATATAATCAGTTCCTTGCCTCAAATCCGATAAGACAAACAGTGAATGTAATTTTGAAGGTAGGTATATAATATATTATTAATGTATAACATGTAAACAAACACGAATGAATCTTACGTCGAGTGATAACGGTGTTGTGAATGTAATCATTTCGTGATTATGTGGCGAGTCATAGCTTTAGGGCTGTCGATATTATTTTGGCACATATTTTAAAGAACAAAAATATATTTTTTCTGCAGAAAAATTGTATATGGTAGGATATGGAGGTAATTATAGGATTTATAATACTTTTATGGTAGGAATCAGCCGAACAAAGGATATATTAGCGTGCATTGAAAGATAAGTAAGGAACAACAAACTTAAAATTGTGTTGTGGAAATCCTCCTTTCGAAAGCTAACTAAAGTTAGTTCACGTCGTTTAAAAAACGTATATGTAACGTAATATACGTTTCTTAAAATTGTATACATTTGTGTTCATTTTATTGAATAAACAGTATTCACAACATATACTGTGACTAATCCCTACAACGGCTACAACAATATTACATAAATAGGTATTATGTGTGTTGCTTGGCAACCCTAGGAAGCCGGCCAATGGCGTGTCACCACGAAAGACTTAGTATAGATCCAATGCCGGTGGGCGGTATAGCGTATAGTTAAATAGCCCGATATTTATACTTGTATTGCGTAATCATGTAATGGATGATAATACCAGATTTACGTATGCAAATAGCTTTCTGCAAACATTGATTTTGAATAACGGTGGTTTGATGTTTGGCGAAGATTTTTGAGTACTATTTAGGGAGATCTATTCTATTCGTTGTTATTTCTCGGTTTTGACTGTGTCGCTAGCTCTGAGGTCCTGAGTTCGGACCCTGGATGGGTCAATGTAGAAAATCCTTTCCTATATTGTCTTGGAGTAGGGAAGGGATAGGTTGGGGGGATGTTCGTGGTGCCTACTTTTAAGGTATATTTTCCTAAGGCACTTATATGCCAATAAAAATCCTGGCTATCTATTAAATGTTTTACATAAGAAAATAAAAAATATATTGGCTAAAAGTAAATAAAATGACGTTTGAACATTATAACGCGATTAAAACGTTGTAAATCAGCTGGTTATCAGTCAGGCTGTTATCAACTAAAGCTGAATACATTATTACTAGAACAATTAAGTTCATATAATATTTATGTGAGTAGTTTACATAAAATATGGAGTGGACAATGTTGAAATACAAAGGACCATAAAAAAATATTCATTGTAATTAAAAATTTAACCTTAAAATCACTGTATATCCTTCAAATATTATATTATAGTAATTTTAGATAAAGTCCAATATTCAAAAAAATCATTTTAATATTTTGGTAACTAATAAATACATTGCCCAGCAGTTAAATTGTCCCACTAGATTGATCCATTGGTCACCTCATCTTTCACGGGCATTGGCCCATGAAAGGTGAGGTGACCAATGGAATCTGTGTTAGTAGTGAAAGCATTCGCAATGTCAACAGTAACTCAATGTACTGGCAAGCCGCCAGGACTGGCCTGGTTTACTGAACTTTAAAACTATTTTAATTACCTTACGTTTATACACCAAGCGGGTTAGTCTGGGATAAGTCTATTATCTAATTAGTGTAATTAACTGTTCCAATCGTCTTAAATCGCGGCTTTTATACGTACACATTAGAAATGCGCAAGACTGACTGTTTGTCTATTACTCCTTAAAGAATAAACCGCTAAATCGATTCTGTACAATTATATTCTATAACATTGGGACAAGCCACAGTCAAAAGCTAGAGTCTGATATAAAAATATGTATTTGCATATTTGATATTTTTTTTTAGGTAGAAGGCTTTTATAAAGACAGTGGTTTACCTTTGTTGATTAAATAACTTTGTAAATGTTAGCACATTTAACAGCCGTCGTAAAAATTGCTTTGCACACTTGTCATTAACTAGATAGCTAAATACATAAAGGACTGTTTCTGTGTATTTAAGTTATAGTCCAAACAATACATTGGTGAGTATACTATAGGTACATACAAAATAATATTTGCAAATACAAGGAAAACTGGCGTGTCAAAACGCATTCCTTTCACTTCATTTATATGAATCAACGTAGCATGCTTTTCGTTCTGGTGCTCTGGTATATGATTAATGTTTTTAATAATATTGACCTGGAAAAGATTTACGTTGTTTTTTTTTTATAAGATTGCTCATACTACTACTATGAAAATTAGACTCAATTTTGTCGCCGACTATTCCAAAAACATTAAAAACATATAATAGGAAAACAAAAACTTAAAAGTTAAATATTGCGGACCACACATACGTTGTCCCATGAGAGAACCCCGCAGCACTTCACGCAGGGGGGGTTGCTTTATAACACTCTCTCTGACATCTTCCTCCTTTTCCTATATCACATATCCGTGTAGTCAATTATCATTATCGCGATGAGATTATGCGAGTCTAATTTTAGTGCGATTAGTTTAATCGCGAAAGCCCTGATTTTATAAAAAGTAGAAGCATAAGAATCAGAAAAATATATTTCCATTCTATACCTTTTGCGTAACACAACAGCTATCGTTCAAATTAATCTCCGCTGACGTCACTAAGATATAAAGTTACCGTCTGAAACATAGATATAACAAATATAGGGCATAAAATAAACAGGAAGGGACCTTGATCTATTAATAACTTTCTAAACAATCTTCTTTAGTGATAAGAAGTGAATATTATTATATCAGGTTAATAGATTAGAGTCATTGTTATGCTGTGTCATTAAATAGACTGTTTCGAAAAACGATAGCTACTTAAACTAATTGGATATTAATTGACTGTGTTAAGATATCTTTTCACCGACTTCAGAAGGACACGGTTTTTAATTTGTCTCTATGTGGTTTTCTACTCGACATCACAAAAAATTTTGATCGATTAAAAAATATTGTCAGCTATAGTATAGTAGGTAAGACTCAGAAGTAGTTCCATATAAATGGAAGATGGTTATAATCCAGCCGCTGAGAGAATGCGTCTTGATTTGTAAAGAAAAAAACCTTGTTATATTATGAATTGTAACCTGGCATTATGATATAGTTTTGAATGATATTATTCCTTTATAGGTCAAATACGTGACAGTAATTTATGATTAGGAAATTCTTTGCCATCTTTAATGTGAGCTGTCAGAAAAGCATTCTCTCAGAGGCCGGACTATAATATGTCATTTTTATATTTGTCCGTAGGTGCCCGCGAAACCCTCTGGTTCGGGCTCGACGCCCACACCGGCGGCGTGATCTACGAGTGCGGCTCCGGCGGCTGCAGCTCCGAGCAGCAGACCGCCAACGCGGACCGTGACGTCATCGTGCTGCGACGTCATTCCAGCACCGTGAGGGCGCTGGATCCGAGGAGCGGGAATGAGAAGTGAGTTGTTTAAATCGTTACTTTTGTGGATCGAAAAGATTTTATAATTCGAGTGCAAGACATTTGTAGGCAATAGGCGTTCATTGTGAATTTAGGAACACTGGCAATGTATTATTTCTGAAAAAAGAAAGTGCATTTTATAAGAGAAGTTAGTCTTGTCTGAGGTTGACCGAACTCTCAGGTCTGAAAGGCGTTTTACTACCGATACGTGGTCGTATTAGCCATCAAAATGAAATAAGAAAATGCCCATTTTTTTGCATTTTATGGTTCAATTCTTGAGGATGGTTATGAGCTTGTTCTACATCGCGCCTTGTATATTATGTATACGCATCGCGCGGGTGAAACCGTGGTCCAAAGATAGACTACATTTTCCATCTGTTTTCGTCATAGATGGAACTTCAGCGTAGCAGAACACCGCGTAGCGCTCAGCCGGCGAGAGTGCGCAGGCGCGGGAGCGGGCGCGACGCCGTTGGGCGTAGCCGTAGCGCTACCTGAAGGCGTCGTAGCTGTGCGGGATACTACGGGATCAAAGCTGTGGCAGCAAAAGGTAATACCGTATTTTGTGGTCATTTTTCATCAAGATAGCTTGATGAGAGAAAAGCACTTAGGAATACAAGCTTGCAGAGTAATTGCTAAATTATTATTTTTTATTAATATTAAAATCCTAAAATTAATAATAATTTCTCCGTGTACAGTTAGAGTCCCCTGTAGCCGGAATATGGCGGCTGGCGGCGGGCACGCTGCAGAACATCGACGTGCTGTGGGAGGCCACGCAGACGCTGGCGCACGCGGGCCTCACGCAACAGCCGTCCTTGTACATCGGGGTGCATGACAAGCAGGTATGTACTGTACATGACATGAGTGTGTGAACAGCTAGAGTCGCTGTAGAACATCGAAAAACCATACAGGTCACTTCAGCATAAACCCGTATCATAATCGGTCCATTCGTTTAGAAGCTACGATACCGCATACAGACAAAGTTGCCCAAAATCTGACCTGTGCGCCAATGTCTGTCACTTGCCTGTTTTTGTCTTAACAATAGGTTCTTGTTCTGTTAAGCTTTTCTTAATATATATATGGGATCAGATTTTATTTCACCGGATTAAAATAAACGAAATCCCTAATTTTAAAATCTTCTTACAGCTCTACATTCAAGAAAGCGCGTTCTACACTCGCAAGCTAGAGACAGCGGTGTCAGCGAAGCCGTTGCCATGGAAACTGGTGACAGCACGCCCGCAGATCACGGCGGCTGATGACGAGACGGCGCTGTCCGTGCACGACAACGATAAGAACGCGCTCTCGCTTATCACGCTGTATGGGAGCGCCGGGAACAATATAGGTGAGGAAAAATTACATAATAGTATAGTGATAATATCAACCCTTAAACGTACTAGTGTTTGGTACAGGCCTCTAAATATTCCACTGTTGAGAACAGGCCTTTGCCCGTATAAAATAAGAGCGGTCGTTGATGACGCTAAGTGACATATTTTTTAAAGAAATTAGGGTTCGTTGATAAATTAAGTACACGAGTCACGACATATTTTATGTTATGCGCTAAGAAACAATTTTAATAGAAAGTATTAACAACATCGTGTAAAACTAGCTATTCCCGTAGGTTTTAAAATATATATTTTCTTAACATAAATTTATTTTTCCAAATGGAGATGGAGAGTTACCTTAATACGGCCAAAAATAACAGAAAAAGAGTCTTCTGTCTCCAAATCTATTGCTCATCTATGAGTGACGAAAAAGGTTATATAAATCCCCACTTATAAGTATTTTTTGAACAGGCGACCACGGCTACTTCGTGTACGTAGAAGACACGTGCGACCAAGCGGTCCAAGTGACAGAAGACATATTCGATGACACCGTCCTTCCCAACATCAGTACCGACGAGCCTGAACACCACCACATACACGTGCACATCTCCTCGCTGTGGTACTGGTGGAAGGAGGTCCTTCTTATCGCTGTCTCCTCAGCCCTGCTGATGAACCTCATGATATGGCCGAGGTTCTTCGCGCCGAAGATCAGAGCTACAACACCGCTGCCCACTAGTCAAGAACAGGTGATTACTTCCTATAGGTTATATTTTTATACATCTTCTTAGTATGGTACTGGTGGAAGGAGGTCCTTCTGATTGCTGTGTCCTCGGCTCTGCTGATGAACCTCATGATATGGCCGAGGTTCTTCGCGCCGAAGATCAGAGCTTCAACACCGCTGCCTACTAGTCAAGAACAGGTGAATATGACATATAACCTTCTTTAAAATAAATCTCCTCGCTGTAGTACTGGTGGAAGACGATCTTCCTTATCGCTGTCATATAAACCTCATGATTTGGGCAAGGTCCTTTGCCGCTATCTAGACTAGACCAGTCAAGAACACCTAGGGTACTTTTATTGCTATACCGGAGATCGTGGGTTCGATTCCCACTCTGGACAAATGTTTGTGTGATGAGCACGATCATTTGTTCTGTGTAATTTGTCTATAATATGTATTTATTTAGAAATATCCAAGTATGTTTATGAGTTCATCAAGCTCTGCTCAGCTTGGGATCAGAAAACCGTGTGTTAGATGTCCCAGGATATTATTATTATTACTATTGTACAATAAATTTTATGTCGACAGATCCGAGACAAGTAGGCCCAGCATATGAATATGGTCATTTCAGAGCAACTTTTGCATCAACATCTGTCCTAAAATCCCTTATAGCATTTTATTTTCTTATTAATTAAGGCTAATTTCTTACGATAATACCAGGTGGTGGTCCAGCTGTGCGGCTGGCCCCCCGAGCAGGCGGGCCCGCGGCCCGCGCCGGAGTACTCGGGGCGCTACGAGAGCGACTTCACGCCGCTCCGCTGCCTCGGCCGCGGCGGCTTCGGCGTCGTCTTCGAGGCTAAGAACAACATCGATCATTGTTCTTATGCTGTTAAGAGGATCACCTTGCCTAGGAGGTGAGTTTATCTTTGAATGAAGTTTGAATTTAGTTTTTAAGTTATTTTCTTGACCTAGAATAAAATTAGATCCCTTTCTCAAATAAAACATATTTTTTTTATCTCAAAATATGTGCTATTCTCATATCCTACATCCTTTCCTTGTTTTGTAATTCCTGGAGAAATATTTTTAAATAATAGCTTACCAACATGCTAATTCGATGTATTTATAAAAAACCTTCCATTCGATTTGCCGAATATTTTATTTGAGTTATTAACAAAATTATACGAAATTTTGGGAAGCTTTCACCCAGATTTCGGACAAAATAGTCTAAATTAATCACATATTGCCATTTAACATCTCATGTAAAATGGTAAGTTAATTTAGCTAATATTATTTATTATTTCAGGGAATCAAAACGCGAGCGTGTATTACGCGAAGTGCGAGCATTAGCTAAGTTAGACCACGAGCACATCGTGAGGTACTTCAACGCCTGGGTAGAAGAGCCGCCGCCAATGTGGCAGAAGCAACGAGACGAGGTCTGGATGAGGTAAGTGAAGTAATAAAAGAAGAAAAGAAAAAAAAAAACGCTTATGTAAAATAAGAAAGGAAGCCAGAGTTGAAGGGCTTAGAACATTGGAAATTCAAACTCATTCCTACAGCCGAAAGTTTGATTTCGTTACAAGCCGGAAATAATTAACTACTATAACTTAGATGGGTGGTACTGTGACAATAATGATACCTTCTTTGGTTTTATTTAAACAGTTCTATATGTAAAAAGACAATGTCCTGATTTTTTAATACTTATTTATCAAAAGATGACATGAAAACCAAATACCATTTTCAGAACATAAATACGTTTAAAAAAACAATCATAATATGTTTTATTCCCTAGGGAGTTAGACGGTGTATCAGTAGCCATGACAGACGAGTACACAGCGACATCGCCAGTCCCCGTGAAGTCCAAGCCCAGTGACGTCATGCTCAACCTCAAGTCCACGGACGGCAGCTTCGACGCTCTGGAGTATAAGAAGGGAGAGCCTTCCAAGAGAATCAGGTAATAAACCATTTACTTACCTTTATATGTTAAAAAGTTGATGAGACCTAGTGGGCGAACAAAGTCTTGATTATCCTCAGTGTTAGTTTAAAGAGTCTGTTCACTACCCTGCATTATACGTTCATACCATAACCGTGCTATGAACGTTCATACGTATCAAGCATGGGAAAAAGACAGACTACTGTGCACTAGAACGTATCAGCAATGTAACATTTCTGCATTACGTGTTCAGCGTAATATGTATTGTATATGTATGCGGATTATCCTCGTGTCTTAACTATACGATTTTTATTCTCTTTTTTGTAACCATCACCTGTTTTCGAGAACGGTCCTGACACACGATTGCAACCCTATTGCTCTCTGTTTGGCCGCTGCGTGCAACAGTTAGGTAAATCTTGTACCAAGCCAATTTTGCCTGACACGGTCATAGTAAGATATACTGTAGTAGGCACACGCCCTAAGACTATATACAGCAAATCTTCTGATTCACAATTAGCTTACAATTAAGAATTTTCGTTCTAATGGTAGAAAAGTTTACAGTGTTTCCTTATGTTATATCAATTGTCCCACAGATCGCTAAGCTGCGACGACTCCTTCAGCATAGTGTTCGACGAGAACGCGCCCCCCTACTCCAAGACCCCCACCAATGACGTCACGCACTCCAAGCCCGATGACGACTCGTTCATAGTGTTCGCGCACTCGGACGAGTCCAAGAGGAACTCCTCCTTTGATAAGCGGTTGGAGAGGGTCAAGGAGTGTGACTATAAGACTGAAAGTTCTACCGCCGGGAAGAAGAAAAAGGTGAGTTTTTTTTGCAATTCACAGTTCTATGAGTATTTAAGCTGTTTGTTAGGCAATGTCAGGAATTTATTGCTGTTGATTACGGTCGACGTTATCCTCTACACAACTCCATATTTTTTTTGGGTTTATATAGCAAAACTGGAGCGATAAATACAGAAAATGAAGTAAAAACGCTTATGCAAAAGAAAAAGGTTTTAAATTGTCGGATGTTTTTACGAGCACATACACTACACGTGATTGAATGTTGTGCTGAAATAATATGTGTCATATTTTAAGTCCAGAAGCAAATAAGAACAAACTTTTACTTATACCAAAATTTTCTCTAATCTACATGTTGGTCATTCACGTATTTTATTCCTTATATCGATGTAAAATACGGTATTCAGCTATATCCGGTAAGACTGGAAGCCAACCCCAACATAGACCATTTGCCTTGTGTTTAGCAACGCTCGCGAGGCGCATTTGTTTTGTAGCTTGCGACAGCGAAAACCGCTTCAAACACTTGAGAATGCGAATGTCTCGCTCGCCGAGCCGTTTTGTCATCAACTTGCGCATCGTCATAGCGCGTGGTTGTGGTCAAACTAGCCAAAATGATGGGCAGGAATCCTGGCAAAAATGTTAACGTTTTCTTTTTTGTTTTCTTTAGAAGGGCCACACCCGACATTGGTCCTTAGACATGGTAGTCCGCAGTTCCGAGGCTCCAGAACCCAGCACCAGCCCACAGATGTACCTGTACATACAGATGCAGCTGTGCAGGCGCGACAGCCTGCACGACTGGCTGCGGGAGAACAGGGCCTGTGATGCTAGGGCCGACAAGGTAATGTTACTAACTAGCTCCCTTATATATGTACGTAGCTCTGAGCCCAGCACCAGCCCACAGATGTACCTGTACATACAGATGCAGCTGTGCCGGCGCGACAGCCTGCACGACTGGCTGCGGGAGAACAGGGCCTGTGACGCTAGGGCCGACAAGGTAATGTAAAAAGAAATAGGTTTTTACCATCTAGCTTTAAAGTACTAGGAAAGACGAGTCGAACGAGTCATACTAAGGAAGGCAAGTCGAACGAGTCCAAACATGATAGGTTTAAGACGTTTCGTTCCGAAGTTATGGCCACCTTCCGGATCCATCATCAGGACAACACTAAAGTAGTGTAATATTGTATAGTCACCGAACTTACATAAGTTGGCTATATTGACCTTAAATGTCATTAAGTGTTTAGAAAAATATTTAGTTTTAATTCCGCTACAAAAATCCAGCTTCGAAGGATGCAGTCCTACCTTCCGGTCCTCATGCAATATGCACATGCAGGAAATATATGTTATTAAAACTAAATATTTTTCAAAACAATTAATGTCATGGATTTCCGCAAAGTTACGCCATTTATCTCAAATGTCATGTCTGATATGAAAATCATTATTCTCCACTCCGAATGCAGGAACTAACGACCAAGAAATATAAGCATTTACGCATGTTTAGCCTCTCAATCGATGCTATCAACTTACGCTACTAATATCAAGCTTAGTTACCATAATATTTCACTTATTGTCCCCCCAGGTAAAAATCCTGTTCAGCCAGATAGTATCAGCGGTAGAGTACGTGCACCTAGCGGGCCTCATCCACCGCGACCTGAAGCCCAGCAACATCCTGTTCGCGCCCGACGGCCGCGTCAAGGTCGGCGACTTCGGCCTCGTCACCGCTATGAACGACACCTCCAACGATGGAGAGGACAACACCGATGCCGTCGATCCTCATCAAAGGCATACTTATAGAGTTGGTGAGTTAGTTTTGGTATTAAAAGTGTGTGTTTTGGAAGGAAAAGGGTTTCAAACGATACGATCTCGAAAATTTTTGTTTAATTTCATTTAGAGCCGGAACTGCTCAATGCAGGGCAAATGCCTCCCTTCTTTCCACAGGTTTCTATTGATTGCTGTTTATTGCCACTCCTTTTTAATGCGTCCAGTTCATCCCTCCATATCTCAAAAAATTAGATTATTATCAAAATAGAATGCGAATCTGCGCCATTATATTTTGCGATGTCATTTTGCCGTTACATATTTACCGATCCTTAGGCTAAGGCCTACGGTTTTTTTCTGCAAGAGGTAAACCGTGAAACCGCAAAACCGCCCGAGACGTACACACTACGGTTTAAAACTCAATCGCGAATAAAAACCGTCAGTGCGGCCGCTTCCATTAGTCGCAGGCTACGCTAGCACGACGCGTCTTGCGTCTGCGATGAGCGGGAAAAATAATTATACGGGTTGAACGGGGTCGCCATGTTGGCGTGACTGACGTGCGCGTCAGGCGACCGCGAGCAAGGAGGGAAAAGTAAGAGTTTTTGTTGATTTATCTGCGATGCAAAACATAGATACGGAAGAGTTTTTTTAGTGAAATAATGTCTCTAAAAAATGGGATGAAATAAGACAAAAATTCTCAGGAACTCCAGGTATTTAAACATGAAAGTTCTTTGATGAAGTTTCTTCCTTCTAAACATGATAGTTCCAATTTAGATAAACTCATTTTAAACCCCGCGTAATAATAGCAGATCAAAACTATGTGTCACGCGGCCACTTCAACGTGGCACACTACCAGCGGCAAGACGCAGCGTTTTTATTCCTCCCGCCCCCGCTCGCCGCAGTAGCTCTAGCGTGGCCTGCGGCTTAGATTCCTTTACTCACAAAATCAGGCAGTTGGAATCCGCGGCGGTTTAGCCGTAGTACGGCCTTAGCCTTAGAGCTCTTACGGCTCGTCCACGCTAGGACGTTGCGGAACCACCAGACAATCGATGCGGGCCACACTCTCGCGACTGGCACGACCTAGGCTGCTTAGCTGATTGTGCGTCTTCGAGTGCCTTGCGGATTTTCCCGAAAACTTACCAAATGTTTCCTTCCAGGAACCCACCTGTACATGTCACCGGAACAGCTGCTAGGCCGTCCGTACAGCTACAAGGTGGACATCTACTCGCTGGGGCTGATCCTGTTCGAGTTGCTGCAGCCGTTCGCGACGGAGGCCGAGCGCGTGGCGTGTCTGCTGCGGCTGAGGAACTCGCTCTACCCTGAGCACTTCACACTGCACTATCCGCAGGAGGTCAGTACATATGTTACCTATACACATGCACTCGCTGGGGCTGATCCTGTTCCTCTACATCCAGACTAACACACTCATTACTTTCCAGACGGAAGTCCTAAAGCTGATGTTGAGCGAGGACCCGTCGCAGCGGCCGACGGCGACCGGCGTGCGAGCGCGCGCCCCGCTCTACCAGCTCACCAACCCTGAACACCACTTCGTGTTGCCAGCTATGGCGGCCGCGTAGCCCATATACAAGATATCAGTGGAATAAGGTATATCTATACATAGTATATGTGATTTGGCAAGGTTTTCGTTTACGGATATACATTTACAGGATACGAGAGATAAGTGGATTAAGGTATATGTGTAGTTAGACAGGTGTACAGTTAAACTGGGTGTGAAAAGAAGAAAGTTGTTTTATTTAGTCCGTTTGTATGACAATAAAAGATATTGGACATGTATTTTTTCTTCAGTGTAATTTACTAATTCTTTCATAAAATTAAATTTTAACGTCTTACGACATTTCAAATTAATGTCGATAAATTGAATTGAAATCTTTCACGATTACATTGATCGTGAGATTTTAAATAGCAAAAATGCGTGTCTATTTTTTATTGTCCAACAGACAGAGATTATATATGATCTTTTACCATGTAGCGCCTTATATGATTATTAGGAAAGGCGAGTGTAAAACCTTGTTAGTTTTAAACCCTGAAATGAACCTAAAATGTGTGTGTTCTGTGACATGACAGTTTAGGTATAGTTAAAAAAACGTTATAATAACTACTGATTGCTATTGAATAAGTCATTTATTTAAACGATAGATTTCTAAGACACTATTTTTAAATACAAAAGATATAAAAATGCCTTTACCAATATAAACCAGTGAAATTAAAATTTTATACTGTTTTAATTTGGAAAAAAAAATCTATTGAGCTATTCGTCTTGAAAGCATTTACTCTTATTTGCAGCTATTTACTAAACGGTAAAATTAAATGAGAAAAATGAATGTTAGTGTGCTATTTGTATATTTTTTCTAGCTATTAATTTAATTATTTTATAATTAATATTAGTAGTAGTATAAATTAATCATTTTCAACAAGGTGATAAATAAATTGAGATTAACACGCCTTATGAGGCTACGATTATGCAAGTTTATTTCAAACTTGGTGATTATTGTTTATATTTCTTATTGAAAATGATTGATTGTTTTAAGCAATAATAATTATGTAATTAATTAAATAAAGAAAGACTGGAGATGGGTGTAGCATGTGGATAGTTTATGATGTGTAAAAACCTAAATATTAAAATAAAATTAAAACCAATGTAATTGTTTTGATAAATTGTAGCTACTTAGTAGATAATGGATAGGAATGTTGACTGTTTCTAAAGATGCTGCATAAACATGATTATATTTCTGTGTGGTTTAATTGTACGAATATTATTAAACTAATTTAATTCTAAAATAAGAAATATGCATCTATCATAATACATTAATAATTTTAGTAAAACTAACAGTTCTGTCAACATTGAATTAATAAAATTTTATGATCATTGAACTTAGTAAGCTGCTATAATAAATAGTATAAAAAAGTTTTTAAGGTATAACCAAGTTATTTAGAAATAAATTATGTATGTATGACATGTAATTTAAACAGTATAACCTAAGTATTTGTTAGGGTGTAAGTGATATATCTAAATGTACTGTAAATGTAAGACAGAAATATCCCCCCTTTATTTTAATTTCACTGTTATAGTTAAGTCTCCCGTCTTATTTACTTTGTGACATATACAGAATTCTAAATAAAACATGAAGATTAAGACAAACAAACCCGCCCTGAAATTGATAAATAATAGGACCAACATAGGTACCTACTTCTATAACCCACATAATTTAGTATAGAAAATAATAATTTTAATGTATTTTTGTGCTATTTTACTTGGTAACGTGTTGAAATTAGTGTTTTTTTCATCACTGGCTGTATGGGTTCCAAATAGATAGTGAAAACATGCTAAATTAATAAAATATTACATAAGGTTATAGGTTAGGTAACATTGTTATTATTGCACTGTTAGAATGAATGTATAAGACTTGTGTGTGATGTAATCACATTCCTAATGTAATATATTATTATAGTTCTTTTTATTTCTTGTTTTATTTACCTTACCTCTAAGTTTTAATATTTAAACTACGCCGTCGAGGTCGTCCGCGGCGAAGGTGGTGTGATGATCTAGTCAGTTATGTGGGGGGCATGTGGATATAAATCGCAAAAAACAGAAAGGTTTGGAAGAAGAAAGCCAGCCTTTGCCCAGCAGTGTGAACTAACGTAGGCTATAAAAAAAACACTTCGCAGATGGTCTCTGTACGGTACATATTGGGGATTAATGGGGATGATAAATAAAAGCAATATTTAAACCATAACTTACATTTAATCATAAATAATCGTCACCAATTAAATTAAAAACATTTATATACATATATTTCGATCACATACGTAATACTTCAGTTAATACTAATAATAAAAACAGCTTTTAGCATAAACATATTATTACAAAAAAATGTTCGAATACTCAGAGGAATAAAATCATGCTGTCACTTTAAGATTGAATGTAGAGACAGGTAGTATAGTTGGATTCAAAGTTAATGGCTGCTCTGAAGTTAGCTATAGGTCGCGTCACGTAAAAAGAACGCTGGCTGTCAAGATGCGCAGAACGCGATTTATCGGTCTGTTTGGTGGTATGAAGTGCGGGGGGCACGAGCCGCATGTTTGCCGGCGCGCTATTGGTTCGTAGGACGACCTTCTCCTGCCGAATTGTATACTCATGCGCAAACGTACCCTCCCCACCTTCCGCCAGCGTTCTTTTTACCTGACGCGACCTATACACGCTGCGCAGTGCCTCGCCCCGCACCCCCGCTGGCGCATGAGTTTGTTACTGCGCAACGACGCGCCTCGTGTTCAGAGCCGCCATTAAGTTTGCATCGTACTGTAATTTTAGTTATTTCGATAAGAAATGAGAGGTTAATTTTAAATTTATTAATGTTATAAACCTTTTGTTACTAGCTGTGTGATACTGGGGTGAGAAAGTTTAAAGTGGTCCCAAAACTACATTTAAGCATAAAAAAAACCCAGATCATTAATTTAATGACAATAATCTAAAACAAAATAATTTTGATAACATCACATTTGATTTACATAAGCTCGTGCCTTGTCTAAAAAAGAACTAAGTTGGCTATACTTAATTTTATTTTATACAAATAGTTACTTTAGTTTTTATTTTGTCTCGTAGGTTTATAAAGTTATTAATTCATTAGTTATACGTTTTACATATTTATAATTTACCACTTTCTTTTTCAAAACCTTTTCTGAAAAAAATAATTATAAAAACCTTTTTTATTTTGAAGAGTTATTTACAAATTAATTACTAGTCCACTGGATAATTGTTATAACCTATATCCACACTTTACGAGGCTTTTTGAATTTACCAGATCAAGTGATATTTAGGTACAATCGATTTTGAACCTTACACCATTCTCATAAGGCAACAAATGCTTTATACAAAATGCTTATACATATAAAAACTACGCGTAATATTTGTTATTGCACAAATACATACATTATTGACCACGCACATTGTTTTAACAATGCACAATGTTAGGTCAAAGCCCTTTTAAAACAAGTGTGTTAATTCACTATAAGATACCGATATTTACAATGTTTTGATCAATTTCTTTGTGACGTTATTCCCTTCAGTCCTACTACTTACTGAGAGGCTAGTAAAGGCATTTTTGCAGCCTTTTGTTTCTTTTATTGGCTAATTTTGCCGATTTTGTATTTGAAATTTTCATAAAATAGCAAACTACACATCTCTTGAAACTTAGAAAAACTTTGTGACTTTTAAAATATATTATATTTAAGCAGCGTATTTAATTCTTGTTTGCAAATTATCAAGCAAATATACAAATTGTACAACTAAAAACACCAAGAACATTTTAAAATTTCATACATTATTTTTTCTCATGGAACTTGTTATTTACTAGATCTTTTTACACTATACATAGGTAATAGTTTTACACTATTGACCTCATTAGCCATTTACATACGCATGCCCGATCAAATAGCTAATAGTGTAAACTGTGGTAATTAGGTTTTATCGGTACACGCCAGTATACGCTAACACATGTTGCATAATGATCAATGATCAAACACATAATTAGTTGACGCATATCTTGTACATACATAACTAATAATGTACATAAATCTTTGTATAAATTTTATTTTTGAAAGAGTAACCTATGAAGTTTCTTGTCGGCTTTTCTCCATAAGAAGGACACATTAGAAGGGAGCACCTAGATTTTAAACATACATTTTCTTTAGCGCGTTTTGACCTTTTAAGGTGTTTAAGAAATAGAAGCTTTTTGTTTTTCTTTTGGCAATAATTATATACAATAGTATTATTTTTTAGCCTGTCGATTACTGGCTTTGAAAGTGTCATTGAAATATTTTTTATTGACGATTAATGAAAGGGTTTATTTTCGGTACTAGGGTAATAAATACCAAAAAGGACTGTGTTTTTTTTATTTAGATCATATTTTACTCACATAGTGTAGAGGACACTTTAGTTTCTATATTAAGAACTCCAACATCTAACACCAAAGATTTATCAAGATTAAATCTTAAGCTTATTTTAATATTTAGGCAAAGTTATTTCATTTATTGTCAGCATTATTTCTGTTATTAATTGAGGTAATAATTTATAGATGTTTTCAATTACAAACGTTTTTATTTTACAATGTTTTAATATGACAATTTCATTGCTTGGCAAAGCCATTTTTCTTAAGTTCCAAATTAGTCTTTGGCAATCTCTGGCCAGTTTTACTAAGCCGTATTTAATTAGATTATATCTTACAGAGGACCACAAATTTATATAAAATCGGTCTGAAATGATCTGCATTTAATAAGTGAATGCCTTTTTCAAGAAATTTCGTGTTAAATTTAACTAAACAAAAAAAAAAAAATACATTGCACGTTATATCACAACGGATTTCTGTTTCTAATTCATTTTTATTTGCAAAATTCATTTTCAATTCAATTTCATAAACTCAATATTTTAAAACAAAACGTACACAAATTTTCCTTTACTTCAAATTCATAATAGGCACTCATAAACTAGACTTATATATTATTGGTCAATTCCATTACAATATTACAAGGTTTTAGGATTATTAAATATCACATTCATAAACAATATAGTAAAAAAACTATGAAAATCATATAAATTGCAACAAAGCATGAGTTATCACAAGTTAATCTTAAAGGTGCTAAACATCTACAATAACAATATAACTTTAGAATCATATTTTAAATAAAGATCCTTTATAAACAGGCTAGATAAAAAAGGTAGAGGATGTACCAATATCTTAGAAAGAAAGTAGATTATTTAAATAGAAAATCTGACCCACTGTTGGGGACCATTCTAGTAAATACTCTGCATTTGTTTACACAAATTTACTATTGTATTATCAGGACTAAAGGAGACTGTGACCCCCGAGTTTGTTTCGACATTTCTTCTCAGGGTAGTCTGTTAGGAAATGCAGACCTCATCTAGATTTATAAGACGTGTGAAAGAGATTGTATGTAGTCCTATTTACAAAATAAAGAATTAGAATTTGGAAAGGTCTCCCCACCTCAAACAAGATCTTGTTGTTTTATATATTTTTGAAACTTTTCAAACAATAAAACATCTCGTTTTTAATTTTGATTGTGTACAATTTCGCTACCTTTTTTTTCTAGTCCGTACCATACAGGAAAAAAGTAATACACATAATTGATTAATATTTTTAACATAAACATGATCTTTTAGTCCAAAAAATCAATTAACAATTTAGCTATATTGATTGTAGACACAATCCCAGAATATAATTTTTTACATGGTCAGGGAAATAGTTACAAAACTGTATCTTAATTTCTTAAATGTATCGTTAACTAAATTACTGTCAACTTTTATTAAAGCTATGGCTCGTATTGTTATTCTGTAGAAAACTGGGCGTCTTACCTTCTTTGACCACTCTTAAGGCTTGCAGCACCCTCGCAGTATCCAATTCTTTTTCCGACGCCTTTTCATTGTCTAGGCAAATCTCCCCCATTCTGGCATTAAACTGCTCTATGACTTTCACTCTATAGTCTATAGATGACGCTACAGGGTTAGCTGTCAACCATAGATATTCTAAACAGGGTAACTTACAAATGTGTTGGACTTCTTCAACGTCTGTTATGACATTGCAGCTTAAATCGAGACTTTCTAGCGAGTAGAGTCGGGAGAAACCTTGTAGGGTTTCCACCTTATTTTGGGACAGATCTATCTTCACAATATTGCCTATTTTCGCGTGCCAGTTTTCGCAAGCTGCGAAGCTGTTCATAGATAAGTTTAGTACTCGTAGCTCGTGGAGGCAGGAGATGTCGCATAGCTCTTTTAGTTTGTTGGAGCTGAGACTTAGGTGCTGCAGTTTGGGGACGAGCCGTATCGCCCAGTCCACGAGCTGTATGTTGTTGCTGGCGAAGTTTATCATTGATAGCTTCTTCCATTTCTGTTGACAAGAAATATGTAAATTAGAATTATTCGACATGTTATTTATTTAACATACTTTTTATTTGCTTAAAATAAACGATTGAGGATATTTTTAACGAGTCTGTCGCTTATATGTAAAACTTGAAAGAGTTATTTATGCATAATAAATGTTTTCCTCATAAACAAAATGTTTCTGTTAGAACTATGACTAACAAAATCTTTCATTGGAATTAGACAATTAAGTTTACCTATTGTTTTAAAAATGGCTTAACGCTTCTATTTTAAATGTGTTTTGCATGAAATAACGGGATGATCACACAGTATAGGCTGCAAAAACAGTCTATATCGTAAGAAACTGAAATTGATAGATTTTCTCAAAATATTGAGAATGTTTTTTTTTTATTCAAGTACTTTATATTTATATAAAAGGCCCTTCTACAACCATCTTTAAACAACGAAGATTATTATGTAACGTAATACGGATTACAACGTAACTTAATAACCTTGTGACGTCTCGTGTCGCGACATTGCATATCTAAATAGGTTACATTTTAATACTAGTTTTTGCGTACATATATTAGCTTTATCGCGTACGGTATTTCCTTAAGCGATATCAAAAAATCGTGTATCGAAAATAATCAAACATTAGCCTGGTTGAAACTATCGACCGTTTCAAGCAGTTTTTGGCTCGCGCAGTAGTTTTTTAGTCCGTCTTTTAATTACTGCTCTAGTCAGGTACTAGGCCTTAGAAGTAAGATAAGTCATCATCACCATCTCAGTCTAAATCCAAAGTCATCATCTCAGTTCAACAGAACCCACTACCAAATAGTACATTTACAGCCCCCTTTCTCCCAGCTCAAACTTTTTATGCGTCCCACTGCTGAGCACAGGTCGCCCCCAATTTGCTCCAGGTTTTTCTGTCTGAGGCCGCCTCCCACCTACCCAGCAGATAGCAATCTAGGTCACCGCGTTTTGGAGAAAAGCCTACAAATACAAATCGAATGACCTAAATACGGTCCATTTACGCTAGACTGTTATCCGACCTATTTGGTATAATGGTACAGATAATGAATAGTCGGGTACAGATAAACCTATTGGCTGGAGTGTGGAGTCGCGGTCACACGTGCGCCGAGGTCGTATGATAATGATAGATTTGTGTGGCACATTGTTGGGTCATTTCAGACTATTATGTTCCTAACAATACAATAGTGTTGCGTAGGTCATTCGTAAATACTTATTTTCTTGTATACTACTAGCCTATAAGTGTCCCACTACTGGGCACTGGCCTCTTCCCATATAGAGAAGGCACGAGCATTGATCGGCAAGCTTGCACATTTTTCAATATCTTCTGCCTAGCCAATTTCCTAAACTATCTTGGGGTCCGATTTTGAGCACCTCAAATGTATGTCTTTCTGTATACTCCTAAAGAAAGATTTGCTTAAGGCTTGGTTTTCGGCACAGAAGATTGTATATCAACTTTTTTTTTCAATAATAATTCTTTTTTTCAACAATCCCACAACATGAAAATCTGCTATTCAAAGAGACTTATTAATCAGACTGATATGAACAAAGGGAATTTGAGTTTTACATAAGCATAAAAGACGCAACTAATCAATTGCTTGTAAATCCCAAGAACAAAGAAAACATTTTTATCTACCTCTCACGTAAACAAGGCTATATCGGTGGCGATCAATAAACAGTGCTTACAGACTACTGTTACGTATATCGTACAACGTCTGTAGTCTTCAATAATTCACAATACCATGACTCATTTAGATCCAATTTCGTGAAGTAGATACTGATTACTCAAATCTAAACAATGTTTTTTTTTATTTATAGTAAACATATTGGTTGTAGTGCTTTCGAAATGATATCACGTAGTTTCAAAATATAGTTTGCATGTTGTTCATAGATTAGTTAAGAGTATCTAATCAAAAAATAATTTAAATTATATTTTTTAATACAGGTAAAGAAGCCATAAAGTCTTTGTGTTAAAGATCATATTATTATGAGAACGAAACGAGTGAATGCTGACGTGTTGTAGAGATGAAAGCTGAATAGGCATAGCGCCGAACCCAAATAATTGGGGACAGGGCAGAGAGGTGATGACAGGTAAAGAAGCCATAAATGATTTGTTTTTAAAACATGTCTGAATATTATAAAATTATACCTTTGGCGAGGTGACTCAAGAACACATGACGATTAGATGAACATACATAAAGTACACTAAGCAGTGAAACAATTTATTTATTTGTGGATCATACAAACTGTATTCTATCTATGCTATCGATTCCGTAGTACGTCGCAGAGTGTAGTAGTAATACATAAATATTTAATACGATACATTATAGTTTTCATTTCCTATTTACATGCCGATTACACGAGCTCTTTTGATAATAAAACAAGATTCAATTACGTCATTTTAAGTGATGATATCACGATTTGTATGCATTACCATTCATTATTTACGTTATTATAAATATTTACATATTTAGAACGATTCTTTTTGAGTTCGAAAATCTTTATTGTGTTACACTGCAAGGAGTAAATCGGCAAAACTGCTTTACAGGTAACAAAAAATTTCAAATCTATTATATAAAAATGAATCGCTAAATGTGTTGGTAAGCGCATAACTCAATAACGCCTGGAGCGATTTCGCTAATTCTTTTTTTATTGTATTTGTTATTGTCAAGAGAAGGTTCTTTTGAAATTAAAAAAAAATGCATCTTTACATTATTGTCTTCATTCTACTTTGAAAAAATGACTCTATTATGTCATAGCAGTCTTTGTAACTACAGATTGCAGACACATGATTCAAAATTTGCATAGTGTTAGTCATGATGCTAGTCATAGAAAACAGTTGATATAGAACTGTGTGACTTACTTAGTATAATGCAGACTAGATAAAAGTCAAGGTCAGCAAAAGCGGTTAGTAAGCTAGTTAGTGGATATAAATATACCTAAGTTAGGTATGCTAAGTATGCAAATATTTATAGGCGATGTATGATACTGCATAAAGATGAATAAAATATATAATAATGTATACTATACTAAAATATTACTATTTATATGAGTTAGGAAAAAACGAGTGAAGAATAGCACATAAATAAAATCTGTATTCCAAAGATTCCTATACCAAATGAATGAATATAAAAATGTAAAGATAGGCATTTGACACGATCATGCAGTAGAAAAACCAAAACGCTTTTCAGCTACGTTTTGTCGAAAGAATTTTCCCAAAAATTGTAAAATGAATAGTAGAATTAACTGTTCATTGGTCCGACTTCTATAATACCTAGATCAGCCATGACTAAAGTACTGTTTAGTAAGAAATCATTATACAAAACACAACGGTTCAGTTTCTACTAAATAACTCTCAACTAAGACAAATAGCAATTGATCTAGCGGTTTTAGATTAAATAGAAAACAAGGTCATTGATCTACGTAATCTGTGGAATAGGTGTCGATGACCTCTTGACATTTTATTCAATGACAGGATGTAAAACAATTGAAGGTCTGTCGGCCTGTTTGTTTAGGATTTAGTACCTACTAGTCAGGTGAGGATGTGTCAAATAGGCTTATAGGATTTATTTAATTTGGCTTGTATAAGCTATGTTATACAAAGGGCTTGTTCTATACTTTTTTCGTTAAAATTAGGCACGCTACGATTTGAGTGAACAGGCATGTGGTATAATAATATGACTAATGTAAGTATTGTACTAAAAATACTCTCACTAAACTGTTCAGACCCGGAAAAAGCAACATTTATTAAGCAAAACGAAATACGATTTTTTCCCAATTATTTTTATCGAATACTGCTAATAAATACCATTAGCCTTAAGGAAAGTACACGAAAAATATAGAACTGCAAACTAAATTAAAAACCCGCTTAACGCTAACCAACATGAAAATAAAGCAATCACAATCTCCTATAACAAGAATAAGATTCAAATTCTACTGTATTAATGAAACTAGCCACCCAAACCGATTTGAAATAATTATTGTAAAGGGAAATAGGCTCTATAGGAATGGTCATAGGGCTGTTATTGTCTTGTCACGGTGTCGGCGATATTTGATGTGTCCTAGTGCAGAATATCAACAATTTTAAAGAGAACTATCCTCTGTAACTCTCGACATAGAGTTGATATTAACTTACCACGGTATCGGCTATACTTGAGGGGTCCTTATGCAGGATATCCACTAGTAGGAACTCGTTGAGTGATACGACACTGGCCGTCAATACGGAGAGACTCACTAGGGTGTCGCGGAGGCCACCTAAAATAAACAAATTGATATTATCATACTGTAATATAAAAAAGACTTTTGCAGATGAAGTAGCTGGGAAGGTCAACAAAATGGAAGAAAGCCAAGTGTAGTTTTATAAGGCTAGCTAAGGCGCACAACGGGATTTGAATACGATCAACGGCAATCGCGCCTGTGGCATGAGTTTTATGTGTAGTGTGAGTTGTGTCTCTCTGTACATTTTTCGCACAGCCATCAAAAGTATAAATTTTATGACTATAGTTAATCAGAATCTAGTACTTTAATTAAGAGTGTAAAAGTAAATATTAATTACTATATTTGCAGAACAAACATAATTATCATAATAGTATCAATAAAATTAATATGACTTATGTATTTATTTACTTGTATTACATTACTAGACAGATCTAAAGTACAATAGCCTGATAATGATATTTATTGCACAATTCAAATGACACGCAACTTTGTTTTCACTCTAATTGGACAATAGACAGACAGACAAAGACATAATACACAACATAACATAATAGAGACGGTCACAAGTGATAAAAGTACATAATTATTTTTTTCAATGTAATTGTGTGTTATTATTAATTGCATGTACAAGAAGTTACCTAAAAAAAATCCTTCAGGTTTGAACCTTTTGGATCAGTTATACCGCATAGAGCTGATAATTTGCGTAACAGAAAATTATGCACAATAGAACTGAATGTGTAAAAACTATTATCACAAAGCAATTTTATAACATATTTTCTATTTGAAACGTATATATTATCTGAATATATTATTTAAAATATATTTCTTGACATACAAAGCAGAACAGTTTGGTAAATATGAAAATACTCACCAACACTTTGTATACAAGCCATCGGTACCCCAAGAATCTTCAAATCCACCAGACTCTTAAATGGTATCAGATCAAATCGCAGATCATTCGGTATTATGTTACTGGTTCCAAGCTTCTCGTAACTTCCCTCTATGTTGAGTGACCGTAGTTGTGAGCAGAAGTCCAATACGTGACTAAAGTCATACATTTGGTCTTGTTTCTCTGTTGGCGGACACGCCATTTTTAATCGTTCACTTATAGCGTGTAGCTGAAATAAATTGTATAACATAGAAATTGTTCTTAAAAGTGCTGTTAATTAAGTTACTGGTTGTGAGAATTAAAGAATGATATTAATAATGAAAAATACAATGTACATTAAATACAATATTGTCTAATTTATAAATACCTTGACATTTAAAAGGCATATAGATACATAAGCTAAAAATAGTTTAATTTGCATACAGTTTTCTTTATCTTGTGTATCTTCATTAGTCAAAGTGTCACAACAAAAATAGATTTTTCTGCATATCCTTAATTTTATGTACTTACCTAGTTTTTATTTGCAATATATTTTATGAAAACGAATTTGTAAATTAATTATATAATAAAAACTATAAAGTGAAAAAAAAATGGAAATTTTACCTAAAAGATTAAACCTGAATTTATATAAGCTTACAGAATTATTTACTGAACGTACCTCAAGAGGACCAAACTTGTGACACCTTTCATCCTGCAAAAGCTTATCACCTTCCAGGAAAAGAGTTTTCGCTAAATCTTGTAGCAAGAAAAATATGTCATACAAATGGAAGTCTAGGAAGTGAGCGAACTCGGACGGCATCGTGAGCCTTAAATAGTTAAATACACTCTTCAAGTATTCGCTAAGCGCTTCTCTTCTCTGCTCCACGAATTTCGGAGTTTTATTCCGAATGACCTTTTTAGGCGGAAGTAGCTCCTTCGCGACGCCATGGTCCGTCACCAGCTTGTCGTGCAGCTCCACAAAGTCACTGTACCGATGCAACACGTTCCACCGCACTGGCCCCACACTAACACTTATTTTGTAATACGTTACATTATCCTTTGTAGAAGCCTCATCCACACTCACAGTGCTGTCGTCGCGATGATTTACAAACGACGACATTGTTGACAATTTAAATGAACAATAACGCTGATAAGACTACTGCTTATCAGTATATTTAATTGCGATTATTTAGATGTAAGCATCTCGCGCGGAAACAGAGATTTGTGTAAGTTTACGAAGTTTCCGTGTAACTCGTAAGAGAAAATTGTTCGACGAATGAATGACATTTGTTTGACACTGCGGCTGCCGTCAAATTGACATTTCATTACGTTTTGTAATTAACACGTTAAGATTTCCAATATTTTCCTGTATAAAATTTATACAAACCGTAAAAAAATATGTAAATATATCTTATCAATCCATATAAAATAACAATATTACCAAGTTTATAAATACAATAAAAAATATAGTTAATGTTATAAAATTATAACAGAATTAAAAGCTTTTAAAGTTTAACAAAAATCGACTCTGTTGTAAGTTATTTTATGAAATAATCTGATTTATGAGAGAATTTTACCTCTATCACATCTTTAGACTTTAAACTCCTCAAAAGATATAATAAATTCATGTTAGGATAGCAAAAAGGGCAAGGAATTTTGTAGTTGCGATTTTATAAACATTGCAATCGATAAAAAAGTATTTTTGACATTGACACTGACATGTGACTGTTGTCATTGTACTTCATTATTTCTGTATTTATTCGGTTTGCTGTGTTGTGGTTAAATTAAATTCAATAGATCCAAATACAATGATTTGATGGTTTATCTACTATTTGTGATATCTGCTTTGCATAATAACCAAGGCCCTTGTTATGTGTAGCTACCAGTAAAATTATTGTGTGAAAATGTTGAGTAGATTTTCTGACGTGCTGCAAACTGCGGCGGACGTTGTAAGAACATAACAATTAATATTATCGAAACATTGTGCGTGTAGTGAGTAAATTAACGATGTGGTGTTGTTTCAGTTGGCACCTCCAGCCACGAGGTTGGAGGATTTCGAGTACCATTGGAAGATGATACTGAATTTCTATCAGAATTATGACGAGAATAACAAACTGCACATCGAGGAGACCAGGATACCGCACCACTTGCATCAAATGTTACAGGTCAGTGGGTAATTAGAAATTATAACTGGGAAATTGCTATGGTGTTCAAACATACAACATTGTTTATTAATGCGTGTTAGTGTGCCTACATACTTATTAAATCCGCAAAAACGACATGATAACGACATTTCATATCAATACAAACATTAAAAAAGTGTTTTCTAAATCAAGGATATAACTATAAAACATAAACTAGAACTAAGTAAATAAAAATGTGACCCAGATTTTCTTTATTGTCTCTATTCAACTTTAAGAGGTAATTATCTCAATCCAAACAACCCAGTTATGTAAGAAATGAATGTGCATAATAAATTTAAATTATACACTGGTATACAATATTGTCTGTATAATACTGTACAATATTATACATCCTTATATAATATACATTTATAAGCTTGTCACTTAATGATAAACATCTATACAACTCCATTGTTTAAGTTTTTAAGTACATACACTGTAAATACTATTCAGAAAGCATATGACTAATAACTCTTCAATACAAAAACAAACTCTAACTATACTAAAATGAAAACTTATTTAAATAAAAACTAACAGGCGTCAAAGAACTCATCGTCATCCTTGTCAATGGCGGGCAATGTCCTTGACTAATAATAATTTAATAATGTGTATAGTATAACTATCGCCTTTCCTTTTCACATTTCTTAAATAAATAGGTATCATAATTAGACAAACTTACAGCCTTATTTACTGCTTAGTTCATGTGACCTTAAATTCCAAGTAACATAATTAAAACCATAATTATGTATTTCTTTAGTATTGAAATGCAGTTGCTAGGTAATGTTGTCATTGAGAATTCTTAAGCCATTTAAGGAAAGTAGAGATATTAATCTTTTCTGTTTATTTTGCTATAATTATTCTACTATTATGCCAAGCAATGTGGAATTCAGAGGTCATTGTGATTAATGGCCATATACTAAAGTGCAACTAATTTAGTGCTTAGGTCTCAAACCTCTTTATGTTACATTTAGGTGTACTATAAAAATAGATATTCCAGAAAGTCAAGGACAACTTCCGGAGTTGAGAGTTGAATTGAGCTCTGAGCAGTCTTTGTGCTTACATATTGTGTCCTAATTGATTTCTATGAAGATTCTCTATTTGTCGAGGGTTGTTCTTAGATAGATTATGTTAATCTACTTCTGTCCTTCAGAATATCAGCTAATGTAGCCTAATGCAATAATAGCTAGTAGAAGTCTAAATTATATCTTTATTAAAATACTTTTAATGTTCAATTTTGTTTCTGAATAAAATACGCTTTTTAAATTGCATATTTATTAAAATTAACATGGAACAAATTTTACAGTAATAAACAATTTACAAGCATGCTAAATTTAAATAACAATGCATAACATTTTATATTTATATTATATATATTTAATGTTATGTTTTTAAACATGAAAATAAATCACCGTCATTATATTATTCACTCATAAATTCAATTTTAAACATTGACAATGAAAATCATATTTTAATACTGGACATTTTCTTTAGTTATTCTTACATAATATTGCACACATAATTCCAGGTATGTGTTAATTAGTTATCAGCTGATAAGAATTGTAACAACACATTTCAATTTACTAGTTAATGTCAGCTTGCTAATAAGGAAACACACCTATTGTATTATCTTTACACTGATACTACCTTGGTTAGAGTTTGTGGGGAGAATGTTAAACAGTATCTGTAAAGATGGATTAGCATAATGATTTAGAAAATGAAATGATTGAAACCTTCTGTTTGTATAGAGATATGTATAATTTAATAAACTAATTCAGGTATGTCTGGTATTATTAGGGTGCGTCCACATCTGACGAACGAGCACTACTCGAGCAGCTCGCAAACCACTCGTAGCATGCTCGCGATCTGCTCGTTTAGTTCTATCTAGTTCGTCAGATGTGCACGCACCCTTATTGTCGTGACCCAACACAATTTATAATCTGAGAAGATTATTTGCATTACTACATGACCTACACTTAGATTTATCCACTGATAACAAACTGTTTGTTATCTGCTAACTAATAAACACAGGATTTAACTAGCGACCCGCCCGCGCATGTCATGCGTGTTTTGATCTAAATTATAATAAACATATAAACGTTCCTCTTGAATCTCTCTATCTATTGCTGTAAACTGCATTTAAATCTGTTTAGTAGTTTAGAAGATCTGAGCAAATAGACAGCGGAAATGTGTTTTTTATAATATGCAAAGATATGGTAACTAGGTACATGGTTGTTATTTTTATCTTTCTTTAGATTACATTCGACTTCTCTAAACCGTTGCCTAGCAACCAATAACTCCTAGTAATACCATATAGACCATAATGCCAGCTTTCGTGTACACTATTACTTTCTCTAGAAATATTCAAATGAATGCAATACAGTCGAATTTCACGGTATCGCGAGTTTAATTGCAATGACCTTGATAAGACGACAACACTTTATCAAGCATTATTGTTTACTGAATGTTAGATTTATGTTTTTAATTAAAGCTTTATTTAAAAGTTTATTTTACATTTTCATTAATTATTATTGAAATTGTTTATTTTGTAAATAGGACTATATATTAATCACTTACGTCTTCTTAATCTAGATCAAGGTCCACACTTCATAACTGACTATCCTGAGAAGAAATGTCGAAACAAACTGATCGGATAGCTGAGTGGTGAAGGTTTATCACGCCAGTTACCACTGTGTGCGACGTGCTGCGGGTTCGATCCCCGCGTGGGACAAACATTTGTGTGATCTACATATGTATACGTTTTTCCACTTTCAAGTCTGAGTGGTCTTAGTTAATATGAATTAAATGTATGCTTAACCCTCAGTGATGCGAAAGTATTAAATGCCCTAGTGACTAGGACATATATAATTGTATTGGCAGTGAAATCGTTATTAATGAACTATGCACGCATGACAACTGCATACTAATTGGAACTCTATAATCTCCTTGTTATAATAACTAGTTGTAATTGAATATAAACAAATAATATTTTGATAGGAAAATCGTTGTGTATAGTTGCAACACATAGGTACAACTACAAATACATAATCCTTACATAGTAAAAAAAACGCTTCGCTGTCTGTTCGCTTATATCTTTCAAAATACGCAACGGATTTTAGTACAATTTTCAGCAACAGATTAGGGGCCCGAGTCTGCTATTGACAATTGTTTGAATAGTCTGAGTGGGTGGCGTTATAATAGTAGGTCCATATTAGGATAATTACGTTGGTAAAACATCATTTTAACGTGAAAATTGGCCATTGGGACGGCCAATTTTTAAGTTCTGACATTTAGTAGAATGCTAATTATCCTAAAATGGACCTACTAACGCCACCCACTCAGACGTTTCAAACAATTGTCAATAGCAGACTCGGGCCCCTGCTCTATTCCCATTTATTGGGGGTCGGCGCAACGTATTCAGCTTTCATAGGTTCTATATAACAACATTCCCTTCCAGTTAATAGTAGACGAAGAGAAGGAGCAGCACGGGGGTACAGTAGGGCCCTGCATGGAGGCCATAGTGCAGCGCTCCGTATGCTTGCTGGACGCACTGTGCGCGCTCGCCGCGGCGGAGCGGCCGCCCGGCGCGCGTGCGTTAGCGCTGACTACTGGGACCGCACTGCTGAGGCGGACGCGGCAGCCGTGTGTTAATAGTGCACATGTTTATAGGCCGCTGCAGGTGGGTTAAATGTAGTATTGTTTATTATTATATAGGTTAAAAGCTTTGCCAATGTTCTTGACAATTACACGAGATATAATAAAAAAGTTACGTATACGAAATCCAGCGGCAATGTCTCTTTAGATACATTTTCAGCAATTACAGCGTTATACGTACAATAAAATAAAAATAACTTCTAGGCATACAATACCTTAGGAAAGATCTGTATTGAAAAATTCAGCATGCACAATAATCAACTCAACATTTACATAGCCAAATTCGTACAAAAGTCTTCCAAAAATTGCCTAAAATGCTGTCCTGCCTTGCTTACTAAGTCTATCTCTTCCAGCGCATGTTAATCCAATGCAACGAGAGCCCCGCGTCCCCCACAGAGAAGGAGGAGGTGGAGCTGCTCCTCACGCTCTGCGGGCTGGTGCGCAAGGAGCCGGGGCTCGCCAACATCTTCACCACGCCCTTCGTGGAAGACCGCTCCACGCTGCTCAGCATACCGGAGGACATACAGAAGTTGATACCTATTAGGAGTAAAGTATGTGTTCTTGATACTGTCTATGTTGTGAAATTGTTTTGGAAAAGTTGTATATCATTTTCTGTTAAAATAAAGATAGTAATTAAATGTTGTCAATTATGATTTTAAACTATTCGGAAACATATGAATAGGTGTTATGTTTTTATTGGAACCATAACAATTTAGCAAGGAAGGCTAGTAGCTTAAATGCTTGGTATTTACTTAGGTGGAAAATTAGGTTAAAATTACATAAGTAAACCACGCACAAAAAAATGCTTAAATGTATACTATATATGCATCAGTATCCGCACAGCAATGCTTTTAAACCACACACACTTTAACCCTCAAAAATAAATCTTACATTTTGTTCCAGATCCAAACACCAAAAAAGAACCCACTCTTCGAAGTAGAACTCCCCCCGAACCCCTTACGAAACGTTTCCATAATCCGAACCGGGAAGGATGACACGTGCAACGTCACGTCAAGCTCCTCCGTCGACGATAACGTGTCATGCAAGAGCCACAAGACGGTGTACGACGACAACGACAAGTTCCTGCTCATTGATCTGCTGCTGTCTTACCTTAACAGTGCTGTGAGTATTATATGTAGATATATATGTGACGTCACGTCAAGCTCCTCCGTCGACGATAACGTGTCGTGCAAGAGCCACAAGACGGTGTACGACGACAACGACAAGTTCCTGCTCATTGATCTGCTGCTGTCTTACCTTAACAGTGCTGTGAGTATTATATGTAGATATATATGTGACGTCACGTCAAGCTCCTCCGTCGACGATAACGTGTCGTGCAAGAGCCACAAGACGGTGTACGACGACAACGACAAGTTCCTGCTCATTGATCTGCTGCTGTCTTACCTTAACAGTGCTGTGAGTATTATATGTAGATATATATGTGACGTCACGTCAAGCTCCTCCGTCGACGATAACGTGTCGTGCAAGAGCCACAAGACGGTGTACGACGACAACGACAAGTTCCTGCTCATTGATCTGCTGCTGTCTTACCTTAACAGTGCTGTGAGTATTATATGTAGTTATATATGTGACGTCACGTCAAGCTCCTCCGTCGACGATAACGTGTCATGCAAGAGTCACAAGACAACAACGCAGTACTGCAACGTCGTCGCTCTAAAATGAACTTTATAAATACTTGCATATAGTTAATGTTTGTTTGAATGGAAATAACGTAAAGATATACCTGCACGGATCGGACAAGTTTTTCTTAACACCCTGTTTATTTGTAACTACGACCTATCCATACAGGACAACCAGGTAGTCCTTCGCGCGTGCGAGGGCATAATGATCGTGTCCTCCCTGCCAGAAGACGACATCGCGAACCTAGTGACTAGTTGCAGTCCTGCCTGCGAGACTATTGTAGAGAAACTAGCGGCGAAGTACAAGTGTGTGCCGGCGAACGTTGACCCCAGTGATGTGGATCATCTCAATATTACTTGGGCGTGAGTATTTTTGAATAATAATAATATCTCGAGACAATTTATATATCTAATCTCAAACTAGGCAGAGCCTCTGCTATGGTGGCCAGAAACCTTTTCAAGATACATACATGTTCCATTACTTGCAAATTTATGAATACTTTGAATAATCAATTGTGCAGACATACATGTAACAAATTGTAAATGGAGCTGTGTTTTAGTTAAACAGCATGTTACCGAAAGGATATATCTGTCCAAAAAAGTGTGAAAAGTACATCAGAGATAGAGTAAGTTTAAAAATTTAAGCAAAAAATAAATTAAGAATTTAGTTCACCGGACTGCTATTTGCTGCTAGATGCTATTTTAGTTATGTGTTGACTTGTAAAATTGTCTCCTATTGACTTGATCTTAAAGTCCATATTGATCAATTTAAAGATCCTGAAATACATTTGTTTTTCCGTCTCAGGTATGTAGCACAAGACTTTGGAGACAAGTCGTACAACAAGTTCCATGGATACAGAGAACTGACCAGCTTCTTCTCATGGCTCGACTACTGCGATACTTTAATGAAGGTAAGCTTCTTTTTCTACTTAAAAAGATATGTTCACTATTTACGCCGACTCTGAGGCCCCGGGTTTGATCTCCGGATGGGTCAACGTTTTCTAAAGTGCCTCGGGTCTTGGTGTTTGTGGTACCTTCGTAGTCGCTTATTCTATAACACTAGGGCTTTAGCTACTTATATCTTGGGTACAGAGCAATGTATATGATGTTGTCCACATTTATTTATAAATATTTTTCTTTTTTTAGGAATGTCACCCAACAATAGCGGCCCACCTTTCTCGAACGTTCCGGCAGAACTTTCTAGAAGGCACGGCGGAGACCGGCATCTCGGACATACACCACGCGGTGCTCGTCACCGCTATACTCGCCAAGTGTCTTAAAGTGGTGGACTCTCCCGATCTCATCAATGGTATGTACTTGTTATTAATGGTTATTAGGTACCACAGTTTTGTGCCCTTGCATAAGGCACGACAAGTCGCGAGTAAATCGCGGCGAGCTTTACCGTGAGCTCATGGTTCGCCCGACAATCACACCCTTTAGAAGCGCATTAAAATGAAACCGACCTTGAAGTTTTTGGTCCTTTTGCCACCAAGGACCAAATATGACCATAGTCATCAGATTACCATTTGCTTTAGGCAGTTTCCGTCAAAAAAGTTGTTTATTTGGTAGTCTTTTGCAGTAGGGTTAAGTACAAAAAAAAATAAAAAAATTCGCTTTTTTCCAGAGTTTTCAAACTGGCTGGTCGGTGACGGCGAGGTGTCGGAGTGGCCGCTACTGCACACGCTCATCAACAACTGCCTCACAGAAAAGTACGATCTCACGTTAGAAACACTCAGGTTTTTTGAGGTAGGTTACGTACGGTTAGGTTAAGTACTTTAGACTGTCGTATGATTGTGTTACATTGTTCAGCATGGTTGCACATGTCGTACGTGGCGCAATTTAGAATTGCTTTGTGTGAAGTCAAATAAATTTTGCATATTTATACTGTGCCAATGTCATATGACGGCCCACAGCCATTATGCGAGGCTATTGTGGTTGTGCCGTTCCTGTACTTGTTTATAATGTGACACTAAGACCAGGAGCACATGGGCCACGAATCATAGCCGCCGATAGCCAGCGACAGCGACTCAACTGAAAGTGTTTTAAGTAGTTCCATAGGTATTTTGCATAGGCTCGGTGCACATGCGTAGCCGGTGGCAACCACGCTACAGCAGACATAGAAAATGTCGCAGGCCATCGAAGGCTGTGGTTCGTGGCCCGTTTGCGCCAATCCTAAAGGCCTCACCCTGATATTATTTGTTGAAAATGTTATTTAAAACTCCTGTTTTTGTGTTAGACAATAATAGAGAAGGGCACGGAGCACAGCATCCAGCGCGTGGTGCTGGCGCGCGTGACGTCACGCGGCTACGTCGCGCCGCAGCCGCTGCCGGACGACGACGAGCGAGACAGGCTCAACGACCTCTCTATAGGCCGGGAGCGAGAGTACAACAGGTATATAATAAAACTAATGAAAATCTAGAAAGATACGTCTAAATATAATTATAATTGTCGGATCTGTTTGGAGAACTGCCGTAATATTTTTTTAGAGTATTAGCTGCCAGTACCGGGACAAAAAATGAATAAGCAAATTAACCTTAAAATATCATGAAAATTATTCGCCTAGGTTTGGTTTGATAACCACGTAATTTGAAATCCTGATTATAGTGGTAATAAAACAGTGCACTCTGTTTGACGACAATTTGACGTGTCTTTGAAGGCGAAGCTAGTTCATACTTATTCGCAATGTTCACACTCCGTTAAGCACTCTATTCTCTACATATTTAAACTATTAGCACCCAACACCTATTATATTGGTGTCCTTTACATAGAACCATATTTCACCCCCCAGGGAGGCCATGAAACAGCTGCAACATGAAGACCACGTGAACGAGCAGATCACGGACATCCTCTCCCACGAGGGGCTCGACCCCAAGCAGCATGACGAGGGCTCGGAGAACATACACAGAGTTATTAACAGGTTAGTTGTATGTTATGTTGTGCGGTCTGTTGTAATGTTGTGGTCCTTTTGGGGTTTCTGGTCCTTTTGTCCTTTTTTTCCTGGCATACGGGTGACATTTTGTCAACTTAATGATAAAAATGGTTTGCAACTGAACTAAAATAATACTTGAATTTTTTATCTATTGTTTGCTTGATCATTTAAAATTATGATTAATAACTTCATAACATGATGATCTAAATGCATATCACAGATTTTACACAGATTTATTTGATAACTTACTGTGACACATACACAGAACTGATATACCTTAAAGACAAACATTACATTACACTAAAATAAACATTTTGACAGATTGCAGAACATACTAACTTTTAAATAAGCACATCAATAAAATACCCAAAACAACATTGCTATCGGTGACTGGATATTGCTTTGCAACGAATAACCTTCAAAAACCATCAAATATTTACCTAAATAATATTTTTTTTGCGCTTTTCGTAACAATTTTAACAGGAGCTTAAATTTTTAGGCGGCTTGAGCTACTTAAAGCGCGCATCGAAGAAATAATCTCTAAGGAATCTATACCCACCGCAAACACTGCCAGTATCATTAATTATAACGATTAATTATATTATACTAATTAATTAATAAAAGAAGATAACATTTGTACGGGATTAAACAGATATTTTGTATGTGTTAGTTCATTCTATACATGGTGTTACCAAAATAGTATATCTATCCAAACGGGGTGAACATTAAATCTGGTAAATAGTCAGTTTACAACTGACTATTTACCAGATATATAATTATATAATTAAAAATAAATATATAATTAAAATGAGTTCCTTAAATAGGAAGTATAAGACTTGCCTAAAGTCAAATAAAGCCATGTGGTTCTGAAATTTAAAAACCATAAAATTTTGTCACATTTTTAGGGGTGTTGCCAATACCACCTTACGAAAATGTTTTGAATGGGATGATATACATTAGTATATCATCCAATTAAAATGAAGTTTTTGTAAGACTTTTTCACAATTGTCATTAAAAACATTAATTGTCCTTTAAAACAAAAAAGGAATAACATAACATATTTATTGTATAGTTATATACACTTCTCATCAAAAAAATCGAAACACCTCGCAGTTTATGATTTGATAAGGATTATCAGAAAAATGTGTATATTTAGGAATAAATGTAAAATATCATTTAATAGTGAGTAGTATGAGGTTTTTAAATCCTAATGTTAATGTTCTAAATTCAAATTAAGTCTTCATAGGTTTCGTATTTTGTATAATGAGTAATTTTTACCCTGCATGGAATATGAAGGAAATGGGTAAAACAACACGCGTAAATGAAAAAAATATGTAAGAAACGTTTATTAATAACTTGTATTCCCTCCGCGAGCTCTTATTACTGCTTCCATACGGTTCTTCATCGATCGGATGAGAGTCACGATCACATGTTGTGGTATATTATCCCATTCCTCTTGGATTGCATTTTGCAGCTGGCTAAGTGTTTCTGGGGCTGGATCTCTTGCTCGAATTCGTCTCTTTAATTCATCCCATAGATGTTCAATGGGATTCATGTCCGGGCTTCTTGCTGGCCATACCATAATGGAGATACCGACTTCGGTAAGATAATCTCGTACGACGCCCGCGGTGTGAGCTCTAGCATTGTCGTGCATGAATATGAAGTCGTTGCCAATAAAATGTGCATAGGGCATCACATGAGGTTCAAGACACTGTTCGATGTACCGATGAGAGTTTAGTGCAGGCAGCCGTGGCCCAGACACAAAGGCAAGTTCTGTCTTACCGTCGGCGCAGATTTCTCCCCAAACCGTCCACGAACCGCCACCATAGCTGATCTTTTCTTCAATGCAGCATTGTGCAAAGCGTTCTCCATCTCTTCTGTAGACCTTGTTCCTTCCGTCGTTGCGATACAGCATAATTTTATACTCATCAGAAAACAGTACTTTGCTCCAATGAAGGTATGACCAAGTTAGGTGCTCGCGTGCAAAGTTAAGGCGCGCTCTTCGATGGTCTGCAGTTAATTTCGGCCCATTCGCTGGCTTATGCGGTGCCAATCCGCGTTCCTTCAACCTTCTTCTTATTGTAGAGTCACTTACAGCTACTTTTCGTACAACGCGAAGCTGCTGCTGCAGTTGAAAAGCGTTAAGGCGTCGATTTCGTAAAGAAGTTGTTACAATAAATCGATCATCTCGCTCAGAAGTGACCCGATTCCTGCCAGATCCTGAACGGCGCGTGAACGAACCAGTCTCCCGATAGCGTTTGTAGACTCTATGAACAGATGATAAGCTTAGATGCAATCTTGCAGCCACAACACGCTGACTAAGTCCAGAATCCAGCAATGCCACCACTTGGGCGGCTTTTGCGGGCGAAGTATCCATATGTTCGCAAACGAATAAATGATTTGATTTGATTTGATTTGATGTTTTAGAAAAAAAAGTTTTCTCAGACGTCCCAAAGTCACAGTAAATGAAATAAGAAACAAAAAGTTTAAAGACAAGCGCAAATTTTTAGTTTTTAAACGAGAAACGTACTCCAACCCTAAATACACATTTGTCTCAAAACAGTGATTAATTTCATTTATAAGATAAACAAATGAAATTCTAATTTCGAATTTTGTTTTTTTTTTCTTACTGTAATGTCCAAACTGCCAGCTACACAATAATGTTTTTTTTTCATGAAATTAATTCTCTTTTGTAAAAAATTAGGACGAAACCAATAAAAACGAAAGTGTTTCGATTTTTTTGATGAGAAGTGTATTTCACAGTACAATGCATTAACCCGAGATTTATTTAAATGCCTTTAACAATGATCTCGTGAGGCAAAAGTTGCCAATTAATTAAAAATGTTAATTATTAATACAGGTGTAGGGTTGCACTAATGCACATAATTGCCATAATTTAAATTGTAAGGTTTTTAGTTGTAAATACTGTAAATAAGGAACATATAGGGTAAGATTTACGGAAGTAAATAAATTTTTATTTTAAGATAAAATGAATTTTCCTATGTTAAGGTTAATATACAGTTTAGTAATCGTTTAATTTTATTTGATCTAAAAATAAATTGTTGATTTTTATTAAATTACATTTCGCATCTAGGTTTTTTTATAATTCGTTGAAAATCTCCATGCAAGTAAAATCAAGAATGCAAGTAAAATCTGAGTAAAATATTAATATCATCATAAAATATGTTATCTTACTAATATAGGTGCTAGATAGGAAATAATAAATGTGACAATTTTAAAAGTGTTTAATAAACGCGAAATTATCTGTATAAATGATTTTGCTCATAATGTAAATAATAAATCTGTATAAAGAATCTATGATTTTAAAGTTTAGATTATAAGTAATTAATGCAAAATGCTAAGCGAAAACAGTATGTCCATACAAAAGTATGTTTGTAAATATTTTAATATTTGATGCCATATATAAACTGTAAAATATTGAATCTTGAATTCAAAGGCTTTGTGATAAATATTTAATTTGATGCAGTAATATATTTAGACATTTTTATATAAAGTCGGAGTAGGGCAACTAAATATTCTATGTGTTGTATATTTTTCTCTTTTTGCACTATATTTCTTTCTTGTGGAGATTATGAACTCTTTGGCCTATTTTTAGGGCGTTTAAAGTCTTTTTCGCGCGTATTTTACAACATTCATTAATTTCATAATGCAATGCAAAAATGCTTTATTAGCTAAATTATTTTTTTTTGACATCTAACTTATTCATAAAAATTTCCTAACAAATAATTTTTTATCATAAACTATACTTTTTTGGACATTTACTAGTTTTTCCTTGTAAAACAGATTTTTTCATAAATAATTTTCCTAAATTCTCAACAAGTACGTTCTTTAAAATTATCTATTTTTGGAATTTAAGTATTTAATAAAGCTAGCCATATACGCGCCAAAAATACGCATCTTTAAACGCCCTACCAAAACGTGATACACAACCTATAGCACTAAGATCTGTGATTGTATGCTTTGTACATGTACATATAACAATTAAAGTGTTTGGAAGAGACTCTTGTTTCATTGTCCCTCGTCTTTCCAGTTTCCTGCTGCTGTTGCCGCGCGCGATCCTCTCGGACCCGGTCGGCGCCGACTACGAGCATTACATACACGATGCTCATAGGCGATATCAGGTAATGTTAGAAGGACCAGTAAGTTAAATGTAGAGAGAGTTGAGTTTTGGGACTATGATACGTAAAAAATATTTGGTTTAAGAGATTCTCTATATCTCCGATTTATACGTTTTTTTTTAAACCTGTATGTGAATAATTTTGACAAGTTAGGTAGATTAGAAACTAGTGAGAACACGTAGAAGGGTAATGCAATGCTTGCCAAATTCGGTTAGATTCCGATTTTATGGAACCATTTTAAAGTTTATCAAAAAAAATGGTTTCTCCCAAATAATTTCTAGCGTATTTAATTTGCGTATTTTAGTAACAAGAATAATCAAATTTGATTGAATTGCTTACCTATTTATATTTACTTTTTCTGTTAAGTAACGAAAAGGGAACGAACTTATGTAAATAAGAAAAACCTTATAAACATCTAGAAACAAACTTATCTTCACTTTATCATCTATCATAAATGTACCTTAAGGTAAAAATCAGAATTTCGAATCGTAACCCAGCATGGTATTCCAGTACTGGCTGGACACGACCGCGACCTTCCACTGGCCCAGCGAGCACGGCTGGGTGGACACCACCGCCAGCTCCACCCACAGCTACGACAGCCGCCCCGAAGCCGACATACATCTAGACGAGGCCTTCGAACACAAGCAACACAAAACAGACAAGTTCTCCCAAAAACTGGTCCTTAGGTCCCGAGACCTACCCTCACAGTCGGAAGAAGATTTCGATGAGGGTCCTTTCTTCAAAATGATTTTCAAACTGCTATCTAACCTTCCAACGCAGCCGTATCAAGTTAATCTACATTTAACGTCAATAATATCTCAGTTAGCCTTACTTCCACATCCCAATTTACATGAGTATTTACTTAATCCGATGTTGCCGACTGCCAAGAAAACCCCGACGTTGTTTAAAACGCTGCAGGAGGTAGCCAAACGGTTGACGATGGAGATTCCGCGGCTAAGGAATTATAAGAAGATCATTGAGAATACGCGGCAGAGTCTGATGAGTGAGGATCCTAATTATGATGAAAGGTATGTATTTGAATATAAAACTGCTACTATAAATGATAATTTCAGTAGCAATCTGGTTTTAAATCAAAATATGAATATAAATGGCCAAACATCGACAACTCCAATAAATTATTGTCCTATTAGATAGTATTGGAAGGCCCAAATAAATAATTTAACATAGAAATACTTAAATTGTAATTGGTCATGTTTTCCCATTTAAAGGGAACAAAACCATTTATTTACTTTAACACTTTAAATTTGAAAAGTTTATATAAAACTGAATGAAAGACTGGTCTACGTTTGCTATTAATAGAAAATAAGGGCAGGAAGTGAGGGACTCCTTTACCCAGAAGTGGGACAGTCTAAGCTAATAATAAATAATATATACAATACAACCAATAACTGTTTATTTAACAGTTAGCTTCACTTAGAATATAAATAATAGATACAATAGCAGAACTTTAACTTGACTTTATATTTCAGCGGCGAACACAACCAACTAGTTGAGAGTCTGATAGTCCTCGAGGAGTTCTGTAAGGAGCTCGCCGCGATCGCCTTCGTCAAGTACCAGCACACGCTACTCCTGCAGAGATAGACTTGTGTGCTCGACTGTACACGGTGATGAGTGTCTCAGTAATGTTAGGCGATTTACTTAATATTGGTTTAGTTTATGAAACATACTTGTAATAGTTTCTACTTGTCTGTACTTATACAACGCAATTTTGGACTGTATAGTTGGATTCAAGCTTAATGGCGGCTCTGAAGTTAACTAAACGCTGCGCAGTGCCTCGCCCCACACCCCCGCTGGCGCATAAGTTTGTTACACAGCAGCGACTAGCCTCGTGTTCAGAGCCGCCATTAAGTTTGCATCGTACTGTACTTAGAGAACAGATGCTTTTAAATTTTTCTACACGACTGTACTTACAAGTTTTAACAAATTAACTGGGACGTAGACACAATAGTTAAAGAATGAAAATGTTCATATGTGACTCATGGGACAGGGAAATGGTTAAGTTAGATTGTACATTAGCGCAGTAGAGACAATTTTGAGTCGTATGTAAAGAGCAGTAAGGTCCATTTTGATGTTTTTTCCTAACCCGATTCTTGGGTACAGTCGTTTTATTGTTCTGAAATGGATATTTGTATGAAATAAACTAAGAATGCACTGTAAGTCAATGTTAGGGTTGCTTAAAGAATTTGAGTGATGCGTTTCGGAAATTTGACCATAAACTGACAAGGTTGATTCTTATTGAACTGTTCGGTAAGTGACTCAAATAGGTTTTTACTCGTCATTTTTTTTTCTTAAAGTTAATCAATGTTTATTTTATTATGTACTTACGCCTACCACGAAAATAATGGTACATATTATGTAATTTCTTTCATCCTCGACCTTCAAATAATTATAAAAGAATTCATCAAAAAATGTAAATGCCTAACAGAATTACTAATACATTCGTCACTTAAATAATTAAAACGCCACTTACTCGTCACGTCAAAGTCTCGAATACTGAACGAAACTTGATTTAAACGTTCTGAAATGTATATCTGTCTCAACTATATACCTTGAAGAGAGAGAGACAGCATGATACTTAACGGCTACTTAAAAATATTCAAGTTTGAGTGTTCGGGGATTAGTGTGTAAAAAGCTGTGTAACAGGTTGCTAAAGTATTATAATTATTATTTATAAAACATTTAGATATAGTACAAAGGGGAGTTCGCATTTCAAGCCTAAGATTACTATTCAGTTTAACTGTAATAAAATTATGAATTTAATTTATTATGTAATTAATTTACAATAAGATCAGTCAAACGCATTAACCAGCTGATTATGAAGTACCCATTATTAAAATTAATAATGATTAATATTCTGTAGGCGTTTGATCATGTGCAAACATTAATTTGTTCGTCACAAAATATCGAATATATTATTTTTAGAAGCTAATAGACGCAAAATACACTGTTATGACAAGCGATGCCGCGAAACATAACTAGTGTATAATACAGGTAACACGTATATAGGTGCTTTTTATTTATTGTTAATTTTATATTATTTTATAATTAAATTACACTCTTTTATAAGCAGAGTATAGGTTCTGTGTTTACTGCCGAATAATATCAAATTTGTGAATTCTTATTTCAATTCAGATTGATATTTCTTGAGAATCATGATATTTATTTTTATAGGAACTTAATTAGGAATTTCTATCAAATTTGTACAACAGATTAACAATTTGGTCCTCTTTGCGGAATTAAGGACCAAAATCATTAGTCATTGAATATATCTACACCGTGTAAATAGAGTATAGTACACATTATTACCAGTTAACTTGTCATTACTCATTCTAGTCTAAAAAGGTAGCTGAAGGCCTACTTTACAAACATTTTAATCCAAACTAATATACACAATTAATATCAAAAGTTTTTGAAAAGTTTATGTCACTTCTTAAAACCGGGACTAAGATTTGATATTCAACCCTTTCTACCGAAACAACATACTACAAGTTTCAACAATGATCAAATTAAAAAAAATCTAATTCTAATATTCTTTATTCAATACAGGCTACACAGTAGCACTTATCGAACGTCAAACAATAAAAAAAAATAGACAGCCCCCTAAGGGTCGGTTCATATCCGGCGGAAACGCACCACGCACCACCGGCCGCACAACGCCAGAACAAACAAACACGCAATGAAACATCCAACCCCCACACCTGACGCGTTAACGCAACATCAGTTGAGTGTGAAAGCTGAACGCCCCGCCACGCATCCGCCCGCCCCGGCGCCAAGCGACCGACAATACGCGACGCGCCTCCCGCCAGAGATGAACCGACCCTAAATGCCCACCCTTCACCGCTCCGTGCTTTGGCTGAGGAGAAGAAACGGCGCAACAAACTCCCCAGTAGCAATCTTATACTTGTCAAAAATAAATTAGTTTTCACATACATTTGAATGATTTCTATCTTGTTAAATGTTGTAGAATGTGTTTCTTGTTTTTGGTCGCTGGTCATATGCCTAGCTAAATTTAGTATGTTTCAGCTGGCTGCCTACCAAGACAATTTTTTGAAACCCATCTTTCCAACCAAAATGGTTCCGTACTGTTGTTTTAAAGTAGGCCTTCAGACCCACGATTTCTTTCTACATAGAAGTCAACGAGTGCAATACATATGTAATAAAATTATATATTATACATTCCCAGTAAATCCTGCAAAGCTTTGGTTTAGTCATACCGTTTGCACAAATACATTATTGTTATGAATATTGATTGTATAATGAATGCCTGCATTTGCTGTTGAAATAAAATACGAAAATAATTTATGGTTTTATTTGTGGTCCTTTTTAGTTTTCAGGAGACTTACATACTTTGTTTTTTACTCCGCAATTGTCAAGCACCACAAAATAATTGTTTCTTTATTGTTCAAGTTGGTTAAAACTCTTATGTTAAATTTCTCTCTTACCTCGAAAACTAATATCCAGAAAACTATAGGGCACATTTTTCGGATTATTATTTAGACGTTCCCCCATCTCTATACTTAATTGTTTTATGAACATTAGGTATGCAATGATAATGAAATAAAACAATTATTAAAATGCAATGGTGATTATATTTTTCTCAAATATTAAATAATAATGCGTAATAAACATTGTAATAACCATCAAACAAAAGTTGTTAAAAGTATGTACAACATGGAATTCGAACATTCAACTATTTATAGGAAGACATTTTGATACAATTCTCAAAATTAAACTAAATATAAAGAGATTGGATATTGCATACACACCACTGGATATAATAGCAATTTTAGAAGTTAAATAAGTAGGATGTACATAAATAAGTAAGACCCGTTGCCCAGCAGTGGGAGGATAACGGCTTAAATAATTAACAATAATACAATTAATTATAAAGTTAAGATTACAGGTAATGTAATTTGTTTGACTAACAATTAACATACCTAAAATTAATTATCTTTAAACATTACATTTACTTAGAATTGAAAATATATTTTAACAATTACAAACAATATAAAAACAATAGTCATAGAAAATACAGAGAAATGTGTTCCTATAAATGATTTAAATGTCCCTACACACACACATTCATACTCCACAGTTACTTACATAAATACATAAATGTAACATAATTATAGCTCGGGTCAGGTAAAAAGAACGCTGGCGGAAGGTGGGGAGGGTACGTTTGCGCATGAGTATACAATTCGGCAGGCGAAGGTCGTCCTACGAACCAATAGCGCACCGGCAAACATGCGGCTCGTGCCCCTCCGCACTTCATACCACCAAACAGACCGATAAATCGCATTATGCGCATCTTGACAGCTAGCGTTCTTTTTACGTGACGCGACCTATATTATTATTTAAGTTTCATATACTTGATCGTTACAAGTCCGTTCCATAAACTGAGGTTATGTTACTTGTACAAACGGAATAAGTTAAAGATTGTACTATGTTTTAATACGCCTGGCAACTTATGGCGGGGTGACAAGGTTAAATATTAAAATAATTGTCATAGTTTCAATTAAGACCATAATTTTGTTAATAAAAAACGTAAAGTATTTTGTAATCTGTGACGCGCGGGTAAAGTTCCGATAAAATAGAGGGAAAGACTGAATGGTAGGTAAATATTTTTTTTTGTATTAGAGGTTTTTCTTAGGCCCATCTCAGCCAAATCCTTTAATAACGCGCCAAGAAATATCCAAACATTTGACACATGAGACAAAAATGATTAAAGAAATCGTCTCGTAACTGTTTCAAACGCCAACAATTTAAAACCATTCATTTCACTAATCGCCTATCTAAGTATCAAAGATGACTGTCCTATTCGGCTCCTTAGCTAATTTAACGAAACTGGTATTAAGTTAGTTTTTATAAAAATACTCAAGGTACACATTCTCATCAGGCAATGTGCAACATAGACACAATTTGTAGCCGATAAGGACTTTTGTATGTCAACTGCATACAAAAAGTCTCCTTCCGCGCGGTAAAAACCTGATTTGGAATTATATGAAAACAATATTCATTGTTTGTATGCCATCGACACAAGAGACGTTTGTGCCTTAGATTTTATACGAGTGATAAAGTAACTTGAATATTTTTATAGAAAAGCATTCCGTACACAAAAACAATAACTTGTAAGTTACTTTTGAAATGAATATAACAACAAAGTTACGAAACAAAATGTCTTTAAAGTTACGGTCAAAATATAGATGATATTGAAAACTAGCGTACGACAGGTTATCAGAAAATATGAACTACATAACAAGTTGTTATGGCCACCTAGCGCAAACCACTCGCGTGTATGGTAGATTGGTAGTATTTACAATGAAAACCATGACTATTATAATTGTTACATCATAAAAACACAAGATACTTTATAGAATATTTTATTAGAAACCAAATCATTTGTTAAATCGTACAAATGCTACGGAATATTGCCAGTACGTAAGTATTTTTTTGTAGGAAAACCCGTATAAATTACCACATTTTTTAGTACATGGCAACATTATATAGCTCTTATACGGGCAACTTTAGACACAAAACAGACTATTTTAATCCTTCATAAAATCGTATGTTAAAAAAAAATATGTTAAAATTTCATCACACACAACGTTTGAATACTCAAATTAAATTAATTATGTATACCTGCGATGTATTTTAACTTTTTAAAGCTGTATCACTGTTTATTGTAAAGTTTGACAGTTAGTCATACAAATTATCTTTGCTTCATTAAAATAGTCTGTCTCTGCCTGTACGTTCACAGTAGTGTGTAATTCGACTAGAGCGGTCCGAAGGTGACCCGAACATTGGCTATTATTCATTAAACATCGAGAACATTAATATAATTGTACAACCGCTAGTTGGAGGCCACTGGAGTCCGACACACGTAGATATAGACTGATTAGCGTACTACGGCTCTAAAACATTTGCTAAGACCCATTCATTGTCTCGTTGTAGATCATAGTAAGCCCACTGTTATCAATGAGTTTAATTTGGTTAAAAACCAAAAGTTTAATAATAATCTTGTCAAAATGAACTCTTCGTTTGACAATAACAAGAGACTTACAGTTTAAAATAACGGTTTTTCTCCAGCTGCCCAGCGCCATCTAGCGCGATCTCATAACAACTCTATACAAAATAATCAGAAACTAAGTCTAGGAGCTCAGCTCTCAATTTCCCTAACGAAGCATAATCACAAATAAAATTATACAAAAATAAACATTTTTAGCCAAGGATTGTAGGCAAAGTCGTTGATAAAATAATAATTACTGACTGCGCGACGTATGCCATAGCTTAGATAAGATAGTGAGGAAATAAAAAGAAAACTATTTATAAAAGAATGTGGAAGGAAAGTTGTGATATTTCTATTAAGGAATTCATATAACATTAAGAATAAATACATAATGAAACTTTGCTAAGTTAATTAATATCATCTATCATCTCAAAAAGTTCCTTGACTATGTTCATTTGAACTTTCAAACGAATGAAATACGTATATAACAATTTAAATACATAAAACATATCTAAGAAATCAAAACATTTATGCAACATTTCAAACAGTACATCCTTTTCTCCCACAAGTATGCAATACAAAAGCAATTACTCCCGGTTTCTGCAATGCTATCCAATAAAATTAATTGTCAAATATTTTCAAGGAATGTGATTGGTTGATTTAAAGACTAACAACTAATCACAGCACTGAAAAAACTCGAGTATATAATCCGCTAGGTTCGCTAGTATCGCATCAGATGTATCTATCATTATCTACCAATGATGTTCAAGCTACAGTGCTTGTGATTGGTAGAAATTGACAGATAGACCTATTAAGAGACTAGCAAATCTAGTGGATTTTGAATCGCGATTAATTGAAGTTTGGTAGATATTTAACTAATTTATTTGTTACTAAGATTTTCTGGTACCGGGTGAAACTGTTTCAAATGTTATATAAATATTTAAATAAGGGTAAGTAAATTAACTAGGGCATACGTCACGCATATTTGATCTACCTCGAGCATACCCGCTAGTTTATATAATAGTTCTAATCTACATTATACATACATATACATACATTTGTGTTTACATCTACACGTTATCAGCTCAGTGTGGAACTTATCACCATTTTTGATATATGTCTGTGGACAAAATTATATTATGAAAGTAACTTGCGAAGTAATTGAAATGGGGGTTTTTGCGGTTTAACTAATTAATGTCAGTTTCCACCAATCACGAGCCAGTATTTGATATTCATTGGCCGAAATTGACGGATAGACATAAAGCGCGACTGGTGGATATTTTAATCGTGAAAACGCTCATTTTCAAAAGCAATCGAGTTATAGATGAAGTCTTTTTACAAACTCTGATAATGACTAAATATAGAAGGACATATTTTCACACTGTATAACAAACATAAGATGCAAAATCTGCTTAGAAGTCACTTTTTTTTTTATTGTAGTGTGTTGATTCAAAAGGTTCCTAGATGCTGCATTCATTACTCATTTTCTCATGCACAATCACTATTTCTAATTATTTATTTCTTACTATAAATAATAAATGTAAGTGTGTACATACCTATCTAGTGGTGAGCTGGTTCACCACCAGGAGAAGAAGGGCGACTTGTGTTGGAACCGCTGCTGGAACGAGTCGAAGAAACGCGACGACGTCGACCCGCTCTTAGACCTAGAAACATAGTTTATCATGTTAAAATATTATGAAGTATATAATGAGAGGAATTTGTAAGGCTAACAGGAGTTTAGTGTCCAAAAACTGACTTACTATGCGATTATTATCCAGTAAAATGGGTAGCGCAGGTCAGATAGGCAGTATTTATTGCTCTGTTAATATTATTTATTCTGTGGGACTGTCTATTTGGTCTTTATATGGGGTCCTAAAATAGCTGGTAATAGTTTCATTTTAAATAGTCTATGCAGTTAGCCGAGTGCAGGCTTTGCTTCACCGGATTTTTAGACATCAAAAGTAAAGACAGGCGATTGTCATCAAAAATAATTGGCCTTCTGAGTAGCTTATTTCCTAACTTGTAGTCACAAGAGGATACCAGTCTAAACGGATTCAGCTGTATACTATCACATTTGGCAGTCGAGATAAGTTTGTAAAGAATATTCTAAGGTTGTCCTGCTGACCTCTCGACGATGACGGCGGGCATCTGCACGAGCTGCACGGGGCTCTTGTTGTCCTTGAGCGCCTGCGTGAGGTTCAGCACCTGCCCGCGCATCACCGACATCTGCCGCTCGAACAGGCCCTTGTCGAAGCCCTTGTCTTGCTGCAACAGTAGTACCACACAGTTGATCATAAGGGAATCAATCAAATGAAATGGGTATGCAAGCTAAGTGTAACGACACTGCTACAATAGGCTGTAAAATTTGCCCAAAAAAATTGACATCGGTATTATCGTCGGCATTTTGTTTGATCCGTTGGTGATACCTGTGACAACGCCGAATCGATCTCTCACGTTTTGACAATAAAAAAAAAATAGGGTTAACTTTTTCATACTTATTACCTTGTTTTGCATTAATAGAATCAGACATCGATACCTCACAGAACTTTCACGAATCGGACAGAGTTTTTTGTGTGCGTAAAATTTCGTTTATTAAAAAAACGTGTTGTGTAATAATAATATGTATGTGGACTTACTTTGAATAATAAGTGTAGTTCATCACATAACTCCTGCACGAAGTTCATGTCTGATAGCAATGGAAGCACTAGTTCCCTGGAAGCAAACAAATGATCATTACTTCACTTATATCATAACTTAATCATCGCTAGAGATCAATTAATGTGATCTCCGTGATACAATAATGTAGGCGACAAAACGTCACAAGAGAACAAAAAATGCTTATTTTTTGCAATATACGCTCGCCATCCTTTTTTTTTCTTTTGACCTAAAATTACGTCGAAGTCACGCTGTGGGATATGTTAGTTTTTACTGACTAAAAACACCCCGGTACCGTCTTTGGTTTTGCTGCATCCGCGGGCTCAAAAAAGCGTGCAGCGGGGATTCGTTATTCTGTGTCTTCCGAAAAGTGCCGTTCACGCACATGAGTTGCGCTAAAGTGGCGCACTAACACATTTAGTAACTGCTCGCGAACAGTTCGCACGCTGCTTATTCGCCACACCACATCTGGCCACAAATATCACATTAAACTTCCGTATAATTAATGGAAGTAGGCCTTACTTGGTGTCCTGGCTGAAGGGCAGCTTGGCGTGCGGGAGCCAGGCCCAGTGGTAGGGGTTTCCGCATAGTGCATGGTACATGTCCTTACTTGGTGTCCTGGCTGAAGGGCAGCTTGGCGTGCGGGAGCCAGGCCCAGTGGTAGGGGTTTCCGCATAGTGCATGGTACATGTCCTTACTTGGTGTCCTGGCTGAAGGGCAGCTTGGCGTGCGGGAGCCAGGCCCAGTGGTAGGGGTTTCCGCATAGTGCATGGTACATGTCCTTACTTGGTGTCCTGGCTGAAGGGCAGCTTGGCGTGCGGGAGCCAGGCCCAGTGGTAGGGGTTTCCGCATAGTGCATGGTACATGTCCTTACTTGGTGTCCTGGCTGAAGGGCAGCTTGGCGTGCGGGAGCCAGGCCCAGTGGTAGGGGTTTCCGCATAGTGCATGGTACATGTCCTTACTTGGTGTCCTGGCTGAAGGGCAGCTTGGCGTGCGGGAGCCAGGCCCAGTGGTAGGGGTTTCCGCATAGTGCATGGTACATGTCCTTACTTGGTGTCCTGGCTGAAGGGCAGCTTGGCGTGCGGGAGCCAGGCCCAGTGGTAGGGGTTTCCGCATAGTGCATGGTACATGTCCTTACTTGGTGTCCTGGCTGAAGGGCAGCTTGGCGTGCGGGAGCCAGGCCCAGTGGTAGGGGTTTCCGCATAGTGCATGGTACATGTCCTTACTTGGTGTCCTGGCTGAAGGGCAGCTTGGCGTGCGGGAGCCAGGCCCAGTGGTAGGGGTAGGCTCGCCAGGAGTCCGGGTGCTTGAAGGGGAACGCCAGACCGTTGTCGATGGCCGCGATACGCACCTCCGCGCCACGCCACTCCTATGCACATAACACAATAATAAATATTATAGAAGGTACTTGAAGGAAATACCGAAGGAAAAAAAGTGGGAGTTCACGAAGTGCTCTGGCTGTAGAGAAAAAACGGCGCATCAAACTCCACAACAGCACGACCTCGCATGCTTAGGTCTACACCTGCGTGCGGCGGTTACTAACAAGTACAAGGCAATATGAACTCACGGAGGGGTCCCTAAGGTCGATATCGGCGTGCGGCGGCTGCTGCTGCGCGGGCGAGTCGTACTTGATGAGCCAGTTGTCGTTGCCGCGGTCCGTGTTGCGGATGATGTAGTCCAACACTACTAGGCGCTCGAATTGTAACTGGAATCTGTTAACAGGACAACATAAATGTATTTTGAAACATGCAATCGGTATTTATGGACTTTACATTAAAATCGACTGCATAAGATTACTGTCGATTTTAATTTTATGCAAGACTCAAGAGCAAATAAAGTTAATTTTCGACTGGCTAGTCGTCAACAGTTTAGTAGACTGTACTGTTGAAAAAGTGAGTAAAATTGTATCGCAAACTGAACCATTTACGCAAGGGTCATAACGTATTTTATTCGGATGTACTCGGCTTGGAAACGAGTAAGGTGTTCCTTTTCCTGTAACTTGTACCCACGAAAATTTACGGCATGTAAAAAATATTATCTATGCATAAAATACTTTCATAATAAATAATTTTATGTTGTTCCAATCACCCCTCGGACCACGGAATGAAGGGGGGTTGCAACCTTCGATTTTTTCCCCTTGACCCATGATTTTTGTACGGCGTTGCGGAATAATGGATTAGAAGCTGTATTGAAACAGTATGAAACTGTTGCCGTACAGTATCAAATGACCAAATTTACCCTGGAAATTGACAGAAAATAAAACTAAAATACCAACTTTTTGAACCACCATTTTTGTACGGCACTGCGCGCTTTCCTATTATTTTTCATGGATCCATTCGATGGTAATAATAGCTTTATTGTTCAGAAAAATACATAGTTAAATCAGATACATCACTGGTCTCCACACTAGGATTCCCTGTGTCGTGGAGGCCAGTCTCTTTCATCGTGGTTCACAAAAATAAAAGTACATTGAAGCAAATACAAACATATTAGTATTTAGGTATAAAAAGGAAAAGATAAGAAAAAATAATATTAAAAATTATGAGTTATACGGTATCCCCGTATAACATGGCGTCTTGCAATAAGTGTGTACGTAAGTGTGAGTCATGTAGTGTTGGTGGGTGAATGTGTATGTGTTTGTGTGTATGTATTTGTGAGGGTGTGTGTGGGTATGTGGATGTGTGTGAGAGTGGGAGGGTGCGTGTATGGTTGTGCATGCATGATGTATGTGGTTGTGCCTACATGTGTGCGTGCGCGTATCATGTCTTCAAAAATAACATACAATATTAATAAATAATCGTGATTGAATGTAACATATGTTTTAAAAGGTATTCGAAGTATTTGATAGTTTCTCTGTTTCAAAGTAGTCTAGACCTTTTAGGTAAGATTTGATATGGAATTTACATTTCGCTTTTGTCATAGGTAATAATTTAATTTTGTCGTTTAATTTATTATAAAGGAATGGCCCCATGTAGTGAAAGCACCTTTTACCAAAGTCAAGCCTACACTTTGGTCTGCGCCATCTAGGCTTTCCCCGGAAGTGCACCTTGGATTCCAACTCGATTAATGCCTTTTTGTGGAACTTTAGAACTACGGCCATAATATATATTTGTCGCACGCTCATTGCACCCGTCTCTAGATACAAGGTTTTTGTTGAAAATCGCCTTGGTTTCTTATATGCTACCTTGAGAACGGCCCGTTGTGCGCGTTCTACTCCTATCAAATGAGTCTTCAGTGCAACTCCCCATGCGGCTATACAATAACTAAGAAGCGATTCACACAGAGCGTGATAAATCATCTTCAAAATCTTCGTGTTTGCTATCTGACCCATTCTCTTAAAGATGTGTAGCAGTTTCCTAACCCGTCCACTCACATGCTCTATTTGCTTTGTCCAATTGAGGTTTTTGTCAATATAGACACCAAGGTATTTTATGTAATCTACCTTTTGAAAGCATGGGCATGAGCATACAGAGTCAGGGTCAGAATGGCAGGTGTGCAATTTAATAGCTAAATGACTTGGGCAAGTACCTCTTTTGCTGACACTGAAGTTGACAACCTTCGTTTTGTCCACATTCAGTGTCAGCAAATTGCAATTTAGCCACTGGGCAACTTGCTGTACGCCAGCCTCAGCCACCCTATACACAGACTCCCACGTACTATCATAAAAAACTATAGCTGTGTCATCAGCGTAAGCGAAAATTTTTGCTTTACAGAGTGTTAAAGAGCAGAGACTGTTGACATATATAATGAAAAGAGTAGGCCCCAGCACGCTACCCTGTGGTACACCGTAGTTAAGGCTGGCATAGGAACTGTAGTTATTGCGTAAGATTAACCTTTGTGTGCGATTGCTAAGGTAGGACTGGAACCACTCAAGAGCAGTGCCTCGCACACCTATGCCTTCAAGTTTCTTTAAAAGGATGCTTCTAGAGACAGTATCAAAGGCCTTCGCCAGGTCAAGGAAGATTCCAGTACATTTATTGCCTTCATCTAGTTTAGTGACAACAAAGTCAACTATATCTGAAACTGCATCTTCCGTTGACCTGTTCTTGCGGAAACCGTACTGATTTTCTGAAAGAATGCCGTTTTTCTCAAGGTAGCTCAATAATCTGGTGTTCATAAGCTTTTCTAGGATTTTAGACAGCGATGTGAGAAGAGAAATGGGACGATAATTGGATACAACGGTCTTATCACCAGACTTGAAAATTGGACAAACATTTGCTATTTTTAAAGATGTTGGTACTATTCCAGAGGAAATACTTAAATTACACAAAAAAACTATTGGAGGGATGAGATGTAACTTGTTCAGTTTAAAAATTTTGTTTGGAATGCCATCCCAGCCAGGTGCTGAACTTCTTTGAGATTTGAAATAATTTTATCGACTTCATAACCATCAGTTGGGTTTGCATAAAAGGAGTTAATTGGCGATGAGTTAAGATATAAACTACTAGTTAGCAGAGCCAGTTCGGATTCACTTTTGTTCAATTTTGAAAGTGTTACTGCAGCAAGTTTCTCTCCAACAGATGTGAAAAAATGGTTTGCGTTATCTAAGGAGTCTTTGGGGTCAGGACAGGCGTGTAATAGTTCCAAATTATTAGTCACAACCTTTTTTATGTTACATATGTTTTTTATAGCTGTCCATGTCTTTTTACTGTCACCTTTTGAATCTTCTAAAGTCTTTCTGTCATACTCATTTTTTAGATTTTGAATTATGTTATTGCAAAGGTTCCTATAGTTTTTATACCGCTGCTGTATTGTAAAATTATCTTTATTAAGTTTTTTACTTGCTTCCATATGTAGGAGGTCTCTTTTTCTGATACATTTTATTAATCCTTTAGTCATCCAGGGCTTTCTAATTGAAATTGAGTTACGACTAGTCTGTGTAGTGGTGTACTTTAGTATTGTTGTACTTAATGTATCAATGAAATCAGCAAATGCTTTGTTTGCATCAATTTGTTTATATATAAAATCCCAACTGATGTTTTCAATAGCTTTTGACAAGTTTGTATAATCAATTTTAGTTTTAGATTTGAAATCGGGTAGAGACCGTGAAATTTCTTTAGTGATACCAGTAATAATTGTATCATGATCAGTTATACCCGAGCTGCATATGACGACCTTCACTGTTTTTTTTGATTTTATCATGACGTGGTCTAAGCAAGTACGGTCATGAGTAGGATAATGATGTCCCGGGTAGAAGCCGTAGTGACCAGTTACATCCAAATAATCGCTTGCACGTCTGTCTTTGGAGTCAGGGGAGATATCAATATTGATATCCCCCATGATAATGCAGGTGGGACTTTTACATCCTTGCATGATTTTTTCCAGTGACTCACAAAAATAACTAATGTTATAAAAAGACGGAGACCTATATATAGCACAAATTGTATATTCTTTAGAAATTTGGATAAGCAGACAATTAGCTTCCTGAAAAGAAGGCTCCTCAATAGCCACCTGGAGATTATTTCTGTATAAGACAGCAATCCCATCATTCTGATTAAGATAGTATCTGGAATATTGACACACATAGTTATTAAGATACACTAAAGGTGTAGTATCAGTCAATCGACACTCCGTTAGGACAATTATGTCAGGCAAAAAATCCAGTGCACTCAAAAATACTGAAAAGTTGTCAAAATTTTTCTGTATACTACGTATATTTTGGCATACAATTGTGATTTGTGATTTAGCATCGCCGATATCCAGTGAAACATTCTTTTGGGGAATAACGTTTAGTGCTTGTGTAGATATCAGTCTTATCGAGGTCATTAATCGTATTATATTGGTTAGCCATAGTTAACACTATTTAAGAAGGGAGGAAGTGTAACACTGCGAGAGATTGTACTCAATTTGATGTCATAAAAGATCTTAAAAAACGAGAACGTACTTATTTCAGGATGTAATGTCAGAGAAACATATGTGTTGTGTGTGTAAATAATTATGTAGTTATATGTAAGAGAAATACCTGTATTGAGACTTGATGTGTTAGTTATATTGCAATTAGCCATGGGGATAAACCTGTATAAAGATAAATTATAGAGTATTGTGTCAACTAAAACAGCTACCCTACATTGAAAATTAGTTGTTAAGTTTGTAAGTTTCCCGCAATTGCTGAAAGGTGTTTTCGTTTCTGACGACCGTGTACTTATCGCCTTCCGCTTTGCGCAGAAAGATTCGACCATTCGCCGTCCAGCAGTATTGGAACTTCTCTGTTCTAGCGAATTCGCGAGCAAGAAAAAGAAGTCTCTTTGCCTTTGGGGTTAGATGTTCCGAGACAAAGAGAGTTAATTCAGGGCCTTCAAGACCGATGTGTTTAGTCGTTATCTGACCATCAGGGTGAGAGGCATTATATTGCTTAATGACTTTCAAAAGTTTGTCTTTTGCAAAGGTATTTGTAAACTCAGAGACCACTGCCGACGTGGACGCATTCGCCTTCGACGGCAGTCTGTAGATATCTTTAATTTCGTTGTATGAGCAGTCACTCGCAACACTTTTGATAAGGCTAGTCATCATATTAAGCAAGTCTTCTTTTTTTATTGAGGGGCCAGTAGTCTATAACATGTTATATGAGTGGTACTAACTTCTTCATGACATGCGGCGGCGGCGGGTCCTGCTCGAAGCGTCGCAGCCAGTAGTCCGCGTCCTTGTAGCCCTCCACGAACAACTGGAATGAACCCGCCTGACGACAACACAACGGTCAATATTAATACCATCTTCAGTCCTAAGACAAGTTAGACTTTAGAAAATTCTGTTTGTGAAAAATGGCTACCCATTCACGAACTGACCCTGTAGAAGGACAGCGTAATTGAGAAATCTTCAGGCACTTTTGAAGGGCTAAATGCCTTAGTTAAAATATTTTACTTCAATATCCATAATTACGTATATGATATACAAGGTGTAATACAATTGATGCTAGTTAAGGAAGTAGTCGGTTCAGAATAGGCATCTTAATCGAATTCCGAAAAAAAAAATCATGTTAATTTTTCAGGAAAACTTCCTTCACAAGTGTTGAATTAGAAACATAACAAATCAATTTAATCTTTAGTTTAAAGTAATTTGAACCTTAAGTCAAAGGAATAAAGTCCAATTTGTATTTCTCGTACGTCGCTAGTTTTCTTACGCACACATAAACCATAAAACATTTTAAATATTTAAATTGTTAGAACGCGAATAATAAATATTCAAAGAAATTTGGAACTTACTGCAACGAAATAAAGCTTATCTAAATGTACTTCCGACTTTGTAGTCGGCATTTTACATTGTTGTGTCAAAAAGACGCGAAATCCCTAAAAAATATTGTACGTCATTTGCTAATGTAAACATAATGCATGCGAGTGAGAAGCAAACATTTTCCGCCACCCTCTGGCCAATGAGCGCCGCACGCGCCGCGGCCGCTCGCGCTGCTGCAGCGCCAAGAGCGGCAACCGCCCGCCTAACATCAAAGACGATTAGTCATCCGCCGACAGCGTGCTGTGAATGTTTTGTTATTTATGTTGTGACTTGTGACCTTGACGTGAAGTATTGCACCTGATGGATAGGTAGCTGGGGACCCATGTAGTGGTCTCTCTGATAAGGGGAGTGGACGCCAGAGGATTTTTATTTGTGGCTGTTATAAAATCGCTAGTACAATTAGGTAACAACTGTCGATGACCTCAAAAGTAAAATAAAACTCGCGTTTGTGACAGTGAACAGTGATACTCGAGTACTAAACTAACTAAAATACCTTGAAAAAGCCGGTACCACCTAAAGTGAATCGAAAAATACGGCAGATTACTGAACCATTGTTGTGAATGTGACGAAGAAACAAAGAAAGTTAGTGTTTCTACATAATGTTCAGTTTTGTAAGTACCTACAACTTTGTTCTAATTCCTTTTATGCCGCGTTTAATTACCTACGAGTGTAATAGGTACGGCGACTCGGGCGCCAACCCCTCCACGCTACGTTATTGACGATAAGTACCTACATCTCAAACGGTTGAAAGTCGCACACCGATTTAAAGTAACATACCGTTATTATGTCTAATTTATTATGTTTAATTTACTTCTTAACACACACATCAAACATCGAATCATCGAAACGTCCGATCAGCCTGGAACTGTGACGAAAACATAGAAACCTATTTTACTAGTTAGAAAACTGTCAATAACTTATACCATGATAATATCCAGCTTAGTGTGAACAGTAGTTAGGTATTAGAGAAAATTTGAATTTAGTTAGAATGTTCGATCAATGAACTAGTGCCTAAACAGCTGACGAACAATCGAGTGAGCGCGCCTGTGTGCGTGCGTAGGTTAATACGACCAAACGTTCAACGTAAAGTCGGGCATCTATTAGATGAAAAATTTATAGGTTTGGTTCGTCAAAATTAAATTATAGGCCACATAAGGATATTATAATTTAATAATCTAATTGGGGTGTCTGAGGCTATGATCAATATTATTTTACACCTTGTATAGTGGTTCTCAGGGGGTTATTTAGGCTGGAGACGAAACCAACGAATCAAAGATAATGAATATCGGTCTTGATGAGAACCCTCTCTTGAGTTATAAATGGTGCAGGAAATTTGGCGTATTAAGATATTTTAAGTACTAGTATGTAGCTTATGGTAAATAAATTTCTACTAAAACATGTTTTTTTAGTCAACGTTCAATATATCGACAAAAACCTAAAACAAAATTTACAGCCCCCCTGGCTAAGTAACATTTCTACAAGCGTTAACGATGATATAAATCGCTTAACTGACATTAAATGAATGGAAATGACATTTCATTTCGATAAGTCACGTGACCTCGACTTGTCACGTCTTTAAGGGTTTAGACAGACGGACCGTATTTCAACTGCAATCCAACCGCAAATTGCAGTTCGGATGCAGGTTGAATGCAGTTGACACGGCTGCAAAAGAACTGCAAATCAAAAGTGTTTACACGATTGCAAGATGACTGCAATTAAACTGCAATCGGACTGCACGTTTGGTCTGCAGTTTTATTGCAGTCGTGTCAACTGCATTCAAACTGCATCCGAAATGTAATGTGCGGTTGGATTGCAGTTGAAATGCGGTCATCTTGCAATCGTCTAGAGCCTAAGATGTCCATATCTTTACCTACAGATATACTAGGGTATATAACAGTAGATATGCGTAGTGTTTACCTTCGGAGGCAAGCCCATCCTGTTGAAGCGCAGGTTGGGGAACTGCTCGGTGATGGCGCGCTTCAGCCGCGAGCGCTCGCGGTCTATCCGCAGGTAGTTGAACGTCTCCGATACCAACTTCACCACCTACAAGATAATAACATTAATTTATATGGGTGATAATATTTGATTACGGGTAAATGTTAAAAAGAACTGACTTCCATTATATATATGGGATTACTTGAGGTACATCCCAAACTTTTCCTCATTTATAATTGCCGGTTGGAAAGCGAAACTCCTCCTTTTTGAAGAAGATAAAAAAGTACGTTCTATGGATACTTATATTAGGTTGAAAGAATCGGAATAAGTATTTTGCCCGTACCTTTGTCTTCTTTCATTAACGAAGTATTGTTCGAGGCGCTTCTGCACTTATGACCTTTTTTTATGTGTAAATATATTTATGCTTGTATCAAGTGTGTCCTAAGATAAAGTTTCCTTAACATATATTAATTTGAAGTGCAAGTCAGTCGTTTTACTTTCGCACAATTTAAATAATGAGATATGCCTACATTGTTATATAACTTAAATACTTAAAGTGAATAAACTTTGAGACATTTTCTAAGTAAATATCCTCTAAAATTATATAACCATCGTCTAGCTAAAAACCATTACATATTAGATACACCAATCTGCTTTGGATATTCCGTTACTAAACGTAACATTTCTAATACAAGTTTAACCAAGGTCTAGAACAAAATACATAATCGTGAATATTACGAAGTAATCATAAACTTGTTCGCTCGAGGTCAGGACGCTCGCACTCAATTAATTACATATTTATGATAATATACAACCAACCACACAAGTCAACACACTAACATCTTTAAATAAAAGAAATAAGGTCCACTTTCGTTGTTCAAAGTCAGCAATGGTATGTTGACAATTGTACTAATAAAATTGAGAAAATATTTATGATAATATACAATGAACCAGACAAATTTCTTACCATTCAGATTCACAACGCCTTAAGTCAAAGGCATAAAGTTCATTTTTGTATACAAAGTTAGGAACAACACTGTCAATTTTATTAATAAGATTGAGCAAAAAAATACACAAGTTGTGTTTAGGCCACGTGATTTTTATCTATACATATGACCTGTAATGTCATATTATGCCTGTGTAAGATATAATTAGAGCTACAGAGTCAGTGGCTCAGAGGTTTATCGGGCGGATTTATGAGCACAAGGTTGTGGCTTCAATGCTTAGTTACCAATGTCATATACTTTCTAAGTTATTCTATGACTAGCAAATATGTAGGAAAGTGATATGTCTAAATGTTCCTACAACAAATTTTTTTTGCAGATCAAAATTATTTTTAGGGTTATTATTTATTTTTACCCGACTATGCCAGAAGGAAGGTTATGTTTTTTTCCTCATTTATTTTAAGGCCGATCTTTGAACTCATCGGTTATTTCTTAGTGCCATTCATTAATACCTATTCAAGCCATTTATTTATTATTTTCTCGCTATACATACATTTAACAATAATATATATTGTTACTTCACATAAAATTTGAAACGAACGCGAAAGCGGCCGGTAACTGTGTAAATACATACGTAAAATATAAACGAAGTTGACTGAATTAACTACTAATAATGAATACTGTCTGAACGGATGCTAATGACGTCACAAAGAATTATGAACGCAAATATAGTACTGATGTACTGATAGTATAATTAATTATACGTCAGTCAACAATTATAAATACAGTGCAGTTATACGTTTAATCAGACGTGTCTGTATTGAGAGAAAATAAATAGGCTAAATATAATAGGAAGGCCTTTGGGGGAGGCCTTTGTTCATCAGTGGACGTCTTCTGGCTGATGATGATGATAATAGGAAGGCTGTATAAAGGTTACAATACAGGGATTTGTATGAAAAGTTGCAAATATAAAACTTCCGTAACTTCTCACAAACAGCACAGACAGACAATCAATAGTTTAAATCTATGGTTATACTTTATTGAAATAAATTATACGCATACATACATACATGCACAGAAGCACATTTAAAATACCTTTGGCCGTTGTCTTGTGATAAGATAGTATAATTTTATGGATTAGTAACGTTGCGTCGAAGACCATTCCGCACTTCTATATACTAACTAAAAAACACGAGATCAATTATATTAAATTATAGAGAAACAGAAGGTCATACATAATTTATTCGAAACTAGTTCGTCACTATCTTAGGAGACAACGAAACTGACCTACTATCGCTCTTGTAGGCAATATTCACACTTATGCAGGTGGAAATGATGATAAAAATCACTCAAATAGATCTAAATGACATTAAGTTAGTGCTTTGATCAGTATTATCACTTGTATAAATGTCAATTGCCAAGGGAAAGCCTCTGGAAACTGTAAAGCTTATAAAAACTCACTCTAGTCTTGGGCACAATCTTCAGTCCAATCTTAGAGTCGACGAGACTAGCACCGGCCTCGCTCAGGTAGCCCTGGTTGGGGATGAGGCACGACCTTCCGAAGCAGCACGGACAACACAACTTGTGCATCCATTTCGTCCACTTCGGGTTCAGCCTGCCGTATGGCTCTTCGTCTTTTGGCTTGAATACGCCTATTATTTTCTGCAAAAAATAAACATGGTGTAAGGAAATTAACAGGCAATTAGAAAACCCTGAAATTGACATAAGAACATTAATACGAAAACCTAGAGGATTATTCAAGTACATATCTAACTTAAGTATATCCTTTACAATTATAAAGGCATGGTTGATAATCATGTGACGTTTCGTAAGTAATATAAGAGTAAAACTTATTGTAGAGAAATTATCATGACAGTTTAATTTAAATACACAAGAAAGCACCCATTTATCTCTATCAGGCCTAACTGATGTGTCACAGTTCACACCCACAATTCGTCAAAGGCATTGTATTTCAATATGATAAGGAACCCAGTATCTTATTTCATGCCGTCATAAAGGGTATATTATATGTTTCGAATTTCACCCACAATTGCAGTTCCTCGATCGTCGATTCATATTAGAAAATAATAAAGTATTACGTTTCTAGGAAGCCCAATAAACGTCAACAAGCTACGTCAATAAGCTACGTCAACTTTACCCTCTACAAATAACTTAACAGTCCTTGCAGAACTGACAGGACTGAATCAGTACAAACTCTACCCCATATAAAACCAAGTTATTAAAAATAAAGGTCCTAATACACAGCCTTGAGTGACGCTACTTACTTTGGGTAGGGTGAGCAAACAATAGCTCCTGTTTTAAACGTATTATAAGCAATCACGAAGGTAACTTGTAAGGAATGTTAAGCAATTTAGATGAGAACCCGATATAACAAAATTTCTTTGGAACTACGTCACAATTAACGCAATCAAAGGCTATTTATAAGTCAAAGCGTCGGCTATCGCAATAATCTTTATAAATATTTATTTATAGGTTAATGTTTACTTATAATACGATAAGTTATATAAGATTTTGTATTTCATTACCTTAATATGAACATAAATATGGCAGATTCTATTTGAAAATGTATACTAATGGTCGTTTTTCTCTCAGCATACCGAACCTTTAAACTGTTGTTTATATAAGAAGACCGAGAAAATAATACTTTGAATCTAAAGCAGCATTAATTATACATATACTTACGTATAAATAATGCTGTATATTATACATACGAGTATCTAAAAATCACAGATTAGAATGTATCTGTCTCGCCAAAAGAGGGGGCTAAGCTCGAGGCCCGCTCTTCCCCGCGAATAGACAGCTAGATAATGTACGCTCACATTGTGTGGCCTCAAAACTAAATAGGTTTTCAGGCACCTGTGCTATGAGCGACACGTTTTAAGACCATCAATCACAGGATATAAACATGAAAAAAATATAGTTATAGAAGGACCGTTGGTCAAAATGTACTTTATATCTATATGATTTTAACCTTGTTCCGACAGCGATTTGAAAGTCTCATCCATAGAAAAAGTTGTAAAGTTCAAGAGTCTTTTCCAACTTACCGCTTAACCTTAGTGATCGATAGGCCAGGCTCCATACATTCCTGCCGGTCGTCCTTTACTACTATATATTCAAGAAACAGTGACCTAAATTTCGCTTTTCTTTTGTTTTATTGTCGCAGAAAAGAAATACCATTTATAGGTATATTACATGGTGGTCGGCCTAGACTGAAACGAGTTTAACGTGTTAATCGACATTGATGTCGTCGACCTAATAAACGCAATGACATAATATTACCTTTCAGTGCGAGATGCAAGGATGATTGTACGGAACTGACTGATTACGAATGTACCTAGCTAAATTATTTGTCTTCTGACCCAAGTGCAAGACGTTTAAGTACTTTTACGTTTTGTTGATAGGACAAATTAATTTAATTTCGCAAACTAAAATGCTCCCTTTTATTTTACCCATCTATGTATGTTTTCCGCTTAAAAGGCGTCGTTACTACCGAATATATCAAATTGTTTTTTTTTATTAGATCGATAAGCTTAATAATTTCAAGTAGTCGTCTGTATTATTCGTTTATCCATTTATCTCAATTTTGCTTGATCTTAAGAGCGAAATGAGGATCACTGTATTTGGGGTCAGCCAGTTACAAAACAAAAGCAATAAGACACGGGAGATATTCAAGCCTGCAAACCGCATCGAAGACAAGATTCTCAGGTTTAAACTAGTTTGGAATATTGCAGTTTGCGGTAACATACATAATAACTCGATTTACTAGTCAGTGAGGTCGACGGACAAAATTATTCAGACATTGAATTACCGTCAGACATACAGGAAAACTCACTGCGAATGTGACATTGACAAAGGTCCGATTTTTTTGTCGCAAGGTTAAAAATCTGGCGAGAATGAAATTGTATTCAATGTCAAATTGGGGATAACGTCCCAGGTAATTGGGCGTGTGGGGTTATAGGTTGTGAGGCATGTATTACACCTATTGTAAGTTCTATCTTGTATTAATCTTTGTATCAATGTAACCATTTATATTATGTTATTCTATCAAATATATGACAGTATTATTCGGGCATCCACTGGTTTCATTTCATATAAACACCGCACCTTACATGGCGACTCTGCCAGGATGGTCAACACGCGCGCCGCGAATTTGAGACGTTCGAGTGTACTGTGTACCTACCTAAGTACCGCGATTTATTAGTAACCATGGGGCTAGTGCAGATTTATTGTAATTACGAACTTAACGTGAGTGTACGTATAATCTACGACCATGGGCAAACAACAATCTAAGGAAGAGACCTTCGTTATTCAAAACGCTGCAGGCAGTAACGAGGCGAAAACTGACGAAATTCGTTTTCACATGTCCATAACGAATATTTTCCTGGCGATTATCTTGTTGGTTATACTACTTGGGCTAATATACTTCGTGTACCAGCTGTATAGAAGATGCCATGTACGATGGATAACAAGTGAGATCAATCGGACCACTATGATGAGGAGATCCTTTCTTCGTCGTCGTTTGCAGTCGGGGGTCAACGATAACACGGCTAAAACATATACAGAAGATATGGTGTGAAACATAAAAGTGTGTATAAAAAAAAAAAAGTGTGATAAGTGAAAAAATAAATAAATAAGTATTAGTGCGGAAAAGTATAAATCGTTTTTAATCGTTTCAATAATCATATGCAAATATTATATCAATCGAGTTGCGTAGTATCTTAGTTTTAAAATAATGCAGTGCCTTACCAAATACGGACTGAACGTGAATTGAACTTTGAACTATGATGTTAATTGCGTTTGTTTGCATTCGTACTTAATTATAAAACTTTATACTAATGTTATAATATGAATAACAGATACATAAATATTTTACTTTGCTCTACGTTGTGGTGGTAAGTACCTAATGGATATAATTTTAACATTGTATAATGATTTAAAGAAAATAAGAATAAATTTAATAAAGTTAGGACCAAAACGAAGGACAGATAGAGTATTAGAAAAGAAGTTAATTGAAATTGATGCTATTTATCAACAGTATGAGACTTGGTTAATTGATTTTAATGATAAAGTTAAGAACAAATACTATAGTAGCCAAGATATTTTATTAATACAAAATCAGTGTCGTGAATTTTTAGATTTACATGAGGATATTTTATTGTTGTGTCAGAGTGATAAGTCAGAATCTTTTTCGAAGATGAGTTCATTTGATTTAAAAACTGCCTTGAACCTTTTACCTGTTATGACAAATGAGGAGTCTAATACAAAACAGTTGATTGATAATATAGTGTATTATAATTCTATTTTAAAAGAAAGTTCTTGTAAACAAAACTTAATAAACTTTGTGCTAAAAAGTAGACTTTCTCAAGAAGCTAAGATAAAGTTAAAAGCGAAATATGATACTGTAGACGAGTTAATAAATGATATGAGAAGTGTGTTATTGTGTAAGAAAGCTGCAACGGCAATACAAAATAAGTTGCAAAGAATTAAACAAAATGATTGTTCAATTGCGGATTATGGGAAGGATATTACAGAATTATTTGTGGATCTGACGATTGCGCAAGCCGATGGCAATGATCAATGCTATAATATATTAAAACCAATAAATGAACAAATGGCAATCAAGCAGTTTGCCAGTGGGTTGCGGAATCGTAGATTAAGTACGATTATATCTGCTAGAAATTACAGCTCGCTTAAAGACGCTGTCCAGGCTGCACAAGACGAGGAAGTCACCATAGGTGCACCCTCTGGAGAAGTTATGGGTATGTACAAACAGCCTTACAATATTTTTTATAACAGGAACCATGCAAATAATTATAGAGGTCAACGTGGAGGTCGCAGTAATTTTTATTCGTACAGAGGACGAGGCCGAGGATCGCAGCGTGGAGACCACTTCGCTTCTCGAGGACAGTGGACTCGAGGAGGAAATACGGGTCGCAAACAACATAGAGGTAAATTTTATAATTCAAATAGAGGAAATCAAGGGATGCGTAAAGAACGCAACGTTAATTTAATGCAAAATTCTGAAACTACGGGAGAATCGGAAGTAACATCTAATCAGTTTTTTCGTGAATAACGGTGAAAATGTTATTTTATCCAGTGATAGTAATTGTTACATTTATTTGCATTCGCCATTGTATCGTAATAAGAAACATTATTTTTTAGTAGATTCTGGAGCATCGTTGTCAGCGTGTACATATAAACATGCTCTCGAATGTAACATTCCTATCCATAAAGAGAGTGTAACAATAAACGGTTTAGGTGGCAAAGTACAGGCAATCGGATACCTATATTTATCATTCTTCTTGAATGATGAAACATTTAGTCAGAAGTTTTATGTTTTTAATAGCTTGCCCATTAAGGGAAGTGGAATATTAGGCCGTGATTTTTTAACCAAGTTTAAAGCTCAGTTAGATTTTTATAAAAATATTTTAATATTACGTAATAATAATTCAACTTTTTCTTTGCCATTGGTAAATAAACATAACGTTACTTTTGACATTCCTGCTAGAAGTGAGTCTATACATTTTATATATACGAACATCGATGAAGATTGTGTAGTGTCATCAAAAGAATTAAGAGATGGAGTATTTTTAGCAAGCTCTATAGGTAGTCCTCAAAACGGATTAATACCTATTCGGATATTAAATGTAACTGAAAATGATTTAACACTTACAGAAATAGAGCCTACCATTGAGAAACTTAGTAAGTTTAATGTTTGCATATTCGAAAAAACACAAAAAAACGCTGATAGAGTAAAAAAGTTATTTTCATTAATGAAATTGAAACATTTAAATGATGAGGAGCAGAAAACTATTGAAAACATTTGCGCAAAGTATTCAGATATATTCTACCTTCCAGGAGATCAATTAACTACAACAGATATATATACTCACACTATTTCTGTAAAGCCTAACACAAATCCAGTATTTTCAAAACAATATCGTTTGCCATATTCTCAAAAAGATGAAGTTAAACGCCAAATTAATAAAATGTTAGAAGAAGGTATAATTGAGCCTAGCAAAAGCGATTGGTCAAGTCCGATACTATTAGTACCAAAAAAGTCAGATACAACGGAAGATAAAAAATGGCGATTAGTGGTTGACTATCGAAAGCTGAACAATTGTATAGAGGAGGATAAATTTCCATTACCAGATATCACAGAAATTTTAGAATCATTGACGGGTAGTATTTATTTTACGCATTTAGATTTGCATCAGGGTTATTATAATGTAAAGTTAGATGAAAATAGTAGAAAATTCACAGCCTTTTATTCAGGACAGTACCAGATGACGCGTATGCCGATGGGACTGAAAACTAGTCCAAGTTCTTTTTCAAGAATGATAACGATGGCAATGGCTGGTCTAAATTATGAAAAGTGTTTAATATATTTGGACGATTTGATTGTATTTGGCCGAAATTTGACAGTTCATAACAAGAATTTACAAGATATATTTGAAAGATTAAGGGCTGTTAACTTAAAATTAAATCCAGCAAAATGTGATTTTCTAAGGAAAGAAATTCTGTATTTGGGACATGTTATTTCAAGTGAGGGCATAATGCCGGATCCTGCAAAAATAACTACTGTACAAAATTATCCGCGCCCCACAAATACAGACGAAGTAAAACGATTTGTAGCTTTTACTAACTACTATCGAAAGTTTTTACCAAAATTCGCTGAAATTGCACATCCTTTAAATAAATTGACTAGAAAAGGAGTACCATTCGAATGGAACACTGAATGTGAACAATCTTTTGAAACTTTAAAACAACGTTTAGCAAGCCCACCTATATTACAGTACCCGGATTTTTCAGATCAAAATCGTTTTATTGTCCAAACCGATGCGTCAAACAATGCCATAGGAGCAATTTTATCTAATGGTAACGGATTACCAATAGCTTATGCAAGTAGAAGTTTAAACAAAGGCGAAAAGAACTATCCAGTAATTGAAAAAGAACTTCTCGCGATAGTTTGGGCTGTTAAGTATTTTCGCCCATACTTGTATGGTCGACCTTTTAAAATACTTACAGACCACAAACCACTTGTCTACTTGTTTAATATGAAAGATCCTTCTAGTAGACTTATGAAATTCAGAATGACGTTAGAGGAATACAACTTTGAAGTACAGTACGTTAAAGGTTCTGACAATGCAGCTGCAGATGCATTGTCTAGAATCACTTCTAAGGATTTGAAAGAGATGCATGAGAGTGTGTTGAATGTAATGACGAGAGCACAAGCAAGAAAATTAAATAATGCTAATTCTGCGGTAGATATGGATGCTTCAGACTTGAGGCCTGATCAACCGAAAGTCGTAAGCACCCACATCAAACCGAAAGAATCAGTCGAATTAAGATTTATTGATATTAAAGGATTAGATAACTTAAGGAAACTAAGAATAATTACTAAAGAAAACAAAATATTGTGTTACGTTGAAAGTAAAAGGACTGTTTATGTGAAATTTTTAGACTCTCAATCACAAATGACGCGAGACGAGTTTGTGGGAGAGATTGATAAATTTTGCAATTTGTTAAATATAGAAGAAATATACATATTAAAAAGCAAAGATAATGATATTTTTATAAAAAAGTTGTTAGAAGAGATTAAAAATAATAAGAGTAGGTGCGGACCGCGCATATGTATCTTAAGTAATGTAAAAAGAATTGAGAATAAAGATGATAAAAAAGTTATCTTAAATGACTTCCATCTCTTACCTAGTAGTGGCCATGCTGGTATGAGACGGATGTCCAACAATATAAAGAAATACTATTTCTGGCCCGGTATTGATAACGATGTACGGGAATTCGTAAAACGTTGTGATAAGTGTCAGCGACAAAAGTATTCACTACCAAAGAAAGAACCAATGGTGATTACTAGTACTGCGAATACTGCATTTGAAAAGATATTTTTAGACCTTGTTGGTCCTTTGGAGACAGATAACGATAATTTTACATATGTATTGACTTTACAATGTGAACTCACGAAATATGTGGAAGGCTATCCCTTAATTTCCAAAAAAGCAGATGAGGTAGCAAGATCTTTTGTAAATAACTTTATTCTAAGGTACGGCGTGCCAAAAGTAATCGCAACAGACAGAGGTAAGGAGTTTTTATCAGAAGTATTTCAGAAGGTTTGTACATTACTTAACATTGAACAATTAAATTCTACAGCATATCATCACCAATCAATAGGAGCCCTAGAAGTTACTCATAAACATTTGAATGCGTTTTTGCGTATTCAAACGGAGAACCATCCTGAGTTGTGGAGTAAGTGGATTCCATTTTGGTGTTTTGCTTACAATACAGGCGTACATACAGAGACAGGGTTTACTCCCTACGAGTTGGTGTTCGGTAAGAAATGTTCTCTTCCCAGCAATCTGACCTACCGCACCTTACAGGTAGTCCCTTTTTTAATTGGCTGTTTTTTGTGGATTTTGGACAGCGATTCAAACGAATCCTGAAATATAATGATGATATTGTTTGCTTTTAGTATTTTGAATAGAAACAGTTTATAATAAAGAGGGGAGTTACAAGGATAAAGAAAACAACCGAATCTGGACTTGATAAGAGTTTTGTCTTGAAAAATAAAGCTAGATTTTTGTTTATTTATTGAATACATTTTGCACTTTGTAGCACAAAGGCGGACCTAATGCCTAAATTTAAAGGCATTTTCAGCTAGTCAACTTTAGGGTGATGCCGAAACTGAGATACTTCAGTATAAATAACAAGGGTCTAGTGAAAAGCAGCTCTATTTTCATCTTCGCTTCTCATCCGAGTTCCCTTAAATATCCATATAATAGATCCTAAATTGAAAATGTGACCAAGATAGGACTTACTATAAATAATAACAGTCTACTGAAAAGCAGCTCTATTTGCATCTTTTCTTCTCACAAATATTCCCTTAAATATCCTAATATCTGACCCTAGTAACATATCTAGAGGAACTATGTTGGTTTAGCTTACATTTCCCGGATTCTTGACGAAGTAGGAGCCGCTGGAGCCCTGGTAGATCCTCTCCGGGAAGATGCCGTTGTCGATGGCCACCTCCGCCTGCCATACCAGCTCGCTGAACTGCGGGTCATCTGTATACAAGAGGAGATAGTTAGCATACAGTCCATCACAGATATTTCTCCTACTATCAAAGGTATAGAGCAACATCAAAACCTGAGCTGGCGAACACGACCGTGTCGAGTCAAGGTGTGTAGTATGGCGAAAGTGCTATAGTTAGCGTTTGCCAGAAGTTTATTCAGTCTCTTTATTTCATTGTTTTTAAATTATAGGCAAAATTTCACATTTATACTCGGCTAAGTAAATAATATTCCGAACTTTGTTTTTGCAATATTGATTTTTACCTTTAGATTTAAAGATATTGTTGCGTTATGTTTTTTCAAGCTATGACTGTCTCAGGAAAGATAAAAACCTTCAAAAGAATTATAAATTAAGAACTTTTGAAATTATGTTCTTAAATATTTATCTATTGTCATTACCTCATACCTCAATAACATAACCACTATATAAACTTATCTTCTGTAGATATAATACTTATGAATAAACATTAGTTATCAAGGATCCGATAAGGTAATCATCAATGATTCACATTAGTGGCTCCGACACTACAGACGAATACGACGTGACCGTACGAATTCTACCTCACGAAGAACGCGTTTTATATTGTGATTGCCATGTCACTTAAATTGAAAAGCACCTTAATTTTAAATATCTTTTACTAATCCTAATTTCGTGTGTTATTTCTAACATAATACAGGCAGTTGTTTAAAAAAACTGATTTAATTGAAATAATTAATGAATTAAATAAATATCTCATTATCACGGTATATGCACGGGATTTTAAAAGTGAGTCAGAAAAACATTTATACAAAAAAAATATGCATAAGTAGATCTAATCTAGGTATTTAATTATTGTAATGCGAAAACTCTGCCTATCTTATTTTTCATGGAAAACTTTGGGTTTATAGCCTACGCACTGCACTACTTTAAAGCGTCGTACTATATATCAGTATAAACCTAATTATATTGATTGATTAATCATCAACCATTTTAATATCGTACAGCAAATCAGAACTCATTGATCAACCGACCAAGGGATTCCCTACGCAGACATATTTAACAACAAAGACATTTTTAGTATCAATGTTTAATTATAACTAATGCAAACCCTTTACAAATGCGTTAACACTCAATAACAATGGAACCGCAAATTAATCACAGAAGACGTAATATTGAAATAATATTCCACAATCATAGTGAGTCATATTCGATCAATTGTTGTTTGACCTGCGACGACTTGTGTCTAACGTTATCGATTACAAAATCGATATGTATCATGTAGTGATTTTGATGCATACAGTATGCTCGTTAGGGCGTAAACTAGCTTTTCTCTATGACCTAAAGTGACCATGTGACCATGTAAAATGTGATCTAACTGCACTGCTAGAGGCAGAACTATGTTATGTTTGGGAATGATCGTCGATTTTTCTAAATCTTAGATCTGGCTGTGGGTAGACTTTTTAATTCTGGGGTGAATTTAAAATCCATAAATCTCGAGCACATAGGCTTTCCATTTCTCAATTTACTACAAACTTCATAAACAATATTAGTAATTAATAAATATTAGCTAGTCTAGACCACAAACCGATTAGCAATAATTACTTATGTCTTTATTGAAATGTTCTCAATATGAGTTCAGACAACAAAATTGATCATTAACCTACAATATGTCCTAAATGCAATAAGTATGTAATACTAACATATATAAAAATTGACACGCTAAATAATTGTGTAGTCTAGTGAATTGGGTTCGTCAGGTATTAAATGTAATGAGATTAACGTTTGAACTGTCGTAATTAGATTATTTGCTATCTAGCGTGTAATTACAGTTGAAGCATCGTGCATATAAGCTTATTTCTAGTAATATATAGCACATAATATGTACTGTAAGTTAAATATATTATTCTACTAGACATCTATGCCGTGTCTAACAGACCTAAAAACACGTAAAATTTAAATCACTGTACTATGGACCTGTCATAGTTTTATATCTAACGTTTCTTATAGCTTACTACGTAAAACCCTGGAGATCTTTGATCAGCGGTGTGACAACTTATAAGTTACAAAAAAAATGATAGGCATGTATATTTTGTCTGTACAACAAGTATAAATCTGAGTATGAAGAGACCATAGTTATTTTGTTTTAAAACAAGTAAAGGGAGAAGTCGAGTGCAGTTCCTCTGCATTGGAATAACCATAGTTTAAAACATATACGGCCTCAGTTCGCTCAAGCAGACTGATCTATGTAATAGGAGAATCCTATTATGAATAACTGGGAAAGGGAGCAGCCTACTACGATATGTATTAGCCAAATGTTATTTACTTATTTTACTTAATTATTGGTAAGAGCCAACGAGTTCAATAGTACTAGTTATACAAACTGTCGTTTAGGATTAGCGCTACTTTAATCCGCTAACAGAATGCTTTCGTGGTTAACAAGAAGATATAACTTAAATATGGCGAAGAATTTGCTATAAATTAATTTACTGTCACTTATTCGTCCTATAAATGATTACTCGTTCAAATCTATATCACTATTTAAGGTTACAATGAATATCATGGCTTTTTATTTCCCTATACTAATCCAGACCACCTGACATAGTCGCGAACGCATTCTAAAGCTGTTTCATTCTGACTGCATCTTTTTTTACAAGAAGTAACATCAACAGTTTTAAATAGTGACGTAATTATGTCGCACACAGTATAAGCTGAAACTACAACAACAAGCTCTACATTTCTAATAAAAACAAATATGCTTACTTTTTGCTAACAAACGTCGCCATTTGCCTACAGCAGCATTGGTACAAAACACAAATAATAATTAAAATAATTACACAAAATTTATACACAAAAATGTACAAAGGCCTTCTCTATATAAGAAAAGGGCTGTAGTCTGTGAAAGAGAAGGACTTATGTCCCCTAAATATGAGAGCGGGGGACGGATAGTTTATAATAAAGATCAAAGAAATCAATGTCAACTCTTACAAATGGAACACAATGTAATAAATATAGGTCTTTGCCCTGACGTACATCGACAATTTATGGCCGAAATTTGTTTATTCTACATTGACGTCAATACCTCCAAACTATGCTGTAATTTGTAAATTGATGTGCAAAGGATATTTCAATGTCGTTTTATTTTATTTGAGAAAGTATTGAAACGGAGATTTAAGGAATAAAATTCTTACAAAAAAAAATCGACATCAAAATAAGTCTTATTTTTATTTTTTATGGATCCCGTAGTCAAAACTGGACCAAAATGAAATGGGAACACACTTTCAAATAAAAAAGAATCATCGAAATATGATCAGTTAAAAGTTTTGCGGTAACAACATAAAATAAATACAGTCGATTTGAGTACCTCCTCCTTTTTGAAGTCGGTTCAAAAAGGCATCAGTTACATTAAAAACTGAATTCCAATGATTTAAGTTGTTTTGATCGAGATGCAATGTCAATGATCGATAAGCGATAAGATTAAATTGATGTAATGCAAGTTGCAGCACTGAACTCAACCGCGAAATCAGACATTTGCCTCAATTGATCGCATTCATATGACCTGTTAGAGGATGCTTGAAAGTAGCCCCCGTGAATGAAAAGATAAGAGGTCGCCGTTTGTCGTGGTATGGACATGTGATGAGGACGGATGAAAGTCACGTAACTAGACGAGTTATGACTATGAATGTGGATGGGGATAAAAAAAGAGATGGATGGATTGTGTGAAAGATGACATGAGAAAGAAAGGAGTAAATACTGAGATGACAAGTTGTAGAGATGAATGGAAGCTGAATACGCATTGCGCCGACCCCAAATGATTGGGAACAGGGCAGGGAGATGATGATGATATGACCTGTAAAACGTAATTCCACGGTTTACTTGACATTAGTTACTCTACACACGTGTACATATGTAACAACAGAATGAATGAGCAAAACAAAATTGATACACTGCCAAGATTTACGAAAATTATACACATAATGATTACACTTCAAAATATAAACAAAACTTTCTAAAAGCCATGTTCAAACCATTTCAATATGATTTCGTAAAGGTTCTCAAATCCCACGTTTATAGCAGTTACAATATCGGTTGTGACGTAGTCAGATGACGCATGATGGAACGTATCGAGGCACACAAACAAGACATTATGAATGAATTAATTTTAATTATACGCAAATATAGGGGCGTAGAACTGTCATCGTTTATTGCGCGATAAATGAGAGAAGTATCTGTCTATTAGGGCAGGATATTTTTTCATGAAGTTTTTAGCTTACTTTAAGAAAATAAGTGGCTTGAGACAGAAAAGTCTGGAGCCAGACAGGGGCACCTTTGCACAGCAGTGGGAAACGAAAAAGGTTACAAAAAAAAAAAAAAAAAATGTTTTTTATATTAAATTTGCAAGCACAAGAATGCATACTGAACTGCATTCAAAAATTTTGAGGAATATGTTGCTATTTGTGGTAATTAAGCAGTGAGTAAACAAGGTCAAAACAAGAGACTTGAAGTTTTTCTTTTTTTGGTTATTTACTTTTAGTCAGTATGTTTAGTATAAAAAACACATTTACCTACAAAAAGAACTCTTTGAACTTGTATTCGGCACGCAAAATCAATAAACATAGGTAGATAACACAACAGTCAATAACAATTTGCATACTGTTATCTACAAGCGGATAATCTATAGTACAAAAACTAACATGTACCTATACTGTACAGAAATGAGGGCAAGACATTAGCATTTCTAAATATTAGAGTTAATTTCTAGCAACATGGTTATTTTTAAACAACCTTTATAAAAAATATATATAATTATATTTTTTAGAAATAGTTTGGAAATAATTATTGAAAATGGAGTTGTTCTTGGGGTTAATTTCTAAAACATATCTTTTAAACGTGAAATAATCAAAATTTAAAGGCCATTTGATTTATCATTGGAATTGATTTAGGTACAAAATTATTTATAAATATTCTTTTTGTCCTGAAGAAATTTATGTGTAAGTCTCCCCAATAAAAAAAAAACACTGCCAAAAAACAATTCTTGATATTAAAACTATTAGAAAGTTAAATGCAATTTTATTCCATCTAAATAAGTCCATTTCACTTTTCAAATATATTATGTGCAGTGAAAAATAAAACATAATTAATTATTTTTAAACAGGTCTTCAGTAAATGATTAGTAACACAAATATGTGGTATGAGTTAAGTATTGTGTAATACATTAGCATTTCAACCTGTTTTGTTACCAATCTGTTGGTATGTTATATTTCTATGGGTTTGTGACGACAATTTTAGTCAAAAATATTTTATGTTGAGATATTTAATTTTGTACTTTTATTACTTTATATATGTCGAGTATATTAGTGTTTGTACATGCTTGTTGGACTGTTTTTAATCTTAATACTATAAACAGAATTGAATACAACATATTTTGTTATTATATTTACTTTCCGTCAAATATCCTTGTAATTATGAGAGACAGAGTTTATTTTGGTTTTCCTCTCGTATTTACTAAGTTTATTTATTATAAGGACACAAGCATTTACAAATGCGTGGTCAATTTTAATGTAAGGTAGATTTGTTGTTACCTCGCCTCACAGAAGATTATATCTTCAATTAAAGTTTATCATGAAACATAATCTTATTAAGTGCTTTTAAAAGTATACAACAAAGAAATATTTCAACACAAAAAATTTCATTGCCACAACAGCAAAAAATTAAAAAGTTTATGTAGGTACATATACATAATACACAAAAGAGGTTTGAAAACTGAGTTCTCAACAATACATTTCATTTTAATTGTCAAGTCATAAAATTATGAGAAAAAGATAAACAATACTGAAAGTGTTGTGTAGCTGCCATATGGTGGTGCACAAATAACTGTTACTGAAAACTTTTTCATGAAACCTTTTTATATTATCATATAGAACATTGTCTGGGGAAACACATAATACTCACTGCACTCAAAAGGTCCTTCCATTTGTTCAAACATGGCAAAACATTGGCACTGAAACTACAGTTCAGCCGTTACACTTGACTGAAAATAGCCTTATACATCTGTAGCTATGTTCATACACTAGGTATGTGTATACTTTTTTTTGAATAAACAACGGACTGAAGTTAGTACAATCAATAATACTCAGTAACATGCAATTTGGTAGTAACATTAGCACTACAAGTTTCTAATCACGGACGATACGTGAACTATTATATTGTCAAGGTAAACAAACGCATTTGCGAACAGATGTTTTTTGCTAAACCTTTACAATCGGCTTGAAGCCATATAACTCATCATAAGAAGTCTCACAAGTGTTTTTTCAGCCAGAAAGTAGTGAAACTATGTATTACGAGTGTTTCACTGCCAGTAAATAAGCCTTAAGAAGTTAATTATAAAGTAACATGAGTCAGTGCGTCGTAACTGAGCTCGTATATTGCCTCACCTGGAAAATGATTGTATGATACTTCAAAGTCGCCGCGGCCGCCTAGCAGCGGCTGCGACTCTCTGTTCACCCCTGGCGAATCCACGTTGCCCTCGAACCCGACCTCTGGCACTAAACAAATCTCCTCTGAACTACTCGACAAAGATACCACACCGTCATCGGGCGGCGAAATTATTGTGTTCGGTTTGTCGAAATCGAGATTCAACAGAGTCTCTTCCGTACTCATGAGTAATGTTAAACAGTAAATCTCTACAGAGCCTCATTTATTTCGTATAAATCTCTTTGTTTCACAACCATTTAACACAAACACATAACTTCATTCAGCAATGATGCAGAGACTATAGAAGAAAGCGATGACAGCTGAAACTGACAAGCTGTAGCTAAGTCATAGTAATGACGCACTTAAGTCCTAGTGATGGGAAACAAATTTCTTACTAATCGAGGTTTACCGGTTTTATAATAGTTTTAGTTTAAGAAACGTAAATATAAAATATATTCGCGATAATATCAGAACCCTATTTCATAATTAATATAATTACATCCACTGATATTCTTTTAGCCAGTCACTTTTAAAGTATGTGCGTAAGATAACCATCGTGGTGTAAAATGAAATTAACATTATCATGCCACGAACACGGCATCTAAGAACATTAATTATGTTCTAATGTCTTTTTATAAATATCCACAAGTTACAGTTGCACAATTAGGCGCAACCAAAGCAGGCAGTCTATTTTGATATCAAATTCGGTAATTAACGACGGTTGTTGCACTGACTCATTTATTTTTTATGGTTACTCCATTTGATGACTATATCCCACTAGATGAAATGAAACAACATGATATACTTATTAGATTTTGTATTATAAAACGTCTACGTTTTAACGTAATAACTAAAACGCTACTATTTATAAATAATGTGTAGTCATACACTTTGAATTAAGCTTCATTGATAAAAGATCCATCAAACCCTTGAGAATCAGAAAATCCACTGAACTGCTTATCCGAAAAGCCCTTGTCTGAATACCCTTGCCCACCGTAAATCCCTTTTTGGCGATCATGGTGGAAGTGACCTTTGTTGAACCCAGCGCCTGCACCTATTTTAATTCCCAAAGCTTTCGCGCCAACTTTGTTGACAGTACCTTTGGTTTCGTCATCTTCATAAAACTCTTGGTCCTTTTTGTACTCGTCTTTATGATGCACTCTGTGAAAGCCTCGGGTCTTGGTACCTTTCTTGTAAGTCCTGCTTTCTTTCCCGTCGGCACCAACCGCAGATGCGGCGATGCCTTCAGCCAGTGCGTAGATATCATCATCATCGTACGCGCCCTGGTCATGGACCCCGGCGATCTTGAAGAACTTCTTTAAATCTCCGATATTGTGTTTGCTTTTCTCTCCTTTGTTTTCCGTGTTCTTCTTTTTAAATCCAGAGGTTTTCACATTAGTTTTTGTTTTTGCACTATCCTTGTTATTCGCTTTAGCTGTTTCGTCCGCTTCGTCGAGAAGTTTCGCGTAGTCATCCAAGTCTTCTTCCTCGACCTCGTACCCTAACTCAGAGAGGTCAGTGTCGAGATTGTCGAATTCCAAAGTGCCTAGATTGACGGGCAATGATTCAACCAAATAAACAATAGCCAATGTCAATAACAAACATATTTTCTTTTGCATTGTGCCCTAATTTTTTGTCCACTCTTTTGCAATCGAAGTAGGTTGCGACACTGACATACATGGAGTCAGCTGGGCTTATATAGCCTTAGATAGATTATGCAGGCAAGGATGATTTTTTATTTAGCATGAGTGATTCGCTTGTTGCATCTGGATACAGTCGATTGGAGTTGTAATCGGTGCAACGATACGGATCGGTCAAGGCCTTCATGTGTTTACGAATTAATATTTTTTCAGTTTGTATAACTCTTTGTTGAGTTGTCACGTGATTGTGACCCAGTGTAACATAATTTTCCCTCGATCATTTCATTTTCATCACAGAACACTAAATTTCTCTCTAATTATTGCTAATCTTTACATGTTGGTCTCCTTAAATTACGTAAGAAAGTTTAGTTATTGTATCATAAACCATTGACCTCTGATATTATGCAAAGTTTAATTGAATAATAGTGATTCTTTTTATAACAAAACCTTGCTTCTGCTGATGGAGATATTTTTAAACATTTTCCAAAGTAATGTAAAATATGTTTTAAGGGCACGTGCCAAGACGATACGAGGTAATCCAACATATTTTTTTTTTACTTAACCACTGATAATTACCTAACTACCATTGTGTAGTTGTATTAAAGTAATGAGTACCCTTTATTTTTACTTTTGAATTCATAAAGTAGATGGTAGCTATAATGGTACGCTAATTAACGGCCGAATAGAATCTTTAGCGAACTAGCAGGCAGCGGACGACGTGCGGCGCATTGTCCGGAGTTCAATCCCAGACGTAGGAGATATACTTTTAGATTTTACTGCTATACATAAAAAGCTGAAAATATTCCGTGTTTAGAATGATTAATATAAATTTAATAAGAATGTCACTGGTAGTGGTACTTGTAAGTACAAGATGAAAACTTGGTGGGCCTTTTGAAAAAATGAAAAAATGCAATTTATGCATCATGTTCAATCAGATAATTAAATAATTAGTCGTACTTTACATGGACCTAATTAAATTACTTTTTAATTAGTTGTCTCTCAGCTATATTCATTGATTACAACACTTATTTATTACGGAAACTGATTACAGTCAAGGTGGCAAATAAATTAGGTTTCATTATAAATTACAGTTTTCTATCGAACTGTTTTATTTTTATTAAGTTCGTTGACAGTAATAGTGTTGCTAGAATTTTTAATAATATATTGCGATATTATATTTTAACAAAAGCAGTTGCACACATTTGAGATCTTGGTTCGATGCTAGACAGACAAGACCGAAACGATTTTGGCTGCCGTAACTGTTAATGGAAATTATGTTTAAGCATATAAATAATTTTAATGAATATTTTATCTTTATTACACAATTAAAACTAATATAAGAACAAACTCTAACTATACTAAAATTAAAACTTACATAAATAAAAACTAAACGGCGTCAAAGAACTCATCGTCATCCTTGTCAATGGTGGGGAACGTGCCCAGAAGGCTGGCTGCATTGCCACGTTGAATGGCTATGCCGATTCTCTGTGCAAGGAACAAACCAGCCCTCTGATCACGAGTAGATTCTACCAAACGTTTGGAAAGTTCTTTGAAAAGATTTCGTGCGCTCGGACCCCATGACCCGAGCGTTTCAACCCCAAACGGCTCGAAAATATAATCACCCACAATGTTATTATACTTCCGCCGCTTAAGGGTCTCCGCAGCTCCAGCAGCAGCGCCAGAAGAGGCTGCTGAACTTAGAACGTGGGACGGCGCAAGGGTGTCGACGCACGTTGCGTCCCACACCAAAGGCCGACCCAATTTCCAAGGCATATTTATAAGGCGTATGTAGAAAGTGTCTGGATACTTAAATTCAACTGTCTGGATACTAAATCAAATGACATTCGTGATCATCAAACATTTTGTGGATCACAAAAATACGTTTAAATCGAATGCATAATAAACTCCCACACTTAAAAGCATTTTTGGATAACTCCAATTCTTTTCCCTAGCGTGTTTCGAACCTACAGCATATCGCCACAATAGATACCACCCTATGTAGATATAGATTAACTGAATGCACCACGGAGGAATGCACGGATAGCCGACTGTTACAGGTACGCCAATTACCACTGAGCGCGTAGTGCTGCGGGTTCGATCCCCGTTTGGGAAAAGCATTTAAGTTATCCGAAAATGCTACTTGGAAGCATTTTCGGATAACTCACGTGAGTGTTTATTATGCATTTGATTTGATAGTTTTAAAACTCCCCGAGACACGGGAAATAATTTTCTTAACTTAGGAGACTAGGAGATTTTTTTTTCTGATGACGGTTCCTTTCTAATGTAGGTACAACTTGTGGTTCAATGCAGAAATAAAATATTTGGCATGAATTTTACAGTCACAAATTTATTTCTTGCTCGTTTATTTATTGAATAGATCAATCTTTAGCTTAGTTTCTTGTTATTGTCAGTATTTATCTTAAAGATAAGGATAATTATTGTATTTGCTTAAACATGAGCATGCACACAATAATACTTATATAAATTAATACACAATAATTTTAGGATGAGCAGGCTAGACAACTCATTCATTTTCTACCTATATGGGAAGAACGCTTTGCCCAGCTATGGGACATTTACCACTAAGGCCAGTGTTATTAGTTAATAGATAAGCTAGATAATAACGAAAAAGCGGATCATTTTCAAGTCATTTATTCGTTTGCAATATAAAAATATTTACAGCATCATCGAGAATATCAAACATAACAAAATTATCGAGAGAATTAAATAGTTAACAGATATTTACAATAATCACAGTTTACATTGAGGCTTATTCCTTGTCGTCATACTCATCATCATCTTCGTCAGCGTAGGCGTACTCCTTGCCGTGAGCACTGCCTCCCTTCTCCCCGTACCCTGACTCCCCGTGGTGGTGGCTCTCGGAGCCTTCCTCAGCGGAGTGACCCGCGTCACTGTCTTCATGGTGACCCTTAGCGTCGTACCCAGCCTTGCCGAAGTCACCCTTGTCGTAAGCAGCGTCGTGGCTCCCGCCCTCCTTGTGCGCGCCCTCGGCGTTGCTATGGTGACCCTTCTCTGAGCCGTGCTTGTTGTAGTGGCCGCTGTTGTCAGCTACGTCGTAGAAGTCGTGGTCCTTCTTGAACTCATCCTTGTTGAAGACCTTGTGGTAGCCAGTCACTTCCTCGCCTTTGCTGAAGTGCTTCTTGTGTCCGTGGTCGCCTCCTTTATAGCTCTCTCCAGCCTCGTGGTGCTTGCCGTGGGCGGCGGCTTCGTCGTGGTGTCCCTTCTTCTCACCTCCGGCCTCGCTGGAGTAGCCCTCCTTGTGCTCCTTGCCATAATGCCCAGATTCTCCCTTAGCGTGATGACCCTTGGACGCGTAGCCCTTGCTTCCATTCTCACCGTGAGCCTTGTGATGTTTCTCAGCGTAGTCGCTGCCGCCGCCTTTAGCGAATTCGTGTCGATGTCCATGTCCTACCAGATCTCCTCCTTCGATGTATTCGTCGGATTCCTCGCTGTCGTCATCGTCATCATCATCATCGTCGTCCTCGGCGTCCTGAACAGCGATGGGTTTGGCAGCAATGTAGGGCAGTGGGACGGGAGCCAGGTCGTACGCTTCCAGAGCTCCAAGTTTGGGTTGCAGGAGGGACAGTGGCGCGGCGAACGCGTTGTGTGCCGGATGATAGGGCGCGGGGGCTCCCAGCTGGATGAAGTTGGCCGGTCCGTTGTTGTCGCTCCTGTAGATGTAGCTGGTGGCCGCGGGGGGCCCGTACACCTGCACCGCCGCCGCCACGGTAGCAGCTAGCAGAAAGTACAAAGCTGTGGTTGCCATGTTGAGATGTGTATCGTTCTACAACTCGTGCTGTAATAATTTCATCAGCCCGTTGCCCAATATTTATATCTAGCCTAGAGACAAAGGTCCGTGAGTGTGTTCGCCACCTTTCTTGTAGCCGTGTAACAAATTATTTATTAGACGAGGTTATAGGTGACAAAGACGTTGTTAATGAAAAAAATTGCTATTGTGCAATTTGCGGGCAAACTGACCGCACCGCAAACAGGCGTGAAATGCTTTTTTTAATCGAAGAGCCTACGCGAACTCATTTAGAGCAAAAAGTTGCAATGACCTATTATGTAACTAATGTAATTATTATAACAATGAATTTAATAAATCGTGAATGACGAATAATATTGCAGCTTGTCTGTCAAGTATCAGCGTCTATGTTATTTAATATTTTTGGTATAATGTTTGTCGTCTGCATTACATCTACAGACATTCCTATAAAAGTCCTTTGCACTCATCGTAAATAATATACCTATGTATTCTGTGCATCGTCTGATCGGGAAGCGAACCCAACACGCCTTGTAGCATGTAGCAAACGACAAACGCATTACAAGACTCTCGATGGCCCAGCGCCTTACTGTTTACTCAAAACGCACGTAGCGGATTCAATTCCATGCATTTTGAAATGTTTTTGACAATGTCGTTTTACAAAAAAACTAGGAAAACTTACTAACGGTCATTGGATTCCAAACTAAGCAGAGGTTTGTGTTATGGTAACTAGATCTCTGATAAACACACTTATACATACATTGCTAAATAAATACATATTATAGGTAAATTACACCCAGACACAGAACAAATGATCGTGCTCATCTCACAAAGATTTGTCGTGAGTGGAAATCGAGCCCCCAAACTTCGGTTGAGCAGTCAAAGTCGCCACCCACTAGACCCACTGTTATATACTAAGAACTACTAAGAACTTTTCATCCTTATTCTTCCTCTCCAGTGACAATATACAATGAGATGTAAAATATGTCGGGCTTTTCATTTAGGAACGTAATAATCTTTTTAATGCGCAAATACTCGTAGGGCGAATATGGCAAACTGTACATATCCCAAATGGGTATTATTATCTGTCGTAATCGGTGGATAACAAAGTATAAGTAATTTCCAGTGCCAACAAATAAGTATTTAGTTATTGGGCAACAAACTTAGGAGTTTGTTTATCTACGAATGTAATGTTAGGTATATGTTGAATAATGAACAATATACAGCTATACTATAGAGGGTAGATTTGTTATTGCCAGGTGAAGGAAAGAACCCTTTATATTGGAGATAGCAAATTCTACTCTAAGACAACATTCCTTGATTAAAGAAAAAGGAAAGTGAGACTGCATTTTAAAAAGCCGTGTGGTACAAACTATGAATTTCAATCACTATATTACTATCATGGTGTTTTCCTCGGTCATAGATAAAGCTTTTTAACAATATTGAAGCTTTAATAAGCTTTTTTAATAATGATCACTTCTACAAATAAAATTGAAAATGTGGACAATGTCACATTAAGTTGCTCTCAAAATAAGTAGCTAAAGTACTCCTGAAATGGACATTAAATATATATTTAGACAACGAAGGAACCATAAAGACCCAGACAATTTACAATGTAGAAAAATGGTTTTCTAGATTGACTGTACAGGAATCGAACCCAGGACCAGAGCTAGTGTACGAGACTCGCTAACGGAGGTTGACAAATTTCAGAAAGCGGATTTTTTGTGTTTGTGTCTGAGTGTGTGTATTAAATATTACTAAGAAATAGGTCCTTTATAACCTACACATGTTATGACTTAAGATTATGCGCTATACTATGTAGAAAGAGTATTTAATTAAGTTAATTCACCACCAACGTATCTTAGGAAATGGCTAGCTGTGGATTTTTTTTTTGGTAGACATTTTTGCTGTTAGCCAGATCGTAGGCTTTGACTGCTTCACCGGAGCGGATAGCTGGGCAGTTATGTTTAAACTATTGGATTTACTTACACTAGGCCTAGAAATTATATTTTGCCAATGCATTCGACATAGTTTAAGAGTCCTGATTAATGTTTAGATATAATAATAGTGTTAGCCAGGTATTTGTCTAAGAGAACTACACTCGGTTTTTTCATATACAGCAAAAGTAAAATTACAGTTTTTTAGAACAATATTTCAAGATTTGCTGAAATCATACAGTAGATTGCTATATTACGTATTATTAATTTCTTTTTTTGCTGTTTTATTTTAGGATTTCTGATTATTTGCTGTGAATTAAACACAGAATCAATAATTACAGTGAATCTAGACAACACTGTGTCACCAACCAACAAAGTAAGAATGAGTCTTCTCCTAGTAGTTTTATAGGCTATTAAGTCTATGTATAATATAAGCTATTGGCAAGGATCTAAACTATGATCTAAATGTTATAGTTACAATTGAAAATATTGAAAAATCAATCTATCTGTCAGTCTACCTACATATATATTGTTATTAAATTGTATGACCTGCTGATCTAGATTAAAGATAATAACTTAAACCTAACCTATTCAAACATATAAGGTACCTACGTCTGTAAGGTGTACTTAGGCTTTGAAACTTATTCAAAGTATAGGCAGGGATTTAAATTACGTACTTAGGAACTAAGTACTAACTACGCCCTTGGTTAGGTTTTTTTCTAAAAGGTTTTAATTGTCGCTGTAAATATCTAGTTCGTCATTTTTAATCTGATTCTTGACAATTTCATTCACCACTAGGGTTTGGCAATCTATCTTCGATTCTTTGTACTGAATCCACTTTCTTCAGATTAAAAAAACACATAAATTTGTTTATATTTTACTTTATTTTTTATAAATACTTAAATAACATGCTTTTAAATACGCCGACGCGTCGTACAAAAACTTTGGTTTCCTTTATGCACTACCACACAATTTTGAGATTCTTGGCATTTTTCCTTACGTAGTATCTTATTTAAAGTAAACCTTCCTAAATCTTAACATACCGATCAAATTTGTTAAGCCAAAACGTTGAATATTTTACATGATAGTTCATGATACAGTAAATTTTTGTAACAAGTCAGTTCTAATTTAATAGGCAATGTCAAGAAAACAAAACGTGAGGTATGGCTTATTTTATATCTAAAAATATTTACAACAAATATTACCAAAAACTCAACAAAGTTGTAACAACTATCACGAATATAGGGTTAATGTTTGATTTTGATACCGAAGCCTTTCCCCGGATGGGCTCTGCTTGCAATGCCGAATTTTCCTTGGGGTTGGTGTTGAGCCTCTCCACTTTCCTCTGAGGATTGTCGTTCGTCTTCATCCCCTGACTGCTTGTCGACAGTTTCACCTTTCCCGAAGCCGCTGTCATGATACCCTGACTGGCGAACACCTCCCTCCTTGTACCCTCTGGCTCCTGATCTGTAATTTCCGTGTCCATCTGCATATTTGTGGTTGCCACCTTTGAAACTGTCTCCAACGAAAAAATCACGGTTTTTCTTAAATTCGTCCGCGTCATAGAGCTTGTGGTATCCGTCCGGCGCGTCCGCTGCAGCGTGCCCTGCTGCATGGCCTGCATAGCGCTCGTCGTCCTCTCCTTTAAGCCCGTGCCCTCGATTGTAATGCTTTCCCTCGTCATCGGCTTCGTCATACTGACCTTTTTGACCTCCCTGTTTAGATACTGAATAACCTTCGTGTTTCTCTGTGTTGTAATTCCCGGCTCTCCCTTTTTCATAGTAATTTTTAGTCCCGAGTTTTGTATCCCCTTTTTCGCCAAAGCCCTGATATTTCCCGGCATCGTACTCCTTCCCATCCCCGAAGTCGTGGTAAACCCCATGATCGTAGTGTCCCGGCCCGTGCAAGTAATCTGCGAAATCGTTTTTGTATCCCGAGCCGTACCGCTTGGCGTATTCCTCAAATATTTTATCGTAGTCCTCGGTGGCGATCCCGTCGATGCGATCATCGTTATCGTCTGATTTCTCCACGACGGGTTTGACCTGCTCCTCAGTCGTGTCTGACGCGGCCTTGTCCTCATCTTTCTCTTCAGCATAGAAAGGGCCTGCGGCGGATGGTAACGGTGCTTTATATGCCTCGGGCTCACCGTTTAGTTTAGAAAAGTGCTCGATGACTTCAGTCTCCCCCATCTCGATGACGCTGGCAGGGCCGTCGCTCTCCTTCTTGTAGATGTACCCGGTGGCGGCGGGCTGCAGGTCGGAGCCCGTGGTGCGCACCATCACCATGCGCTCGACCGTCTCCCGCATCTCCATGCACGACCCATATGCGAGGAGCAACAATAGCGCGGCAAACTTACGCGCCATGCTATCGCCGTTAAAGTCCACTATAATAATGACGACAAAGGTCAAGACTAGCTTTTATATAGTGAACATAATACTACATCGATCATTGACATTCATAAATGGGTCGAGTCGAGAGCGCTCTCTAGATTGGGCAATGGTCTTCTGTGTCAATGATAATGAAAAACCCTGTATTAATTTGTGCGGTGCATAGCTGCGCGTTCGATGTGACGCGGTATAAAAACGATATTGTATCGGCGACCGCACACTGTAGCCACCGAGCGGCGACTCGTGACCACCTTTGTCTCTAACAATATTTAATAAACAGGAACACGTTTCTAATACATGTAATTTAGGCACTAAACAATATCTCTATTCATTTTTAATGTATTTATAACCTAATATTCAATGAGGCTAGTATACTTAGTTCACCACCTTCCGTATCTAGCCTACGCTGTGAACTAATGTTCTAATGCAAATGAAACTATGAAAGAAAATTTATGAAACCGACATTCATATTTATTTAAACAGCTTCTACATTGAATAGCAGTTCAGTATTATACAAAAAAAAACATAACATAGGTAGGTACTTAAACAAATTGCGGATTGCCTGTGAAATGCTACTGAATTTCACACTGCATTGTATTAGCATGACAAGTTATACACATTATTCTATTGAAAGAAGAGAAGAATCAATGATTCCTGTAGTTGGAGAAGTTCTTAAGTTTTTTATGCATTTTGAGAACATTGTTATTTTTAGTTTTTTGGGTCATGTTCATGTCGAGCTCGTCATGAAACCCCTCTGACAGCCGCTTCTCCTTGCTGCTGAACTCTCCACTGGAGTTGTCCTCCATGGACCTCAGCAACATGAACCCGTCCTGCTGGTCGAGGCTCTCAGGGTTCATCCGGTAGAAGAGAGCGTAGGGAGTGTCGTTAGTTTCCAGACTCTCCTCGCGGCTTCCGATTCTCGCAACGTCCATATTGTTTCTCACGATACTGACATCTTTGCCGATGTATTTCCTCATATTATCTGATACGACACTCCTTTTGCTCTTTTCGAACATTGAGCCGCCTAAAGCTTTGGTATCACGTTTCCTGTATTCTCCCTTCTTGTGACGCCTGTCTGCTATCTTTTGAGTCATGTCATCTAGGACACGAGTCATGACTTGCATGTTGTGGTCGTTGAGTGCATTCGTTTTGTGCATGGTCTTGTCCATCATCATGGAGGTCGGCATCCTCTGCCGGCTCTCCTGCGGCCCGTGCACTGTCAAGGAGGTCAGCTGGCGGTTGTTGTTTAGGCGAACAATTTTCTGTGGGTCCGTTGAAATTTGTGTCTTCCTCACATTCATCTGAACGAAGCTAGGTTTGGGTTCGTAGCCTTCATCCTGGTTCCTTTGATTGCGAGGTTTCATTTGCGGGCTGTAGTCTGCGTTCACTGCTTTGGGTCTAATCGGTGCGATAGGTTGGTTATTTTGGGGTAGTGCAGCTGGTTCTTGGTTTTTCGTTCCGTATTCACCTCTGACGGGCGCGTTGTTGGGCGACTGCGTGTACTGCTGCAGTTGGTCCTGATGCGCATTACTTGCGGCACTTCCTATGTGCTGCTGGTGCTGGTTCCTTTGATGCCACTGCTTCGGTGCCTCAGTGTTTCTATACTCTTCAGTCATTCTTGGAGCGATGTTTTGACTGCTCCCGGGATCGTGGGCTCTGATTCTGCCACTATCGTGTATAGGAGATGAGGCATATCTCAACGGCGTCTTCATTACTTTGAAATGCGAGTCGACCACGTGTTCATTGTTTATCTTCTGGTATTTTGAATTGTAGGATCCCGTGAACTGTTTCTTGCTGTTGGCAGTGAATCCAGGCTTCGCGTAAGCTCCTATTCCATTATCCAAGGCCACAAATCCTATGTTAGGGTTGTCATCATAGATGTAGTACATTAGAACCGGCGAAACAGAATTGAAGTATAGAAATGCACTAATGATCTTAAACAGTATCTTCATCTTGATCGTTCGTAAACTAACAGTCGTCGGCAACTGCATTGTTCTTATAAATTTCTTGCTCTCTTATTACAGTTGTTTATTTACGTGTGAGAGACGTAAACAAATAAACATGCTTACCTGAATCATGTAGCTAACGCGTTATTTATGACGACATATTAGTAGGGCTACCAATTTTTATATTCTTTGTATCTTATTTGTGAAGAAAAAGTAAACTAGAACTAAACAGTTCCTGTCTATTATTCTATTGTTTTGATATCTTTACTAGATGGTAAACCGTTTTTCGTATATAAATATCAGGCTTTATACAATAGCGTGGTGTACCTTTCTTCTGACCAATAATGCCGTTATAAATATAAATAATGATGTCACAATAATAATAGATGACTTTTTCTGAATAAGGAAGTAAATTATGACATCAATTAATTTCCTAAATTCAATTTGTCAATTTGGTGGCAAAAAGTTAACTTACTGCTGAAGGCTGGAGGCGAATGCAACCCAAACAAAGAAAGCTGTACACAACCTATCTACTGCACTTCGGATAATGAGATGAGCAGCAAAAAAACTACACTGTCAAACAATAATAACATTCAAATATTGAAGGTATATTAATGTTACAGAAAACCTAAACACACATAATACTTTGTGCATGGTGTGTACCAGACAACTTGGAAATATTGACCCATATGCTATCACTCGTTTTAAATGTAACGTTTTTTCTTCTGCTACTATCTACCCGCCAAATACACCACAACACTTTTATTAGCTCCGCCTTCTTCTTACACCCAGTACTGAAAAAAGACAAAACACAAAACATTAATTATCTGTCAAATTCTGAGAATACTGCTGTCACTTTCACGATATTAGCGAAAATGCAATCTTTCTTAAGCAATGAGGATTCCTCTTTTTGCACCGATCAGCAAATTTATAACTTGGCAATTTACTTTTAATCGTAAAACTATTTAATGTAAAAAACAATCACTATTTTATTTACCGAAATAATTTATGTTTGAAAAAGTTGTTAGTTTGCAATATAGAGATGATGACTAATTTTTAAGTCCATCTTTTAGTTATTAAAAAAATACTAGACACGTATTTTTAATTTTTTTCTCGTAAACAAAGAATAACGAAGATACAGCGTGTACAATCTTACGTGATGTCACGTCCACGCACAAATTGTACCTAGCCGTGACGTCACAATCCCCACTCCTGAACTTTAGAGCGGTTTTTCGTTATTTTTATTGCTTTCATAAAAGAAAACCTACGTGCTTATTTTAATTTGATTATCTAAATGGCTGACTTAATAAATTTTGACTTTTCATACCTAGTCAACTGCCCTATTGAATACGTAGGTACTAATTACTAAAACTGTGCTCCCACACTGACCAATCGACCTAATCTGATTGTCGGTCAGACGAGATCCAAAGTGTTATGAGAACATTGTAAGTAAAGTTTCTCACTGCTATCACCGATGTACGATACTTTGTATTACAATAAACATTTAAATTATCTGGCTATGCGAAAATCTAACGGACATTAGAAATCATCGTGGAAGGCAATTAGATAAATAGATATCAATATTATGTGCCATATAACTTATTATATGGCAAATAATATTGAATATCCAAATCCGCACATCATACATTAGTTTAGTTGCCTAATAATAATTATTTATTGTCTACTAGCTGTGCCCGCGACTTCGTTCGCATGGATGCCGAAACGTATCAATAAGTTTTTTTGTGTAGTGCTATTTGTGTAGAACGTTTTATGACATAACTTTTATTTATGAACCGATTGACATGAAATAAAAACTAAATGTTAAATGAAGCCTACTATAATATATTACTGAAAACCGCATCTAAATCGAATAAGCCGTTTCTGATATTAGCGTGCACAAACACACAGACAAACAGACAAAAAAAATAATTATTACCAATTCGGGTTCGGCATCGATATAATAACAACCCCTGCTACTTTTTTATATATATTTTCATTGTACAGACACCACTTTTCTTCTATTTTATTATATGCATAAAGATAGATTTTATTATGTATGATATAATGTATGAAATAGACGACGTCCGTGGTCGCGTAGCGTACACAACGGGTTTCAAGGTGTCGCTAGCTCTGAGGTCCCAGGTTCGATTCCCGGACGGACAATGCATAAAATCGCTTTACTACATTGTTTCGGGTACGGGTGTTTGTGGTGCTTTCGTTGTCTCTGAATTCCATAACACAAATGTTTTAGCTCATTTCTTTGGGTCGAGAGCAATGTATGTGACATTGACCACATTTAATTATGCATCTAAGGTATTATGTTCTACCAGTCAGTAGTCAGTTATTAGAGTTAGCATACTTTCGGTAAATTTTATTTACTTCAGTTTTGATAGTCAAAACATACGTTAGGTATCAACAAGATCAGTACGTACGTATTTTTCTATTGGCAACTGCCACAAATATTTTGGGATTGGCTACACAGGCGCCGGGGCCCTGTGCCTCTCGAAAGGCGCCATTCAATTTATATTTATTTGTTAAAACTGTTTTTTACTTTCGTTTTTAGAGCCTCTTGCCACCTGGCGCCTAAAAGAACCACTCCTTTTATTCTACCCCAGGGATGGTACTGCTACTGCTACTGGGCATGAGCCTTTCATCGGAAATAATATAAGGATCGTGCATAAGACCCAGGCAACATTTTTTTTGTTGTACGGTAACAAAACATCATGGGTACATGGTGGCTCGATGGTCTACCAGGTCTTAAAAACTCCTCGGTTTTTTTTTTCTAAAAACATCTAAAATCAATTTAAATATCTACTAAAAATATCCAGGTCAAGTAGCGTTGAAACCCTAGCACTCAATCAAACAATAATACAATCAATCGAATGTTATCAAAATAAATCTATCAGTCAGCCTATTTTTCTCAGCATACATTGTTCATCTATGTAAACATAATTTAAAAACATTAAGGAGTTTACATTATGCATTGATTCAGAATCATGTCGCTAGTCGACACTGCGACGGCCCGACGCACAGCACCTTACAATGAAAACCATATTGTTCACCCTGCTAGGTTCTTGTTTAATCATAACCTTAAATGCTCGACTAATAGAGAAGAATACGGACCGAACATTGACGACTGAATCGAAAACGACCGGCTCCTCTCCACCGATACGACTCACGAGGGATGTGTTCGAGGAAGACGCGCTCACAGGATTCTCCAAGGAAGATGCCGTGCAAAGTGATGAGTTCGTCAGATCCTACAACCGGCGGGCGCGGCACTTCTTCAAGGCGAAGGCCCCGGGCAACGGCGCTCCAGGCAATACCCGCGTCGTGAGGGAATCCAGCGAGAAGACCGAGACCACAAAGACCACAAAGAACGTCTCCACGCCATCGCCCAGCACAGTGGCGGTGAGACCGAAACCCACGCTTGTGAAGAAACCGATCCCGAAATACAACGAAATGGACTACGACGACGACTTCCAAATGAAGATCAGCCGATCGCCCGTGAGGGTCATTGACTCCGGCGAACACGAAGACGAAGACTTTAACCTCGACGACTATGACTTCGACGTGAACCACGACGAGTTTATCGGCAGAGGCAAGCCCCTAGAGCCCAGGACCAAGCACAAGGAACTACAGGACCCCTTCGGCCGCCCGGCCAAGTCCGAATCTAAATCTTTACCTCCGGAAGTCAAAATTCAAAGTAAATTAGTGTCACCTACAGCGCATCGTGCCATTTCTAACAAGAAGGAGCGGGCAGTGGAGGCTCCACCTAAGAAGATCGGATCGGAGAAGGATGACTACTACGATGACACATCCAGCACCAAGGCTCCGGAGAAGAAGGCGCGCGAGTTGGAAGACGAGTTCAATGACGACAACGAAGAAAGTAAAGAGTTTGAAGGTAAAATATCATCTGTAAGAATGGCTAGGTCACCTTGGAAAATAAATGCTTATGTGGATAAATTGGGAGAGAAAACTTCTTCTGTTATGTCTAAAGTACTTAGTATACTCCCCATGTTCCCCCAGGTGCCTGACAAAAATAGAGCTGACGAAATCATCAGTGGGCGCTCTATGGATCCCTGGACCGGCAAACAGATTCATTGAACCGCTTGACTACATAGGTTAAATCACGTTGTTATTTCATCCCATCGCGAACATGGCCTATCAAATTACCTGGACGACTTAGTACATTACTTGTGAGAATCGAATTGACTAGTTATATATTAATTATAATAGTGGAATCTTCATTAGTATAAATAATATTGGTTTATTGTTCGAATATTAGATTACGACAAATTATTGAGTGATGGTATATGACATATGTAATAAAACACTTAAAGCAATTTCAAACATGTTTTTTTTTTCTTATTTTAAAATCAAAGTGAATGATTATTTTGTATAATTTATTTATTCAGAAATACAAAACTTAACGAACATCTTCCTTTTGTGCTTATAAATAACTAAAATAATTAATTCCCTAGTATCAAGTTTGCATTGTGAATCAATACTTAATGTAAAAATATTAACAAATTTTTCCTTGACGCCTCAGACGTAAAAAAGATTTTCAGTTAAAACAGTTCGGTTGCGTACACTGGTCGCGACAATCAATCAAGAGTCTAAATATATACATGTGACAAGTTACTTATATACTACATATTTATGTCACATTCTGGTCAAAAAACTTCCCACTTGTTCCACAAACCCTAGGTTGGTCTACAATCACTACTTAAATGAGTGTCTGAATTTAATATTACAGTTTTAGCCCTTAATTAATAAATTATATTATTCACATGATTTCTATCGTGAAAAACTTATTAGAACAAGTGGGAATTAGTCGTTATTATCGCCATAAAACTGTGGCATGCATCATTTTAATGACTTACAATATCCCTGAAAAATTATGTAACAAAAAAGTTTAGTATCACGTCAACAATATTCCAACCAATTTACTAAAGGGTTTTATGCGCCCTCGATTGAATGTGCATAAAAACCTTTGACTGCCTTTTCTAAGATCCTTACGCGTCCCTATTGCTTTCACATTTTTTTCTTTTACATTCACAGAATGTAAAGAACAATTTCACAGTCACTTGCACAACCTTCGGTATTATTTTTGAGTCGAAGCTTTCCTAGATTCCTTTCATCCTGTTTATTTCCTATCACTACTCTGCCTCATTGCCGAAACTATTCTGCCTCATCACTTCTTTCTTCATCAGTTTCATTTTCATCCCTACTGTCATTATCCTTAATTACATTATTAACGTGATCCATTGCTAGTCATATCTTGTATTGATCAGCATAATCAGCGTTGTTACTCAAAGCAGCTTTTTTAGCGACATCTATGTATTTGTTGAATTGATTATTTACCGTCGAGAAATCCTCGTGTCCTTTATCGTTGCCTTCAAATGACGTTTTGTTAGTGTTACCACTGTTGTTGGCTGTGCTTGTCTCGTTCCCTACTGCCGCTACTGCTTGAGATCGCAAAGACCCTTCAGAGCCACCGACGTGAGCTTTTGAAGCGCCCTTATTTTCAGTTTTCGTAGAACTGTTATTTTTATCGAAAAATTCATTGTCCTCTTGATATTCGTCCTTATGGTAAACCCTTCGGAACCCTTTCCTACTTTCACCTTTGTCCTGATTCGTTTGATGAATATAATTATTAGACTGTGTGTGATCTTCAGATCCAAATTTGTTTGCAAAGTTGTCTAAGAAATCTTTGAACCCTGTGTAGCGATTTGCGCTGTTATCAAACCCAGAGTTATAATTTGAACTTCTCTTTCCACCAGAGTCGTATTTATCATATTTATGATGTTTATTATTAATTTTCTCCGTAGATGATTCTCCGTGTCTAAGTGTAGAGACGCCAGCGGTACGTGTTGGTACTGAATATGTGGTTAAAGGACTTAGTGTGGTGTGATAATAATTATTTTCTAATCTACGATTTCTCTTAACATCTTCCATTCCATTCATATAGGTATCCTGATCAAAGTCCTTACCCCAATGAAGACCTTTAAAAACTAATGGATCTTCTTCGCCACTTCTTTCGTAATAGTCGTTCAAAACAAATGAAAAAAATGGTCCATCACCAACCATAGGATTATCGCCATCATGAAGGTATGAACTTGTACTGTCATAGTTGTGTGGAGTATCGTTTTCTATATTCTCGTGAACTGGAATGACTTCTTTAATCGAGTCAGCCGCGTACCGTTTATCTTTTGCTTTTTCTGCATCAGATATATCTTTGTTGTGTTCGTATTCATAAGGGCTGTGATAGAAATATGGCCAATTGTCGTACAAACTTCTGGTACTCGTTCTTACATCATCATCATCCATGTGGTAATCATTGCCACTGTCATAAACAGTCAAAACGTCGTTGATTAGATCTGAGGGTGGACGGTAACGAACAAGGGCTTTCAGTTTATCTAACATGCCATCTGAGCGAGCTCTTGAGGAGTCGTACCTAGCATCAGATAGAGCTCTGGCCATCTCGTAATCTCCATCCCTTTTTACTATAAGTGGTGTAGTGTGAGGATATATTATTTCTTCCGGTTCTCTCCTGGTGTAATCCTCAAACCTTGACATTTCATAACCGAGTTTATCAGCAGACTTTTTGGCAATCTTTAAATTCACTCCGTGTGGGGTTGACATTTCAGCGTCGTGACTGAACCTTGCCAACTGTGAAGGGTTGTTCCCGAACTGACTGTACACATAGCCCTTCGTCACTGTCGGTGAATTCGATCTTGATTTTCTGGTAACGTGTGTATACATTTGGTGTTTAACTGCGTGTGATTCACAGATGGGCGGGATGAAACACAGTAATATAATGAGGCGATGCATAGTCGATACATCTACGTGTTTTCTGAAGCTCTCTACAATGATAACTGGAAGTTGTTGTCTCTAATCGTGTCTATATGAATTGTTTATTCATCCTGCGGTCAACAACATTGTTCTATTGACAATGGCTCGTGGCAGGTCAGACGCCCATTGAGAAACATCCCGGTGGCTACAATGATAAATGGGTGACTAGTTACGCTTAGTGTAAACCACATTCACAAAGATACAGCTCTAAACAATCTGGCCACAATGTAGAATTGGATTCACTGTACTGTTTCTAAACACTCTTAAACACAATATTGATAGAATGCATTCAAAAAAACTAAAACGGATTTTTATCACATTATTTCAACATGTTTATATTTAGATTAAACGTAATTTATTTTCACATATTTCCAATTTAAATTAACTTTATTTCTCCATTACATTATTACAAGCACGGAACATAGGTTTAACACCGGAATCACACAGATGAGTATTGAGATATTTCCCAGATTCCATGGGATCGGGTGTCTGCTCTCACGGTGGTCAAAATATCATCAATATTTGATAATTATCGTTGCGATCATGTTGAGATGCGAGTCACGTTAATCAAGTTAGTGTATTGCCGCGGTCGGTGGAATACATAAGTTTAATTGAAATCAGTTCAGGAGTTTAGCTGTGAAACCGTCATACATGGACAGACAGATCTACTTTCCCAGTGATATTTTAGGGTATGGAGTAGGACACATGGAAGTATGAATGAGCTTCTAGGGAGATAGCCTTGACCTATGTAGATTAAATTTTTTAGCATTTTTATTTATTATTTTTGAGCCATATCACTGCTTTACACGACTACATTGACTACATGAAACCTTTGTTTTTCTTAGCCCTTTCTGTCCCGCTTTAGGGCATTAGGCCTCTTTACCCTCCTCACATTTCTCTGTTTAGGGCTAGGGTGAACCACTTCTTATCAAAGGATCCCAGCGCAACCTGCCATCTTCGTCTGGGCCAACCGTGATGTCTCTAGCCATTAAGAGGGGCCCAGTGGAAATGGAACTGGGCTGGACACATCTGCTGCATGTCAGACGCCCAACAGACCAAACTATACTTATAGAAAATAAATAAGTGAAAGTTTTGCACTCAACAAAAGCTGACGTCATCAAAATTGCAGCGGTAAGATCACTTATTAGGTGACTAATGATTAAAATAACAAAAAAGCTATAATAAGGTATTGCAATTGGTCACACTCCGGTAAACAACAGTTGTGTGACCTTCGATTAGTCGCGGTCGCAGCAGAGCGCGATTAGTCGCGTGCAGTGCGTCGCCTGCGACTGTCGCAATACTATTGTCTGAGTCTTGTATGGACTGATTGGAGTTATTGTTCAGTTTTCAATTAATTTGTAAGGTCGACTTTTAGTCTGCGTTTTGCGTTGATACGGTGTTTGTAACTTGGACTTAAATTACAAAGCTTTACTACATTTCTAGTTTCTCTTTGAAAGTGTAATTATCTACAGTTCTGAATAAAGGCATGTTAATGGTGGTCTTTTAAATAACGAAAAAATATATCTCCATGGGACGCAAGGGTTGGTTGTTACCGTGTCTGTCTGTAGCATCATAGCTGATATACGAGTGGACCGATTTTGATGAGAATTAGGTGTTTCTAAGCTCTGTGATTACAAATCATAGCTTTCTGCCCTCATAGGATCAAAGTAGAAGGGAGATACCAAGAAAGTTGTCATTCGAAAGAAGCTCTTGCTAATTCTTTAGAGCAAGGTACAGGGTACCAATATTACAGACCACATCAATAAAATATGTTATGTACCTTTGTAGGTACAGTAAAGTTTTTTTTATATTCATTTATTCAAGTACTTAAGTAAAAACACACAAATAAAAACAGAAGTCGTCTGCCAAACTGCGAAACAGTTTGTCCGCAGCAGTAGTGTCAAATAACATTACATTTCCGGGGTTGGTTTCAGTCTTTGAATTTCGACATGACATCATAAGTACATAACAACCATTCGACCTGAATAAATTATAAAACAAACGAATATTGATATCACCTGTTTTGATGAACTCAATGCCTAATTGTTTGTCCTAATTTGTTTACAAACACGGCGCCTGAGCTGGTTCTATTGTCTCTATAGATTGATTTTATAAAACACACTTAGGTTTTGCTAAGCTATAATAACAATTTAAATATTTTTCATATAAATCTTACAAAAAAAAACCGACTTCAAAATACCACACTAGAAGCACAAGGCCCTGTAGCCAAGTAACATTTCCACAAGCGATAACGATGATAGAAATCGCATAACTGACATTAAATGTATGGAAGTGACAAGTCCAGGTCACGTGACTTGTCGAAATGAAATGTCATTTCCATACATTTAATGTCAGATAAGCGATTTCTATCATCGTTAACGCTTGTAGAAATGTTACTTGGCTAGAGGGCCAGGTTTCGAGTTAAAAAAAAATTCAAAATGGTTCACCCAATCGAGTCATGAGGTAACAAACATAAAAACAAATATATAGTCGGATTGAATATCTCCTCCTTTTTGAAGTCGGTTAAAAATATTAGACTACTTAGGTATACTTGTATGGAGCGACCGACACGAAGCAATATTATTTTATGACTACTATATGCCGAAACTTACTGGTTTAGTACTCATGTTATTCAATAATAATTAAATTAACTAATTGACAGCTACGCAATGGGTGCTACTGAAATTAAAGATCCGCTAGGGTCGCTAGTCTTGCATGACCTGCGATGACCATGCAAGACTACCTACCTAGGTATATCTATAAATTTCCACCAATCTTAGGCAGTCTAAATACTTATTGAGTATTTTTAAAAAATATTAATGGAGGGAGGGTGGGGAGGCCTTTGCCCAATAGGCTAACAATAATAATAAAGATAAAAAAATGGTTCACCAAAAGCTTGTCTGTCAATTGTGGATAAGCAAATAAAACACAGATAAAGTCGACAAATTGAATTTATTAGTTTATTTACAAAAATAATTACTTATTTAATTTTGTACAGAATAAGTTTCTTCGATCGTCAATTCGTTTTAAACATACATAATAATAATTAATCATTATTTTGTACCAAATACATAATAAGTAATCAGTATTTTTCCCGTTTTCATATTCACATAAACGGAACATAGTTTTCATTTATAAGTACTTAGGTACTAAAGGTATAGTGTACTCAATGATCGACATTTTCTCTCGACTATTTTGGTGTTATAAATACTTTTTGGATCTAGATTCCAAGATCCAATGTGATAAATGTAATAATTTAAATAGCTGGCCTTGTTTCCGCTAGCTGTTTAAGTAAACTCTTCATCGTGAAGTTATGAAAAAAAAGTGATTAATTAGTTTAAGCATGTTGTATTTTCTATGTGTAGTCCATTTCTTTTAAATATAAATACCAGAGGCACCTAAATATAAACATGTCTCTTGAAAAAAAAAAAACTAAAGGATTGTAAAAAAAAAACAAAATAAAATGGCGTATGAGAATATTTATTAATTGTAGCGATACATTACGTTGTATGGACGGTTTGATGTGAAACTGACTTGTGAACATATTATTATGTACATATTGCACATTTAATATTAAAACGTACATTCGATCAGACATAAAGCTCCGACATGATTACAATAAAAAAAATTGCTGACTCATCGATGACGTCAACATTGTTACGTCATCAATAGATCATGCTTAACTGAGAATTAAAATATACAGATGAATAAAACCTCAGTTATTCTTTACTTGTATTCATTTCTATTGCAGTTTATCCCTAGTTCTGCTTATTCCCGGGCATTAAACTATTAAAACTAGAAATCTTTTTATTTAAACTATAATTCGAATAACTTCGATTTATCAACTATTAAAAGAATATTTATGAATAATATTGCATGAGTTATCTATATTAAATGCTACTAGGTTGAAAAGGGCCGTATTATGATAATTTCATAACCATAGTTCTGTTGTGGGAAAGAGTAAGCACTATATTACTGTATAGCTACATCCCTTTCCTTCACTAGAACGAAATGATCATAAAATTTCAATATACGGCCTATTTATTATTATATGTTGTGTAACGTCAGAAATGCAAGATTTTACTTAAATGCAAAAAAATAAATAATGAAAGAATTTTCTCCATACCATACATATTATGTAATTCAAGTATAATATTATCATTGAAATAGAATCTTTATGAATTTCATACTAGTGTGTTGTATGAAACTAGCAAGGTTTTATGTAAAAAAAAAAATTAAGGCAGACGTCATAAAATAATTTGAATAAAATGTTCATAATTGAAATTTAAGTAAAATCTTGCATATCCTTAATTTCTAACAACCAGTAATGTGTTTACATTAAAATACAATTAATTGAGCCAATTTAATAATCATATCTAGTCACCATCATATTCAGATCTTTGGCTAAATAGATACAGGTAACACAGTCCTATTTCACATCAATTTGTTGTGACACAGAAATACTTAGTTATTATTGTTTTATATGTCCTAATAATTGAGTATAACTGATAGACAACAAAAGCGAGGAATGGTATATCCAAATATACATGAAGTTGATAATCAGTCATCAAAATAATTGTTTTAATATTTAAATTGAACCCAAACCAATAGTAGTGTTGACATACTAAGAGAGCAAGAATGTAGCCATTAAAAAAAAGTTTGTCTAATCCATTGTTAATTCAATGATATTCTAATAAACAGATATGTTATACACATACAAAACAATCGAAAAAAGTGTTCCGCGCAGCAGCGGCAGCTGACATACATGTCACTATATGTCAAAATTATAAAAAAGAGATAGCTCGATAAAACCCATAAGAAAAAAAGAGACAAATAGTGTTGTTATTGAAAGGCAATATGTCCCAATTAGGACTTTCGAGTCTTCACGATTGCACGCTTATAACGTATCTGTTTATTAGAATATCATTGTGTTAATTTAAGTAAAATAGTCTCGTTTCTCTCGCTTTTGTTGCTACCAATGTTTATCAAACGTTAAAACCTAGCTGCCGACTTACTGAGGCACTGATACGATACATGTACGTGATTGTAAAATTATGCGATCAATAAATAACACCAACAACCAGTGTTTCATTTAAGGCTGGAAACATACACAGATGCGACAAAAGAAACTGCGATTAATCGCACAGTATGTTTCCACCTTCATCCAAAATGGCGGCGTATATTCGAATACCGGTCGCCATCTTTCAAATTCGTTAACCGCGTTCCATTACTGAGAACTTTAAACATTTCCCTCGTATTAAACAAGAAGTTTATGATAAACTACCTTCTTTAAGGATGGAACGCTCGATCAATATATTAATGTATCATAAGAACAATATTATCTATCCCTTTGCTAGAATTATAACTAGTTTCGTCTAAAAATGTAACGCGAAGAGGTTTTGAAGTCCGTTCGTACATACAACCAGACTAGACAACGAAGGCACTAACTCGCAACGAATTAAAATTATATATAAATATTAGTGCTTTGAGAAACAAAAATAATAATAAATAATTGTATTAATTTTGTAGTCCAATTCTTATATAGTCCAAGGAGGACTTTCGTGATAAAAAAAAAACTAAATTTCCACCAATCACGAGCCGAGTAGCTTGTCGTTCATTGGTGGAAATTGGGAAATTTTTCCTTCATTCACAATAACATTATTTAGTATAGACATTTTTTTTTCCTTAGCAATTATAGCGAGTCATGTAATCTTGATACATTACAATTTAAACAAATATTTCTGTCATTCAAAACACTAACATTGGCTTAAAATTAAATTTATTTAAGCATCATGCGTTTAATCATCGATAAAATCCCAAAAGCAGTACAGAAATGTACAAGATTTTATATAATAAAAAAATAAAACTATATAAAATAATAACAGAGTCTGCAAAATAAATACTAGTATTTGGTTTATATGAATACTAGGTGTTAAAATATATATCACTTATTATTATGCAGTAAAAGTCGCTTTATAGTTATTAGAGATAAATTATGTACCTTGGTTAAGTTTGCTATTCTTTGCATTTTAGTATTTCGATACAAGTTTTGAATTCAATAAGTTTGTGACATGATATTAAAAGCAAGAATAATCGTGACTGTATAGTTAAAAAACTGTTTTTTTTTTTTTAGTAAATCGAAGTACCGTTTGAAGTAAATATGTCACTTAAATATAACACATTATAATAAGTACAGTATCAAGACGAAATTCAAAGACATATAAGAAAGCCAGTCATCACAAACATGCAAGTTAAAATTAAATTAAATTTAAAACTAAGCATAAAACGAACTCAGCTAAGGACCAAAACCTCTTGGGCGTCATAACATCAAATATTTCGCATAGAAAAATATCTATAGTTCTATAACTACATTAACATTAATAAAACGAACATTTTCTATGAGAGCCCGGTCGTGTAGTACTCTTCGCAAGGAATGCGGTACGAGAGGCTCATCTGAAATCAAAACAAAAAGCAGGTGGTAAAATATATTTATTAATTAATAATATAATAATAATAATCCAGCCAATAAACGTTCCACTGGTGGGCACAGGCCTCTTCCCATAAAGAGAAGGCATGAGCATTGATTGCCATGCTTGCTCTCTGCGGATAGGCGATTTCAGATCCCAATTTATTAATATCGAAAATAATTTATTACTCAAAAAACCTCTAAAAGGCACTAAGAAAAGGTAAAAACTACAAATGTAATTTACTCTCGGTAAAAGGTTTCTGTATGTCATTCCTATCGAGAGGAAACGGCAATAAACTGCTCTTTTTAAATAAGACTTATTTAAAACATCTCATAAAATATAAAAGAAAACGCAAAAAGATTCTCTCCGGCGGGGAATCGAACCCCGGTCTCCCGCGTGACAGGCGGGGATACTTACCACTATACTACCGAAGATATACTTGCTTCGGCCAAATTTCCAATCACTTAACAACTACAAGACAAGTATAAAATACTTTGTTCAGTTGTACAAACACGACTTAACACGAGTGTTTATCGAACTGACAATTTCCGTATTTGCTTTAAAATATTACCTACAGACGTATTCAAAATTCGTACATTAATTGCCTATTGAGTCAATCAATACAGACTACTATTATTTTATATCACGGAATTTAAATAGGTTTTGACGTAAAACTGATCCTTATCATATTTAAGCATACACCCGATAAATACTTATAATAAATTAGATTACTAACGTATAAAACATCAACTTAATACTGCTCAGACAATATAAATAAATAACCACTAAATCTCTTTTAATGATTTAAATATCGATAATTATTAAACATTCAAATTAATTCAACGGATTAGTGTTTTTATTTATTTAAATGAATAAATCGGTAGTAAGATCATAAAAGAACGCAAAAAGATTCTCTCCGGCGGGGAATCGAACCCCGGTCTCCCGCGTGACAGGCGGGGATACTTACCACTATACTACCGAAGATGTGAGGAGATGGGCGAAATTTAGCATCAAGTTTTTAAGGTCTGGTTTTATTACAGAGAGTAACATTAACTCTTCAATATTTCGACTTCTTTAGCGGTTATACTATTGAAATAAAACCTTGTATTAATTCTAAAGAGTGCTATCAAAAGTAACTTAAATAAAATATTAAAATCCGTACTAATTAACGATACCAATATATGGATTGTCTTATGGTTAAACAGAGATTAAGGATTACAATTTTAAGTATTTTTGTTTGAAATATGTTACGGCAGTTCACTATTAATAAAATTCAACTGCTAGGGGAATCAGCTTACTGTCTTCAGAACATGTTCTTTAAACATGATCAACCACATAAAATATCGTCTAACACATTATATTAAAAACAAATCGCAAAAAGATTCTCTCCGGCGGGGAATCGAACCCCGGTCTCCCGCGTGACAGGCGGGGATACTTACCACTATACTACCGAAGACTTGAGAAGACTGTCGAAATTATCGACACATTATTGCAATACGATATCACATGTAAGACTTCACACATTTATGAATTTAATTTTAAAACTCTGTAACTGTGTTTAGGGTCAGTTCATATCGACAATACAAGATAGACAATTCAACCTACACTTTTCAGACTAACGCATCATCGATTAATCTCGGTACATATGATGTTACCTACATAGTAAGTTATATGCTGTATAGTAATGTGCACAGCGTTACCTGACGTCATCACGTGTCGACGGACTGGTTGGCGAGCGAGCCGTCCCACGCCGCCTCCTTGTGGAGAGCCGCTTGACGTTTCTTCTCTGAAATACAATAGGTATGGGTTAGCTCGTGATGTTCGGCAGTTGGATTGATTTGTCGTTTGTTTTTGGGAATATTAGATGGAATTATGTTTTTTCTTATTTTTTTTCTGTCAATTGTTTACGAAAAACGCATCTGTGCTATTTTTTAATGGCCCAAAGATAAGACTCCTGACTCACACATATTACTTCACATAAACACGGATTGCACCAGATTCATCGCCCACTGAATAAAGCCAATTTAGGCATCTTTTTTAAGCTCTCTTTTTACCTGTTCGCGAACGCACTAGTGTTCATAACGCCGTCCGTCAGACGAGCGCGCGCCGTTCGCGAGCTGCTCGTGTTAACCTGGGTATCCATTATGCGCTACTGGCGCGCGTAGCATGAACACCCGCCCCAAGAGTACGTTCTGCTGAACGCGCTCCCAATATTTAAATGATATCAACTAAACGCGCATGGCGCGCGTGACAACTGTTCCAGTATTAAAAAGCGGCCGGAACGCGCGCCAATGTTTGTCCTCTTGGAGCGCGAAGTTGATACGCGACTTATTGCTCATTCGGTGCGCGTTCTTCAGATTTGCACGCACCCCAGCTAAGCATTAGAGCTTATGCTGCCCCACTGCTGGGCTCTGTCCTCCCTAAAGTCCTTCAATCGTCCATTATCTCACGCTGCCTTTAACCAGCTCTTTTGCGAACACCACAACCTTTACCTAGACCGGCCCCGGCGGTGCCGTCTGCCTGCTGGCTCCCATTGTGTAGAAGCCTTCGCCCAGCGCTTGCTATGCATGCAGCGTACATGTAACATGTACATGTATAGCACTAACCTCTAGCGATGGTGATGAGCCTCCTCTCCTCGGCCCGCTCCTGGCGCGCCGTGCTGAGCTTGACGCCGAGCGCGCCCGACACCAGCCGCCGCGCCAGCGCCGTGCACGTCTCCGGACGTTGTCTGCAAGCGTACACACCATACATTAATATATAGCTATAACAAGAGGTGCCTATAGCCGCACGATTCATGTTGCTCGGCCGAAATGGACTGTGTAAATGGTGAGCGCAATAGCAAACCCCTAAAAAGAGTCAGCCTGTGCGGCTCATCACTCACGGCAATCTGATCTCAAAGTAGACTAGGCAGAGCCCGTACTAAAGCAACCAGAAAAATGATATGATGGATAAATTGTGCCACGAAACAGAACATGATGTTCATTAAACATTGAGGTAAACGTTTATCAGATCAATAAGCTGAAGTGGCAGTGGGCTGGCCGTTTCAGTCGCAGAACCGACAACCGTTGGGGTATACGAGTTCTGGCGTGGAGACAGCTTAAAAACGTAGCGGGGGAAAAAAAGTGCAGGACGCCCTCAGGCAAGGTGGAGTGACGATTTGCGCAAGACGGCTGGCAGGAGCTGGATGCGAGAAGCCGATGATAGAACTAAGTGGCGTGCAATTGAAGAGGCCTATGTCCAGCAGTGGACTGCTGTAGAGTGTAGGCTGACGATGATGATGATGAAGCGCTTGTCATGGTACGGACGTGTAATGAAGAGGAAATAAAGTCGCATAACGATAAAAGATATCAGTATAACTGAATGAGTACATCATATACACCAAGTGCCTACGCAGAGGAAGAACCTCACAATTTAATTGAGAAACAGTAGATACAAGTTACTCGACAAACAATACTGACCTATAAGGCTGTAGGAACTCGGCGCACTTCTTGGCTTTGTTCCTGGACTCGAGGGTGGCGGCGTGCAGCGGTCTGCATCGCACTAGCGGACGCTGCGCTGATAGCACTTCTGCAGCTGTAATGAGGAATAAGGAGCTTAGTTAAACAGTTAAGGTTTGTGTTACGAAGTCGCAAGGATTTGTTCTAGGAAGAGAATTATATGGGCGCTTATAAAGATAAACTAGCTACTTGCGTAGCTACTAGGGACGTTTGAAAGGCCCAAAAATATCGATGTTTAATTAGGTTTCTTAGTATTTCTCGTTTATAGGGTTTTTTTATACATACATACATACATACATACATACATAAAAACATATAATCCCGCCTCTTTCCCTTTTAGGGGTAGGCAGAGACCACTTCTTTCCACTTGCTACGATCCTTACACACTTGTTTCGCTTTGTCCACTTTCATTATTCCCTTCATACATGCTGTTCGGTTTATGGTACGCTCTTGATGTGGCCTTTTTTCATTCACACTCGCCTTATACACTTTTTCGTCACTCGTTCTTTTATTCTATATTTTTTATTACAAGGTATGGTATAGAGTAGCCATTGGTTTAGACAGGCTTGAGAGTATAAAATGCATAGGGTTTATTGGGACTTTTTTAAGTTTATTATATATTTATTTATAGTGTAATGTAGATAGAAAAGCCTAGATTACATAGA